>CM051463.1:120639587-121889587 GCA_028095005.1 Rhynchospora pubera
GTACTTATTTCTATTTCACATGAGACCAACAAACAAAATAAAATCATAGTCTTTTTCCTTACTTTCATTTTTTTTTTCTTCATGGGACCAATAAACAAATTTGTGCTCTGTTTGGCATAAAGAATTTTGCCTCTTTTATAGAAATTAATGACGACAACATGTACATATATTACATTTTTTTAATCATATTAACGAATAAGATCAAGTATATTTGAACAAATATAAGCTAACCAAACTAAGAAATGAGGAACTAATTATAAAAAATATACTTTTGAGGAGCATATCATATTTCAATGAAAAAAAATATCATTTAGAATATTGTAAGTTTCTAGAATTTAGCAAGACGAGAGCATTTCATCGTTAGTAAGTTTTAGTAAACTTCTTTTTTCCATATAATCACCAACTTTTACCTAGGGCATTGCATCTACAGTATTTGTCGTATTATTGCTTTACTTACTGTTCAGTAAACAGTATGTCATTTTAACAGCTTCTATTGGTTAATAATTAATTGGGCACACTTATTAGGACGTATCAATTAACGAAGCTAAATTAATATTAACAAGGAACAAGGCATGTATATACACATATGAACATACATATATAGTTATATACACAATAAGAACATATGGCAGGTTCTATGAATTTTGATTTCTTTTTATATAATTTTTCGTCCTCCTTTTCAAGGAGTTAAGTCAAAAGAAACTTTAAATGAAGTTAACGACGTCTCTGTTATCTTTTTTTATCAAGTTCCAGCCCTTTGCAAAATTAAGCTTGCAAGTGAGCGCGAACCCCTTACCTAGCCCTCTATATTATAGTCAACCTTAGTTACTAATAATTGATGCCAATTATCCACAGTTAGGCTACAATGAAATACTATGTTAATTAGATCATAATCTCCGTGACAATATAAAATTACTTAACTTGATTTTTTTTTTTTTGAAAAAAAAATACATGTCATTCCTGTAGTTCAATTAATATAAGGGGTACATAAGTAGTGCGTATAGCTTTTGTTGACAACTACCGCATGAAAACAGGACCTCTTTTGTCGCGTACTGAAAATTTGATAAAAGTAATCTGAATTTGGTTATTAATTGTTAAAACCACATGATTGGAGTCTTTTATGGCCCACAAAAAAAAAAAAAAGAGCAGACGCCCACGTGATTTAATCCAATAGTTGTCCATAGGAAATGTCACTTTCGATTAAACCAAAAGGATAACATAGATATATCATATATATATATATATATAGAGTTTAGCTACGGTTAGTCGCGACTCACGGACCCTCTAGTGAGTCGCGACCAAAACTCCTAGATCTAAATCAAAATGACCGATCAACATCGTCAAATATGATCTCCCTATTGAAATCTCCATGCAAACCAAATTTTTTATTTTTTCGGAATTTGTAAGTATTTTTTTCGGATTTTTAAAAACTGATGTTTTTGAATGGTTCAGAACCAATTAGATTAACGATTTTCTAAAATTTCAAAAAAATACTTAAAAATTTCGAAAAAATAAAAAATTCGGTCTACATGGAGATTTCAATAGGGAGACCATATTGGACGGTTTGGATCGGTCATTTTGATCTAGATCTAGGAGTTTTGGTCGCGACTCACCGGAGGGTCCGTGAGTCGCGACTCACCGTAGCTAAACTCCATATATATATATATATATATATATATATATATATATATCGAACATTATATTAATTAGTGTATCGTTGTCAAATTAAGCCCCCACCCCGTACTAATGCCTAGATTAATTTTAGATTTTGATTTTATTAGCGTGTTTTTATAGATTTGCTTTTTATTTCTCTTACAGTCCAGACTTCATATATAATTCATGCTTACCAGTAACCACTATGCTTTATCTAATTTATTTATGAATTAGGTACAACAAAAAGCCCAGAAGGATATACAATTGCATTAGCTAGCGACATTGCAATCATTAAATGGAAGGATCGATGCCAAAGCGATTTCAAGAAGAAACATTGGAACTATATAGGAGGGTAAGCTACAATTTATGTCCGGCCAACCTGAAAAAAAGATGAACTACGTACACAGCTGAGATTGTAATATTTGTTCAATCTTAATTTATCATTCAGCTTTATACATTTAATCCTTCATATTAAACCTTTCAGTACCTAATCAGTACATATGGCAACTGTGCTGCAAGTTTTTGGGACCTTTGGTACTACCATGATAGGTTGTGTAACACCCCTAATTTTTTTATACTTATTTGCTAATTAAGTTTAAATATAAAAAAATATTTTATTTTATTATATATGATTCAATTGTATCGTCCGGCTTCCCAAAATTCGTCCAATTATTCATGTATGTTAATTCCTTTTAAAATGTTTCTTTTGCCGCTTGAATTATCAATAGTGAATTCATAAATTTTCCATTTTGTTTCTACCTAAATGCCTTAATTTTTGTCCTTATTAATATTAATGCTCTGCCTTCACCGATTCATTTTTTCTTATTTCCTTCTATATAAGGAACTTCTTATTTAGTTTATATATCTTTATTTACTAATTATGTGATTTTTTGGGCTTCGAGCCCACGCATCCTTTGCATACAAAAAAAATACCTATTTCCAATTTTACCACTACCGAATGCACCTTTTCATATCCGATGTAAATATTTAATTATTATTTTAGTAACTGTATTTTGGTAACCGTATTATTCTTTTTAAATGAGATTTAATTTTGTTTTCAAGTCCGACTCTGTATACTCATCGATTATTAAAGCATCCTTTTAATTATTAATTTGTCTTGTACCCCAAGCATCAAGTACATATAAGTACTCTTAATTCTGTATGATTCTTGCCCGTGAAATTAAATCCCATTTCCCACTTTTATTCAGTTATCATTATCATATTCTCATATTCCTCACCATTTTAAATCCCATTTGAATATCGAGTGACATGTGTTAATCCATCCGATTGGAATTCAATACATCGAGATTATTGTCCATTTCATTTTTCAAGATCGCTGATAAGGTAACCAAACTTTTCTATAATTTAATTTTCGTATTGATTGATTTAAATATCGTTTGATTATTTGATTAAATTGATATATGCGAATTGTAACTGATGTATTTTACGAGTCAATGGGTCTCTGATGTGACTTGATTTGAAATGGAAAAGTGATATGGAATGTGAAGCGGAATCGCCTAGAGAGGGATTCGTGCTAGTGTGAAAGTGATATAAGAAATTGATTTGAGAAAACCTAGACTTGTTGATCTCTGTAAAATACATTTACTTTGTTGTTATTGATGTATTGATTAATCCGATCGTTTGATTTTGGTTATATAAATTAGTTATAGAGAAGCTGCGTCGTTAAATAACTGGTTACTCGGCTTTATAGATGACTCCGTTTTGTTATTATTTCTGTTGTGACGTAGGTTGACGGGGCCGTCGGATGGATGATCAGATATTGTGTCACCTCACGCCTCGTGTCTCGGATACGGGGTGTGACAGGTTGGCTTTACAAACTCACGTTGCTGCCATAAGCATGCGATCTCAGTTAGGGGTGTCAAAATGATTTTGTTTGGAACGTCTCCGTTTGGTGGACGGAACCGTTAACAGAACACCAATTGGATTTCGTTTCTGAAAACGAAACGAAAACGAAACTGATACCGGTAAACATTAGTGTTCCATTTACCAAAAACTAGGCCGAAATCAATGAAAAATGACTGATATCAATGGAAAATGGCTAAACTCAATAGAAAATGAAGAACAGAACAACTAACGGAACGGAAAACTGTTATGTTTTACGAAACGAAACGGAAACGAAATTGACATGAGTTATGTTACCAGAAACGGAATAGAAACGAAACACCCCTATTCCGCTTCCGTTTCGCACGTTTGAACACCCCTAGTCTCAGTGAACGAACGGAACATAATTAAATCAGTTACGAGTTTTCTATGTGCTTTAGAAATTAGAAAACTCTCCCCGGCTAACAAGTTATATTGTTCCTGCATATTCAATCCAGACTGAATAGCTACATGGTATGCCATATCCAACGCGCCATTGTTGTTGAAATTATATGCAGAAGCCCTCGAAGGAGAAATGCTTATATGTATGAAATCATAATGCAAACTAATACACAAGAATTTGAGGGAGACTTCCATTACCGGAAAAATTTCAGACCATGGCCACCAACAAAACTTTATAACTTTAGGATAAATTTGACAATTACACATATAACATATGTGGTTGATGTGTATACTATATTTTGGAAAGAGCGTCTCCTTATGGTAGTGTAATATCAAATATAGAACAAGTTTCTCATAACATTGCTATATTTCCTAATCTAATTTTGAAAACCTTAATTTCATGTTGTATTCTTCAAATACAAGAATGGATCACATACATCTTTAATAACAAGGTGTCATAATTAGATTTCTCATTTTTCTTTAATTTAGAGATTCATTTCAGAATTAGCGTCTGCCACATGAGAGCACTGTACTGCCTGTCGAACTTAATAGCTCGCAACAATTAATTGCACAAATGACAGTATAGGAGAATCCTTAGCTACCCATCAATCCATCATACATGGTGGGCTGAAACATCAGGTTCTGTACCTATGCAATTTGAATATTTGCTTCACTCCCCATATCTATAATTCAACAAAGTACATCATTTCCGATAATAATATAATGAAATTTAATTATCTAAATAATTTGTAATTACAAGTACAGAGATATTCATTCTGCAATTGTCACCATGAATCACTATTAATTAGCCCTTCTTCTACAACATCTCTTACAAAATACTTCTAAAAGTGCCTTAAGAGCTGGATCGAACTCTAACATTTAAAATTTATAGCACCAAATTTAATGTTCTAGAAATTCAATTCAAAAAAATAAAAGAACATTGAAAATTAAAAGAAGGACATATTGAGCTCCGCCAGTTAGAAATTTGGGCTCTCTTTGATTCTTCCAACAAAAGCCACAATGGCAGAGTATTAAGGCATGGATCAAATGGTTTAACAAATGAACTTCTGTGCTAATTGCCAACCTTTATCACAAAAAGTTTCCAGGAGACAATGTCTCCAAAAGGAACTTGATATCATTTTGTTCCAACCATTCTAGATCCCTAGTCAAGTCATCAACAGCTGAAAACTCATCTTCTCTAAGCAAAGTGCTTTCAATTGAAGATATATCATCATCAATTGAAACTGAGAATTCATTGGAAGTATTATGTGCCTTGTGTCCTTCATTTGAGTTTTCTGATATTTCGCTGTTATATCCTTTGATTACATCGGTTAAGCATGAGACTAGAGTGGCTTCTTCATATTCTCTTCTACAACCCGTGGCAATCGTGGGTAAACTAGGCTTCGTTATCGATTTACTAGAAAAATCCAATATTTTTTTGCTATTTGTAGATTTGGAGTTGGGAATGACATGGCTGCATGTGTGTTCATCAAAGTAGATTACTTCAAACAAAGGTGGGTATTCGTCATTGTATTGCTGTACTTGCTTAGTCGCCATGCATTTCCGATCCTGGCTATAAGTGCATCGAAAATAACACCTGCAAATGATAATTTTGTAAAATTAATTTTAAAAAAAATGTCGGAGTTTCTTCTTTGATAAATTTTAGTTCTGGTATCATATTTCATTTGTTATGTCTTGTCTTTCCAAATAAAACCTTGAAATTTCCAATGAACATCTTGAAGAACTAATTACCTCGGGTGCTTTTTGTTGAGAATAGTTTTTTCCCCATATTTTCTCCACTGAAAACCATCCTGGTGAGGCGTTGGTGTTAATTTCATCATTTTGCTATTATATTTCCTGTAATAGATTGAAAATTTTGTGGAGAAGATTAAATTTCAGTTATTTCTTCAATTCTTCTTAACAATTATAAAACGCCAACAATATTCCACATAAATAAAGAAGTTTTCATTACCTTCTTTGACGGTCCTTAAACTCATCATCTCTCTTTCTCTTGTTAGTTTTTGCACCTTCTGATGAATGCGGCATTGCCACTTTGGATACAATGTCTCTTGACATTGTCAAGGTTCGTGATATCTCTTCGAAGATATGCCCAAATTGTAAATCAGTTCCATTATCAACGTGTGCTCGAAGCATTTCTGTCAGCTCACAACTTTTCTCGAGCTCCTTTATCGCCAGATTGTAGTTCAATGCTTGTGTGGCCTCTCTTGTAGATATCATTTTCTTTTTGTTTGATTTTGTTTAGTATGGTGAAAACCCTGTAGATTTCCTTTCGTTTTTGTTTGGTACTGGTGGAAGCCTTGTAGATCCAAAGGGTTCATTTATAAAGGTACGGCTACCATTAGTTTAGTCTAAAATTTTCGTTCAAGAAGGATCTAGGCAGCTCAAGGTGCTAATTGTTTATTTTAATTACGCGCCTTAACTTTCGCCATATGGGGGCCCTGAATGACGTGTAAACTGTAAAGGATTGCCCATCGAGTTTTCGGCTTTCTGCTGACGTTGATTACTTGAGAAATTTTGTTACTTTAACATGGATTATATGTCCCCCATCTTTTCTGAATTTAAATATCCACAATAAAGTTTCTTGTGAGATTTCAAATTGCCGAGTTTCACTTAATTAATTAAGGTGTCTTAATTATAATTACCCACTATATATAATATATAGAAAGAATCAGTGTTTTTGAAACCGTACCGGCACCCATACTAGCTAGGTGGTCGAAATTCAGTATTTTTCCAAAATTTTTCTGTTTTTCCTCTCACAATACATGATACCGTCATTTCGGCTGCTATTCCAGTTTCCAGTATTACTAGAATTTTTCGTTATCCAGTACAGTTTTCAAAACACCGGAAAGAATGATACCATCTATAGAAGAGGGAACACAGTACAAGACTATACAAGTATGACTATATATTTTCTATTGTATTAGGACACTGTATTTCTGTGCTTCTTTTAACGGAAATGCTAGAAATCCTACTTTGTCTCATAAAAAATGAAAATAAGAAATCGTAACCACTAAGCAGTATATATATACATAATTTTTTTTACCTCTTTATGTTAGTAATTACTAAAGATTTTAACTTGTCATCTTGGCGGATTAATTCCTTTCTAAGGGGCTGTTTGGATCCCCATGGGATTTTGGAGAATTTCATCTTCCTACCATAAATTTATTATAAATAATTCAAACTCTTTACAAAATTACACACTTCCCAATAAATTTATTCCTAAAAATTGCAACTTCCCCAAATTCCTCAAATTCCTAAGCGATCCAAACGGCCCCTAAGGGCCGGGGACAGACTTAGATGCACATTTTGAAACAATTATTTTTATTTATTATTTTTTTTAAGGCAGGATGCATGGCGACCAGCCAAACACCATTCGGCAAATCAATTTTATTGATATGCACCCGAAATAAAAGTTTTTTTTATAATAAGGATTTCAAAGTAAAAAAAAAAACACTAATTTTCAAACTTAACACATATAATTATATACTGGTAGTCTACAACCGTATCAATTTTACAATCCGTATAGCTAGAAATTAACATATATAAATAGCAAGTTGGGACTTGGGAGTAGTGGCCTGCTGTGCTGTCCCAGAAATGGCCAAGTCGCCCATGCCAGTGGAGGTCGAAATCGTCACGATAGAGCCGTAGGGGAAAAAATATATATCAACTGACAAGATTCTTGCACCAGGTAATGCCGTAATGGTAACACATACATAAATTAATTAAAAACCAAGGAAAACAATTAATATATAAAAGCAAGGTTAGCTCAGCAACAACTCCAAACATGTAGCATCGAAATAGAAAAATAATTGGTATTCCCGAGTCCCGATCAACACATGACGTGATATGGAATAATGCGACTTAGTTGACTAATCATGCTCTTAAATCTTAATCCATCACTCGGTATAGCTCGGAATTTATTGATATGAAATGGACGCGTTATTTGGTACCTTTGATGGTCCGCGTGACCGCGTTGTCTGTCTACACTCTTCACTCTCCACTAATTTCAACAAAGATTTGGACCGTTCCAATACATTGAGATTCGTGCAAATGAAATTATATCATATATTTTGCAAAAGAAAATAAAGAAGCACACATATATTATGTGTACACTCATAAAAAAAAAATTCAACAGCAATAATCGCGCAACTGTTATAGCATTATTAATAATAATGTAACAAGAAAGATCCCAAGTATGTAAATTCAAATCGCTCTTCAAGCGCCCTAATCTTTTCAAAATTGAAAATTACTTCCTGAAAACTCCAGAATTTCAAGATCTTTTTTTGAATCTTTGGTTCTCCTTGCCACCGGCTCTAACACCAGTGGATTTCAATAGCAAACTAGAGAGACTTTCCAAAGAGATCTCTTTGTGGTCCAAGAGACGAACTTCTCTAGTAAGATCCCAAGTACAACTCATACGTGCCTTCTTTGCTAAATGTGACAGAGATATGAAAATTAGGCAACTTTCAGAGCTTGAACGTTTGCTAAAAGCCATTCTTAAGAGATGACTGGTTCAATTAGCGGAGTATAAAGAAATGATATGGCGTCAAAAATCTTGTATCAAATGGCGATTGGAAGGAGACCAAAATACTAGATTTTTTCATGCAAAAGCTTATGGGAACAAGAGGGCAAATCTCATACAAAAAATTAACTTCCAAGGTACAACTTTCTCTGATCAAAGAAATAAAGGCCGAGCTTTTTTTCATTTTTTCTGTTCTTTAATGGGTTCTACTGCTCCAGACCCACCAGTCATTGACTGGGCAAACCTTTATCCAGCTTGCTCCTGTCCAATTGATCCGGGTCTCACTGACACTATCTCAGAAGCAGAAGTCAGACAAATAATAAGATCATGGCCTGCTAACAGGTCACCCGGTCCAGACGGGTTTAATGGAGAATTTTATAAAGCCTTTTGTGAAGAATTGGTCCCTGAACTTACAGCAACAATGAACACTTCAGAGTACAGACCTCAATTATTGTTTTGATTCCAAAAAAATCAGATGCAATAAACACTTCAGAGTACAGACCTATCAGTATAGTTCATTCTGTACAAAGAATGCTCTCAAAAATTCTGGTTGACAGATTTACCAGAGTGCTCCCAAGTCTCATCACTGTCAATCAGACAGGTTTCCTTTCTGGTAGAAACATCACAGAAAACTTTTTGTATGCGCAAAACATGATTTATTTTGCGAAGAAATCCAAGTTCAAGTTGGGACTTTTAAAGGTTGACATCCATAAAGCTTTCGACACACTAAATTGGAAGTTCCTAGAAGGTGTCCTGAAAGCTTTAGGCTTTCCAACAACTTGGACGAACTGGATTATGGGCTGTGTCTTACAAGGCAGATCTCGTGTCATTGTGAATGGCTTAGCTGGAAAACCAATAACACTAAAGAGAGGAGTTAGGCAGGGAGACCCTTTGTCTCCCTACCTATTCATTGCAGCTTTTGATTTTCTATCTAGATGGTTTCACAAATTGGCCACTCTTGGAGCAATTAAGGTCCCCCTTATTGGTACACATTGCTGTCTTTTTTACGCGGATGATGCGATGTTCTTTTTTAAACTGGTTCAGCAGCAAGCTTCTCTAATTAATTTGACTTTGAAAATTTTTGGAATAGCATCAAGACTGATGATGAATCCTGAAAAATCTGATTTGGTGGTGGTTAATTCTGACATAGAGGAGACAACCACCTTGGCGACTATTTTTGGTTGCAGGCCGACTAATTTCCCTATGTCTTACTTGGGCTTACCACTCAGAGATAGTCGTTTGGTTGCTGCTGATTTTGATCCTTTGATCTCTCGTTTTTCAAGAAGATTGCAGGGCTGGTCATCGGCCCTACTCTCCATTGCGGGTAGAGTTGTACTTATCAATGCATGCCTTTCTTCATTGCCACTTTTCTACATGTCTGTCTTTAGATTACCTTCTTGGTTAATAAAAAAGATAGACAACATCAGAAGGCGTTTTCTCTGGCATGGAGTGAATCAGCAAAGTTCTTCCTTTGCAATGGTTTCTTGGTCCACTGTCACGAACACAAAAAAGGCAGGTGGGTTGGGAATTTTGGATCTGAAAATCTTTAATTTGGCACTACTCTCCAAACTTTTGTGGAAGTGGTATCTTCCAAAGAAAGATCTCTGGAAGTCGTTAGTAGTATCTTTACAGAACAATACCTTAACCCAATTTCCGATACACAGCCCCCTTTCTCACACTCTTCAGGAATTGGTAAATATATTTACTGTAGGGTTGACTTTTGTCCTTCAGAATGGAGAAAATATTCTCTTCTGGCATTACAACTGGGGCTTTGGGATCCTGAAAATTTATTTTTCAGAACTTTTTTCCTTTGCCAAGGATCAGAATATCACAGTCAAGCTCTTCCTTGAAAACATACACACACCCAACCGTCTTTTTCAACATGTTTTGTGCACTTCCAACATAGCCGTTTCACAACTGGATTTTGTTACATCTTTGGTTTCTTCCTCTCTTAACAATTTACACCTGCAACATGATGATGAACCACAGTGGAGATTACTCTCAGACTCAAAATCCTTCTCGACAAAATCTATTTACACCTTCCTCAAAGATTTTCCTAAACACCGTTCCCCAATCTTTCCAATTTGGGAAATCAAAGCTCCTCCTAGAATGAAAATTTTTTCTTGGCAGGCTCTTTTGAACAAAATCCCCACCTTAGACAACCTCAAACGTAAGGGTCTCACCATTGTCAACTGGTGTACCATGTGCAAGCAAGCTGAAGAATCTGTTGCTCATTTGTTCGGTGAATGTACTACTTTCAAAACATTCTCAGACATTCTGATGTCAATGCAGCCTCTCTCTAGTGAGATCATCTCTTCCTTTACAGTTGACATCTCTGCACTCACTTCTGCACATCTTTCGAAAAGGGCAAAACAGTTTTTCTTACTGGTCTTCTTCATTTTCTGGAGAGAACGCTGCAACAGGATTTTTAAAGGGACTCACAAAACTTTGTTGGACCTCGCAAGTGAGATCTTTTATGAATGGCAATTTCTGTTGAGAACAGCACCTTGATCGGCTGATCTGCATTCTTTTTTTTTTCCTTCAAGGGCGCCTGTAACATCTTGTTACTGGTACCGTTTTCACTTTTCCTTTTTACTTAATTTGTTTGTAATTATTTTATTATTATCAATAAAAGGCTGGGGCTTGACCCCCGTTTTTTGCTCAAAAAAAATAATGTAACAAGAAAGTAGATATTTTAGTGAATGCGAGATGAGCATGTGTAATTAAATAAATATGTCTAGAGATTATCAAATGAATTTATAATTAAATTGTATAGCTAGTACTCTTCAAAGCTCAACATAAAAATCATATATGAATCTTTCAAATATATATCCGAATTAAAAAAATTGAATCGGAGAAAATAATTATCTGTATTCACTTCTCAAATAAAAAAAATGCGGGTGTCAAATACAACTAAACCCTTTCCAGATCGTGAGTTGAAATCTCAGCCTTTAATTTAATTTATCAGGGCAGATCCAAAATGGCAAAAACTGACAGCATTCTATTTATAGACTGGTAAGATGACCATTAATTAATGTGCTTTTTCCAGCTGTTTGCTCTGGTAATTTGCTGGTAATAATTACTTTGCTTGATATTTCCATCTTCATTTTACCACAAAATCATCAAAAGTTTATTTTTATTAGTTATATTTCGGAATTGGAGAATATGTTCATATATCTTAAATATCTATTTAGTTTTCCAAACAACATATTTGAACCAAATCTGAAATAGTTGACTCGAGTCAATTTCTTGACTCACCTATATATCTAGCTAGCTCTCTGCATTAATTGATGCCTTAATGCCAGAAACATAGTTATTGACTCATTGGTCACTTCATATAGGACCGTTTGGATGGTATGGGAATAAGGAAAGAATAAGAATTTTAGGAAGAAAATATTGAAAAGTGTGTAATTTTAGAAAGAGTTTGGATGCTTAGGAATAAATTTCCGCCTACGAAGAGGTTATTCCTCTAATTTCTAAGCAATCCAAACGACCCCATATGCAATGTCGAGTGTAATCATATGTTATTTTTCACTACGTACCCTTAGATGGATTGAACGAAACTACATGTCACATTAGAATGGATGTCCATGTACTAATTAGTCAGAACAAAATTCAAAGAGGAAACTCAAAAAGAATAATATCAAGATCAAGCAACTTGCTTTTGAAAAGAAAAGCAACAAAAGCAGATAGGATCAAGTTCAACGGATCTCCAAGAGGAAGCTTCCTCTGGGCACAGCTGCATAATTGTCATGTGCGCTTGATTACGTTTACTTAAATGTACTGTTTCCCAAAAACAAATTTAATGAGAACAAGTTAGATCTAGTAAATTATATTCTAAGAAGCAATGGGAACGCGCAGATCGTGAAGATCACTACTACATTATAATTAGTTGTGTGCCTTAATGATGCTGCTGTTTAATTAGTATACCTCTTCAGATAAGAACGGGTTAGAAAAGCCACGTGCATTATTCGTGGAACCAAGCATTGTCATGATGATTTTCATTGCTGAGTATTTTTGATGATGCTGGCGTTTATGGAGATATATGATGTAATCATCCAAATTATTCCTCTTTGACCCAAATTTTACTTTGGATCAATCGATCTCCTGTGGTTCTCAACCGCCCTTTGAGCGGAAGCCCGAAATTATTTTATATAGAAATTGTAACATCAAAAATTTTAATAGAAAGAATTAATATATATTTTTTTAATAAGAAGAAAGTTCTAACGCGTTTATAAACCGCGCGTCTCTCTCTCCTCTCGAACGCGCTTATAAAACGGGTAAGAAGGCTTCTTACCCGTTTTATAAACGCGTTCGAGAGTGTAGTGATTTCGACGCAAGTTTCTGACGTTACGCGTTTATAAAACGGGTAGGAAGCCTTCTTACCCGTTTTATAAACGCGTTATTAATTTTTTACCATTTTCTAAAAATCTCGGAGAAACGCCTTCTTACCATTTTTTACCATTTTCTATAAACGCGTCATCGATGACCCTACATTCGATAAATTTGTAAGAATTTGGAAATTTTTTCGCCGATGACCCTACATTCTTACTTATTTATTTTTACAAATTTATCTTTTGCAATTTAGCCTCTCTATTTTATTTATTTACAAAAGGATCAAATAATATTTTAAATAAAATGATACTATACACATGTTTAAAAAGAAATATGCATAATTAAATTCATATAATGTATGTGTAATATGTTCATTTTATCCATTTAATACATATTTAAATTGAAATAATTTTTTTAGAATTTTATAAATATGAAACATGAAGGAACTTTGTTGCAAAATATTTTTTAAAAATATAATTTTTCTCTTTGAACACTTCTGCGTAACATTCTTTTTTTTTTATTTTGTAGTTTACATTATAGTCCGTACATATTTTTTTGTTATAAATTATAAAAAGAAATTATTATAATTTAATTATGGACTAAATACATGTAATGAAAATATTATATACATTATTTGTATGTAATTATACATAGATTTTAAAAATCCATATATGGTAAAAATTAATTTTTATCATTGTATAAATCTTTTGTGTAAATAACAAACATACAGGGTTTCTATTGCAAATTGTTTTTTTCATTGAGTCAACATTTTCGGTTCAAAGATCCTCCGAGATTTTTATTGAAAAGTGAGCAAAGAGTGAGAAAATGGTAAAAAAATTAATAATGCGTTTATGAAACGGGTAAGAAGGCTTCCTACCCGTTTTATAAACGCGTAAAGTCAGAAACTTGTGCCGAAATCACTGAACTCTCGAACGCGTTTATAAAACGGGTAAGAAGGCTTCTTACCCGTTTTATAAACGCGTTCGAGAGGAGAGAGAGATGCGCGGTTTATAAACGCGTTGGAACTTTTTTCTTATTAAAAAAAAATATATATTAATTCTTTCTATTAAAATTTTTTATGTTACAATTTCTATATAAAATAATTTCGGAGCGGAAGCTATGGAAAACAGGAGCATGTAAAACGAGAAGATATTAAGATAGAAACAAGGTGATAATGTATACATATATAATGTAATACACTTTTGAACTTTTTTTGTTCCCTCTTGAATTTGGATATTTAATATTTTTTTAAAAGTTATAAGAAGAATACTCTTCTAATTCTCTATTTGCTCATATGTTGCTGAAATAGAAATATGAAACTTCAATATATTTGATTTACAAAAAAACTCATAAAATTTTATGAAATTTTAACCATATATGTTGATAACATTTTCAAAAAACCTTTTTAAACTTGACACTACTGGTCCAAAATTTTGGCTCCGCCATTGAGTTATGTGAAAGAATTATGATAATTTTTCTTACGGTACGAAACTTCTAAAAGTGATTAGTCATAAGTAATTAGCATCGCATATGGAAGTGATGATGCGTTGGGTTCTCAAGAATAAGTTTTCTTCCCATTTTTGTTGCATTCCCTACGATTTATTGCTTTTTTTAATACTAGCAAACGAGTTCACCGACTGTGTGGGAATGAAAAAGAAAATCTGAGACGATTTTGTTGGCTAGACGGCGATTTTAGTATGGTGGAAAATGGTTGATTTGTTTTTCTTTTTCCTTCACTGTGTGCACAAATTAAGAAAGAATAAGAAATGTTAAGAAAGAAATGTTAAGAAATGTTGATTTTTGTTGACCCCTTTCAGTAAAGGGTCTGATTATTTGTCTGAAATATAGATCTAAACCGTACATCAGATCAAGCTGCACATATCAAAGGTCTATAATGATGTTAATAAATATTTGAAACCCTTTTGTGAAATTGTTATGATCTTGTTTTGGATGTTTATATAAGTAGTATAGATTAACACTTTGCAGGGCCCCTCTTCATGATATATTTAGGGGTGTCAAACCTGCAAAACCGAAGCGAAACTGGTATGTTTCATTTTCGTTCCATTCTAGCTAATTAACGAAACAGAAATATGTTTCATTTTTGTTCTGTTTTGTAAAACATAACAATTTTTTTGTTTTGTTTATTGTTTCATTTTTCATTTTCCATTGATTTCAGTCCAGTTTTCGGTAGACGGAACATTAAAGTTTACCAATACCCATTTTGTTTTCGTTCTGTTTTCAAAAACGAAACTGAATTTACTTCAGTTTAATAAAACGGAATGAAAACATACGAAACGGCGCGGTATTGACAGCATAGATATATTCCTCCTTAAGAAATGCACACTTGATCTATAGCAAGACGAAAGTTAAAAAATTGTACAATCTAAAAGTAAATGTATCGTGCATCATTAACCAATGCCCTACTAACCTGGCATACATATAGTTCCAACTCAAAATCTGAAATTATTTTAACCCAATGGTACCCATAAAATTACAAAGATCCACTCTCATTTAAATCACACACTAATCCTGCAGAGATTTATATCTGTGCTAATCGGTCTCCATACCGAATTCCTCCAGCATGTGCAACTCCATGGATGATGGTGCATAAGCATCAAAACTTGCTGTTTCTTGACTGGCTGTGCTAATTAAAGTTTCGTTTGTCGAGAAATTAGTAGAATCAATGACAAATGGTGAGCCTTCACTACTTCCATGATTGCATATGTGATGGTTGTAGTAAATGACAGAGCACATCGGTGGGTCAGTAGTAACATCCTCTTGTTGTACCGTCTTTGTTGCAGGGCATTTTAGTTCTTTGCTATATGTGCATCTATAGTAGCACCTGCTATGTTAAACGGGCTGAAATTAATACACACAACAAAATGTAGTCGAGAATTGATAAGTTCAAAAAAATAAAAAGGAAGTGCTTTTGAATTTTCAAAAGGTAGCATGACTATGAATTTCTTCCAACTTTCAAGTTGCTTTATCTGAAGTATAATAAAATATGACTGCTTCTGGATTAATGATATTTTTGTGCCCTTCAACTTTCTAACCCTTACTTTGGGCGTCAGCAACCTGAATATGGCAACTATTTGGAAGAAACTGGCATGTTTTAGAAACATATTAACTTTGTTTCTTATTGCACATTCCATAACTTACATTAGTAGCATGCTTCTATTTAACTTAATTATTTTGATTATGTTTTCGAATTAATCACTAAAATTTGTGAATGCACTCTACATTGTCCTGTGCCAAGTTAAATACAATCCAAATTATTGATTTAAAATTTTGATATCTATTCTATTGTTGACAGTTTTGATGGACAACCATGGATGACTATTATTGTCTGATTTTTTTTTTCTTTTTCTTCTTCTTTTTTTTTCGGAATTCCAGTTGGCCAAGTGCCATATGGCTTTTTCAATTAAACAAATTGTTCGAATTGTTTTATTCAACAATTCAATAAATGGTTCCAAAAGTATAAAATGAATATAGGCTAGTATATATTAAATAAGTGATAAAATAAATATTCAAAAGGATGAGTGAAATTCATGCCTTTCATGTTTAGAATTATTTATGAGCTTTTCTCCATACTTCCTCCACTGATGGCCATCATAATGCGGGGTTGGTGTGACAATGGATGCCACGATATTTCTTCTGGTTTAATAACAAATTAAACAAAAGAATTTTGTTAGTTCAGAAACTCCTTGCAAACCGGTAATGGAAAAAGGAAATTACACAATTAGATCGGACGTCAATTCCTGTCCCTAAACAATTTCAAAATCCAAACTTCAGCTCAAGATGAAATTGCAGCAGCCTATCAGTCAAAATAACAACAAAAATATATACTATAAAAAAATGAACAATCTACTTGCAAGGATCAATATCAGAAAACCCCACAATTCCTAGCACAAATAGAATAATTGCATTTTTTTATAACAAAAAGGAAAATCTAACAAAATCTAAAAACAAAGTTTCATATTGCACAAAACAATGACCTTTGGCATGACTACATATATGTACTACCTTTTCAGATTAATACCGAGGTTGTCTTCTTCGAGCGTATTCTTCTTACTCTCTTGGCTTTTGCTACTCGAAGCATTGCTAGCGTGTTCCAAACCAGAAAGCGCATTGTTTAGACTAGTATGTATCCCATGAAACAGTTTACTAACTGGCTCTGAAGAAACGGCAAAACCGAGAGCATCTTCGAGTTGATTGGTTAGTTCTTGGCCTCTCTTGATTCCTTCAATCGCCATTCTGTGGTCACACTCAAAATGATTCGTGCAGCGAGATGCATTTTTTTTGTTATCCATTAGTTTGCAGAAATAATTAGGTGGTTTATGTGCTTTGTGTATGCTAGAATGCTGATTAGTAGGTTTATTTATGCGCCGGAGATATTGGATAGGTATATGGTTTCTTACTTTTTTCCTTATTAATTTCTTTTTGGAAACTACTAGAGAGCTCCCACCACTCTTCTTGAAGAAAAGCATCCAAGAGTCAAAACTAAAACTAAAAAGTTATTTTCTTTCTTTATTAATAACAATTATACTGTGATCCGATATCTTCTTATAAATGGCAAGTCTTCTCGGGAACTTATCCTGTGGCCGACTGGTACATCGAGTCAATTCCACTCCTCTATGTTCTTACGAGACATGGACCCGAAAGTTTAATTTCCTCTTGGTAATCCCGTTTATAATAATTTCAAACATAAGAAAAAATCAACTTAAACATTTTTTTCGCGCATAATATAATATGATAATGATGTTTATGGCATTTATTTTCAAATTATATAATTGTCTTATATCTAAAAAAAATAATACGTTTAAGAAATAGAAATTTATCAATTTTCATTAATCTTTAAAATTTAAATTCAGAAATAAATTAATATAATTTATGAGCAAGGTTCCGATGCCATCACTTTTTAGTACCACAACTTCATATTTTATCAATATTAAAAAAATTTAAAATTCAAACACTAAAACTATACCGTCGTTGATCTTGTTCAATTTAAAGAGTTGGTGCTTCTACATCAGTTTTATAAAATTTGAAGCCAATTTGATACTTGGTCAAGTGACCAAATGATGAACGTATTATAATTAATCTGTCATAATAAACCAGATTCGTTCATTTGTTGACCATTGATCGAGTATCAAGCCAACTCCAAATTTTATAAAAACTTATATCGAAACGTATTGTTCATTAAATTGAAAAAAAATCAACTGTTTGAATTCAGCGTTTTAATTAAAAAATTTAAAACATTGATAATATATGAAGTAGTGGCAACGGCACATTGCTCATAATTTATTCGATCTTTCTTTTAGTTTTCTTTTTTTTTTAATCTCCTTTTACCAATTTTTAGGACGACATCTTATGATATATGTGATTAAATTATTAAGATCCTTTCTCGTTTATTAGAAATCATTGTCGTTTTCCTTTTCGTAATTGTACTTTTGTCGTGTTTGACTTTTTTAGTATCCAAGGAGCAAGGAGCAAGGACCAAGGCCCAAGGCCCAAGTGGGGAAAAGGAACTTGATTGATTTGGGCTAAATCTTTGTGGGGTCTAGCCCATACGAATATAGGCATCTAATTTTTAAGTCAGAATAACCCGAAAATTTTAAAAATAATATTAAATTAATATAATATATTAAAAATAATATCAATATAATAATATTTTTTTAAATAGTATCACAAGATCAGAATCTGAGATTCCGGCGGCAATTACGGAATCTCGAATTTCGAACTTAGCTAAAATCGAAATCCAGGATTCCGAACTTAGCTAAGATCTCTTAGCTAAACCAAATTTTTTCATATTCTGGGAATTCTGTTGGTCGCTTTAGGGCCTTTGTTACATATTCTGGGACCACGTTATGGCCCGCTTAAGATGTTTCACTGGCGTTTTTTTTTTATTACTTCTAGACGTATACCCGTATACCGTACAAATGCAATATATACCATAGTACAATGTCTTATACTTGAATTTTAGGCTCTTGATTGTGTTGCAATTTTTTAAATAAATGCGGACTAAGATTCGAATATCTATCATATTGAAATTCGAAATATGTGTTTCTTTTTAAAACGATATAATGCGTCTTCAAAGATACTAGTGGAGGCGTCGCGCGTTGCGCGACCTATTTTTACCACATATAGCTATTGTGAACATGTCTCTTATAATAGAAGTAAAATTTGTTATATAAGATAATTGTGTCTGAAAAATATATATTTTAAAAATAATATTTTTAGATGAGGCGATAAAACATAGAAAAAACAGAAAAAAAAAATTCCTAATTTCATAAAATTAGACAGAAAATCATCACATGATTCGTAAGCAGTCTACTGAGTGCTCTGGACTCGTGATAATTAAGAGATGGGATAACATTCTTCTAAAACTAAAAAATTATTTGAACATTACAAATATAAAATTTTGGCATCAATAAATTGAATATAATATCTATAGCATCAATATAATTTATATTGCACAAATAAATCTATCAAAAACATAAAATATTTTATAAGATAAAAAAATTGGTACAATTACTAAAATATGAAAATTCATGCGAAATATTTTAAAATCTCGGATAATAGAAAATTGTATAGCAGCAAACTATCAACATTTTTTTTTTAGTTAAACCAACAATTTTATTAGCAGGCGCATAAAATTTGATGGAAATATTTAACTTAATAAAGTACCTAATATGCAGCCATTCACATGTGGTCTTACTCACGCTTGCCTGCGCTCAAAACTCAAAAATCATTTAATTACTCTGTTTCAAGTCGTTACTGAAAGTTTGCCCAAGGGCAAGGGCCCATAAGTAAAAAAAAAAAAAATTCCCGATTTATGTGCGCAGGGGAATTGCTGCAGCGAAAGACATGTGGGACCCATACGTCCATGTGCAACAATCCTATTTTCATAGCCATCCGATGAACATATTGAACGGATGAATGAAACACAGAGCAGAGAAAAATTGGTTTAGCTAAGATCGGAATTCTGAATTCTGATTTTAGCTAAGTTCGGAATTCGGGATTCCGTAATTACAGTCGAAATTCTAGATTCCGATCTTGTGATACTATTTAAAAAATATTATTATATTGATATTATTTTTAAATTTTTCGGTCTGAATAACTTAAACAAAGGCCTTTGGTATTCGGCCCACATATATGGTTAACAAAAAAAAAACAAAAGATCGAATTTTATGTTGAATCTAGACAAGAGCACTTAAGTCTTGTGAACTTGTTTTTCAGTAAAGAATGATATTTCCTATGCTAAGTAAGTATTTTTATATTTCAGTAAAGCCTACCGTTTCTCTGCATTCGAGTTTCAACCATTCCTTTGAAAAGTGAAATCACTGTCAAAAATTAAAGTCTTCATTTTTATTTGTCAGTAAAGTCTACCGATTTCTCTCTTTTACTGGTATACTTTCGAGGTTCCGTCCATTTCTTTGAAAAGTGAAATCATCGCCAAAAATTAAAGTTTTTCTTTGACTTTTATTTACTTCAAGACTGATTGCTTAATGCAACAAAATCTTATTGTGAGAGGCCGGCCCTCTCCCTCTTCTTTCCCTAATTATGACATCGAATCCTTTGAATCAACTGATCACCTCTTTCTACATTGTTAGTATGGAAGCTTTGTGTGATCACTGGTACAGATTCTATTCAGGCTTCTATTGCTCAACCTCATTCTAGACATTGATGATTTTTTGCCCTTTGTCAGAAATCATGGCATTAAATCTTATATTTTTCTAATGTGTTGCAATTTGAGCAATTAAAACTAATTACAAATGCTTTCAAAATCACTAGTAGCCAAAACAAATTTAATAAGATTATAATATTATCGCAAACAAATCTGATTATTTTTGTAATTAAATCATAATTTAATAATATTATAATATCAGGAATTATAAGTGTCATCGGCAAATATACCATCCCAGCCATCGCTAAATACAAAGTGAACATATACAGTAAATAAGGTGAATATATAGAAGATCTAAGTGAACACTTACAAACAAATAAGTGTTGTCATCAAGTTTACATGCATTATTCAACTTATTTTCATTGAACTTATTTGTTTGTATGTGTTCACTTAGATCGTCTATATGTTCACTTTGTTTGCTTTATATTTTCACTTTATATTTAGCGATTGCAGGGATGGCAAAACTAGAGATGGCAGTAATCAATTTTCTTATAATATTGTTTTTTTTTTTCAGCTTCTATTCCATGTTCAATATAATATACGTTATATTTCTAAAAGAAGGCCCAATCTGTACTGAATTTGTAGGCCCAAATTAAGAATCCTCTCATCACAACTCAACACTCCAATTAAACAAATTAATAGGTCCAAAAACAAAAAAAGTTTTTATATCTCGGATAAATTTTGACAGATGTTCCTAAACTTTATCAATAATCCGATTTTAGTGACTGAATTTTTATTTATCCCTCCATAGCCATCAAACTTTAAAATAATTACTATGCTGTAATTCTGTTAAATGCTAACATCTTGGGCTGAAAAATGGGGCTTCAAATGCTTTGTACTTTTCCTTTCTTTTTCTTTCGGTGAGAACTGAGAACCCAACGCCATGGCAGCAAAGATAGGCTCTGTTCTCCTAGGACCCATAGCAACAAAAAACAGAGACGAGATGCTTTATGTTGCATCGGTTAAAATGAGAATGATGTTAAAACAAATGAAGTTATAGTTCAAAAATCAAATAGTCGAATTTTGCTTAAAGACTATTTATACTTATTCTTCCATATAGAGATAAATGAAGTTAAAAAATGAATTTGATAAATAAAAACTTATTACTTATTATTTGATAAATAAAAACTTATTACTTGATAATGGCTTACCGTAGATGCCTGATCATGCCTCCACATTTTCTTTTTATTATGTTTCAAGATTAATAGGCAGTGTGTTTCCTCCTCTTTGTTTACATTTTCTTCTGGCTAATCTCTGCACCATTGATTTCACTCCAGAGTCCAGACACTAACAACCATGACCAACATCTCATTTCTATGCCTTTCTTACTTCTTAGCTCCAAATTATCACAAACGGAGACATGGACCCCAGACACACTCACAGACAATTTATCAAACATGTGACGAGAGCAGATGTCAAGTAAATTTGTACCGCCGAACATGCAAGTGGTGGAAGCGTGGTCGATTGAGGCGAGCGTTCATGGTTGGGCTTTGGGGAAAAGCAGCAGTACTGGAGATGAGAGAGAGAAATGGTTTCTTTTGGAGAATTATGTTGGGTTGGGATAGTGAGAACTGAGAGCTCGTGGAAAGAGTTCGTTGCAAATAAAAAGGGAGAGATGTCAAACATTCAACATTTGAAAAGAAAGAGAGAAAAAAAGAAAAGGACAAAGCAAATCTCGTCTCTCTCTCTCTCTCTCTACTGCCAGCATTCCTCGTTTTAACAGATGCAAGAAAAAATACATCTGTTCCCTTCCTTTGTTGCCATGGCGTTGGGTCTTAGAGAAAGAAAGTAAAAGAAAAAAAAAAAATAAGACTCATAGCACCAGTTTAAACCCGGGGTGGATCATCCCCGATATTTGTCATCCCCATCATCCCCACGCGTTTTCTATTTTAGAAAACAATTATTTACGCGTTTTCTAAATACGGAAATTCAATACTCATTCTTTTTTGCTCTCCTCTCCCGCGCGTGTACGCTCGCCTCCCCTCCCACCCTCCTGCATACGCTCCCCAACCCCCACCCTCCCCCAACTCATTCTAACTGTTGAGATTAACATATTTAAATGTTGAAGTTAATATATATAATTGTTGAAGTTAATATATATGTCAACTTCAACAATTTAAATATGCTCACTTCAAATATTACCTTCAACATTTAAATATGCCAAGTTCAACAATTATATATATTAACTTCAACAGTTATATATATTAAATTCAACAGTTACATATATAACATATTATACAACAATTACATATGTAACTTCAATAGCTACATATATAACTTCAACAGTTATATATATTAACTTCAACAGTTATATATAGTAACTTCAACAGTTACATATATAACTTCAACAACTACATATATAGTTTTAACAATTACGCATATAACTTCAACAGTTATATATATTAACTTCAACAATTATATATGTTAACTTCAGCAGTTACATATATAACATATTAACTTCAACAGTACATAGAGGATGTTCGTGGCGTGTAGTTTGATTTCTGAATTATGAAATTCTTGGCTAGAGAGTTAACTTCAACAGTTAGGATATTACCTTCAACATTTAATTATATTGACTTCAACCGTTATGAAGTGTGTAGGAGGGGAAGAGGGAGTGTGGGGGGACAGCGTCCGTGAGAGGGATGAGGGGGGAGGGGGGGCAGCGTACGTGAGAGGGAGGATGGGGGACAGTGTACGCGAGAGGGGAAAGAGATTAGTTCACGCGGGAGAGGGAAGACAGCGTACGCGGAAGGAGAGCTCACGCGTTTTCTCTTTCTGAAAATCGGGGATGATGGAGATGATATAATCTCTGGGATGGTCCTAAGCAATTCCGGTTTAAACCTTATATGTTACTATTTACTATTTAGACAGAATCTTTTAGTATTTAACAGAATCAGTGAATCACAAGTTCACAACATAGTGACTAGATTTGGATTATTTCAAAATTTGATGGTTATGGAGGGATTAATAGAAGTTTGGTGACCAAAACTAGATTATGCATAAAATTTTGGAACCTCTGAAAAAAATTGTCCTTTCATCTCCGAAGAGCTACAGGGCCGAATTGTACTTGTTACACGTTAGTTATTAGTTAAGATCACATGCTTAGTCAGAAGAGGGGGTAGACCACTAACTAGTAACAACTATACAAAGAACCTAAACAGTCCTAGTTACCTGAACGGAAAGACCAGTTAGTCTTCATGAGTCTTTCAAATGCCGCGTTAAACCTATTTTAAAACAACAAGTTGTGTCTAAACTATTTTTTTTCCTCATCAACTCACTCAAGAAGCACAAGTACAAATGCTTTGTATCTTACATGCATGTGCCTTTCCATGAGAGAAAAAAAAATCTCACATACATCTTCCTCCAAAACACTCTGTGCGACTGTGCCTCGTATATTTTCCAAATTTTGATGGCATCTCAAGTGCCTAAAGTTTTAAATTGCAAGATGGTGATTGAAGAGCTTGAGAAAACTTGCAACCTTACAACCCTGCTTCAACAAGAGATTTCCAGCATTCTCGAAAACTCTAGAAGTTCCGAGGTGGCACTGATGTTTGAAGAATTGCTGCGTGCCTTGAAGTTATCTCTTAACCTTTTGAGTAATGGCGAAGCCAACATAAATAATAGAATTCACGGTTCAACTAAGAGAAGGAGAGTTGAGGATTATCAAGAACAAGAAGAGACTGATAAGATTAATAGGTAGCTATAAATGACAAACAATCTAAATTTTTGTCAATCATAACTTCTTGTCATCTTTATAGGGCCGTTTGGATTGAAGTGGGAATTTGGGAAATTTGAAAAATTTTCTATTCCTAGGCATAAATTTATTATAAACAATCCAAACTCTTCACAAAGTTACACACTTCCCAATAAATTTATGCCTAGGAATGGAAAAATCTCCAAATTTTCCATATTCCTAAGCGATCCAAACGGCCCCTATGTGTGCGAGCGTGTGTAATTGTTGCTTTTAGCAGGAATGTTTACAAAGAGGTGCATACTCCTAAACCTCATGATGATGGTTACCTGTGGAGAAAATATGGAAGAAAGAAAATTCTAAACAACATGTTTCCAAGGTAAATTCACACGTGAGATACAGTTTCATGCATATCATCATTGCCTCAATTAATCATTTATCACGGTTGAGACTTTGGAATTAACACTTTAATTATTAGATAAAATCCTTATTTTGAACAAAGGTAGACAGAGAAACTTAAGTTATATATCCCAAGTTATTGATATTAAGGTTGAGTAATCTCATAAAAATGAAAAATCAAGAAGAATTATATATACATATAAGTTTGTTCAAAAAAAGAAATGGGGGGAAAGAATATGTATGTTATTTGACTTGGATACATATATTAAATGTGTATATCGTCAGCTTTAATGAATAAAGTCTCCTGCAGTTCATTTATTAAGGTTAACAACCGAACATTGCACCACAAATTAAATATAAAAGAGGAGAAGATAAATTTATATATCCAGTTGATATATAGCAGTTGATCATTTTGTCTTTATACGAAGACAAACGTGCCTAAATCTTCAATAATAAATGAGTATAGTTGATGACGAAGCCTCTCCATTACGCACAAACAGGAAGAGCAATTATATAATATAATGAGATCTAGGTATTTACTATTTAGAAATTAGAAGATTAGTTATTCTGCGATTGTTTATATATATAGATAGTGCTAGCTAATTAAGACTATTTAAAGAAGTTTGTTTGATTCCTAAGTCCTAACCAATTAATCATGTGGCTTTAATTTGGCGCCTAGCTTGTGCATATTTTTTATATGTATTCTGTCCTGCCTACTTCAGGGACTACTACAGATGCACGTATAGTAGCGACTACAATTGCAAGGCAAAAAAGTACATTCAGCTACACTGCAATGGGGACCCACCCCTGTACAAAGTCATCTACATTCACAACCACACATGCAATACTAACATGGCCAGTTCTCAGAAAATGCAGTGTTTTCCTGCAGAAGAGATACCCCAACCACCCATTTCTCTGAGCTTACACGGTGTCAGACATGAAGAAGAACAGGAAGCTTTTCTCTCATGTCTGAAAGAAGTCATTGGAGGCATCGGTACGGATCAACAAATGGAATGTCCCCCACGGCCATATGGTTTTGGTGATGTTGTATCCCTGCCAATGGAGTCGTCCAGCATTGGTTCAGCCGCAAGCTATCAACCGTTGGAAACAGATGACATGGTTTTTTTTGAAACAGATGACATGGTTACCATGGATCTCTTCTGGCCTGAATTGCCTGAGATGGATATGCTTTAATTTAAAAAAAAAAAATTACCTTCCTAAGTTAATATAGGGCACCAGTTCGGTGACAGAAATTCTTTTGTAAGCAGCGATTACATGTCAGCTTGCAATTTCAGAAGCCCAATTCATATAAGTCTTAGTTTAGAAATTCCATTTGAAACCAAATAATACAAAGTTCAACCAACCCCATAAATTCATTAATTGTTGTTTTATTGTAAGTTAATTGTAATTTTAATTTCATAAAGTAATGTAGATTGTTTTACCATGATTAAGAAAATCAGATTATCTTATATATATATCTAGACATTTTTTTTATTCGAATATATCTCTAAACTATTGGACACTTCATGGCTAATTAGAAGGAAAACTTCGAGATACCTTACCTATGGCTATGTGGCTTGTTAACTAACAGAGACTAATTAATGTTACTGATCTGACTTATGATCATTTCCCCATAATCACAGCCTAGGCAGCTACCTATACCACGTTTCTAAACTCTTAATTTAGTATAGCTCTGGGAATGATGGAATATATACACAATTTGTCCATGTTTATGTTTTTAAGCTTCATCGCGCAATTTAAACGGAAAATTCGATGTGGTACGTTTATAAAATATAATCGGCAATTACATAATTGACTGACTCTTCCCTTTTATTGGACACATTTAGAAACCACTTATTCAGATCATAAATTTTAACTGGATTGATCATGAAACCCATCAAAAATGTGAAGGCCCAATCTAGACTAGTATATATATTTGGGGCTTATCTGATCCAAAGTCATCGACACTCAATCCGTTTGTTAGGTTTGTTAATAACTTAGCATAAAAGTAGGCCCACATGACTGGATGATGAAGAAGGATTTCGAACTTAATTCGAAATTAAAAGTCACAGCAGACTCTCCAATCAAATTTCGAACTTGCGACTTGTCACTAGACCAAGAACCGATTCTCAAAAAAAAATATTATAATTCAATGAACAAATTTTAAGACTTTGCGTCGCGTATATCCTAAACCAATATTTTCAATTAATTTGCTCTAATTGAATGTCGCGTGCCACCCTTTTGGATATATAACTAGTTTTCGCATCGCGCTTCGCGCGGTGTATGATTAATCTAAAATTGTTGTAATATTGATCCCAATTTTTTTTTTATTGCCCATATAATTTTTGTTGTGGTGTAATTTTATTGCTGCGCCATTTTTTTTAAGTCGTAGAGGTGTTGTGCTCGTGCACGGTTAATGAAAAATATTTTAGGCATCTAATATTGAGTTCATGGATCGATCCATGCTGTGTCTGTTGAGGTTGAAGCATATGTTATTGGCATTTCTATCAGTACCTCTCTGTATGCATGATTCTAAGGTATGAAATAATGATGTTGCTGTGTCACAATCATTTATTTATTTATTTATTCTGGTTCTATGTTTGGATGTCCCTAAATCAGTACAGATTAGCTATTTCATTGCTTCTGTATCTTAAATTTTATCACAACAATTGTGCTGCTGACTATATAACATTGTTTGTCAAATTTTATCACAGCAATTTTATTATAGAAAGAGTGATTTGTTTTTTTGCAATTCTCTTTCTGCACTACACGGGGGATATCTTTTTTTTTCTAATGTAAGATAAGGTAATGTGAACGAACAAACAAAGACATGTACTAATAAAAAAATTTCATAGATCATAGATAAACATATACATGAGCAGGTTGATATCTAATTTGACAATAACTGAAGGCAGTAAAGCTGTAAAACTGTTATAGAAGGCCAACTGGTTATAGAAATGATGAAGATCATGATCAGAAGTTCATCATTTTGACCAGTTCAAATGCTACAACTCCATCAAAAGTGGAGGAACAAAAGTCCGTCTGTTTGGACCGCAGCAGTTTTTTTTTCTTACACGACAATAGAAAAGTCTAATGTAGGATTAGACACAAAAGAGGTACCTATTGACGGGCAAGAGCAAAATCTGACCAAACGCTTTAGAGGAGCAGGTTGCTTGCTGCATGAGAGGAACACTCTTTATAGGATGATATATGTATTTAATTTAGTATTTTTTCTGGATTTTTTGTTAAAGAATTATTTCTGTTAAACTATCAGTAACAAAATAAGATTGTATAATTTAAAGAACCCTTTTTAATTTGGCGAGGGCTGTTGCTTGTCTGGAACTGGAGTACTGGTGTTGTCCAGTGTCGGAGGTGGCGTAGAGGGAGTGGATCCTGCCAGGTGCTGCGGTGAGCAAGCCGCGTCATCTGAGAATCACCTCTGTAATAAGAATGACAGGGATTATTATTAACAAAAGAAAAATAACCAATATCTAGAAATTGTATAGCTAAATAAATGAATACATGGATGCCACTGTAACTATATGTACCAGCAATGTACTTGGTAAGCTGATAATGAATTTATAAATTTTATTTATTTATCACAAAATTTGTCAGGTATATATAGATTAATAGAGAACAATATACAGGTGATGTCATATATATATCTCATATGCGCTTAATGTAATGAAGACACCCAAATAACTCACCATGACCAATATATTTATAATCCACGTGTAGATGGAAACTGCACACACAAATAACAAATAAAATCCTAAGTTGAAATACAAAAAAGATTAATATACTGCACATGTGACAGTCTTTGGTTCATTTAATTTTTACGTCAATAATATTACCTTGTGTGCTTTGACAACGTTCTCATCTCTGTTTACACACGTTCTTTTCCCGATTAATTAATTGATTTGACTATTCGATTTAATTGCACTTACCATTGTTAATCTTATGAAAGGCAGCTTACAGGAAGGCACCCAAAGCATCTTGAAATGAGAATTCCTGATAAGTATATAAAAAAAAAATTATTTGCAAAGATATCAAGCACAAAGCATCCGGCCTATCTACCAATAGAGAGTAAGAGAAAAGGCAGAGCTACATTAAGGCTAACAACTTACAACCTGAACAAAAAAGTACAACAATTAAAAATTACTCTGACAATGGCTGAAGAAGTTGAAAAACTAATAGGCAAAATGTCTAAATACATTCCGTGGGATGCAAATACATTAATTGCAAGAAAGTACCATACAATACAATCAGATACTAAGTTGGAACACATCTGACTTCAACATGAAACCTCACTTCACTTTGGAAACTCCTATTTGTCAGTTGAAATAGGATCAAGATTTTAACTCACCAGAGTCGACTTAGCAGAAGCATAACAATTTAAGAGCACAATTTCTTTGTTAGAATGCTTCAATGAAGTTTTTTTTTGCCGGTAAAGAAAAAAAAAATGACGACAAACGTACTTTCTTAATTTTTTTTTTGCAAAAAGTTAATTTTTTTTCAACAGAATGCACTATGGCACGACATTGTGGGCACGGCACATTCTGTGGTTTATCAAGTGACCCATTTGAAGATCTTCTAAGCAACTCTAAGAAGAAGCCACTGCTTCTAAGATGAAAAAGAAAGGAAAAAAAGCTTAATGACGAAAGGATCCATTATTTAATGGCTTGAAAGACAAACAAATAATATTCCATAAACAATATCCAATAGTTGTCTTAGTTTGAAAAAATATTACCAAATAATGTTTTCACAAAATCCCAAAGGATTTGACGGTTAGAAAGGAGTCTATACACAACATTAATATGGCATTCCACTAAAATTTAGATACTATCTTCCTGATAAATTCATTTAGTCAAATTTAATGAAAATCACAATTGGACCTCCCAAACAAAAATAACTCACAAAACTAAAAATTACCTCACCCTGGTTGTCAATATCACTGGTTCAACACCAAGTGCATGAAATATGTTGTTATTTGCGAAGATGGAGTATAGTTTGCAACCGATACTGAAAAAAAAAAAAGAAGTGAGGCAGGGTGACAGAGGATATATTACGAGAAATTGTGCAGGCAAGGTGCAACTAGCATAACATCATGCCATATGTTCAAGCATGTGCTACATCTAGCATTATCAACATGAAGTTTTAACTGGCAATTTGAAAGAGGTTTTATTGTATAACTAAAAACCAAATAGAAAAGACGAATTATAATAGTAAACTACCTTTATGTTCTTTATGTTAGGATTTGGAGAAAGTGCCATCTGGAATGCATAGCGAAAATATCCTGAAAAGTATGTTAGAAAACAGAATTAATAAATTAGAGCAATTATAAATATATAAAGTCACTTTATATATTTTTAGGAGTATATATGCCTTCTCTCTCAGGATCCAAAATGAATTATGCTATGCTTTCTATTTGAAATGCTTCGGCTTCAGCAAGAACCACTTTTCCATAAACAGTCGATCTCGAGACAATAGAGAATATCTGGAAAGGAGATGATTCAACTGTACGTCTACACCCACTGTTGGTTCATGACAATCAGCCTGTGGTGATGTTTGACATAGCGAGAAAATCGAAAAAGAAGAGATTTGTAGAAAAATCTGAAAAAGAAGAGATCATATTAGATGGAGAGGAAAAATTGAGAACCTTGTATAAAAATAACTCATTTTAAGTTAGGCTGAAAGAGAGGGAAAGGAGAGAAAGGGAGGATAGAGGATTTAAAAATTAACTCAGCCATGAGACAGCAAAAATAGCCGATGGTACAGTTGCATTGGAAGATTGTGTCCTTAGATATGCATCCAAGTTCATCCACACCAACACATTTGTGCATCGCTACTGCTTAGATGATCACCAACCACCTTCATGCCTTGATCCTAGCATTATTAGAAAGAATCGGTTTAAGAAACATGATTTTAATTTTCTTTATCAACAGAAGATATGCCTCTATGAACAACAAATCTGTAGTATCGTGCACCAACAACAAACCAAAATATACTATTTTTCTCAATTAGAAATGCCAACAAAACTCATTTATTTGCAGCAAACTGAGCTTGTAAAGCCTACCTCAAACACAATTACACAACAACATCCTTGTTCATAAGTTACCACATCATGCATTAATTGGAAACGACAAAAATGACATATAATATTAACATAAATATATTATCCATCTATTCATATCCAGCTGTCATAATGGAAATGGAAAAATGTAAAAAACAACAATCAGCAATGTGTTGGACAAACCACAATCGGACATGCCTTGAACAACACCCATACAAGATAGACTACGAATAAGCAAGGTTCGAGCTTTAATCTTTGGAACTGAAAAAATTGCAGAAAGAGACCATTAATAAAAACATATTCTCAGAAAATTAAGCTGGCCTAAAAAGAATATTTAAAGAATTGTAAATAATAAATGTTTGCCACAAACCCTTTGTGCCATCTGCGGAAAAGGCAGAAAAATAATTAAAGCATCAAGAAGTTAAACAAGGAATAATTTCACCTCAAACCCCTTCTTCTAGCCCCCCACCATGGCCCAGTACCTGTAACAAACAAACCGAACAACTAAAGTTTAGTGATGAGAGTAGAAATAGCAGGAAGGACATAAAAAAAATACGCAGAAAAATGAAAATGGAAACAGCACGACCCTCTTCATTGGTTGTGGTTGAAGCGCTTCCTCTCATCTTCTGTCTCCTTTTTCGTCCACACAAATCCTGAAACAAACACAATCTTTGAACAGACAGAGAAAAATTACAGAGAAAAAAGAGAAAAGGAAAAAAGTTATGACTTTGACGACCTTACCTCTCTCTAAAAAAATCCTCCTACAGAGGGCCTAGATGGGAAAGCAGTAGGAATTACTTGTCCAAGAGGAAAGAGAAGGAGAGAAGTGGGTTGACAAAGAAAGAAAGACTGAACAAAAGGGTTGGCTGCTCATCCGCCTGATCGGTGGCGAAAGCGAAGCAGATCCAGCGAGGTGAGAGTAAATCGGAACGAAACCACCATAAATCGCCTCCGATCGCCCTTCCATCGCCGCCGCTTTCTCTCCGTCCCAGTCGATGAAGGCCAGCCTTTTATTTTTCTTCTTTTGTTTGCTCCTTCGTTGGGACCTGGGAAAGTGGAATCGAGAAGGATCGTATAATAAAGCAAAGTGGGGGAAGAGATTTCGTGCGGCAAGAGGAGTCTAGCAAAATCGAATCGCAAAGACGGAAGCGAGGAATGAGAGAAGGCAGAGAAATATAACACGGAAGTAAGGGAGATAGCTAAGGCAGGAAATCTATTCGTTTATCTCAGTGGAGCGGAAGGGAGGAGATGAAATCCATCGCACGGAGAGCAAAAACGGACGGCTGGGATAATTGAACAGTAAAATCTGGATTGGAATTGAAGTATTTTAGATTAGATTTAGATATCTATAATCGCAATTGCTCGCATTTTTCCTTTCATCATTCTCCAATGTTCATAATAATCTTTTTTTTTTAATTATACTAAAAACCATCCATTGAGAATTTGATATTTAGAACTTTAGATCACTATAAAATTTTGGATTCGTCATTCAGGTCTTAAAACTCAAATTTGCGTTGAAGTTAGGAGTACGGCAATTAATTTAAAGTACATAGGCGGTGTTTGTTTGTTTGTTTGTTTGTTTGTTTGTGTAGTAAAGAATTGTATAAGTTAAGGATGCATAAGTGTTTATATAGTGTTATGTAATGTATGTTTGGTTGTGTAGTAAGAATGAGTAACTTAATTAATGCATGCATATATTCATGTCAAAAGACTAACATGCTCTTCAATCTGAATTATTTAATTTGAATTAGTATTATGTATTAATAATATGTTGTGACCTAATTATTATTATCTATTAATAATAATTAAATATTATTAAATACTAATTATTATTAATTATTAATGATAATAATAAGTTATTTTTTATTATAAAATATTAATAATTACTTTTAATTAAATATTATTAATTATTTTATAATAAGAATTATTATAGATTAATTATTTGTAATTAATAATAAATATTATTAAATCATTATTATTAATAATTAATATTACCTGTTAAATATTATTAATTATTATTATTAAATCTTTATTATTAATTATGATTTTAATAATTATTGTTATTTATTAAATATTATTATTTATTTATTATTTGTTAATTATTAAATATTATTTTTAATTATTTTTTAGGGGTATTGTTGGAAGAAAAATTAAAGAGGACCAATGCATAATTTATGCAACCTCTTTAGGTGCAATAAGTTATGCACCCTTAAGACAGCTTATGTAAGAGATGTTTAGTGACATAAAGATGCATAATTTAAGTTATGCACCCACCAAATCACAAACAAACGGGTCGATTGGAAATATTTTGCATAAACATCTTTTATTTGTTTAAAAAACATACTTAAAATTAAAAAAAAAAAAAAAAGCTCCAGTCAAGCCAGTGACCTCATACAGGAGACTCAACAAGAAAAAACAGTGCAACAACTGAGAATGATTCGAAGATTATCAGGTTGCTTTAGTCCCTGTCATAATGTTTCTTCTTCATTCCAAGTATCTATTATTTTAAATACTTTCTCATTTTCTACATGTTCGCATCACCTTAGTAATCATTCAACAAAGTCCTCAGTGATATTCATATTAGAGCAAGGTTCTATTGCCACCACTTTTAGTTACCACAAGTTGCCACAACTTTATATTTTATCAATATTTAAAGATTTTAAAGTTCAAACGTTGAATCCAAACCGTTGATCTTGTTCAATTTAACAAGCGATGTGTTTACATATAAGATTTAGAAAATTTTGAGTTAATTTAATATTTCATAAGTGATTAAACGATGAACGTATTAGAATTAATCAGTTATAGTTAACCAGATTCGTTCATTTGTTGATCACTTGATCGAGCATCGGATCAACTCTAAATTTCATAAATCTTATATGTAAACACATCGCTCGTTAAATTAAACAAGATCAATGGTTTGGATTCAACATTTGTATTTTAGAATTTTTAAATATCAATAAAATATGATGTTGTGGCAACATAAAATGGTGGCACTAGAACCTTGATCTTCATATTATTGAAGAAATTAAAGAAAAAAAATCAAGTTCTCAGAAATAATCTATCACTGGACAAGATATAGAAGACGAAAGATCAAGTGCAATATGTTTCTAAATCAAGCCAATCAAAGAATGCTCAGAATGACCAAGGAGATTTCATCATAGCATAGTTTCCATCTTAGGAATAATATAGTCGTTACAAATTAATTGTATGCATATTTCCTTCTAGTTTTATAAATTGTAAAAGAAAAAAAAATGTCAAACGGTTCGATAGGGCCAGATAAGTATATATGTAAGAGTACAGCTCTCTCAAATTAATTATAACTAGCTTTAGATTCGCGCTTCGCGCGATGAGGGGAGTTTTAAAGCTAACTTATAATTTTTATAAAGGCTAGAATTATGATTGTAAATATTTGAATAAACACCAAATTATCTTACAATTGATCTTTTGATTGTAATTAATTGCATAGTTTTGTATGTGTGCCATTTATAATATATTTATCATTTATATCGGAACTATTGTTTTTGGAGATTTTTAATTTCACGATACCTTAATTGTCTCTATCATTTTTAATATATAGAAAGTGAAGGGTGACATGTAATCATTAAATATTTTTGTTAAAAAGTGTTAGAATTATGAGAACAAAACCTATTGTGTTCATCTTGGACAAAACCAACTATCTTAAAATTTTTCTAAGTTTTACCAATTTGATAAACTTTTATTTTTTTATTATCGATAATCAATAATTGAATACCAACAAAATTAAATACTATCTTACAAATAATTTAAATTACTTAGCAACAATGGATTTCTCATAATTACTATTCATATAAAACCTGATGAAAAAATTAATTTTAAAAAATCGTCAAATATTTTAAAAGTTATGCAGTTCTATAGAATTTATAAAATTTTAAAAAGATGAAAATAGCTAAAAATTGTATGATCATGTTAAAAAAGTTATGTAGCATGATTGGATTTGTTATAATTTTGCTATTATTTATATAGAATTTTATGCACAAATAAAATTATAAATTTCTTTGAATAATTAAAAATCTAATGATATTTATGAAATTGTGGAGATTCAATATTTATTAGATTAAGAAAATTATTTAAAATATTTATAAATCTATAATTATAAAATTTTACATAATTAAATTTTTCATATATCTGTGACTAATTAAATAAATTTTGATAGCCAAATGATTTTTTCAAGGCCTCCAAACAATTTTAAAACGAAAACTTTATGCAAATTAAATTTTATGAGATTCAGAAAATTATTTAAATTATTTTATAACTCTATAAATTAAACATTTTATATTCGTGAATTCTTTATATTTTTGTGAGCACACATATAAATTTTCATAACCAAATGAATTTTTAAAAATACCTAAACAATTTACAAACTAAACTATATTTAATCTGAAATTATGAAATGGAGGTGTCCATTGTCTTATAGAATGGAGAAAAGATTGTGCTGGCATCACCCTTGCACTGTAGAAAACACCCCAAGAATTAGAGTATTTATAGAAGATTATAGATAAGAAAAAACCTTTTCAACAAAACATTCTAAGCTCTGTCAAATTTCATCAGATATCTTTGATGCCTCTTAAAACAGCATTAGTAATTTTTGGTTGCTTGCTAGTTTTTGTCTGGTATAAACAATTATCAACTCTAGGTTGTGTAAGGGATGGTCCAATACCGACATTTTCTGAACTGGTAACTCTCTTACGACTACTACCTTCACCAACACGCATTGAGACAGATCGTCCCACTTCTCTTCTTAATGTAGATGGACCTTCTCCCCTTCGTTGCGATTCTTCTACCCTAAAATTGTCCCTACTTGCACGTAAAGCAGTTTGTAATTCATCATCCGAGCATTCATTATTTGAGGAATCTTCACATACTTGAGTTATTTCATCTACTATCATTTTATCTCGAGTTCGTGACTTATTCTTTTCTATTTTTTTCTCTCATATATTGCTGAAATTCTTTTCTGATTTCATCTAGGACATTTCGACATCGTGTAACATTTCCTTGAATTGCTGCCAAATGTTTTTTTCCTCTATGTATTCCACCGCTTAGTATTTTGTTACACCATTTGCATTTAACCTTTCATTTTCTATTGTCAAGTGCAATAAAATGGTCCCAACCTATGTCCATTGATTTTCCTTTATCACTAGCCATTTATCTATAAAAAAATAAAAAGAATTAAATGTTTTAGCCTTTTAGGAGAAGTAAATTCAAAAAAATTTAGAAAAAATTTAACAACAAATAAAAAAATCAAATTACTGTCTGTCCCAATCATACAAAATTTACAAAGTAAGCCTTATTTATTTTATTTACAACAATAATTTTTTTTTTCGAAGGCGTGTTAGCCAGTGGCCAACAGCAGGTGTAAAATTAAATAAAAGCGTTTTTACAAATCCCTAAAGACTAATTACAAGTCAATTTCTAAAATGGACCAATATTTAACATTGAGTATTTATTAACACAAAGGGTTTGAAAGCTCATGGTCATGGGTATTAAATAATAATAAAGGCAACAATAAATTTAAAGAGTCAAAAAAAATTTCCGTACCTCCTCTTCCCCTTCACGGCACCACTTCTCCCACTTTCCAATTTCGAAATCACTTGCCTCTTCCCCGACCACCTCCTTTCCAAATTGAGAATACCTCTTCCACCTTCTGCCTAGAGATTTTCCGTACCTTTTCCACCTTCTGCCTAGTGATTATTTTTTTCCGTACCTCCTCTTCCCCTTTCAATTTGAGATTGTAAGACAAATTGAGAGTTGAGAACTTAGAATTCAGAGTTCAGAGCAATAATTGAAGAGTGAGAGTGTGAGACTATGAGAGACGGATGTGAGTGAGCGAATAATGGATGCAATTATTGGTGAGACTGCAACGATCCATCAAATTTCAGTCGATTATGACCAATTTCGATCACAAATCAGCACATTTCGCCCGATTCCAGTCGTTTCAGTTCAAAACTCGGCCTATTCCAGTCGTTCCAGCCAATTCCTAAGGTACGTATCACTAATCCGCGCTAAATCGACGAAAATCGCCTCGTTAAGCGCCGAGTTCGATACGACTCGCCCGAGTCAACTCGGACTCGCTCGAGTTTTTAAACCATGCTTGCAAGAGAGATACAGAGATATCGAGAAGAGAGAAAGAGAAAGAAACTTATTGGAAATCAGAGAGAGAGATACGGAGAGGAGATTGAAAAAACTGTGCGTGTGAGAGACAGATTTACGCGTCAATCCCACGTGGCGGACAATGCGGCTCATCCTTGCTGCCTCCGTACAGGATTCCGATTGCCCGGTTCAAAGATTGCGTCTGTGAGAAAGATAAGAGAGAAGAGGATAAGAAAGCAGGTCTGCGGAGAGAGAATAGATCCTACGAAGGAGAAATTCTCAATCGGACGTCCGAGATTTGGAATAGAGAATGAACGGTTGAGATTTGATTACTGTACACCTACAGTTCTAAGAACATTAACTTAGGGTGCGCTCCAAAAGAGTTTAATGAGTGGAATGGAATGGAAGAGGGGAACTTAACTTGCTCCACAATAGCTTCTAGGGTTAAAGGGTGGGAATGAATAACACAAAAATTGAGTTTAGGGAGACAAAACAAGACCCCCAACATCGAGGTGTAGAGAGTGGAAACCAGGAATTTCTTCTATGAACGTGGACCCCACTTTAATTTTGTAGCATATGATTTGGGTGATAAATTTTAACTCTAATCAAGTTATTGAGCAAGAACAATTTTGTATCATCTCTTCCTTCCACCTCCATTCCACTCCATTGCTTTCCTTCCCATTACTTAGAAATTCTGGAGCAAACCCTTAGTGGAACGAAATTTAATATATGTTTTGATTTAATTTTAAATTTTCTACATCCCTCTTCGAATGATGGTTCCGAATTATTCTAATATATTTATATTATATTGTACTAGCAAACATGCCCATCTAATGTGTGGACAACATTTTAACAAACTAAAGAATAATCAAAATAGAATTTATGAAAATAATTTTATAATATTTCTTACTGCTCAAATTTTAATGGGTAGTTTTCAGTTTTGATGTCAGAGCTTAAATTATCAGAAATTCAATACCAACAAAACTAAAATTCTCAAAATTGGGAATATAATCAGAATTAAAATTTTCTGCCAAATATTAATTATTGCTTTCTCTTAGGTTACAAAACATAAAATACTGTAATCTTGACAACAAATAAATTGTATTTTCTAACAATTTTTGTACAGTAAATCCATCTATCCAAGCATATAGGATTGAATCGTCATCACAACAACAATAGAAAAAAAAAAATTGCCTCGTGTTCCAAGAGACAAAATTGGATTAACTGGTATCCCTAATTATACTTTTTTTATATATTTAAGTAAGTTGTATCAATTATTAGCTTGTAATAATACCATCTACTATACTAATCCTAAATCAAATACTTCCCCCGCCGGGGGGTGGGGTCTTCAATCGAAGGTCACATAGTACATTTGAGGAAAGTAATACTTGCCAAAGCTAGCTGCCAATTTTGAAAAGATAATTTTCACATTATTATTGTCTATTGATAAAGCGCTTGACTGAATGGTTCAGATTTATATTCTACAAATTGCTAAAATGTTGGAGTTTGACTTCATTCATAATGTTATAAGGTAATTAGGTAAGACGCAGGCTTCCATCAAAGCTTAACACTTAAGAGAACTTTCCGGGAACCAAAAAGTAGATGCAAGTATTAAGTAGACATAGTACTCTCTCTAAGCTTCAAAAAAAAAAAAAAAAAAAAAAAAAGGTACTCTACTGCTCTCTCCTTGGATTGCTCAAACACCAGCCGTTCAATTTCAGACCGTAGTAGGTGGCTTGCTCCCCATCCGAGTTCCAATTCTCCTGGTCAAGTCTCTCCAGTCTAGTATCATGTTCCAATCACATAATTATCTCAGATCGATCTTTAATTAGTGAATTGCAATCTTACCGTATCGTGGTGTGACGTGACAAATACGGTCGTGTCTTGTCGACACGGGTCGAATTTGAAACCGTGTCGTATCGTGTCGTGTCGTGCTAAATAAAGGAAAAGATCGATACGCCACGGTTGACACGCCGTGTTGGCACGAAACAACACAGCCGTGTCAATCGTGTCGGACCGTGTCAATATTTTTTTTTTCTAAAAATAATTTAAAAAAATATATCTTAAAATTAGAGAAAAAATAAGAAAAAAATATATTAAATTTTATAAATCGGTTATTAGTTGACAAAAAATAATATGATAATAATTCATGATGATACAATATAATAATTAATTAACTAATGATAAAATACGAATTACATAATATTAATAAGTTGAAAATTTTAATTATAGTTTCTGAATGATATTTTTTTCCTTAAAATTCAAATTATCAATAGTTTTTATAATATATTAATATTTCTATAATATTTTTTATTTTAAATTTAAAATAAAATAAAATTGTGTTGTGTCGTGTTGTAACTGTGTCGTGTCAAATCGTGTCGTGTTAAATATTGTCAGTTTTCTAAAATTGCTAACGCAATACAGTTTTAACACGACACACCAACATAGTCGTATCATGTTGAATCCGTACATGTGTCGTGTCGTGTCGTAGAAACACGAGTATGTACCGTGTCAACACACCTAACACGCGATAATTTGTAATTCACTATCTTCAATCCCTCTATTAAAGAAACACACAATATCCAGTATTGGTCAATTTCCGACAAACTGGAGAGAATGTGGATTTAAAAAGTTTCCCCGGTTCGGCTGCTGACACGCACCTGCGCCCACCCCACACAAACTGCGAAAATTTCACGCACTCATTACAAAACGAATGCAGCACAATCTCACACACCGACCCTTCCTTTGCCAAACCCATTCTGTCACGCGCCGATTTCCCCACCTACCTAACCCCGACCCAACCCATCCTCTTCCTACTCCCTCCTCACCACCTCATCACGAACCCATCTCCACACATCCCTCCCACCAAACTAACGCCTACGATCCGATCTCATGCGCCAAGTCCAGTCAATTATTTAATTCACATTCAACTCCGTCAAATCTAACGCCTCTCACCATCCAAACCAACTCTACCAGATCCCCTCCATCGCCTTTATATGTCGCCACCACCACCCAACCTACCCAACTCTCCACTCTTCCATTTCTACCAAAATGGATGTGCACCTACTGGAGAAGACATTACTGGGTCTCTTCGCAGCCATAACTCTCGCCATTGTCATCTCCAAGCTACGAGGAAAGCGCCTCCGTCTTCCACCTGGCCCTGTCCCCGTCCCCATCTTTGGCAACTGGCTCCAAGTTGGTGATGACCTCAACCATGGCAATCTCGCTGCTCTCGCACGTAAATTTGGTGATGTCTTGCTCCTCCGCATGGGCCAACGCAATCTTGTTGTCATCTCCTCGCCTCCGCTTGCTCGCGAGGTGCTACACACGCAAGGCGTTGAGTTCGGGTCCCGCACACGAAATGTTGTTTTCGATATATTCACCGGGAAGGGGCAAGACATGGTGTTCACTGTGTATGGTGATCACTGGAGGAAGATGAGAAGGATCATGACAGTGCCGTTCTTTACCAACAAGGTGGTGCAGCAGTACCGTACCGGGTGGGAGGCCGAGGCGCAGAGCGTTGTTGACGATGTGCGTGCCGATCCCAAGGCAGCGACTGAGGGTATCGTCATAAGGAAGAGGTTGCAGTTGATGATGTATAACAACATGTACAGGATCATGTTCGATCGGCGGTTCGAGAGCATGGATGATCCCCTGTTTCTGCAGCTGAGAGCGCTCAATGGAGAGAGGAGCCGGTTGGCGCAGAGCTTCGAGTACAATTACGGCGACTTCATCCCAATATTGAGGCCGTTTTTGAGGGGGTATTTGAAGATTTGCAAGGAGGTTAAGGAAAGGAGGCTTAAGCTATTCAAGGATTATTTCCTTGAGGAGAGGAAGTAAGTTTTATTTTTCATTTTTTTTTATTTCCTTCTAATGGAATATTTATTTCTCTTTTGACCCATATTTTTTTTGCGTTTAAATTTTTTTTTTATTTTGGGTTGCTGGAATTTTTAATTGAAATAGGTTAGTCGCCAGGGGCTGGGTTGTTGGAACCTGATGACTGATGTTGGTGATTAACAAGAATAATTTATTATTTTTAGTGACAATAGTCGCACTAAAACATTCCCTTTCAACTTGCTAATCCCTTAGCAGTTAATAAGTATATAATAAATTAAAGCAAGTAAACGGAGGTATATATTTCGTATTCCTTTTATCAGAGATTAATGTTCCTCAAAATTTGTTGCGCTATCGACTTGGCAAAATACCTAATTAAATACCAACAACAAACAATGATTTAATTCCAACTAATTGTTTTGCTATAATGCTACAACAACACTCTTTATCAATTCTACACATGCACGAGAATAGTTAGATTAAGACTAATAGTGGATTCATCTCAAAATTGCAGGAAGCTGTCAAGTACTAAACCGTCCAGCAATGCAGAACTGAAATGCGCAATTGATCACATCTTGGATGCACAAAAGAAAGGAGAAATCAACGAAGACAATGTTCTTTATATTGTGGAGAACATCAACGTTGCCGGTACATATTTTCAATCCACGTCTTTAAAACTTGACTTTTTTTCCCTATTACTAAATAGTTGCAAAGTGAAGTGGTGAAAATTCAAAAATTTTAGACCATGAGGTTATGAATGAAACATTTCGCTGAAGAGTCGAGATAAAAATTTTGCAGCTCAATCTTATTGGGTTATCAGTTATCTTGACTAAGGAAAGGATGCGTGTGGTTTTTCCTTCTTCTAACCCCTTGAATAGTTAGCACTTACCTTTCTTACTGGTTTGTAGACCAAAAGTAGGAGTCTGATTAAAGCAGCTGATATGAAAGAAATTGAGAACCACTTTGCCACAAATGAAGCGACCGCAAAAGAAGCTCAAACAAAAAAATGAACCAAACATGTGGTTGTATATAATTGGATATGGTTAAGACTTAAGATCATCCATCCGTCCCTATGTCACTGTCTGATGTGCACACACTTAATGTCCCTATCGTGTCAAACTACGATCGGATTCACTACATGTTCAAACGTATATCAAACTTATTTTAACAATTACACATCTCTCTGTTCAATAATTATGACAGTGCTTCAATGTCTTGCCAGCATTCATTATATGTATCTAATTTATCTAAGTTTTCTAAGCCATAGACAAATAAAACATTTTTTTCACAATTACCATTCAGTATCAAATGTCATGACCGTTAGATTGTTAGGTGAATGTTGTGAGGTCCAAGGTAGGTGAACCTAATAAAATCTTGACAGATACTAGGATTTTATTCCAGGATCTATGGTTTTTACAACTCGGTTATTGTTTGTTCCCAACATTTATTGGCAAAATTGTATTTGTTGTTGACATACTTAATTTTAGAATTTATGTTTAATTCAAAAGAAATAATATACAAACTTTAGAGAATAAATCATGGGTCCTACATCACTCTGTTTGTTTCCTCATTATGACTCAATCTCATTATTGCTTCACCACCCTCGTACTTTCGTAGACTAATTCCTTTAAGTCTACGTAACAGAATGTGATTAGTTCACAGTTCACACATTAATATCAAATTACCAACCAAACCGAAACTGATAACCGCCTCTCACCTACTTCTCCTTTTCAGCTATTGAGACAACCCTATGGTCAATCGAATGGGGCATAGCCGAGCTGGTGAACCATCCTGAGATCCAGAAAAAATTGCGCAATGAGCTTGACAAAGTTTTGGGACCCGGTAACCCGATAACCGAGCCCGACACCCACAAGCTCCCGTACCTCCAGGCCGTCATTAAAGAAACACTCCGTCTCCGCATGGCCATCCCCCTGTTGGTCCCACACATGAATTTGCATGATGCCAAATTAGGCGGCTTTGACATTCCTGCCGAAAGCAAAATTCTTGTCAATGCCTGGTGGCTGGCAAACAACCCTGATCAATGGAAGAAACCGGAGGAGTTCAGGCCAGAGAGGTTTCTGGAGGAAGAGTCGAATGTGGAGGCGAACGGGAATGATTTTAGGTATTTGCCATTCGGTGTGGGTCGTCGCAGCTGTCCTGGAATTATTCTTGCATTGCCAATTTTGGGTATCACTATTGGCCGTTTGGTGCAGAATTTCGAACTGTTGCCGCCGCCCGGCAAGGATAAAGTGGACACCACAGAGAAAGGAGGCCAATTTAGCCTTCACATCTTGAACCACTCAACCATTGTGGCCAAGCCTAGAGTGTTCTAATAATTTTAATTATGCAAGGTTTTTGGGGTTTGTTGTACTTTATTTTAGTTCATTGGTGTACTATTGCTCCTTTTAGTTTTTATTCATAAAAGAAGACAATGTTGCGACCGGCGAGATAAATTGAGGGGTTCTTATGTAATTAAATTGATGAACAACTGAAAGAGCCCCTTTTCATTTAATTATTGCATTCAGAATACTGTTTTGTTAATGGATGCCTGGACCTGTTTAACGTTTACAACAGCAACGGAAAGAGTTGTTCCGTTTGCCGTTCCGTTGTAAGAACGGTATATAATTTTTTTTCGTTTACCGTTCTGTCCAGGATGCCTGATTAGAGTTGGGCATACGAGGCACCTGTACGTGCCTTTGTCTAACTTCCCTTACCCGTAATGACCTGGCCATCTAAAAGTGCCAACCCATACCTGCCTGTTACTTATAAATGAGCCTAAAACTCAATACCTTGCCCGCCTGCAGGCCTCCCCTCTTAAGCCTATACCTGCCTGTTTAAACCTGTTTACCCCCTAAAATTTCCTTCGCCCTCTAATACCTCAAAGAATCGCATTTTTTTGTACAAAAAACAATATAAATTCATTTAAACAAAATAAAGGAGACGGAAAGTTAAAACAAATTAACAGTTTACAATATGAAACAACTAAATAAATACTTAATAATAAATTAATAGCTTTGTTCTGTCATTAAAATGCTGCAATCTATGCAGATATTCTTGAATTAACAACATCTTTCAACAACTCATACAATTCCAAAATTAATAAGTAAAATGCTATTATTTTCTATCTTAGACTTCATCATCCATGTCGGTACCATCATCTTCCCTTAGAAGCTCCATCTCCACCTGCATGCTCACCTAAGTATGACAAGAAAACATGAAACACAGTGTAATGATCATATATTGATATAAGGTGTAACACTTCTCTTTAGCTTTTACAAGAACAAGAAGGATCAAATTGAACAACTAGGCAAGCAATTCTTGCACTTACTATTTGACATCTCTCCAGTATGCATTTGCCCATCTCCAATGCTTGAAGTTTCTCCCACTAGCCTCCTAGATAAACAAAAAATACAAAGCCAATGCACCATAAACTGAATACAACACAATCTCCTGTATTAAGCACAGCTGTTAAGACTTGCACTCCCAGTTTGTGAAAACATGCACAATTTCATACAACTGATGTACCAAAGTAAAGAGAACATTTCCATCTGTAATAGTAAAGAGCTAGTACAATAGAGTTGACTGGTTATCATTGCAATTCGGCATATATATTTTCTAGTACTTCATTGCAGGTGCAGTTTGTTTCCAAGTCCTGAATGCATTAAACCATAACACCAGAACATGGGGCAGTAAATAATTTCATGGAAATACCTGTTAACTCCAAAATATGATAACTAACCCTGCAAAATTTAAGATACCATCTGTACCCCTACAAAGTTGAGTTAAACGTTCCTGCACATTTATGACTAGCTGACCACTTTCAGTTACTAATTGATTATACGAAATCTAAACCCTATTGGAAAGTAAGGAAATAGTAGGGAATGCAAATAGGAACCTACTATAGATTGAGTTGCCTTGTCACACAAAACTCAAACCGATAAAATTTCAAAAAACAGACTCTAACCTAACTTCTAAAAATTCATCAAAACAGCCTCTAATCTATTGACCAAACCAATGCATACAATTGAAAGTATGGTCAGATGTGGGTCTACAAGCCATACCTCATAAAGAAATTCGATGTTGATTCAACATTTTCATCAACTACCGAAATGTCATCTTGATATTCATCTTCGTCCTAATCATCACAACATGTTTTAAATTGATTATGCTCTACAGAATCTGAAAAAAAAATAGTATGACAAGAACTGACAGACGACTAAGGCCCTGGCAATATAGAAACCCAGACAATTGTCAGGCTACAGAATGAAATATGTTTCAAGATGCATCATCTAATTACAATTAAGGTCTCTTCTTCAACTACAAGAATTATTGTGATAAGTTGGTTCTGCTGCCTACTCTGTACATCTAGAAACATAGAAAGAGTTTTGTAAACACAACCCAGGTATTGTTTATCAGTCGATGAAAATAAGAGCATTATTTCTTGTTCAACCAACACTTTCTTATACAAGCAACAAGATTCTCTTTTTCTTATATTAATATAGGTCTGGTGCGTTGTCCAGACTCGATGGATAAGTAAGATTATAAATTAATTCAGATGGTTACCTACATTTGTTGGCCCAACTGGATGTGCCCTGCCTCTTGCTTGTGAAACTATAATGTGTGCCCTGCCTCTGTGTTTCGGATCCCAGGGAAACCAATGCCAGTTACTGGTGCTTGTCTGATTAATTTACTTCTGTAGCTCGAGATTTCAATGCAATCCAACTGCTGCTAGTTTCAAACTTTGTAAAATTTTCTCTCTCTAATAAAATTCCTGCTGTTGGTATTTCAGCAACCGACATTTAGAGAGGGAAAGAAAAAATATGTCTATGATGAAAATGCTTGCCATAATACATTTCTCAAATATATAAATAAAACATGTCTATCCCTGCCTTAAAAGATAGGTTTTTCAGGATATGGATAGCTATGTTTAAATGCTCTGTTGGGCCTTCTTTTAAGAGGGCCTCAGTCTCAGCTCATTTGATTCTGTCAATTTTTTTTTTTTTTTTGAAGGGCTCTTAAGCCTATTGATTTTGTCAATCATTTGTGCTTTCAAACTTCCATCTTGAGGTACGGTATAGGAAAATGTCTAGTATGTTGTTGGTAGTCCTTGAATCAGGGAGTAACCACCATTCTGGCAAATATGTAATGGATTTAAAGTTTTATCTTTTTAATCTTTCCTGACTTGGGTAAGTAATATTCCATAAATCAGGTTTATCATATTGAACATCAATTATCATATTCATCAAGAGACGTGTCATGTTGTGCTTACATACTGGTACAGCCTACAATTACTCAACAGAATTGTATGGGAGGCTTTCAAAAGAATGGAGTTAGCTCAACAGAATCTTAGAGAAAATTACTTGTTTCAATTCCTATCTTTCTTTTTATTAAATAGGAATTGTACCAATGGAAATTCCAGTTGGGCCAACTAATTACTCAACAGAATCTTAAATAGGAATTGTTTCCTATCTTTCTTTTTATTCCCATCAGACACGTAAGGTGTTTGATGAAAAGCCCAAAAGGCAAAGTGTAATGCAAACTGATCAGTACAGATCTGATTGAGAAAAAAAAAGGGTTGATGGAGATACTAGCAAGCATGTAGGTAATTAATAGTACCTGTGTGCCAGTGGTGATATTGAGCAACATGCAGATGACAAGTACTCTCCAAGGGTCAAATGAGTGCTTCTCTTGAACCTTAGTGTTAAATTTCTTCGCTAGTAGTAGAAGCAGACCCGAAGCCGCTTGGACCTTAGTGTTAAATTTCTTCGCTAGAGAGAGAGAGCTTGGAGCGGAGAAATAGAGAGGGAGAGGCGGAGAGCTCGTGCGGCTCTAGGGTAAGAGACGAGACGAGAGAGACGAAGATGAGAATTTGCAATTTGGATGAGGTCGGGTTCAACAGGCACCTGCGGGTGCCTTCAGATTTAAGAGTTCTTACCCGTTACCTAACCTGACCCGACAAAAAGCTCAGCCTTAATTAGCCTGTTAATCTTTCGGGCCGGGAAAATAACATTCCAGGCCTTTCAGGTAAAGGCAGGTATGCAGGCTTTCGGGTTGAATGCCCAACTCTATGCCTGATGATTAGCTTTTTTCTTGAAGTCAACATCACTATTGGTCATAAGATAACTCATAAGTTCGGCAGGATGAATGGATGATAGTGCGTCTCAAAAGTCAAATTTTAAAAAGGTAGAATTCTTTGTTGAATTCTATCCTCAAACTTTTTATTTTTTTTAAAAAAAAATTGCCCATACTTTTCAAACTAATTTTGAATCACTTTTCATTGATTTCAGACACATCTTAACAAGAAAACCTTTAAATGTTGAAATACAGGCTCCCTTAATCTCTCTGATTAATATCAATGCCAAAACCTCACGCTTATTCTCCAAATCAGCTAAGGAAATTATGCAGATTGCTTTCTTCATTTTCTCGAGAGAACGATGCAATAGAATTTTCAGGGAGATTTGCAAATCCTACTCTGATCTTATGAATGAAGTTTTTCACACCTTCAAAAAAAAAAAATGAAGTTTTTCACGAATGCAATTTCTTTGAGAAGTGTTTCATAGATTGAACTTATTTTTATTTTTTGAAATCCTACGATGCAATATAAATTTTCTTGTTTTATTCTTTTATTACTCTCGATATTAACTAGCTTCTCTTGTAAATATTTTAATTTTAACATTTAATAAAAAGATACGGGCTCGACCCTTATTTTTGTTCAAAAAAATATACACTTGATCTATCGGTAAGCATTTTGCAATTTTGCACCGTAGAGACGATGCAATTAATTGGATGAAATCACATTAAGACCTTTTGAGGTCTACAAAAGGCAGACTTTTGATCCGAACCGTCCGATTAATGACGGGTGTCTGTGATTAATATCAGATCTATCGAAATTCGTACGACCCATAAAAATCACAGGTCTGCCCAGAGGCCAGAGCATACTGGTCCATGCAATCATTACCACTGGTAATTTGGTAATTTACCAGATTTGAAAACCACACTAATTGGGCTTTGTTTATAGTCCCCTTTTTGGGCCATCTGGTTCCCGGCGCATATCTGGACTTGAATTCAAACAATTCTTCAGCAGACCCGAATTAGTCTGTCAATATTCCACCGTTTCGAACGTTTTCGTTCCGTTCCATCCGAACAGAATGTTAAACGAAACAGAAAATCAATTTCGTTTCTAAAAACAGAATGAAAACAGAAATGAAGAAAACAAACGGTACGTAAACGGAACACGGAAATGGACGTAAATGTGCTGAAATCAATATAAAATGGAGGGCGAAATGTTAAACAGAACAAAAATATGTTAACGAAACGGAACAGAAACAGAGTAGATTTATGTTCCGACCACTGCAACGAAACGAAAACGAAACAGTCCATTTCTATGTTCCGTTTTCACGTTTGACAGGCCTAGCCATCAGATCCAAATACAGGACTCTCAAATTTTCTTTTTCTTCGAGTCATCCAAATACAACTCAAATTTTTTTCGCTAACTCATTCTTACTTTAGTTGACCAAAAAAAAATAATTAACAATAACTCATTCTTAATGTGTTGATCACATTTGTTGTTAATTATATATTTGTATCAATTTTTTTCCATAAAAATTGACAACATCTAGGAATCTCAATTAGACGTGAGCAAAGAATTCATAACTCGTGAATTACTCAAACTCAACTTTGAAAATTCAGTTTTAACTTGAGTTACGCCAACTTGGTTGGTTGATGAGTCAAGTTTGAGTTAAAGTCAACTCAACTCGCTAACCCATGAGCCGACTCGTAAAATAATTAATATGTATTTCAAATAGTATTATCAACATGATTATGATTATGAGTATAAAAACTCATAAACTAATTATAACAAATTTTATTTTAGATAATTATAACATACGAAAATATTGATTTTCAATACATATTTGTTTAAAACCAATAGAAAGAATAAAACCGACAACAATTTTTATTGTTCATAATGTTGTATATAACAATTAATTTTATTACGAATTAAATAAAGAAATTTTCGAAGCAAATATGCTTATTTCGAGCCGGCTTGTGAGCTAACTGTAGATGTATACAACATTATGAACTAACTAAAAATTTTCGAAACATTTCTAACTCGAGTACTCGACTTACAACCGAGTCAAGTTTAAGTTATCTCCAACCCGCTCGAACTCAACTTTTGTGCAGCCCATACTCAATTGCTTCCAATAATAATGATTATTCTAATCAACACCACCATCAATTGAATGGACTACAATTAGTGAAATAATAGCCATGACTTGATTGAAATGTTATGATACAATTACTGTTAAAACCAGTAATGTCACTTCAATTATTTTATAAACTTTTTCTAATTATAAAAGTACATTTTTACAAAATTTACATGATTTCTTATAAATTGTAGTGAGAATAATTAGCACAGTGTAGCATATGTAGTTTTGCGAAGAATTAGTATCCGAGTAATAAACTAGCCAACGTCAAACATCAAATATCTTATTATTCTCCACTGAAACCTGAACTGTTAATTACCATACCAACATGCCGACAGGTACGGAATGGCCGACCGCGCCCGTTTACAAGTTACAACCTTTCGAATCCGGCACGAACCCGGATCCAACCAACAACGCTTGAAGCTCCGAACCAGATCGTCTCCTCTCCTCTCTTCCTCAGATCTTCTGACTAAACACCTCCCCATCTCTCTCTCCATCTCTCGCAGAAGACTCATTGGATCTCATCTCGCCACTCAACCTCTCGACCAAAAAGATTTGGGGAGATGTTCAAGTTTTTGAAGGAGGTGGTGTCGGGATCCGGATCGGGTTTGAAGGATCTGCCGTACAATATCGGCGAGCCCTACGCGTCCGCCTGGGGATCCTGGGTTCACTATCGTGGCACTTCCAAGGTCGCCTTTTCTTCTTTCCCTTACGCTTTGTTCAATTTTTGTATAATTCGGGTAATTCTCGGGCCGAGATCTAGTTAACCATGCCATTCTGTAGTAGTAGGGTCAATTCGAGTTCTCTGCGATCAATTCTTATTAATGTCTTTGAGTTGGATAAAATGTCTGTCAGTGGAAATTGAGATATAAATCTGCATTGCATTTTATTTGTGTAGTTAAGTTATTAGTGTATTTCTCTGTATCTCTCATGCATTGCATTTTATTTGCGTCTCTTATGCTTCTACCAATCATATTTCTTTTAACCAAGTACCTGATCTGAATGGTTTTTTCTTTTTTATATTTTTAAATATTTTTAACCAGGATGACGGGTCACCAGTCTCAATATTCTCTCTTTCAGGAAGCAGTTCACAAGACAGGCATTTAGCTGCCGGTAGAAATGGCGTGAAGAGATTACGCACAGTAAGTCTCTTGCTTAGTTTTACTTCACTACCCAAATATGATAGTTTAGTCTAAGAGATGTTTTGGACATGTTTCAGGTGAGACATCCAAACATATTGTCATTTCTTCACAGTACAGAGGTTGAGGGTTTCGATGGGCCTTCTCAAAAACATACAATTTATATTGTGACAGAGCCTGTAATGCCTCTTTCTGAAAAGCTTAAGGAACTTAACTTAGGTGGTACTCAGAGGTAATTGAGCTTGCTGTTAGATTTCTTTTATGTGGTCATCTGAACATAGGCTCGTGTGATTAATAAATTTTGCATAATGCAGGGATGAATATTATGCATGGGGCCTCCATCAAATAGCTAAAGCTGTCAGCTTTTTGAATAATGATTGCAAGCTAGTAAAGATCTTTACCCCCATATGTGCAAATGGCTTTTACTCTCTGATATTTTCTGTAGGTTAATGTCGTATTTCTTTTGGGAAATTCCAGGTTCATGGAAATGTTTGTGTATCAAGTGTAGTTGTCACTCAAACTTTGGATTGGAAGTTGCATGCATTTGATGTTCTGTCTGAGTTCGATGCCAATAATGAGGCTGCTAATAGCCCTATGCTGGTAGCTTTTATTGTCCATGTTCTCTAAACCTCATTAGGCCTGCTAAAAGCATGAAAGTTTTGGTGCTGTCACTTCTTAATAGGATAATGTACCTTTTGTAGCAATTTGAGTGGTTAGTTGGAGCTCAATACAAACCTATGGAACTGTCAAAGTCGGAGTGGGCTACGATAAGAAAATCACCTCCATGGGCTATTGATGCGTGGGGCTTAGGTCAGTTACTTAAGGAATTTTACTATCTCTTATTACTAATTAACTTCTTGTAAGAAGGTTTTGCTAGATCCCAAAGCATTTGGCATTTCATTGTATAAACAAAAACTGTTTTAACAGCTAAAAATTTCTTGAGTCCTTTTGTGTTATCCATTTTATTGGTACTTTTCTTTTTTTTTCAAAATTAATGGTTATATATTGGGTTTATCAGGTTGTCTAATTTATGAAATCTTTTCCGGGTTAAAGTTAACCAAGACTGAGGAATTGCGAAATACAGCTTCAATACCAAAGGTGCGTGTTCATGTTTATGTTTAATGTCTTCAACCTACATTGAATAAGTTTGTAATCATTATGTTTATGGTTTATTTCAATTTTTATTCTTTTCTTTTTGTTTCTCTACAATTAAGTTGCTGTTAGTTGGGTTCAAACTACTTTGTTTTCCTTTTGTCAGTCTCTTCTCCCAGATTACCAGAGGCTTTTGAGCTCTGCACCTTCTCGTAGGATGAACCCCTCAAAGCTTATTGATAACAGCGGTATGTACACTATATAGTTAAATTTCTCTCATTCTCCTTGTGATAGTGATTATTTATATATCTGGGTACCTTTTCTGGTTTGAACTGGGGCTCACAACTTATTTAGTGTTGTTGGTTGCCAATAACTGTTGCCAATGTTCACGACTGCCAGCTATTGGAAGGAAGCCTGGTTTTAGGTCCTCAACTATTATTGCATTGGTTTAATAAAGCCTACCAAATTGTCTTGGTTCCTTTAACCCCTAAAGTTTTTGAATTGGTTAAAATCGATCCTCTGATTAGTTAGTCGATGATTAATGTTGTGATTGGTGACTACTGTGAATAACATAAGGCCTATAGAGTTAAGTCTTATTAATAATTTTGTGACCGTTAATTAACAGAAATCAATTAATGAAACGACCTAATTAAATCATTGCAAAATGTCTATGGGTCCAATTTTACCATAAGAAAAAAGTCCTGGGGCTTGATATAATGTGCAGCATTGCGAGACTCGTTTAAACCAAAAAAGACTCCAGTGGCTTGATCGAACCAAATACAAATCATATGCAATAGTTGAGCAGCGAAAAGGATACTTTCCTGTAATTGTGTAAGATGCAGTAAAGGTTACTCGTTACCTTCATAAACTATTTTGTGATCTTTCATACCTCCTTTTTTAATATGCAGAGTTCTTTCAGAACAAATTGGTAGAAACCATTCAATTTATGGAGATATTGAATTTGAAAGATAGTGTTGAAAAAGATTCATTCTTCAGAAAGCTCCCAAATATTGCTGAACAGCTTCCTCGTGAAATTGTCTTGAAAAAGGTAAGCAAATAATTATATTTCCCAATTTAATATACAGTAAGTTGCTTTTGAATTAAGATTTTGCATGCTTGATTTATGCAGCTGCTCCCAGTGCTAGCTTCCTCCTTGGAATTTGGCTCAGCTGCTGCCCCTGCTTTGACTGTTTTGTTAAAAATGGGTGCATGGCTACCACCTGATCAATTCAATACGAAGGTTCTATTTTCCTTAGCTATAAGATTTTATTCTCCCATTATGAAAACCATCAGCTTATTGAGCTCAACGTCGATCTAATTGATATTTTCAGGTGTTGCCAACTATAGTTAAGCTGTTTGCCTCTAATGATCGTGCTATTAGAGTTAGCCTTCTACAGCATATAGACCAATTTGGTGATTCCCTGTCATCACAAATTGTTGATGAACAAGTATGCAGTTTTATGTAAAGTTGCTATTCTTTTCTGATGCTCATCCAAATATTTAAAATATTAACAGTTGTTGTGTAATCTTGTAGGTGTTCCCTCATGTTGCAACAGGCTTTGCAGATACTTCCGCCTTCCTTCGTGAATTAACTCTCAAGTCCATGCTCGTTTTGGCTCCTAAAGTAAGTTCATAGAATAGTAGTTATTTTTCTGTTATTGAACATCATTCCGTTATTTAAACTATATTGTGACTATATCAATGGTTGCTGATGTGGTAAGTTGGAAATTGTTTCAGCTATCCCAGCGCACACTCTCTGGATCTCTATTGAAGTATCTTTCTAAGCTACAGGTTCAATTTCAGTTCACTCTGTTTGTACTACAGATTGCATAAATTATGTAATCTCGTCTTATGTTTTTCCTGTTTTTGTGGTTTTATCTTTTTGCTCAGGTTGATGAAGAACCCGCAATCAGGACAAATACTACAATCCTTCTAGGAAATATAGCTAGTTACATGAATGATGGTGTATGTCACGAAGCACTTTTACTTCTCATCTCTCATTGCAATTTTCTTAATAACTATTAATTAGTATGAAAAATTTTGATGAATGGCTTAAATCATTATATGTGATGGTGTAATTGATGCGTTAGTGACTATTCCTGCAGACAAGGAAGAGAGTCCTCATCAACGCATTCACTGTTCGGGCTCTAAGAGACACTTTTCCTCCTGCCAGATCTGCTGGTATGCCACCCTTTTCTTTGCATTGAGAAGTTATCTTAATATTTCTTTATTTTATTTCAGAAGGATTCTTAACAGCTTTATTGTTTTGTTTGGCAGGGATATTGGCTTTAACTGTGACGAGTTCATATTATGACATGACAGAGATTGCCACTCGCATTCTTCCCAATGTCGCTGTTCTTACAATTGATCCAGATAGGTATCTTTTACTTTTAGTATACTAGAAATTTGAAAACATCATATGTATTCCTCTGCAAGAGAACTCATCTGCGCCCGAGTCCAATATGTACTTAAGATTGTGACGTAAACTTTTTATGTTTTTGTGTTACGATCTTCAAATCTAGTGCTTCTCTGCATATGACTATGTTTTGCATTCTCATGAAAACTTCCTTTGATTCAGTGATGTAAGGACAAAGGCATTTCAAGCTCTGGACCAATTCTTGAGCATTGCAAGGCAGAACCACGAAAAGGTATGTGTCTACAATAATTAAAGTTTTATTTGATCATAGATTGCTACTTTCATGTGAATGTCAATTATATCTTGAAATTGTACTTTTGTATGGATCCATGCTCAAATCAAAAGTGTTATTTTCTTTTTTTTTCTTTTCTTTTTTTCTTTTTTGCTATTGTAGCTAACAACTGGAGTAGAGAGCAATGTCGGCAATAGTACTGGAGTACAGCCGAATGCAAACTCGAGTTTGCTCAGGTGAGTCTTTTCTTTAATATATCCATCTACCATGGCTACATACTTTAATCAAACCAGATGGTGCTTTAAGCCCCCTGATTAAAAGCTAATGTAATGGATGAAATTGTATGTACAGCTGGGCAATGAGTTCTCTGACACAGAAAGGAAAAGCCTCTGACCATGCTCCAATTGTAAATGCTAACAGCAGCACAGTTTCTTCAGCCACCTCCAATTCCAGCTTAGGTATGCAATATCCATTCTCTGCTGTCTAAATCACTGTAATATCCATACTACATAATAGTCATAGATCATCTTTGTCATAAATTTTGTAGTGACAGATGTGCAAAGCACAGCACCAGTGAGAACAGCATCTATGTCAAGCTTTGAGCAGGTAGCCCCGCCTTCCCCTACCAGGTCTGCTGATGGGTGGGGAGATGCCGAGGACGGTAGTGTACCCGACTTAGGAGATGAAGATGGTGGATGGGATGATGTCGACCCATTTGAGGAACCCAAACCCAATTCGCTCACCAACATTCAAGCTGCTCAGAAAAGACCTGTTTCACAACCTAAGCAGCCAGGTACTGTCATTCTTCTTATAAATTTTTTGTTAAGAATGATGGTTCATTGTTCTCTGTTACAAATTATTTTTTAATTCTTAAATTATCAAGTTTCTGCTGAAATTATCAAAATGGGATTGAACATATGTTGTCCTTTTGGTTCCTATTAAAGGATAAAACACCATGCACACTTCAAATTGACAACTCTTCCTATATCGTTGTAGGACCTGATACGGATATATCATACATGTGTGATACACATAAAGTTCCTACCAGATATACCACCTTGTGCATCATTGTTAATAAATACTATTTGTTGACTGATATGGTCAAGATACCTCCTGGACCACAGTAAATTCTGCAGCACATATTAGCTCCGCTGCGCAATCAACGGAGCAACACATACCCCTTTCAGAACAGGGGGAAAGAAAATGAGTCTAAGCAAAAGCATCATTGGCCATTTTTTTCTACTCCAAAATGCATTTCTCATTTGTTTGAAATTGGTGGTTTTGGAAAATACTTACTATATGTTCTCTTGCTTTTGCTAATTCACAGCTGTCAACTCATCACGGGCTCCACCAGCCACAAAGTCCACAATAGAGGCTGAAGATGATCCATGGGGCTCTGTCACTGCCCCGGTTCCTAAACCTGCTACAAAAACTCTGAACCCAAAACCGGCATCTTCATCTTCTGCCAGAAACGATGATGATTTGTGGGGCTCCATAGCAGCACCAGCACCTAAATCCACAGTAAAACCACTAAAACCAGCAACAGTAAATGATGATAGCGACCCATGGGCAGCCATTGCAGCCCCACCTCCTACCACCAGAGCAAAACCATTGTCTTCTTTAGGAAGGGGGAGAGGGACAAAACAGTCCCAACCAAAATTAGGCGCTCAAAGGATAGATAGGACATCATCCTCTGGCTCAAGTGGCTTCTGATAGTTAAAACTCTGTATTGTAGTAGAAGAATTTGCAGAAGAATGCGTGTGAATTTCTTCAGCTAGAATGTTGTGAAAATTTTCAGCTCGTATGAGACTTAAAGGTCATATTATCATTTTTTTTGTGTAAAAGTTTTCTTTTTTGAAGTTTTATTTGAATATACTCTGATCAAAACATTAATTTTAGGCTGTTTATTTCAATTAGTTCTTGATATGTAATTTCTGTAAATTGCTATTATATGTTTATAATCTAAAGTCAATATACTTGTATGGCACATGCTTCTGCTGATTTTCATTTCTTTTTATATCCTTATTTATTCCATTATTACTGTTGCAGGCCGTAATATGCTGAAACACGACCGAATAACTTCAATTAAGAATTGGATTTGATCCAATGTCAATTGGTAACAGATATTTTTGCCTTCCTAAGTGCAAATACCCTTGAAGTACAAACCTAAATCCTAATTATGTAGGTTAAGCTTTGAAGCTTTCATTATTAAATGTTATTATCTAAAAATCTAATCATAAAATATTGTTTGTTCATCATAGAGGATCCTGAATTCCTGATACCATTGTGTAAATGGCGACAATAGCAATGTTATGTAGAAGAGCAGGAGGATTGCAATATTGCATGGAAGTTATCATCAGGAAACTATCGACGAAAGAAAGAATGTAACAGAGAAGCCAAACTTGAGAGCCACTAAAAATGAGGCAGGCAAGCATTAGATTCTGATTTCCTTTATGTAGGAAAGAAACCAACTAGGGTTTGAGAGCGATTGCGTGTACACCAAAAACACACGCTTTACTCTCTTTCCTTTGAAAAAACAAACTAATTGACCGAGTTTAAGAGAAAATCTTTCAAAAGTTCAAACTTCAAAGCAATAGATAACAAATTTTACATTTTCAGAAGGGTAATAAGAAATCGTCTACCTATGTTACAATAAAACGTCGAGGGCACTTGCAAATTGCAAAATGGCTTTTCGATTAACATTAGCAAAAATTGAGAAGAGAGCGGCTGGAAGCTTGGTGCTTCCGATATCGGTTATTTTATACCTTCTCAAATTTAGGGTTTTGTTTTGTTTCTTCTCGTAGGTAGACTTGGTTTAACATTAAATGTTGTGCCTTCAACGAATGGTAATTTGTAAACTGGATTCTTTCTTCAATGTATATGATTGTTAGCCTGAGATGTAACTTTCTGCGGGAAAGAAACTTGACGTCATACATTTTGCTTTCATCTACTCGAAGCCTCTCTCTCTTTCAAATTTAATTTTCTGTTGCTTTTATCTCATCTTAAATCATTAGCCAGACAACAACAAAAAAAAAATGATGCAATTTATGTCAAATATTTAGAATCTTGTTGGTTCACATATTTAATTAGAACAGATGATCAATTTATATGTCAAATATTATAACTTTGATGGTTCACATATATAACTAGAGCAAATGATCAACAAACAAATCGCCAATATCATTCCTTAAAAAGAATAAATGCAATGCCCAATTGTTCAGATTTTACAATAGGAGTCAACCACCCCTTAAAAAAAAAAAAAAAAAAAAAAAAAAAAGGAACCTCTTCCTCTTATATTCACAATAAAAGAATCACAACATAAATCAGTTTAACATGTCATCATCCATCAGACTAAATTGCCTACTGGGGGCCATCAAAAACCGAGCTGATTCATAGCCCATTGCTTTGTGTAGCGGGTTATACGTCGCACCTTTGGCAGGAAATGGACACACTTGGGTTCCAGAGCACTCGCCACACCGGATCTTTACCAGTTTCTTCGCCGGCATGACAATAGGCAGTTGCAAAAGCAATGAACAACTAGTGCATGTTATAAACGGTGTACCACCCAATATTGGACGGCAGTGGTGCATTGCTGACCTTCTATTGCCTCTGCTACTACCTGAATCTGAGACCTGTGGTGATGATGGAATTTGAACACTTAATTTTCTTACTAGAGATCTTGTGTGGCGATTCTGGTGCATGAGGTTCTCTTTTATGCTGGCTTCAGTTTGTTTGAGTAGAGATAGTAAGAGCTTCTCTCTTGTTATACCCATTATTGTGAGTTCCTTCACAAGATCATTTAACTCATTTTGTTGGCTCGGGATCTCTACCCCGTTGAACTGTGGAGCTGAGTATGTGATGTCATAAGTGTTATCACTGAGACCACGTGGTTTATATGTTCGCCTCGAGTTAAATCGGGTCTCACCAATACCGATTCTACTTCCCCCTTCATCAGAAGAGAAGCTTCTAGAAGAAATGCTTCCTTCAAAAGAAGCATTTGAATTTCTACCACTTCGATGTGCTCTCTCTTCAAATTCTTCTTCAGAAACAAAGCTACCATGTATCGAGGTACAGTCATCGATTAAATCCCCTTGAACATTTAGGTTTATATTGGGTTGTTTCAGAGAATAGTTGGATTCAGAGAATACTGGTTTTGTCCCCTCTGATTCTTGTGCAGGGTTTGATTTATATCCATAAGGGAAGTCTATGTTTCTTGAAGAAGTGGTTTCACCAAAGGATGAATTCAAACCTCTACCTCTCTGATATGGAAAATTTCCATTAATTGCATAATCCTGTTCTCTCTCTACATTTTTTTCTTGAGAGATGATTCTACCGTGAAATCTGTCAGCTTGTTGGTTCCATTTCGACTCATTGAGGGGATAATTGGTTTCAATAAATCCTGGCCCGATCTTCCCATCTTCATAATTAGAATCATCTCTTAAATTTCCATCCCTAATTTGAATCTCAGTTACACTTTCATCTGTGGAAGCTGTAGATTCTCTTCGTCTATGAGTCCGCATTGATCTGGCATTTCTATTTCGAGAGATTGTGCTACCTCCTTCATCAGAAGAAATGCTTTTAGAAGAGACGCTTGGATTGTAGGAACTAGGCCTTCCTGTAGGAGGTACAATGGTTTTCTCAAGTCTTGTACCTTGTTCTCTCTCTACATAGTCTTCTGAGCCGAATCTGGCATAATCTTCTGTACCTAAGCTGCTTTCTGAGCTATTACGGTTATGTCCATTTAAGCTTTCAAGCATATTTGGGTACTTCTGATGTACACTTGGATAAGTGGAAGTTCGAATTGGAGGTTTCTGCATGTCATCATCATCTGAAAGGAGCGTTTTTGGTTGTGAAGTATTTTGTTGTTGCTCAGAAGATACATCAGATGTGTTTTTTTCTGCAGATGCATTTTGTTCGGCATTAACCAGATCGGCCACTGCATGTCAGAAAAAGAAGTCCCAATGAAAACTGTTCTTAGATGAAACAGAGTTGATATAATGTGCTATAACATAATCTAATAAATACCATGATATGATTGCCGACATCCTCCACATGTTAGCTGTTGGCTACTGGTTTTTTTTATGAGAAGCCGACGGCATCCTGGAGTCAAGCATTTTGGAAACCGGCCAGACATGTATATTTCTGCAATTTAACTTCTTTTTCTTTTGCTTCCAGAATTCTGCAGCGCAAAGTTTTATGTTATGAACCTAAAATAATTTTAGAGCTTTTCCGATTGAGGTAAATATAAATTGTGATTTTGTTGGCTAATGTGTCTTATGCTAATGTACCTGACTTGCTCATTTTCTCTGGTTAAGTAATTAAAGAGTTTAGTAATACTATGATTACTAAATTATCAGATAAACTGATTTGAGTTTCTGGCAGAATTCAGTAAGAAATTTTTGGGTTCGAATCCAGAACATCTATATAATCTTCGAGAACTAGAATAAAATGTCTTAAGCAATCTAACCTTTTGAAAACTCCCATCATAACAGAGTTAGATCAAACAAAAAGAATGAGCATAACAATAGTGAGGAAAAAGAAAAACGAATGGCATCAAATTATCAGAAAACAGTTTCTAGAATTTCCAAGTTGTAAGATTAAGGGCATCATGGACTTCTATAAATCCATAAATGAAAAGCCAACAACTATCAGAATTACAAAAAAGAAAAAGGAAATGGAGCTACACAAAATAGAATATAAGGAGAGAAGTACCTTTAGAAATCGGAAACTCTCAGGTGAGAGGGTTTAATTCTCCCTCTTCATCTCTGATTTCGTAAAATGATACAAAGACTTGAGATTATGCTAAGCATGGAAGCCAAGACTCAATAATCCAGCTGCCATTGATTTAATATAAACCGTTTGACTAGGCGATCATTAAAACAATTAGGTAAGGGAAAAGGTTATATTGAAAGGAAAAGATGTTTAAATGGCAAACTAATGCAGCTAAGATGTCTTTTTCTGTGGAGGGAGGGACAGTTCAGAGTATCTCGTGATTGGTTGGTGTTAGTTGACGCTTGACTCTGTCTTTCTCTCTTTTCATTTTGGCTGGATCGATTCTATTACAACTTGGTCCTACTAGTATTATGTTAACATGTATTTTGTTTAATTTCCTTTTGGGCTGTTGCGCAAACTTTCACTTATTGGTAATTTTTACACCTAGTGCATATATAAATTAGTGTGCCATTGTTTTTCTTCTTCTTTAATTTTCTGTGTAATTTACGACATGAGTCAAACAGAAGCACTATAATGTGTAATTATAATATTTTTATTGCAAAACATCTATAAAATGACTTGTTCCATGTTAGTCCTGGTTAGGATTCCCTTCCTCTTTTCAAATGAAAACTTTAGCAATCAATAAATCAATACAATTATTCACATCTGAATGATTTACAGATAATGAAATACTAGAAAGATATGTAATACATCAAAATATTTGATATGTCATGACTTTTTTTACATATACAAAAAAAAGAAAATATGTAATCATGTTTAATAAGTGTATTGTGACGAATAAAATTCAAATTCTAAATTATTAAAAATTTTCGAAATAAAGATTTAATGAAGACATTACTAATAGAGAGAAATTTTCCTCTGCATTGTATCCTGCTTTTTTTTATTTTTTATTTCATGGGAAATTAATGAAAAGTGCCAAAGTGGTGCCGACTTTGTACAGCCTTGTTTCTAGATCTTCGCGCACAACTACTTTTCCGTCTCATAATAATTTCCATTTCAAAGATCTCATTAATAGTGAAAGGCAAAAAGGATCGGCCCGGATTTTAAAGAATCGAACTTGACGGGTTTGATAGAAGGGCCGAATCAGATCGGGCAGTGGCGGATCCACTGCTTGGCATCCCTAGGCATGTGTCTGGGGTGAATTTTTGAAATTAAAGGTCCATACATCAAAACATATATTAATGCGGAAAATTGAATCCGCCTCCGAAACAACTGTGCGCGAACAGTTGTTCGAACAGTATTTCAATCATGTTCGTTCGTTCTCCGTGCGAAATCTTCAGCGTTGGATTAATTTTCTTCTGGAGCCTTCCGACTCTGAGCTCTCCATTTACCCTTTCCCTTTCTCTCTCCACGCAAAAGACCTCTCTCTCAGGGTCTCAGCGCAGTTGCCTCTCCTCCCTCTCTCTCAGGAGCGATCCATGAAAATTTCTGTGCGCTCTTTGATTCTGTCTGGGTTTGATTTTGTCCAGTTCAACGCCTTCTTACAAGGGCTGCAACGCATGGATATGCCATTAGAGTTCTCTCATCCTTCGATGCTCCGATCTCGATTGCTAGGGTTTGGAATTTGAGGCCAATGTTGAGAAGAGAAGGAACTATGCTTTGATTGTTATCAATTTCTTGCTAGCTGAAAGGTTTTCTCTTTGTGTACTCTAATTGTGTTCTTTGATTTTCTGCCATTTTTTTGCCCTAAACAAAAGATATCCTGATGTTTGGTTTTCTTTTTGCAGAGCTTCAGTTATAGTACCACAAGCTCAACAACTGTTAAAATTCCAGGAGCTTTGTGAGGAAACTTTTCACTCACAAAAAATTACCTTCATATGTGTTTGTGAACTTTTCGCTCAGAAAATCTCGTATGTTCTACAGTTGAAGGTAATTTTTCAATGAGCTCCTCCAATTGAATTGACGTTTAATTTCTCATAATCATAATGAATGCAAGCTTCTAAAGAAACCTTTTACTATGAAGTATGAGCAATTGATATTGTTTGTGACCTTTGTCAGGAACATATTCCAGGAGCTTTGTAAGAGGATGAAAGCAAGGAAGATAGTATGGTTAGTAGTAGTTTTGTGGGCATTGCTGTCGTTAATTTAGTTCAAGCTATTTTATTTTTAGTTTTCTTGAGAAATGCTAGGTTGTAAAGTTTTGATTTTGGGTGTCTTTACATGCCCTCTAAGTTTGCCGTAAATTAATATTAAAGTTTAGGTTGTTAATCAAGCTAATGGAAACTCTATTTTGTCTTCAGAAGTTGTGGAGGAAAAGCCTGCGACCAAAGACATTAATACTGCGAGGATGATGGGGCTAAGCCATAAGGCGATTGTTCAACGAGATAGGGCATGAAAGGTTGCTCATTTGCATTTCTAACTGCTACTGATAAGGAATGAAGAACTCTGAATATTCAATTTTTAATTGATGAAGTAGTAGAAAACTGTATTGGAATAACAACTTTAAATGACAAGTTCATTTGGGAATAAAACAGACAACGCTATCTGTACATGCTGATCTTAGTTGACCTGATTTTGTTTTTGTTGCATCCGAATAGCATTGTTTGTCAGCTCAAGTGTTGGGGGACATTTTGTCTTTTAAAGTGCCTTATGGGAATTCATTTGAGAAAATCCAGAATATGTCAGTTTACTTTGCTAAGATTTTAATCAGTTATATTATCGATCAAATGCTTCTTATATGATTTTGTATGCCAGTGTCCAACATACTCAGTACATTTTAGCTTTGCACAACATGTGTGATCAGAAGACATAACTTGGGGAATGGTACCAATACTGATTTCTATTCCAGTTATATTCTTCGTTCATTATTAATACAGTTTGGTTACAGTCTAATCATTATGCAAGGCATTCACATAAATTAAATATCCTCAGACAATCCTTTTACTAATACCGGTTGTTATTGCTTGGTTTAAAGAAATTGGCTTCATTGATGTTATTTTTCAATTCTGTTGGTCCAATTAGGCTACCATTTTACTTTTTCTTTAGTTATATTATCTTTCATATATAACTACATACTGGAACTTAAGGTTGGTCATCCATTTTAGCTATGGCATGGTCAAAATAGTTAGAGGTAAAATGTAACTAAGAAATTTTGTTTGGAACTACTGGTCTGAGCGCAAGAGATTTAATTATTATGCAAATTTGTAATACAATGCCCATTATCATAAGCTATGTGTAAGCTTTTGTAATTTTAGTCTTTATACTTCTAAAACTGATTATTTTGTATGTCTGTTTAGGAAAAAGCATAAGGGATGTGTGGAGTTGGTCTTAGTATTGCAGAAGAAGTAGTTGTTCTTTCTTCCGACGTCTTTGAAACGGAGAAGTCGGTCTTAGCAATACGGCCACTCATCAGTAACTCATCATAACCACGTGTCGCATCCTCAGCTATCTCAAATATGCCAAGTCACACCCTCATTTTCCTATAATCAATAATTAAAAAATAAATTGAACTGGTAAAGCCACATTTTATCAGAAATTATCATTCTTTGTTTGTAAAATTTAATTCTGCAAAAAAATGTGTTGTTATTCAAAGGAGGAATGAATGCTTACAGTAAGGGTGCCTGAACTCAGAAACCCAAAAGCCCCAGTGGCGTTGCCTGACTCTGAATGTCTTCGATTTTACCAAGTTAAATATTTGACCCTTTTTTAATTATGCAATAAAATTGTGTTTTGACATGCTCACTCCTCCTCTCTGGCAGGAGGACAAGGAGATCAGAGAGGAAGGAAACGAGAGAGAAACAGGACAGAGCGATCACAGAAGAGCATAAGAGGCATGAGAGTAGTAAATATGAGGATGGATGGATGCTCTCTCTACTATTGAGTTTCGTTGAATTGAAGAAATAATTGTCTCCTTAAGTACAGAAGGTTAAGACATAGCAGTTCCTGTGGGCTCCTCCTCTTTGTATAGGTAGATCAATTTTGGTAATTAGATCAAGGGTGTCAAGTAAAAAATAATTTTTATGCATGTAAAATTGTAGAGGTAAATGTCTTCACATCTACACACGTAAAATTGTAGAAGTAAATGTCTTCACATCTTATGTACCTTTCATTATCTCACTGACTCACAAAGAAAGATAAAAAAGAGAAGAGTGAAAGCTACGATATATATATATTAATCGTTTGGTAATAAATATTATATTAGAAAAGATAGGTCGCGCAACGCGCGACACCCCCACTAGTTGTATTTAAAGCTGTGCCCGGGGTGCAAAATAATGGGTGTCTGGGTAAAAGTCCAGGCCTAGAACACAATTATGCATCTTTGTTACTGCTTAGCTCTAGAAAATTGATTAGCTTGCTAAAATTTTTGCCCTCCAAATAAAATTGTTCCTGGGCTAAAAAAAATCTTGGATCCGCCCCTGGGATCGGGTTAAGAAAAAAGATCGAGATGGGACGGGTTAGACGGGTTTGTTTTTTAGAACACGAGACCGACCCTTTGAAAATTCGGCCCTTATAAGTCCTTGGCCCTTCTAGTCCTTCTAAAATAATACCAACATTTAATTTTTTTAATAGTTTTTTAATCTCTATCGTCTCATCATGATCAAATAGTCACTGCTATTGAACGATTAGGTCGGATATGGCCCTTCAAAACCCGTGTTTGGGCCGTCCTTTCTAAAAAAACCCGTGTTAACCCGTCCCGTCTTAATCTGTGGACCGGACCGCCCTGCCCCGTTAACCTATCTTAAACTCGTGTAATGTTATTATTTTATTTTATAACTTCGCCTATGTTATTATTTTATAAAATAATTTAATAGCATAGTTGGTTCCAAGTCCGAAAAAAGGAGGGTAACTTTATATAATTATAATCAATTTTTCATTTAATAAAAATAAAGAAAAAAACTTAAAAATAAAAAATAAAATCATTAACGGAAAATAAAAAATAGAAAAAAATATTGAAAAAAAAAGTATTGAAAAAAAAACACACAAAAGAGAAACAGCAAAAAAAAAATTTAGTGATTACTATCGAATATAATATATATATATGTAGTTTATATATATACTAACGAAAAATTCAAAAAAAATAGTAATAAAATAAATGAAAAACTGGCGGACCGGACCGTCATAACCCGTGCGGGTTACATGGGGCGGGTTTAAAAAGGATTAGGGCCAAAATTTCTAGAATGGACCGTCCTAACCCGTCCCGTCTTAATCCGTGGACCGTCCTAACCCATGGACCATCGCGGGTTGGACCACTCCGCCCCGCTCCGTTTGGTAAATCCTACGTGCAACCAAACAAGATACAAACACGGTGAACAGCTTGTTCAGTCCTTGCTCATAGTTCCTACAAATCCATGAACTTGAACAAGAACAAGATTTGCTCTAGTTTTAACCTAGATAATAACTCATTTTAACTTGAATATGAGGTAGATTTAGGAAAAATCAGTTGTAACTAACGGGTGGTTCAATCAATTGCGATTATATCTCAAGTTTTGAGATTCCAATAGCTGATCCGAATGGTTTAATTTGCTTTTGATATTGAAATTATATAGGTGACTAAATTTTATATTCTTTTGAATTGGTAGTTTTTTATTTTTGCATTTTACAAAATTCTTATTTAAAAAAATTATGGACCCTCCATTAACAATATTTTTTAAGAATTTAAAATAAAAGTAAAAATATATGAAAAATATAAAATTTGGTCTCTAGTGAGACTTCAATATAAAGAACATATTGAACGGTTCGAAATAGCCGTTAGAACTCCGAAAATTGAAATATAATCGTAATTGATTTTGGTCTACCTCGAATAACACTGATGATTGTGATAAAAATATTAAATTTAATCCTCTTCACTTAATTTTTCCAGTTCGTCGCTCTAAGCTCTGCTCCAGAAGAAGTGAACCTAAGCAAAGAAAAAGTAGAGGAACGATATTACCTTGCTTCCATAGCTCTAGCTGGATGAATCGACAAAATTGAGCGGAAACGTCAGTTCCTTAAAATAATGTCCCAGTCCAGGAACGGAACAGCTTGTAGCAGTGTAGGACACTTGTTCTCAAAATAATTGCGAAAATATACGTGCAATAAATAAAATAAAATTAGATTCTGTTTCAGAAATATTTATAAAATTATATTTCATTCTAAAATATTTCTATAGCTCAGCTCTGCGTTATTTGTTTTTTACGGTTTTTTTTTTAAAAAAAAAAGCGTCTCACGATTGTTAAATATCGGACCTCTATCATTGGTGCCGGGTGTACTGATCACCTAGTCCAACAAATTTTGAACCACATCAAAATTTAGATTTTTTTTTTTTTAAACAGGGACCAAATTGGTACGTACGGTTTTCAACCAAATGAAGATATCATTTTTTTTGGGGGCTTTTTTTGTTAAACGTTCAAAGTCAAGGAAAACAGAAGCTCAATTTTATTTTATTTAGTTCAAGTTGACGATAGCTATTATTAAATTCGCTAACTGCATTGATCACCCCATGACGAATAAATAATGTCTGTACGTAAGTGCCAAATAAATAATGTCATCATGTCTGAACATCTCTAAAATGCCCAAGAAGTGCAAGGGAAGTTTTAATTTAAATTCGGCTGCTTTTTGTCACGATTGTCCTGCTTATATATGGGTGCGTTTGGATCGTTGGAAGAAAGAAGAAGAACAAGGAAGAAGAAGAAAAAAAATTATAAACAATTCAAATTCTTCACAAAGTTACACACTTCCCAATACTTCTTCACACTTTTTCTCTTCTTTCCTTCTTTCCACACCTATCCAAACGCACCCTGTGAAACCTAATCATTGAATACTACAGTCTTCGTTTGCTCCCATGAAAACTAATGGGATTGTGATGTCATGATTCTTGCGTATGGTCTGGCCCAAACACATTTAACAAAGTATGATATAGCAGTAGAATAATAATAGTTAAATAACTATAAAATGGATGAGTGGCAAAAAAAACTGTGTTATTCAAAAGAGCATATATACAAAATATAGTTTGATGTTATGTTTGATAACTAAAAATGGTATGGTATAAAAAAAATGTTATATTTTTTTTTCTCTCATATCTTACTTTTTTGTTCTTTGGCTATTTTTATTTTTCATTGAGACGGGGAAGAACGTTATTTTAATACCTTCTAAATAAAAACTAAATAAAAAACTAAAGTAGGACTAAATTGAAGGTTATATATACATACAAGTGAGTAAGATGTTGTTCAAACTGTTAGAGATATGTCCTAGAAGCCAATCATATTTGGCTACTTCTATGGTTTTATGTCATTGATGATTTCATATCATTTGTTCCTTGGTTTATGTTGACAGTTCATTCAGGTTGAGGATCTGAATTATAGATTGTTGTTTTTCATTTAGTAGTAAAATGACAACAATAAATCTAAAGCGTCCATAATCTTTATAATTTGCAAGGAACGTTAATTATCAATAAGATTAGTATGCAAGTTAAGTGATGATTAAGTTCTATAAATCATAGGTTAAGAGTAACCAACTTAATTGCATATGTTTATGTTAATTGAACATAGTACAGGACATGACCCAACGAAATAAATATATGGATTGTGTTAAGTGTCATTATTTATTTCGTTATGATTTTGATTCTAAGTTTGAGATGTTTATCTTTTCCACATGAGGATAGGTTCAATAAATATCGTCTACCGCTGATTCCCGATAAGGGCTGCTATACGGACGTTATTTATGTTCTCTTGAATTGTGCGGGAAAAAACTAAATCATCAAGAAAACCGTATGTCCCTCATTAATTTATTTAGTGAGTAACGATATCTATTTGGGCTCCTTGATGGAGATAGATTGTTTGCTAGCAACTGATACAATTATCTCTAGATCAAGAAACGTATAATCTGCAAGAATGACACGTTCCTATCTTGGATTATACGATGATATCGTGTGACATAAGAATCAAAATAGGGAAGCTAATTATTCTCTCATGCAGGATTGAAATTTTGTAGCAGTACACTATTTATGCAAATTGGGAATCATAACGTGTTGCTAGATACCGCTTATGATTATTGGAATTAAATAGCGATTTAACTCCATGTCCAACGTAGCATAAATCCTCAAAGGGTCACACAAAATTGGTGTTTAACCATAAGTGCATTATTTATTTATTTGCAATAATTAGTATTGCAAAATATGATAAGTTGATTAATTAAATAGCGTTATAGACCGTTATAATTAATCAAATCAAAGGGATCATATAGAAACAAATTAATGCATTTTCTGATCCCTAAATAATTAATATTAAGTTAATAATTATTTATTCAACACATGTATAAATTAAAAGGCTTTAATTAAAGTGTTAATTAAAAGTCCAATAGGGAACCAAATTGGGAGCAACAAGAAAGGTCCATTTAATGATTGATTGAGTGGATCCATAATACACAACACAAGGCCCATAAAGGCCCTTATTGTGGCCGGCCATACAAGGTGGTAGGTGGGGTGGCAATGTTGTAAATACATGGTGTGAGGTAGGTAGGGTTAGCACACTATATAAAGGGTTGTATGGTTGCAAATCCACCTCCCTCTCTTTCTCCATAACCTAGCCGCCCCTATCCCCTCCCTAGGCCGGCGCCTACCTCCCTTCTCATCTCCCTATTGCTCATGTGTTGAGCCCCCTTCTTCCTCAAATAGAATTGTTGATTTGCTAGAAGAACGGGTTAACTAGGGATTAGTCTAATCCAACAAACTACTAGCATAGTTTGTTGAGGATTTGGTTAATACCAAGTGGACTCGAGGAGTTTCGACTTGGAGATCTTTGAAGCACGCACCACCTTCATTCGAGCCTTGGTTCAAGTCTCTTGATTACGATATCAAAAGAGGTATATCTTTGAACCTCTTCTCTTTGTGTGAATGGCTTAAAGTACTAGTTCCTTGTTTGTGCATGCTTAATTGTGAATAATTAAGAGTAATTAACCATAAAAATTAAAATTATGCACTCAACTGACACAAACATCACACAACATTTAAGAAAAAATGATATAACGGGATTATCATACTCTCTTCCACATAGTTTTTGCTACAAATACTCAACCATAAAGCAGTGAACGACCTGGTTAGTGTCGATATGACAAGCACGCATGTTGGCATTATATGATACGTTATCGAATTAACATGGTATGTGTGTGTTGACATATTATGTCAAAGTCGTATCGTGTTGAAAGACCTTGAATGTTGACATATTTTGACATGACATGAGTTGACACGCTATAGGACAAGATATGAGTACACGTGATATGATATTTATTTATATTTTTAATATATTTTTAATAATTTATTAAAACAGAATGAGTTCATATTATAAATTTAATGATACTTATTTATAATATTTCTTATTCAATTATTATATGTAATTATAATATATTTAATTATTAATATTTTCTATCATTTTTAAATAGTTTTTATTGATTTTCAATTAAAAATAAAAAATTTCTAACACGATTAATGTGTCGTGTTAAATGTGTTGTGCCATAATGCGTGTTATGTTAATCAATTTTTTTATTTGATGTGATGCAACATATTTAAAATATTAATTTATGTCATTTCAACACGATACGAGTTCTAATATGCGTGTGCTTAACACGACACGACACGTTTTCAGTACTTGATACGTGTGTTTAACACGTTTTCTATACCTGATCCTGACATAGTGAACCGGCCTGATTCTTAGACGTATGAACTGAACCCTGTCAACAAACCCGGTTTTTTTTTCCAAATGTATATAGCTATTATTTCCGTGTAGTAATTTGGTTTGAAATGAGGAGTCTAAAGGCATTATATTGACGAAGCCTTAGGCCCTGATCAAAATAATTTTTTCCTGAGATTTCATTTAGTTTCATTTCAAATCAATTAATTTTATAAAATTTCATTGCAATTAATTACATAGGAATTTCAATCAAATGACATCAAATTCGTTCAATTTGATTAAGAATTTTTCAATGAAATCCCATGTTAAAAAAAATGGGATTTTGATCTGCGCCTTATTTAAGAAATTTGGGAAATCATTTTTATTTTATTTTTCCTTTTTCTTTTGATGAGGTTGAATCAGTGTTTCCAGAAAAAGACGATAAAAAAATGTTACAGGTAACTCATTAGTGCACCAAAAATATTCTAGTCACTAATTAAAACATATGTTCTCTCGTTAATGGCCTTTCCGATTTTGTAGTACTGTATATGTCATTTGGTTTATAGTCTACAAATACGGTCCTTAAGTTCTTAATAATTATTTTTTGTCCATGAAACATCATGATAAATTGTTAGATCACTGTTATGCAATTTAACTAGTTTTTAGATAGGTAAAATTTTATAACTGAAGAACCAAACGGTTAGCTGCGTGTTTTATTCAAAAAGTTAGTTTGATGCTGAATTTTTTCGGACAAGTTCAAAATAATTTTATGTATTTTTTTTAAATCATATTTTAATAACTGTCGTTTTCCCAAACTTAATGAAATACATAAAATCTTATAACCAAATATATTTATAAAAATCAAAGGTCAAATCAGTTGATTCATTAATCGGATTAGTGAGCGAGAAATGCAAGCTTGACCATTCGATTAATGATACCATTGGTTCTACGGTTCATGATTCATGTGACTAGTAATGGCTGACAAAATTCACAGATCACAGCCTCACAGGTGGAATTCAATGGTGGGCAGGTGAGGTTTCTGTTAAGATTTTTTTTTCATGAGCGTGTTATCAATTTGTAATTCCTTATATAGGATTAAACATTGAAGAATAAGTTTCTAACTTTTGACATTTTTTAAATGTCTTTTAATTTGAAAATAAATCAACATTTTAAATTCTAAATAAAAGAAATATATTCGTAAATATTTTTAGATAAAAAATGTCATGTAAATATGTAATACGACACTAACTTGATATGATTTTGAAACATTACATGTATCGTCAGTGTACTTTATCGAAAAATATGATGTCTAGATAAAATTAGAGATGGGCTAAAATCAGCCACGACTGACGGATGCAACCGTCAGTTACGATCAAATTTCAATTTTCGAGATTCTAACAGTTGATCCGAACCGTTCAATGTGTTCTCCATATTGAAATTTCATTGGAGACAAAATTTTATATTTTTCTGAAATTTTTTAGTATTTGTTTGATATTTTACAAAATTCTTAATCTAAACAATTATGGACCCTCAATAACTATGATTTTTAAAAATCTAAAAAAAATAGATAAAATTAGAAAAATGTAAAATTTGATTTCCAATGAAATTTTAATATGGAAAATACATTGAACGTTCGATTCGACCGCTAAAATCCAATCCGACTCTGCTGTTGCGCGACACAGCGTGTAGCGCACTACGAGCCATCTGATCTTGATCGGACGGTTCACTTTTTACGGGCCTATCAATCTAGGTTACATGCACGGGGCTCCCTTGTCCATTGGATCTTAATCAGACGACCATAAAATTAAAATTAAAATTAAAATCTTAAAAATTACATGCAGCGGATCTGAATTTGCTAAAATCTTAAAAATTAAAATTTGATTGTAGCCCATCTCATAAAATTAAATCTGTCACGTGGCAATCCTCCGGCCTCACCTGACACCACACTCTACTCCAATTCGTCGGAAGAAACGAAAAGATCAAATAAATGCCACTTATCCGAGCTTCACTGACGAGAGGCCATGGCGTCTCTTCTCCCTCCCACCTCACCACCTCTCACCAAGCACCATTCTTTCCTCTCCTCTTTCCCTCACAACTCCATTTCTCACCTCCGTCTCTCCACCAGAAGACCCAACAAGCGACTTGAATCAAAATGCAACGCTTCTCCCAACGATCTCTTGTTAAATGCCTTGAGTTCTCTCCAGTCAAGCCCTCTGCTTCCATTTCTTAAAGAGAGCATTTCCCAGTTCGAAGGGGTTGCATCTGGTCTGACAGCGAATGAGAGGCTGGAGGCGTTTCTCTTCGTCGTTCCCACTTGGGTTTACTTAACTGCGAGACCTGGTGTTTTAATCGGTGCAATTGATGCGTACATATTCGCTCCATTGCAGCTTGGGCTTGATAGCTTGCTTGGTAGAAGGAATTTGAAAATGAGCGATTTTGTTGTGGGACAGAAATTGGGAGAGGGCTCGTTTGGGATTGTTTACGCTGGTGCGATTGTGCCAAAGAATGCTGTTAATGTACAACCGAGAGGTAAAGGTAAAGGGAGGATAGATGAGAGATTCAAAGAGAGAGTCATTTTGAAAAAGGTAATGCTACTTTCTATATTCCCCATTTGTAAAAGCTCTAGTGAATGCATTTTTGGGTATTTGTTTTTTAAGAGAGATGTAAATTTAAAACATATGAATTTATTTTATGCTATATGAAATTTTAGGTGAAAGTGGGAACAATAGGAGCTGAAGAATGTGGAGATTTTGAGGAATGGTTCAATTACCGTGTATCAAGAGCTGCTCCAGAATCATGCGCCGAGTTTCTCGGTAGCTTTACTGCGGATAAAACATCATCTGAATTCATCAAAGGTGGCAAATGGCTTGTCTGGAAATTTGAGGTGCATAATACCAACTTATTTTGTCTATTTATAATTTCTATATAGTTCTTGTTTTATGATTCTGAATGAGTTGATTACCAACATTTTTCTTGAAGAGTTCTTATTCTCCTGATAAGATTTGGTTCATAAATTGTCGCATTATTGCATTTTGATCCTAATTCCTAAGTCATGTTGGTCCTTGTTATCATGTTCAGTACAAGTTTATACCCCCCCCCCCCCCCTTGGTGTATTTTTGATACATTACCATACTTTCCGGAACGATGATGGTAGAACCAACATTGATTAGAAATTTTTGGTGATTAAAATCAATAATTTATGATTCTAATCAAAATAGGAATGTAATATAACTTTATTGAACTTTTTATAATTTGGAAGAGTTCCCTAACTTTGCAATTTACAAGATAACATAGGGAGACAGGAATTTAGCTGATTACATGAGAGAGAGAAGCTTCCCGTTCAACCTCGAGTCAACTATGTTCGGTCGAGTGCTCCAAGAAGTGGACTCCACCAAAAAAAGTGCCTTAATTATCACGCAAATAATGCGGCAGATAATAACTTCTTTGAAAAAAATTCATGACACCGGTATCGTGCATAGGGACATAAAACCAGCTAACTTGGTCGTGACAGCAAAGGGGAAGATAAAGCTGATAGATTTTGGTGCAGCAACTGATCTGAGAATAGGCAAAAATTATGTGCCAAATCGTGGTTTGTTGGACCCAGATTATTGCCCGCCTGAATTGTATGTTATGCCAGAGGAGACTCCTAGCCCTCCTCCTGAGCCTATCGCAGCTATTCTTTCTCCTATTATTTGGCAGGTGCGTGCTCTCTCACTCTCTCTCCCACCCCCCCCCCCCCCCCCAAAAAAAAAAAAAGGAAAAGAAAATGTTCCAAAGAAGTACATCTTGACTGTCTTGGTGAGTCATAGCTGTAAATCCGTACACTATCACCTTTGAATATATATATTATATTTTTGATATTTTGAATAGATTCGTTGTTAAAAAAAAAGGGACAAAAATGGAACTCTAGCATGTTATTTCATTTTTCTAAGAAAGCGGGAGATTTTCAATTAAAGAAATTCTATAGGAAAAGAAAAAATCTACGCTGTAACCTCTGAGCTTTGTTGGCTCGCATAAGAGAAAAACTATGAAATTTTGATATTAAACAATCTCAGATCTGAATTATTTATCTGTAAATAAAGGTTTTCTTTTCCTTAATTACACAGTTCCTAGTATATTTGTGTTGCACATTTAACTAAAAGAAGTACATATTGTCATTATGGTAGTCCTCTAACAAAATCTTTGCTAATTTAACAAAGAAAGCATGTAAACATTTGCTTTGTTACTTGTGTAGCTTAATAGTCCTGATCTCTTCGACATGTACTCAGCTGGGATTGTGCTAATGCAAATGGCTGTCCCAACACTTCGATCAGCTGCTGCTCTCAAAAATTTCAACTCAGAGTTGAAGAATGTGGGCTATGATTTAAATGAATGGCGAGAGCGGACACGCTCAGGACCTGACCTGAGAATTCTAGATATCAACAACGGAAGGGGATGGGATTTGGCAACAAAACTAATTTCTCAAAGAGGGTTTTTAAGGCGGGGCCGACTATCAGCCTCTTCTGCCTTACGGCATCCTTATTTTCTACTGGGTGGCGATCAGGCAGCGGCTGTTTTGTCAAAGCTAACATTGAGCAAATAGGGGTATTTGGATAATGTGGAGGTTTTCCTTTTTGCCCTTTCTTGTTTCAAAAAAAAAAAAAAGTTAGCATTGAGAAAAAGATGTAATCGATAGGGGTATCTGGATTAATGTGGAGTTTTCATTTTTGCCCTTTGTTGTATCAAAGAAAAAGGCAACATTGAGGACAAAATGTAATCATTTTGGTTCTGTATTGTAAAAAATTATAACACTAGTTTTGTTAATATGGTGTACTTAATTAACCAAGTTTACTAAACTTCCAATATCAACAGGATGTTTTGAGAAAAGAGAGCAGCGGCTTTACTTTAATAGTTGAGAAAATTGTCTTCTACCATATATCATCATTCACAAAGCGTCAAACTTGTGGTGCCATGAAAACTGCAAGCACAGGTCCTGGCTGCTGCTGGACCAAATACAGACCCAGGTACATACTGGTACGAGGAACCACACTAATATTGGATGTTAGTGTTTGCTTATTGAGGTCATTGCAAGGGTATCAAGACTGGAACAAGTGGAATGGTATAGTCCTGACTGCTACAGTCAGGCCTTGGTACAGTGTACCATCGAGTACAGATATGCCATCAATGGTACATTAGGTAATGACAGCTCGTCTACATTTTAAGTGCATACTGGTACTATGTCGTTATCTAATTTATGATAAAATGTTGACTGTGTGCCAATGATAACAGTAGGCTTTCTTGCTGATCCTATTTTTGGACTACTGATGAATTTGGATCTACATAGTATAGTAGTGTAGAACAGAAAAAAGTGCAAATTCTAGAAAGCCTGCTATTGATTATACATTTTTCTCTTTTTGAAGAAACGATTAAACTTGTCTAATGAACTAAACAAATTGTACTTTATGGTCATCAGAGATCCAAATCTTTTAATTTGCTGCATACACTTATTGGGAGCTCCAAATTGCTGCTCGAAATTCAACTAGGGACATATCTGCAACAGAAAATTAAATACAGGCACGTACTAAATCAAAATTGTCTAGAAAAATTCAAACTATAATTAAGAAACTTTATGTGATTACTGATAGAACCTTGCTAAAATCTCCATTTTTTTCTCAAACTGCTCTTTGTGGGCACCCACCAGCGTATCTATTGTCGTCCCACCAAGCAAAAAAAAGAACGTTGGCGTAGCATCGACCCCATAAGCTGAAGCCAGTTCCTAAAACAGTAAAAAGAAAATTTTAACAAAGATTTATTAAGACTTAATTGCAATTAGCTGTTTATTTATTAAATTTTTCTTTTTCTGTTGTACCTTAGTACTGATAAATAACATAACTGGTGCAAAGAGAAGGAACAAATCAAATTATAACATGGCGTACATCTAAGTCATCAATGTCAACTGCCACGAAGAGAAAATAAGGGTACTTCTTTGATGACTCGATATAGAATCGGCTTGCAGCTATACATGGTTCACACCAGGTTGCATTAAAATTCATCACAACCTATAAAGAAAAAAAATACCGTTTAATTTTTGCGTATTTGTAGTTCCAACTTGAATCAAATTAAATGGTCTTCGTTTTAATTTATAAGTTACGTTCAAGCAAAATAGTACGGTGGAAAAAAAAATAAGAAAATTTACCATTTTGTTGGTGTTGGTTGATTCAGATATTATCTTCTCAAGATTTTCTTTATTCTTTATCACACATATGTTGGTGCCACTGTAATCCAGTTCTTCATCTATATCATAATCGTAGCTCTGCATGAGTGAAAAAACTGAAATCAACTTCTGAAATAGAAAAAGAAATATGATAATTCATATTTTACCAAAAAATAAAATTTCTTAAATGACATATCAGATTTTTTTAGTATTTACCTATCTAAAATTTCAACTAGAAAGTACAACTCTTTTCTTAAATACAATAAGTGCAAATTATGCTTACTTTCCAACATGAATTTCCCATGCTGAAGCAGCAGGAAAGATTTAAGCAAGCGGATAGTGCCCTGTAAAGAAAAGCAAAAAAGACAAATAAAATAATAATAAACGAAAAAAGGAAGAATTATGAATGGCTAAACAAATGATGCAGTGAGAAAATCTGGTTCTCTAGATACTTCAGTTTTGCTTTAATCTTTTAATTAGTTTCTCGGCATTGTTATGAGATTTTAAATTTCATCACCCAAAGGAAAGGACGAAGCATATCTTAGTAATCTTACCTGGAAAACATCAAAGCACCAGTTGTGTCTCTGAACTCTTTCTTTACAAAAAATGAAACAAGCATCTTTCCTCAGTCCTTTCTTAATTTATAGGATGGAAAAAAGCAATTTCATTATGTACAAGATAGAAAATAGTTTGTTAATTTCTGGATAAGGAAGGAGGAAAGAATACTCGAAAAATATACCGGATAAAGAAAATTGGTGCAACAGAAATCGTTATAACAATGATAATGAATCATTTTTTGTGATTTATAATAATTCCTCACAATCCACTTGAATGTATCTTAGTTTTATTGGTAACTTGTTAAGATAGTAGAAGAACCAAATTAACTCCCCGTTAGAATTGACCGCCTTATTAATAGGATGAATTACTCTAATTATAGGTGGAACTTCCTTAACCAAATGAAGAGAACATCTCTTATTTCTCCTATTACTATTAGTTATTATATATGTACATTTGAGTGTATATATATGATGAGTTGTATTCATTGGTATATATTTGTACCAATAATTATTTTTTAGCAACTATCAGCTATGAATTTGTTGAGCTTAACCGATAGCAATTGAACATGGTCATTATTTGGCAGAAATAATCGTATTGAAGCTTTCAAAATAGAGGCTCTGGGACTGAAATGAATTTAAGAGAATTTCCAGTAGTGGCTTTAAAAGTTGGTGATGAAGCAGATTTGTGACCACTGCCAAAAAATATCTATTTTGGTAGGTGAACTTAAGCATGATTATTGTTCAGTGCATGGAATTTGGAAACAGATATAGAGCAACTAACAGTTCAAAAAAGAGAGAAAACAAAGTCCTTTCTGCGTGCAAATGCGGTCAGTTGGTCACCTCACAGACTCTGGTTCAAAGGACAATTAAACATAGCATCTCATGTGATGATCAAGCAGCAAGTGGTTCACGTTTCAAATCTGAGTCTGTTCAATTTCTGGAGCTGTTGTACGTATGTAAAACTTAGATCGGACTCGATAGATTTTTAACTTTGCATCCTCCAAGGTCATGTTTAGAAATCGTGATAACTTGAATAATTGATAGATAGTCTTTAGCATAGTCTTGATATATCGCATGAATATATACTGGTTATCATTAATAAGATCGTACGATAAACGCATGTTACCTATTAATTCATGCATTTATATGCCTGAAATAGCATTATTCCAAGTCAATGACAGAATCCAACCCCTCTGAACAAGATGTTAAGAACAAGCACTATTGTAAGAGATCGTGTCGGTGCAAAAAACCGGGCCCATGTACAATAAAAAGTCATAATGGCAGCACATCGGTTGCATTTTGCACTCTTTATTTTCGAAAAACTTACAACAGAAAATCCAGACCTTAGAGACAAAGATCAGAGATTCAAAGGTGCCAAACAAGTGGTGGGGTTGAAGGAAACAAACACAAGCACTGTTCCTCCTGCTCCTGCCAATCTGATGTATCTACTGCTTTTATATCTAACAATCTTTTGAAACGGGCTCCACTTGTTCCCTTAATTGACTTTTTTAAAATCACCAGATCTTGATCTGACCTTTTACATCCACAATAGATCTATCTAATTGAATGCCATGGATTCGCCGTACGGGCTTTTCAGCCCAATTTGTTATATGCTTCAGTGTGGCCCATTTTTTATGGCATCCAGGCTATGCATGTAGATTGTAGATTTGTAGACACATCTCTGACTTCGGATTCACGCCTCTTGAAATCATTTATTGCTGCTACTTGTTAACTGTGCAATGAATTAATGACGCAATCAAAACGGTCTAAAGTAATTTTGTGCACCCTTTGCAGGCGAACGGTTCCATTTATGGCCGAATTTGTCTCCTTTCCGTAGCACGGAAATTTAAGCGGATTTATTTGGATTTAAAATTTTTAATGAAGGAATGAACAGAGATCATCCGTTACAAGTTCGCGACTTTGTTTAACGAAAACATTAATAAATCAATAAATAAATAATGTGGACCTAATTTAAATTTAAACTTGCTAGGATATTCGTCGGTAATTTTAAAAATTAACTGGATTGAATTTAACTAAATTTTTTTTTTATGTTGTTAACCTTTACGAGACAAATATTGTGATGCAAATTTTAAATTTTTTTTTCAATTCATCTATGGGTTAGTCAAGTAGGATTTATTCACGAATCAAGTCAAAAGTCGTATGATATGTCCAAGTACAATGTTATTTAGTGTTGATGTTATTAGTATAGCGGCACCAAATTCATGTCGAACATTACGTCATAATAAATATTTTGAGGTCGCTATCCGATCACAATATAAAACATTATCAATAAAATTATAGTTCTATTTCCATTATATATTTAAAATTTTATGAATGTATATTGAACAACAAAAATATCAAAACATGAAGTTATATTATAATTTAAAATTTACTAATTTGTCAAGTTATAATTTTTATACATCAAGTCTGCCTTTTAAAACAATAGTTCGATTCGATCTAAAATAAAAATATTATACAATTAGAAAATATTAAATATTCCTATAGATACTATCAATGTCAATTAGACCACGTTCATTTCGCATGGCTATTTGACCGACCATAAAATTTGTAATTTATTTCCTAATTTTTCTACAGAACTTTGAATCACGTTAATTAAAGTACATTTGTGAAAGATAGACACAAAATACTTAAATGTATTACCACATTATAAATGTTAATCAAATTATGAATGATGTCATTATATTCCAACAAATAATCCACTAAAATAATATTATTTCCTGCCATAGAGGTCGCTATTAAAAAAAATGCTAAATATCTTTTTATTAGCGAAGTAGTTTTTATCAACTAACGTCAAAACTAATTTACTCTGATGGGTTAAAGGGATTCTAGGCACATTAAGACTACGTTTGGATAAGGTGTGGGAAGAAGGGAAGAAGTATTGGGAAGTGTGTAACTTTGTTAAAAGTTTGAATTGTTTATAATAAATTTATTTTCTTATAACTTTTTGATGAATAAATTAAACCTAGGCATCAAATAAATTTATAACCTAGAGCTAACCTCACTAGTCGTTTTAGTTAAGCTTTAGGGTCGAACCCAAGGGAATTATCTTGCTTGGTTAATTTAAATTTACAAGGGATTACTAGACTTTTCTTCCTCACAAAAGGTAGACAATTAATTTTTGGAGTTTTATGATTTAAAAAGATAATTATCTAAAGTGCAATTAAATAAATTATTTTTGGTATTTTCTAGACTCTAAATAAATAGAAGGGATGTCCTAGGGTTTCGTGTTCAATTAGTTTAGCTCTAAAACACCTCGGTCTACGACTTTCATCGAGACAGAGGCACATTTCGGACCGAAATGCATGGATTTCAGACCAAAATCCATACCGTTCGTGCCAAAACTTGCTTTAGACCTTCTATTCTGACTTGATATTTTTACTCAATACTACGTGAAGGCTACTGGACGACCAGACCTAAGTCCTAACCTTAGCTGTCGCGATTTCGATTCTGAGTTGACTTGGAACTCGATTTTTGCCACATAAACAACTAAACCTATAATTTTCGTTCTGATTTAGCTATTTAAGTATGTTTAGTTGGATTTCTAGAGGTATTTAAAATCCTATCGGATTAGTAAAAGTTACACCTTTCGGTCGTGAACTAACCTTCTCTTTCGAGCGATTGGCTTACCTCAAGTGCTTAAATAACTAATTATCTATTCTAGTTTAATGTCTTAATGGTGCTGCAGTTCATCAATAAGTAAACAGTCAAACAAACAATTAAATTAACCAAGCAAGATATAATTCTCAACAAAACATATCACATATCATAATATAAAGCAATCAAGTCATCACAAAATACTAAACTAATCTACTAACTACACCTAAGACATCATTAACTAGCCTAACATACAAGCAAAATAAGATACAAACTCCATTAAATCAAATATCAGGAGAAAAAAAGAAATAAATCAAATATCGCCTCTAACTCGAGATATTGATCGTCTAGAGCCGTGGTTGGATCGGTTCACCGCCGTCGCATCTAGAATCGCTCCAAAGTTGCTGCCATGGTCGTGCTCCGCTGTGAGAGGTGCAATCCCACGCCTTTCAGCGTGAGAAAGGTGGTGGAAAAGGTGGAAATTATTGTATGGAAGGTGGGATTCTTTCTTCTTTGTATTTTCGTGCATATATGGCCAGGGAGGAGGCTTGGGAGGCAGGTTAGGGCAAGGGTTCACGAGATCATACCATAAAATAAAGTTTTCATCTTCAAAACTTGCCAAAACTGACTTTTTCAGGTGATTTCGAACCGAAATAAATAATTTCAGATCGAAATTATTTTCCAGCACTGCGCACCGATAATATTATGACAATAATTTCTTCATCTGGACTCCGATTGAGGTGATTCAAAGATCGTTGGAAAGCTTAGGATGAGCTCTACAGTTCTATGTATTCCATTTAGTCATTTGCTTCCCAAAAATTATTCCTTTTATGCAATTATTGTGTCCAATCCACCATGTTCCTACAAAACAAGTCAAATTCCACGGCAGCATCCAATTTTGACAAATATAATTCAAAAGCACAGTAAATTAATTGGTTTGAGTGTTATTTGGGTGCTAAGTACGATAAAAATGTATATATAAATAAGAGATATCACTTTCTTCTCTTCTTCCCAAATGGAATTCAAACGGAGTCTAAATATCCTCACTCTTGATAGATATTCCTATTTTGCTAACAAATATGCATTTTTTTCACGCGATATCATTACTTCATCCTTCACTTATATTTTAAATTTTAAATTTCTAGCGACGAATTTAAATTAATCCTCTAATTTTTAATAGACGTATATACGTAAAAAATTATGATTTTGTTTGTTCGTTTTATTTCAACTCGATTGGCAATTTATGAATGAACTTTTGTTAATAATGATAGTTAGTTTTTATATAAATTAATTATTTAAAATCTTAATCTAATATTAAATGAAGTCTCAATGTTATAAAATTCCGAGCGAACTCATTGTAACGAAATGAATAAAATAACGGGGGAAATTTATCGTGGATAATTTTTTGAAGATCAATTTGAGATCTAAATAAATCACAGTTGTTCATCATTTCAAATGAATGGTATAAAATTTTTAGTCCATATAAAAGAACTCATTCATGGCAAAATTAAATTGACAAATAGCAATAGAAATTGTTTAACGCTTTAAATTTCACAATATAAATACACAAAGCACCGCTATAGTATCTTACGTAACATCAAATATTCAGGGTGGTAAAAAAAATATATCCTCATTGAAAGAGAATAATGGATTACACAAATTCACGGGTGAGCGTTAGATATAGATTGGCAAAGGCGTAAACCATAGTTCAGACTTCAGAGACTCGACCATTCCTGAATTGGATAGGCTGATTAATGTCATAACCGGTTGGGAAGGGGGAAATAAAATTCCGAGTTACTTAGCAAGGTGAATAACTGGATATGCGCATTATAATCCCATCGACAAAGATAATTCCTCTCCAGATCAACGGTTGACACAGATTAGGTTAGGAGTGATTCACCAATTTTATTGAAAAAAAATGTCAGTCAAAACGCGTTTGTGAGCGTGTCAAATGTGAATGGATAGTAAATTTATTTTTTTAGATTTATTGAGAATGATTGTTTTGAACGGTTAATAATGTGTTATCAAATAATTTTTTAAAATATGAAATTCTAATAAATAAAATTTAATATGTAAAAATTGATCTTCAATGATATTCCTTGATTAAAAAAACAACACAATGAATAACTCAAATCGATCATTTAAAATTTGATATTTCATAACAAATCTCATTTGACGGGCACACAGGGCGAAGGCAGCGCAGGGCCCAAGAAGTCCTGGTCCACCCTCATTTTTAGAAATTTAGTAATAATATTTAAATATACGGCTCCTAGCACACTCTAATTTTTAGAACTTATGTTATAAACTTTTAAATAATATATTTAGCGAATGGAATTTCATGATCTGAACTCTCCCAAGTATTTAATATTTTTTCTCTCTCTCCATTGTCAGTCCTCTCCATCGTTAGCGAAGATAAAAGGCTTGGATTGAAAATAGAAAAATCATATTTAAACCTGATTAGTGGACCGAGCAACTCGACGTTTGACCTCGTCCTTCCTTATCTCCAAATCCTAACTTTGCCCTTGCGGGCACAAGAGTCAAATCACATTAATTAGTTTTTTTTTCAAATCAACGCATTATTAATTAATATGTTGGTTATAAAATTTGATGCAACAGAAGTTAGTTTTTACATGTTTAAAATTATTCAAGAGTCTAAGTTGACCACTGAATAGTCAACAAATTACTTGCTTCAAATTTTATGCGAGGCCCACTTAAAAATAGTGCAGAGGAGTGAACGTAATAATTTTCTTTCGGTATCAGTTGTGAAAATTTTGAATATTATATCTAATACGTTTTTGTTTGAAATAACTATATCATATTTCTAATACGTAGGGAATAGCTATGGTGCTGTGCATCATGATGCATAAACTATTTTGTACATCATGAACTTCTTTATTAGCTATATTTAAAAATAATACATTAAATACTAAATATAATTTAAGCACTTCGACCTACATATTAAAATCTCTATATGATATCAAATTTTATATTTTTTTAGATTTTTTTTCACATTTTTAATTTTTTTCTTAAAAATTAACATTTTTTTATACAAAGTTACAAACTAATATAAACTATTTCCAAATGTGGTAACATTTGGAAAGAAAAATAGTAAAAAAAAAATCTAAAAATATAAAATTTTCATTTCTCATGAGATTTCAACATATTGAATAAATTAGTTAAATGAGATTAATCATTTAAAATAAAAAATATGACAAATAAATTCATGATACACAAATGGATATGTGCATCATGATGCACCATAGCATTACTAATACGCATTAAAGAAAAAAAACAACTGATGGATAATAATTTTTTTCCCCTTTTTCAATTACTAGGAAAGCTAACAGTTACATTTTTAACACATAACTTGGCCCGAAAATGTTGCTCCTATCAAGCAATACTCTACTATTTCTCCCCATTATTATTGCACAAGGAGAAAAGTTTCACTCCCCTCCGGCCATGAAATTTTCCCACTTTTCACAACTTCAAATAACCATTTGTTCTCTGCATTTATATATATTTTTTCTTCATCATATGAAAATTGAATATAGTGATGGGTTGAAATTATGTTTTCTAAAATCAAATATCCTGCTCTCCTTTTACATTTGAAATTCAGAACCACCGAAAGAGAAGAGAGGAAAACATGAGTCAAAATATCAAACAGTTAAAGGACGGTTAGTTGCAATTTAAGCTCACTTCAGTCAGTCTTTCACATGCTGTCTCACACCTAATATTACACTTTTTTTCATTTTTTTTTAAGTTAGCACGTGGCGATACAAGGCCACACAAACCTTGCAACGTGTCCAGTGACTGTGTCCCACTCGGAAAATTCCCTTTTCCAACTCTAGAAAGTGCTCCCATAGTCCCATTAATTAACAATAATCACACATCGTTCTGGAACTTTTCTAGCCTTTAACATTGTTTATATCTCAAGATAAGCCAAAAAAATACATTTTTTTACTTCATTCCTTAAAAAATCTCAAAACAAAAAAAAAAAATATCTCACAACTTCACTCACACGCAAAGCCTCCTCGGAACTTATTTTCACTCCATTCCGTACACACGCGTGAATCCATAGATTTTCTTCGCACAAAAAAAAAGTAAAAATAAAAAATTAAAAATTAACAAAACCTCTCTTTAGTCTTACTTCTTAATTAACTAACAATAATAACTTAGTAAATACTAAATACTAATACTAAATTACTAACTAGGTACTGAATCCTCTCAAAAAAGTCCCAAAAATATTTTCCAAAATTGGCCTTGGCACCCCTAAAAAAAATCCCTGAGGACAAAATTGTAATTCTACCAGCTTAATCGGGGCAACTCCGGCGGTAGACTGAAGAACTCGGCATCAAATTCTCCAAAATCCTCCTCAAAAACCATCGGCGGCGGCGGCGGCAAGAACATCTCCGACAAGTCGACTTGCGGCAACTCGAGCCCGAATCCAAACTCGAAATCCTCCATCGAATCAAATTCGATCCCATCAGATCTCAACACTGAAGTCGGAGAAGGGATTCCACTCTTCTCATCAGACTCTGTAGCTGAAGGCGTCGTCGATTGTACAGAAATATTTTTACTTTCGCCTTTTGCGGGGAAATTTGTAATGGCCTTGGATCCGTTGATTCGGATCGCAGCCAAGTCATACACAGCCGCTGCTTCCTCGGCTGTGTCGAACGTGCCAAGCCAGAGCCGCTTTCGTTGAGTCGGGTCCCGTATTTCAGCTGCAAACCGTCCCCACGGCCGCCTCCTCACCCCTCGATACCTCCTAATTCCATCTCTTTGTGCCACGTCAGCACTGAGAACTTTGCTTATGCTCTTCGTACGCCTCTTCTCGCCTTTCTTGGATGCTTGAGTCAGAGATTCCTTGTGGAGATTGATGCATATCTCCTGCACATGCCGACGTACACCCGGGGCTCCCTCGTCACTCGATGAATCCGTCGCGTCGGCATCCGACACGAAGATTCTTATAGTTTTGTTTCGTCGAATGGGTTTTTTTGTAGTACCAGACCGGCCGCTTGAGCTGAGAGAAATATCACTCATGGTTGGTTCTTCTCAGGTAGAACTAATAAAACGCCGGAGAGAGAGGCGGATGCGTCGGTCTACGGCTCGGACTGTGCACCAGTCACAGTCAGAGAAGAATCGGAGAGAGAGAATTGGATTACCATGGAAAAGGTAAAAAAGAGAGGAAAAGGGAGAGATACTTGTGTGGAGATAGGGTTTTAGATAAGGGTTTAAAGGTATCTCACGAGAGAAGAAAGATGGAGAAGAGACCAAATTTTGAATATAATAATAATATGATTAATTCGAAGGAAATTAGAGTGGTAGAGAAGAAGGGGACCAGAGAGAGAAAGAGAGAGAAGAGGAAGAATCAAGAAGCAAAAACGAAAGAATCGTGAAGAGAGGAAGGGTTATTTAAAGGTAAGGTAAGAACTGTGCGCGCTGTAAAAGCTGTCAGCTTTTTTTTACCACTTTACCCCTCGTCCAGCTGTCTCCACTGATTTTTGTTCAGACACAGCCACACACAGGCGTTTCTCAGGGTTTCCTTTTCGAGTACCTGAGTGAAGGTCCTCAAATTTTGAATTTAATGATATCTACGCCTACGGGCAGATCCTTCAAAAAAAAAAGGAGGTCCTCAAATCCACCAATGAATGATCAATTTACCTCTAACGGATCGGGATCGGATACGGATCCTGTATGTATCAAATCAAATTTACAGGTATTTTTTTTAGTAACAATCAAACATACTTTCATGGATCAGATATCATATCTGTGAGTCATTGAGTCAGACGAATAGGATATATTGGATATTTAGATGCAGATATGACAGCATAGATCTTTAACAAAGCCTAGAATAATTTTTGTGATGAATTAATACTTTTTACTCATTTAAATACGATGTGTTTCAAATTTTTTTATTATGTATTATTCTTGAGTATAAATTTTTGATGGAAGGAAAAGGTAATGTAATAAATAAATTTAGTTATTAATATTTCACTATAACGTAATTCTTCATTTATTTCGTATAAAAAATTTATCGTTTATAATCTTAAGGTAAAATTTAAATAATATTTGAATACGGACATGTCATAATCAGATTGAAGTATATATACTTTGATTTTGTACCTTTCTTTTTCATAACATAAATATTTCATTTCTACGGCCAGGTGTCTACATATTTCAGCAAAAAAAACTAAATATTACAATTCATTTGCGTCACAATGAAAGTCAGCATCTATTATTTTGTGTATGAAACAATCTGATATATATTTCGGGTATGGATTTAAACTTTTCGGAACAGATATTTCAAACCCATTATAAATAGAAAAAGATGGTCGGTATTAAAGAATATGACCTTTCCAGTTTACTACAGTCAAACGTTGTCCCACCTCAAGCCTGATGACGTGGATTTGTTCAAATCGCGGATTAAGGAAACGCACAGCAGCGTTGAATTGTACTGTGTACCTAATTTAATGTTAATGAAAAAAATATATATCTTATAAATTATAATGATTCGTCTCATAAAAGAAAGGGAAACGCACAGTGGCGATTATAACCTTTTTTTACCATCTTTGTAATTGACTAATTAAAGGAATTTTGGTAACTCCCGCCTCTAGTGGAATTATCTCCTCCGTATTGGATTGAAATTCTGCAAGTGGGACCCACGGGACAGTGACTTGCATCACTGGACAAAAACTGAACGTGTCACGTGCGCCACTCTTGTTGCCGCAGCCGTATTTCATTGATTTGTCGGCAGTTGGCAAAATAGTCTCCAGTCTCCAGTCTGCACATAAGAAATTAAGTGCGGCAACACAAGAAATGTTTTTCAGGTTATTATTATTTATTAAATATTAAATTTTAATTAATAATTCCTAGTCTATTTGTTCAGTTTTAATACTTTTCTTCTGTAATGGGTTGTAATTGAAAATTCCAAGTCATTAACGACGAATTAAGTGGCGGAGGGAGAGTGTGACAAGGGGGCGGGTGTTTCTTGACTAAATACATGGCAAGAAACGCTTTATTTCTTATGGTATATGTTTTTCTACGAATTTATTATACTTTAATTGTGTCTAGATTCGAATTTATTTAAATATTGAAAATCCGTGAATTTTGAGAACCAATTTTTAGTTTTTTTACTATAAATTTATTTGTGAATGAGTGGATATTTTAGGAGACTTCTATCTTTATATAAACGATGTTGTAAATATTATCTCCGTTCCTGATAATAGAAAATTATGTATATTTAAATGTAAAGCTAGTTTGATATATATCTAGAGTTAGATAATTTATTTTATCATCGTATTCAATAGAGTTATTTTGTAGTTTTCTTTTTTGTAATTTTATATTTAGTATGTATCTTAAGGGCATTTGGGTGAAAGAGAATTAATCTAATTTTAGTTTATACAATAAATATCTTTTGCCTCACTTCTCTTTTTTTTATAATTAAAATTCGAGCGCCAAAAATTCTGATATATTTTACTACATATTTTATATTCTAAATAAATACTTGCCATAAATCATATAATGCACACTTACTCATTGTCTCATTTTTTTTCTTTTTGAAAGTAGCACCCATTCAAGGGGAGCCTGCATCTATTAAAGCATGTAATTAAAATTCGTACACACTTGGTTGTTTTAGAAAAAAAATAACTGTTAACAACTATTATGTATTTTGACAGCTACTAATAGTTGTTGTTCAAAATTCGAATCATCTTCTAAATCCTCCAAAAAAAAATAATATTGTTGTTGTTGTTGTTATTATTATTACTGTTATTATTATTATTAGCGGCAGCAACAACAACAATAATAATGTCATGTGATGATGTTGATATTTCAAGAAAATTCTTAGTGCATATTATTAAAAACCTTACCTGATGTATATACTCAGCTATAAGCCTATAATAACAAATTTCACCAAGATGATGCAGAAAAGATCCAGAAAAGGAGAGCTAAAAAAAGTAAACAATTATTTGTGAATTGTTTGAAAATCATATAATTATTTGAGAATAAGCTATAAGAGGCAGCCACGTCAGTTAACCTCTTAGAATTAAATCCTTAAAATTAACCAGACAGAGGCAGGGCAGGCTTGACAAATTCAGTCAATTAAGTGCCTCGATTTAAGTTAAAATTTTGTCGATAAAGTAGCATTTTGTTTTTCCTTTGGATCTAAAAATTTATATTCTGTATTCTATACGTTGCAAGGCTTGATAGTGTAATTAATTGGACATAATGGGGGTTAATAATAATGTTGTGCCATTATTTATTTAAAATTTGGATGTGCCACTTCCCAGACGAAGGGAGGCCATGGATCAAGATCATCCCCCCTCTCTCTTCGTCTCTATTTCAAGGGATAAATATAGTAGTTCTTACAAAAATTCCGTCGAATAATAATTGAAGTCGTGATGTAACCCATATTTTGGTATTTTGTATGGAAAATTCGGACTTAAAATTTGACTTTTAGACTAATTATTAATTAATTAATCTTTGCTAATTAAACATGCTCGGATTAATGAGTTGACATTAGGGCTGTCAATGGATACGGTACGGTACGGTAGAAGGTATTTTCATTACCGCACCCGTTAAAAAATTTTTATCCGTACCTTATCCGTACCCGTTAAAAAATAGCTTTACCCGTATCTTATCCGTACCCGTTAAGAATTAACGGTACGGGCACGGTAATGGTAAAAAATGAATATAATAATAATAAAATTTGTACACTTTGTATAAATAAATTATATCAATAAGTATATTAATAAAGTGCAACAATGGTGGCGAATATTTAGATTTTTGCTTTTTTATTTTTTCGTACACTGAATGGAAAGAATTATAAATCTTAAATAAAATCTAGCAATATTTTTTTACCAATCATGCAATGTAAGATGCTATATGTATCATGTAATTGTATCTTTTTAATTGTGGCAATTACCCATTATGGCAATTACCCGTACCCGTTAAATTAACGAAAAAATTTTCTTATCCGTACCCGTACCCGTTAACTTAACGAAAATAAAACTTTACCCAAACCCGTCTTATACGGTACGACGTACGGTACGGGTTGGATAAACGGGTAAATGGGTTTCATTGACAGCCCTAGTTGAGGTGTGATTTTCTTTTAACTAAACAAATTAAATTTGACTGTTAACTACTTTGAATTATGATGTCCGATTAATTTGTGATAAAACTTTGATATTTATTGATACATAAAATATCCCAAAATATGCAGTATTTATGATACTGAATCTAACGGGATCGGCATCCTCTACTGCCCAGCATTTGGCTGGACGGTACAGCCAAGGCATTCTTAAAAATTTTAAAATTCAAACGTTAAATCCAAACCGTTGATCTTGTTTAATTTTACGAGCGATGCATTTTCATATAAATTTTATAAAATTTGGAGTTGATTTGATAATAGATTAAGTGGTCAACAAATGAACGAATATGGTTAACTATCACTGATTAATTCTAATACGTTTGTCATTTGATCATTTAATCAAGTATCAAATCGACTCCAAATTTTATAAAACTTATATAAGAATGCATCGCCCGCAAAATTAAATAAGATCAACGGTTTGAATTTAATATTTAAATTTTAAAATTTATAAATATTAAAAAAAAAAAAGACCTTGGCTGTACCGTCCAGCCAAATGCTGGACTGTAGAGGATGCGGATCCATATCTAACGTGATGTGTAAACAGACAAGCAATTGGTATCTTTTTTCCTCGAATAAATATATGGAAAAGCCTACTCTCTTTTTAAACAATTAAAAAAGCAACTTGATGTGATTCGATGTTTCTATGTCAGTTAATATTCTACTATTCGTAGTCTATTGTTGAAACTTGAAACGAGGTAGTTTTGAATACTTCTAAAAACTATGCTCAGCCGCCATTACAGGAACTCAACAAATTAGATTTGCCACTTGGCCCCACTGCCCTAGACTTCTACTGGTTTTGTATATTGTGTCCCTGTCTTTTATTTCTTGGTGAGAAATTTTATTTTTTATGTGATTTTGCTTTTGTATATTCAGGCGTCTCTGTCTTTTACTCCTTGGTGAGAATTTTTGTTTTGTGATATATTTTGATGTTATAGTTTGAATTTTACCTCAATAAAACAATTCTTGAGTATAATTATCATGACGATATTCTCTGACATTTAGCCTCATTTGTAACAGTACATATGTATATTACACATTACCTAGCTAATGCAACATATAAGAGGAATAGAATACAGTATTTTGCATATATAGTAAAATGACGTGTTTACTTTGGACTATTTTCTTTTTAAAAAATTCGAGTCTCACGTGATTAATTCAAACCTTGCATTCAATTTCTTCTCCATATTGAAATCTCGTTTTCAATGAAAATTTTATATTATTTTTCTGATTTATATATTAACTATATTTAAAAATCACAATAACAAAATTCTAAGATTCAAATAACAAAATTAAAAGAACTAAATACTGTTTATATTATGTTCTCTATATGCACATAAAATTTATATACTTTCGACTTTGTGATGAGAAACTTATTAAATGAACGTGTAAAAATATCCAACATCAGTAAATATTTACAAACTCGTAAGGCTTATTAAATCAAATTTAAAATATTCTAAATATCATGTTTGCATATAAAAATAGGAGTTTTGCTATGGTGAGTTGCAACTCACGAGAGGGTCCATGAGTTGCGATCAAAACTCTTAGATCTAGTTCAAAATAACCGATTCAAACCGTATAATATGATCTCTCTATTGAAATCTTAATGTAGACCAAATTTTATATTTTTTCAAAATTTTCAAGTATTTTTTTTTCGAAATTTTAGAAAATCATTAATCTAATTAGTTCTGAATCGTTCAAAAACAGCCATTTTTTAAAAATCCGGAAACAATACTTAAAATTTTTTTAAAAAAATGTAAACTTTGGTCTGCATGGATATTACAATAGGAAGATCATATTAAACGGTTTGGATCGATTATTTTGAACTAGATCTACGAATTTTGATCGCAACTCACGGACCCTCTCGTGAGTTGCAACTCACCATAGCAAAACTCTATAAAATGGTACATATTGTCATTCTAATAACACTATTATAATTTTAAAATTTAAGAATAAAATTACATTTAATACAATTAAATCCTCTTCATATATGTTAACATCAAGAAAGAAATAACAATAAAATTGGCACAGAAAATAAAAAATTCTTTATGTCCAATAATGAGTGCAGCAGGAGTGTGGTACACGTTGATGGGAGACAGAATATAGCGACAGGGTAAATTTTTTCCCTTTGTCCGGACAACAACCTGTCCATCACAGAATATTTCAACTCCTTTTTCTTTCATTTTTTACACATATAGGTGCCGTGGTACTCTTTAATTGTACATCCTATTTCTTTTTTTTTAGTAATTAAGTAATTTGCCTCCACACAAACAAGACTTTATACATGCATTTCGCTTTCAAAGAATCCAGGGAGATGTCACTCCTTAACATTTTCGATTTTTAAATTTGGTGTCCCAAACGAACCAATATTTGACAAATGTTACAATGTTTATAGTCAGTAACTACTCCTTTCCTAATCTTATTTTTTTAATCTTTTTGGTTTGCACACTTGTTTTTAAATGAAATAAAGTTTAGGTAAACGGAGGACACCTTGGCTACCACAATTAAAGTGCCACATGACACACACGTGCCTAGAAGGAATAAATAATGTTTTTTTTTTTTTTTTTTGAAAGCTAAGGAAGTAGCCGAACAATTTTCTTTTCTTTGACCTTCTCGTTGTAGTCTTTTCAGAGTGAAAAGAGAACCTATAAAGGTTTTCATTGCTGCTTCAATGTGAAGCTATAGAGTTCTTTTCATCGTCCCATGTTTCAGCGTTGGTGCCAATGATATCTTGCAGTGTCGCATGGAAGCATGACTGACTGGCTGTTAAAGCTGGTGACATAAAATTAGTATTATTATTTTATTTCTTTGAGGATGCATGAAGAATTTTTAATGGCCTTCTTTTTCAAGTTATGGGTATGCCATGCTTCATGTATGAGGCCTGACTCCAATTAGGCCCAATAATGAACAAATAATTTGAGGTTATTAGATAATGTTGAAAAGTTGAACATCTTTAGCACTGTATAACTACAGTAAAGGACCGTCTTTATGCGGAACTGCATTCTCTGGATGACCATTCATGGATGATTTTCGATCTCAGCCGTCTGATTTAATCTCAATGGTTATAGATGCCCAGTGCATGATATCAAAATTGATAGGCCCGAAAAAATCTAACCGTTAAGATTAAATCGGACGGCTCGAATCAAAAGACATCCACTAAGCTGGCCTAGGATGGTTGAGGATACTCGCCCGTCTTTATGCTGGCTGCATTCCAGCCGTAGTTGCATATTTATTAGTAAAATCTTTTGGATCCGCTAAGCTGGCCTAGTATGGGCCTGAAATTTCTTTGCTATTGCACATTTTTTTAAAAAAAAAATCTCTCTTTGTCGTGCTTTTGGAATTCACAAATCTGAACACTGAACAGTCTTTTCCTGTCCGGACAGCCATGCACTTTTACTTGTCGTTTCTTCACTGGCGGACTTTCATAAAATTAGGACTTTCATGAACAAATAGCTCGTAGTCGGGAGCCAGAATATATTGATATATTGTAAAATGCCTGATTGGATTTTTTTTTTTTTTATGAAAAGCCCATAGGCAACGTGCATTAAATTAAAAGAGTTTACAAGGTTCATCGACTACAGCAAAGATAAAATACTGGTGCCATAAACCCCTAACCGAAATAATAACCATAAAAACTAGAAAAAAATAAAAAAACATACATCAGACTTAAAAAAGGAACCGCCGAAGAAACTAAAGAAAAAACCAGTAAAACTAAATCCCTAATAGCAGTGTTTACAATACCCTACCGCTTATCGAAAAATTTCGATAATACCGGATATCGGAACGGTGGCTGAAATGGCAGTATCTGATATTTAGAGAGAAAATACCAAAAAATTTTGGGAAATACTGGGTTTCGGTCACTGACCGGTATGGATGCCGTTAGGGTATTGAAAACCATGCCTAACAGACATTGCACCGGCACCAGAAAACAACAATAAAAAGAAATTAATTAGGATGGGCCCTCCTGCACCCTCTTGAAAAAACGAAGATCAATCTCATTGTTAATTCCCTCATGCTGTTGCATCGTCCAGTTAGGTTGCCCCCCTGTAACAGGTACCCCTTCTCCTGACTACATTAGCCAGGTTGTGGGCTTGAACAATAGCTTCCCTTTGTGCATGATAAAAAGTCGCTCCTTGCTGTCTGTCATCTAGCCTTCTGATAATGTTCTCCACCAGACTGCCCGCTCTCCAAGATGGCAACTCATCTAACTCCCTTTGGTTAACTGCCTGTACCAAGTTCATGCAATCAGAAAAGAACTGCACTCTAGCACCTGTTGCAACACCTACATGGTCATACACAAAGGTAAGTGCTTCATTCAATGCCATCGCTTCTGCCATGAATGGATCATGTAACTGATAGGCTTGCATTCCCACAGAGTGCAGCTTGCCATGCTTGTAAACGATGTAAGCACATCATGTCTTTTGTGTAACTTCCCAGGATGCATCTACCAGAACCTGCCATCCCTCATATGATACCTCGTAGGTCTCCATGCTTCTTTGATTGAACCCTCTAGTTGTCATCTGATTAGTTATTAGAGGATTATTCCTCACCCTCGCCCTCTGCAACACCTCATTCACTTTAAATTCTCTCTGTTCAATGACATTTTTGTTTCGCTCCTTCCAAATTTTCCAAATTGTGTTGGCAAAGATCATAATTCCATCAGTATTGAGCATTTGAAAAATTTGTTGTATGGTCGTCTTGATATCCAAAGGTAATTCATGGACCCTGAATCCTAAAGGGGACCCAAACCACACTTGCCTTGATGTATGGCAAAAGAACATGTAATGCATCTCGTACTCATTCTCTTCATGACATCTTTGACATTAGGGTGAGAAATTTGAGAATCTTGTATGCATATGCACTGCCAGGGGAAGGCCTTTGTTAATCAATATCCATAGAAAATTTTTAATCTTGGGCATGATGTTCTTGCATTCCCAAATTGTCTCCCAAATGCCATGTATGCTATTTTGCCCCTGTATCAGTTCCTTGTAGCCATCCTTAGCTGTATATTTGTCATTCTTTGTACCTTGCCAAATGAGCAAATCAGCACGTGTAGCATTTGGGTCAGGTCTATTAGCGTCGTGCACAATGTGTTGCACCTGTGTCGGTTGAAATAACCTGCCCAGTGTCTGCACATTCCATTGACCCGTTTGGGTATCCACTAAGTCCTTCACTTTCAGGGCCCTATCAATTCTGCTTGCCTCTTCATGCACAATCCAACTTTCAAACCAAGGCTGAGAGAGTGCAAATGTTTTTTGGCCGTTGCCCACATGCCACATCACCCTTCCTTTGAACCAATCTCTTGTATTCATGACCTGGCCTCCACATTTTACTACCGCCAGTAGTACTTCTTGCTCTCCAATATCCAATAGTAGGGTAATATTTGGCCTTACACAATTGAGCCCACGGTTTATCTATCATTGACATGAGGGCCCATGCCACCTTAAAAAAGATGGCTTCTCCAAAACTCTGCAAGTCCTACATTCCCAGCCCTCCCAAACTAACCGGTTTACAAATTTTCTTCCAAGAGATGAAAGAGAGGTACCTAGACTGTCCTGTCTTTCCCCAAAAAAATTTCGCCATCAAACTGTTTAGCTCTTTGATAATTCCCTTTGGCAACATTTCAATTGACATGTAATACACCGGCTTAGTCATGAGCACTGACTTGATTAACACAAGTCGTCCCGCATGCGACAACATGGTAGATTTCCACCCTGAAAGCTTAGCTTTCATTTTCTCAAGCAGCATGACCCCATTTTTTTTTGCATCCCCCCTTGTGTTCAGCAATACTCCCAAGTACTTCTCATCACCCTGTACTCGAGTTGCACTCCAAGCATTCTGTACCCGCTGTACTGTTTGGTTATCACAGTTTTTTGAGAACCATAGCCTCGATTTGGTTGGATTAATGATGAGACCTGAAACATATCCAAATTTATGTATGATATTAGTGAGTACATCTAGCTCTGCTTGGCTTGTTTGTCCCATCAACACGAGGTCGTCAGCGTAGATGGCATGTGTAATGACTAGGCTGGAATGTGCAAACTTAACTCCTCGTAAAGAACCCCGGCTCCCTGCTACTTGCAGCAATCTGGAGAGCACCTCCATGGCAATGATGAAGACATAGGGTGACATCGGACACCCTTATCTCAATCCTTGTGTTGGCTCCAAAAAACCATCACCACTGCCATTTATAGTGATTGTCACCTTTGCCCGTTTGTATGAAGATATCATTAGGTGAATGAATCTATTTGGAATGTTTAAATATCTCATGGCCCGTTTTAAGAAATCCCAACTTAGCTTATCAAATACCTTATTGACATCTGCTTTAAGCATAAAAGCTTGTTGCTTAAAGTTAGATTGAGAAAAAGAGTGCAGGATTTCCTTAATCAAAATAATATTTTCGGCTATGTTCCTTCCCTTAATGAAAGCATTTTGCTCTTGAGAAATCACTTCTCTCAAATAAGGTCTCAACCTATTGGCAATCAATTTCATGATCAACCTATAAAGAATGTTGCCAACACTTATGGGTCTATAATCTGCCGGAGTTTGTGGTTCATTTGATTTGGGAATTAAGGTAAAACGACACCTGAGCCAATCTTCCGGCACCTCCCCTTCCTCAAAAATCATTTTGACCTGGGCCAAGAGATCATTATTCAAAACATTCCAGCCTCCTTGTAAAAATCTGGCTGTGAGTCCATCTGGGCCTGGGCTCTTATCGGGGCCCATGTCAAAGAGGGTTTGCTTTAATTCTTGCATAGTCGATGAAACTAGTAGTTTTCTGTGAGCTGAAACTGGAATTATGGGTTTTGAGCTTTGTTGCACTTCATAAAAAATCTCATCTCTAAGTCTAGCAATATGGGCTGCATCTGCATCAAGATCCTGGTCCATTAGCTGCGGACAATAAATGTTTCTGAAATAATTCAGAAATTGCTACCTAATTACTTTTTCATCCCCTGTTAACCTCCCTTGATCATTCTTAACCATAGTGATTAGGTTGTGTCTTCTTCTATTGGTGGCTACTGTGAGAAAGAAGTGGGTGTTCCGATCCCCTTGCTCCGCCCACTGGAGCCAAGACCTTTGTACCCAGTATAAATTGTATTGTTCCTCCACAACTTCAACTGTCTCAACAGTTCTTCTTCTAGAGAATGGTTTCTAACCGCCGGATGCTGGCATTGCACATGGTGCAAATCTTTAGCTATCTTATCCAATCTCTTCTTAGGAGTCATATGAGAGGCAGCCCAATCCTTCATACAGCTCCTTGCCGAGTCCCATTTCTGTTGCCATGACCCATTAGTATTTGAGTTCCAGTTATTGACCCACTCTTCTTGGAAAGTTTGCTCAGTTAACCACCAATTTTCTAGTTTAAAGCCAAAAGATTTTTGTGGCGGCCTCTTCACTCTTAGCAAGATGGGACAATGGTCGCTATGAATCATAGGAAGGTGGTTGACATAGGCATTAGGGTACATGTGTAGCCATTGAGGTGTGACAAGAACCCTATCCAACCGTTGAAAAACCGCATCAGACACATGCCTCTTATTGGTCCAAGTGAAAGCCGGGCCCTTATAGCCGACATCAACCAAACTAGACTCAAATACAAAATTTTGAAACTGGATGGTGTGGGGTTTTGTTCTTGAAGTACCCCCATACTTTTCAGCACTAGAGAAAATTTCATTGAAGTCACCCATGACACAAACAGTACTATGCATTTGTACTAGTTGAGTTAAGGTCGACCAAAGGTGGTTATTAGTATGATGTTTTGAATCCCCATAAACTCCCACCAGCACCCAAGGAGGTTTATCCTTCACTGTGATTCGAGCACACATAAAACGCAAGGAGGAATTCAAAATTTGTACCTTAACTGTACTTCCCCAAGCCAAACAAATGCCACCCGATGTACCTCTTGCTGGTACTGCATAATAGTCATAATCTGGCAGAGTTCTCATTAGCCGAGCCATTCTTCTATTGGAGGATTTAGTTTTAGAAAGAAAAACAACATCTGATTGTGTCGAACGCACTGTATCCGCCAAGAATTTCTTTTTGTGCGGCCCTCCAAAACTGCGACAGTTCCAAGAGATAGTATTCATTGAAACCTGGAATGCGAGTTTGGGATCGCCTCCTTGGCCCGCTTGTAGTTTAAATGCCCACTCGCACTGTCATCCCCTGCCTCATCGTCCACCTGGCTAACTGTTAGGAGTTTGTACTGGTTCTGATTCAGGTCTATTGGCCTCTTGAGACCTCTTTCTTCAATGCTCCTTGGAGCTGAGCTGGAGGCTGCCTTTTCAATATCTGCTGCAGCATGTTTGGGTTCAACATTCCTGTGTTTGTCATGTTCATCCTCCCTCGGTACTAGGGCCCTATTAGTCAACCATTTCCACTCCATGGTTTCTGGTATAAGGTTACTACCTAGTTTTTCTTTATACTTCTCCTCGTGATGCATTTGCTTGAGTCTAAACTTCCTTGGGCAGCAAGATTGATCATGCCCGATCATTGCACAAAACATGCACACGTTGGCAATATTATCATACACAACATAAACCCATTTAACTCCAAGCTGCGGATGGCGCATCGGCAGCTTTGGTTTTAGAGATTCTTTCAAGTTGAGAAGCACATTCCTTTTATAAACTCTCTGCCCTCCATACCAAAAACTTTTAATTTCTGTCAGTGGAGCACCTATTTTTCGCATGACCATCTCTAAGCCTGTTTGATCCAGTGACTCAGGTGGTACCCCGTGCACTTCTACCCAACACTCGAAATCATTGATGTGCGGGTCTGTAAGGTCATCTGCACCGGTCGCCATTCTCATCACTACTAAGTCTTTATTGCACAGCCAAATGTTCTTTGCCATCACTCTTAAGAGCTCTTCTTGCTTTGTAAATTCCACAGTGAAACAGTTGTTTCCCAGGCCTTGGATTTTTGTCTGAGGATGTAAATAGCTTATTTTCCTAAGGCCTGAAGAAAAAGTTCCTTCAAAAATCACTCTAGAGGACATGACCTTCATAATCATACAATTTGGCCAATTCCAGTTTTTCACAGCACTTTGAGGGATATCCACAAAATTTGGGTTATCTTCTCCATTTGAGCTTAAAGCGGCAAATTGGGCTATGGGTTCCTCATCTGAAATATCCATGTCAGGTAGGATTGGTTGAAGGTTAACAGTGGTGGGTATAATAGGAGAGGTAGTGGTGGGTATAATAGGAGAGGTAGGGACTGGTCCAAGAATTGAACGTTTAGTGTGTGAGGCGTCGCTGGAAAAATGTTTTGGCTGTAAGGTTTTGTTTGTAGTTTTAAGGTTTTGTGGTTTATCAGTTTTGTCAAGAGAGTTTGTCTCCAGCTGAGGTGAGCTATTAAAAAATAGAATTGAATGCCCACCTAATTTTTTTTTGCAAAAGCCCTTCTTTCTCCAGTTCAATTTCCTTCCAGTTTTGCCTCATGCGCATTCAAAAGGGTAGAGATTGTGCTGATTCGCCAGTGGTTGGTTCTGGTTTTGGGAGTGGTTTGAGTTAGATGAGAGAGGGGGGAAAAGAGTGGGGAGAGGTTGTTGGGTCGGGGAGGTAATTGATCCATCAGGTACGAGGTTACAATAAATTCAAGGTTAAAGAGGGGTTTTGTGTGAGGGTTAATGCATTCGCCTGATTGGATTAGGGGATTGTTTGATGACCCGTTTCTCCATTATTATCGTATCATCAAAGTGTATACAATATGCAAAATTACATGGATATGACAATAATTAAATTATAGCACCCTTGGCTTAAATTTTGTAAAAAAGAAAAAGAAAATAAACGAACGTTCTCGATTTGGTTCCAAAATGTAAAAAAAAAAAGTCTGAATTTCATACCCTACCAGTCAAAAAATTTCACCATGGCTTAAATTTTCATTGTCAGTTGGCTTTGTATAACATGAATCTAATTGTGAGATTACTGAGGCTACTATCTAAAATAAAGGCCTAATAAAGGTCGTGGACTATTTAAAATACCCAAATAATAGTGATTCAAACAGATGGTTTTAAATGTACCAACTACGAATTACTAAACAGATAAGGTAATTCAGTTAAATTAATATAAGCATAATCAACAATTTCTATTTTCTAACATAAAGCTTCCAAGTACAATGGATCCGCTAAATCTGAAAAGGCAAATGGACTGAAGGACAGGAGGATGGGAGATGAACAATGGACTGTGAGAAGGATCCAGCTTGCCTTCATCTTCCATTTGGAGGCGATGGAGAGAGGCGAAAGAAGAAGATGACCTGGACTCCGGAGAGGAAACGAAACCTGATAGAGTTGATAGAAAAAAAATGAAAGAACTAGAAGAAGTAGATGCAAAACAATATAACAGGTCTTGTAACGGGTCTTCGGAAAAGACAAATATGATTTGTTACACAAATAGTTACAGAATTTATACCACAAAAACTTAGAAAAAATTGTTGAAACTAATTGGATGATCAGATGAGCGAAGACAATGGCTCAGAATGGCGTGTCGCGAGAATGAACCATAGCGATCACGACTCACGACCATTGATTATGGGAGCGTTTGGCGGTCACGAGTCACGAGTGACGACTATTGATTTGGGTGCGTTTGGTAAGGTTTAAGTTAGCACTATTCTAGGATGATGGTACCGGCTGGTACAAAAAGGTGTTTACGTTAGTTGGATTTGAGTCTGTAATTAGTTTTGTAATTGTTGTTTTGCTTTTCGTTAATGAAAAGTGGTGGGTCTAAACCCACTTATTTCAAAAAAAAATAAATAAATGTCAAATGAAACAAGGTTAATTAGGTTAGGTGTTAATTTGTCACTACCCTACTAACCATGTAAAATAGTGAGTTAGCATTTCTCCTTGCATTGACGTGGCGAGAGAAAATATAAAAGTTGTACTTTTCAATGTTTTAATGAGGATTATATGCATTTAAATAACCGTTAATATAAGCACTAATAATTATTATTAGTTAATAATAATAAATAGTAATTAATAATTAATAATAAATGAAACTAACAATTAATAATTAAAAACAAATAATAATAATTAATAATTATGGTAATATTTATAATAATTAATAATAGTTAACAATTAATATAATAATAAATAAAGTAATTAATAATTCAAAATAAGTAATAATAATAATAATAATTAATAATTAATTAATAATTACAATAATATTTATAATAATTAATGATTGATAATAGTTATAGTAATAATAATTGTATAAATTTGAATAATCCTTAATGTAAAATTATAACAATAACGATATTCAATAATACTTATTATAATAATGATAATAATAATTAATAATTGTTTGTTTTTTATAATTTATATTTAATAATTAATAATAATAATTAAAATTAATAGTTATTAATGACTACTAAAATAATAGTTAATAGTAATTACACCACTAATAGTTGCTAACTTTAAAATACTAACCTTAACATAGCGCACCAAACAAAATTCACTAACCTTAAGTAAACACTAATTCCATCAAATCACTACCCTCACTATTTTACCCCTCTAAACCCAAAAAGTACTAAGCTTATACCACTAACCGTACAACCCCTCTAATTCTCTTTTTTTTTTATTTACAATTAAAAACCATTAAATTTTTGTATCAAATTCGGCCTAGAAAAACTACAAAAGCCCGAAAAGCCCGATACAAAGTGAATCCGTTGAGGTCAAAAGAATTGTGGCCGCGTACTGCTTTTTATAGTTTTATGGCAACCATGCAAAACTCTTTGCTTCATATTTTACAACATAACATGAATGAGGTGGTGAGGAAATCAAAATCGTGATTCGGTAACAGTTCACACGACAATCAAGTGATTTGCCAATTTTGATATGTCTATGCTTCAAACTTTGCCTTGCCTATTTATTAAACTTTTTCTTTCAATATTGAGACCAACCGATACTTGGAGAAAAAAAAAGAAAAAAACTTAATACAATAAGATATAGGAGGATAATTGAAATAACTAAAAACTTGTTCAAAGTTGATCATAAAAATTCTTTTTAGGAAAATAATAAAACCATATTGTATGCTTTTAGAAAAAATAAAAATTACGTCTAACAAATTAAAAAGGAAGGCCAATAAAAAGAGTAAATTATTTATACTAGTAGAACATCTTGAGTGAGAAAACGAATCAAAGAAAGAGAAAAAGTCTATACAAAATTCTAACCAAATAACTAATTTTTATCAAATAAGATTGAGCTTATGCAAAATTTTGAGAAATGACGTCGTCTTTGTCGAATGATTCTTTACTTATATTCATTGACTGCACAAAAGTGTTATAGTTTCCATCAAACCTCAAGGTTTTTATGGGTCCATTAAGGCCCAAAAACCACTCTTTTCATAGTCATTCTCTGGCATCCTGGGATTAGGCAGTTCTCACACCGCACCTGCGCATCTATACCCATACATCTAGAGATTTTTGAGAGAGATAATAATCTCAATGGTTTGTAGCACTCAATTTGTCACAAGGACCATGGTCAACTCACGATCAACAACACTTGGATCTTCAAAACCAATAACTCCTAACCTGTTGTGAAATTTTTGCACTCTACGGATAATAGCATCATGGCAATTAGTAATAAACTTTGAAAACATGATATTCTCCAAATTGAACGTTTCTATGATAATTACAGGTATTATTTGTTACAATGCACTAAAAAAAAAGCAAAAGATAACAATTATGTAAATAAAAGTATCACACAAGTTTAGTTAAAATAAAAATAAAAATAGAAAGTTGCTATAGGTGTGTACCCCACATAATTTTTTTTTTGAAGAACGGAATCCCAAAAAGGGGCTTCTGCATTAGATTTACTCAATGCAAAGTTTACAATCACACAAAAAAGGTCAACTGCAGTGACATTGTCAGAAAGGAAAAGAAAACATTGCTCCCTAGGGGAGACTTCTATCAAAAGTAAAACCACATAGTAACAGATCCAAACTACATCCAACACATATCAGAAAACTTAAAAGTGAAACAATGAAGCTAGTTTGTTGTGTTGCTCCCTCCATCAGCTGAAGAGCCGGCAACATCATCACTTGAGCTAATGTGTTGAAAGTCTATCTCCATACATGTCTTGGTACATGTCCAAAAGAAGAATAAGCTAAAAATCGAGAGGCACAGAGATAAGGCAGTACAACCTACTTTCTCAGTAAAAATTCTGCTATTATGTTCTTTCCAAATAACCCATAAAAAGGCCCCCAGGAAAGTTTGAAAAGTTATCCTATTCTGCTTATTCAACGTAAAACTATGCTGTCAAATACTCTCTATTGTTCTATCTCTAATTGTAACTCCACATTTGTTGTACCTATTAAAAAGTACCCAAAAAGTCCTATAAAAGGACACAGTGGCGAAGCTAGAATTTCGTGTCAGTAGGGTCCGTAAATTTTTTTTTGTTGAAAATATATGTATGATGTAACGTCTAATATGATGAAGGCTTAAAACCTAGGAATCAAATAAATTTATAGACCTAGAGCTAACCTCACTAGTTTTTTGGAGTACAGCTTTAGGGTCGAACCCAAGGGACGGTACAATTGATTACTGGACTTATCCTTTTTCAAAAGCTAGACAAGAATATTTTTATGGAGTTTTAATTAATTAAATGTAAAGGTGCAAGTAAAGTATATATTTTTTAGTTGTTTTGTCAATTAAAATAAAGTAAACAACTAAAGTAAGGTTTTTGGATTTTCAAACAGTATAAAAAGCGTCTTAGGGTTCAGGTTTCACCTTGGTTTGGACTCTATAACACATAACTTATCACTTTCGTGCATCGAACGGTGTTTTTCAAGCGTTTACTTCTCTGTTCGGTTCGAACAAGGATATGTTCGGTCCGAACAGAGGGTGAAAGTGTGTGGGTTTGACCTTTTATGATATTTTATGCTTTGTGCTAGGGTTTGTTGGCTAAACCTAGATTCACTAAACCTCAGCTGTCGCTTATTGGACTAGAAACTGGTTTAATCACAACCTAACCTAATTAACTTGATTGGTTCACAACTTTTGGTATAGAATTCAATCAACTTAAACTTGTTTGTTGGAGTTCATAAGGATATCTAAAGGTCTTTTGGACTTGTCTAAAAGTTACACTTTTGGTGCCAACTAATCTCCCCTTCGGATCTACGATTTATCCCAAATACTTTATTTGAACTAATCTTGTTTATCCTAACTTAGACTTGACTAGATGCGGCCGTACAACTAGAAGGTGATTAGCAAATCACAAGCAATTCAAACAAGCAATTAACATAATTCTCAACAAAACAAATCAACAAAACATATCATATCATATCAAGTCAAATCACAACATCCAAACCTAAGTTACTACCTTACCCCTAAGACTACATAAATTTAGCCTAACATAGTACTAAAACACTCCACAAATAACATAGAAATAACAAGATACAAGTCCATTGAAAATAGAGAAGAAAACATAGAAGAATAAACCGAATACTCCTTTATGCTTTCGAACTATGATCTCTAGGCAGTGGTGTATTGCAAGATGGTCACCAAACTCGTCTCCTTGCTGCCGTCGCTTCAAAGAACCAAGCTTTGATGATCTCCAATGGTGGAAGAGAAAAGAACGCCTATGGAAAGTGGAATTTTGTGGTATGGAAGGTTGTATGCTTTCCTTCAGGTCTAGAGGTGTATATATGGATGTCCCATGTTGCAAGGATGGAAGGCTAGGGCACCAGGGCGTAAGAAATTGCCATTTCCATCAGTTTCTATGTAAAAAATAATGCCTTATGTGATATGGCGGCACCCTGGTGTTTACCTCTAATTTTTGCCGCACAAGAAAATTGCAGCAAGTCACTGATATCTCTTATTTATATATATATTTTGACCATACTTGGCACCAAAATACTACCCAAACCAATGATATTCACTGCACTTTTGCATTATGTTTTGCAAGATTGGACACTGCCGTGGAATTTGACTTGTTTTGTAGGAACATGGTGGATTGGACACAATAATTTCATAAAAGGGATAATTTTTGGGAATCAAATGACTAAATACAATGCATAGCACTGTAGAGCTCATCCTAAGCTTTCCAACGATCTTTGAATCACCTCAATCGGAGTCCGGATGAAGAAATTAAGGTCAAAATACTATCGGTGCGCAGTGCTGAAAAATAATTTCGGTCCGAAATTATTTATTTCGGTCCGAAATTGCGTGAAAAAGTCAGTTTTGGCAAGTTTTGAAGATGGAAATTTTATTTGATGGCATGATCTCGTGAACCCTTGCCCTAACCTGCCTCCCAAGCCTCCTCCCTGGCCATATATGCACGAAATTACAGAGAGGAAAGTATTCCACCTTCCATACAATAATTTCCACCTTTTTCCACCACCGTTCTCACGCCGAAAGGCGTGGGATTCCATCTCTTGCAGCGGAGCACGACCATGGCAGCAACCTTGGAGCGATTCTGGACACGACGGCGGTAGAACCGATCCAACCACGACTTCGGACGATCGATATCTCGATAGAAGCGATATTTGGTTTATTCCTTCCTTTTCTCTTGATATTTTGATCACATGGAGTTTGTATCTTGCTTTGTTTACATGTTAGGCTAGTTTCTTATGTCTTAGGGCTAAGTAGTAATTTAGTTTAGTATTTTGTGATGACTTGATGGATTGATTGCTATGTTATGTGATTTATTATGTTGAAAATTATTGATATGCTTAGTTATGTTATTTGTTTGCTTGATGTTTACCTATGGATGAATCGCGACGTCTTTAGGACATTAAACTAGACTAAACACATGATTGATTAAGTAATTGAGGTAAGCCAAACGCTCGAAAGAGGAGGTTAACTTGACAACCGAAAGGTGTAGTTTCTAAACGATCTGAAAGGACTTAGATACCTCTAGAAATCCAACATGATAACCTTAAGTGACTAATATCCGACACGACAGTTTAGGTTTAGTCATTTACGTGGAGAAAACCGAGTTCCAAACCAATTTCCAAAACCAAAATTGCGACAGCTGAGGTTAGGATTTAGGTCTGGTCGACAAGTATCCTTCACATAGTGTTGTATAAAATCAACAAGTCAAAGCAGAAAGTTTAAAGTATATTTTGGCACGACTTATATAGAATTTCGGTCCGAAATCTGTATATTTCGGTCCGAAATTACCTTCTTCCTTGGTGAAAACTTTGGGTAGAAGTACTTTAAAGCTAAACTAAATGAATACAAAGTCCTGGGATATTATTTGCATCTGTTTTAGTTCATAAAATACCAAAAATATTTATTTACTTGTACCTTTAGATTTAATCAACCAAAATCCATAAAAATTGTTTGTCTAGCTTTCGTGAGGAAGTAAAGTCTGGTATTCATTAATCCGTCCCTTGGGTTCGACCCTAAAGCTGTACTCCAAAAGACTAGTGAGGTTAGCTCTAGGTTATAAATTTATTTGATATCCTAGGTTTCATTTCCTTCATCAGTCACGAGATGGTAAAAATAGGGCTCGTGAACACATGACAGGTCCCGACTCTCAGAGGGAGGGGGTCAATTTTTGAAGTAAAAGATGTGCCTGAATTAATGCCATAATATCGATATTAATATTAATATTAATACAGTTCGCCATATGACTGTATTAATTTGATATTTAATATTCAATATTAATAGAAGGAAAAGGTGACATAAATATCATGGATCATTGATCAAAACCAGAAGCTAGAAGGGTGTAGCAAGGATGCATGAATAAATTAATTATGTGAATTATTCTATGAACTTTAGAAAATTCATTTAATTAATCTAAAATTCCTAAAAATGGAAATTCATAACCATCAAGTGGTTCGCATTTTTATGAGACAGTGTGCCAAGTTTCATGTCAAAATGACAAAAGAGAAGGCTTCAATTAATTTTTCAAAAGAAGAATTAAACCAAAGGAATGTTGAAATCCCAGAAAAATGGACAACTCCGTTTCTGTTGGAAATGGAGGAGATAGAAATGAAGGTGACAACTGAAGTGGGCTGCTGAAACCTAATACCAAAGGAATTCGAGGCCCATCTGAAATAAACGAAAGTCCATTAGACGTCCTCTCTAACTTACCCCGTCCTAAGTCCCGCTCGTCAACGAGAGAAGCCAAGATAGATGTCGAACCATGATTGGCTCTCGCACTCGATCCCTGATTCGCTCCCGCAGCTGGCCCCACATGTCAGACAACCCCCTCCTCACAAGTGTCGCACTATGATTGGCTCTCGTCCCAGGGAAATTAAAAAATCGAAGAAAGAGACGAGCCCCGTGTCTCTGACAAAACCATCGCCGGCGATCCCCGCCGCCGTTTCTCATGTTCTCGATACCACTGAAAAGCCCATGACAAGGAGAGAGCAACGGTACCACTTTTGACCCTTCTCGTTCCCTGAATATGGCGAATTTTTCCAATTAAGTTTCGAGGCAGTGAAGAAGGAGACATAAAATTGGAGCTCTTGTGGACACGAGAGTCGACATTCTTGTGCATACACCTTCACGAAAGTCATGTGAGAGTGAATGAGCCATTAATTTCATATGAGATGGAGCCAATTGCTAGAACCACCAATGGAGGTTACGGCCAAGTGACGATGGTGATAAAGTTGTGGCATACAACAGTTCAATGGTTTAATTGATGCTTAAAACATGTTTAGCATGATACCTATATGACTTAACAATGGGTACAGTTAATCTGAGCTGTCGATTTGAGTTACAATGAACCAGACTAGCAGAATCACCAATGCAAACCATAACTACATCAAAGTTTGGGTTAAGCACTGCCTAGTGAAGAGTCATGTGGCTAATTAATGCTAATTGCATGCTAAACATAACATGTGAATGCTTAGATAACTAGTTGCTAGTGCTGAGATAGCTACAATTATTTCTCTGTGATGATATCAATTATTGGTGCCAAGATGGGGTATAACAAGAGATGTAGCGAGTGTTGTCCGACCCATGTCATTAGCCACTAATCTGATCAAACACTGAAATCCAATGGTTAAACTTTAAAGGATGGTAACACTCAAACTATAGTACATGGTTGAAATCAAGGAGCATATGCCAAGACAGGCCACTGGACGTGTCATTGAAAGTAATCACAGAAGGTGATCAATTGTGAGCATTGGAAGGGCAATAAAGGAAACCAAGCAAATTGTCACACATGTGGAGCATCATATGCCTCAGAACAAAATAATTGGAGGCTTATTGAGGCACTCAATTGACCAATTTACCCCTGAGGAGGTGCTAATCGCTTGGAAAGATTTCACTATTAATCAATGCACCCCATGTTTTATTCGGCTGCCCATTGGCTACAACACATCTAATTCAAATCTGATTCAATTGTTTAAAAGATGAGTCACTGTATATCTCCTTCCCCAACTCGACATAGAAACAAAACATGAAGGGCAAAGATGGAAATGCAACTCCTCCTATGGTCCCCTCCCTCCATCAGCTGCCTCCACATCTAGATGAAGACAAACCAAGCAAACTTGCTCCCCAAAGAATCTACTACAACCATCAGATGAAGAATGGAAGATGGAGATGCATCAAGACTGAGGAAACCCTCTATAAACCCTAATGCCGCCTCCTATAAAATTGAAGCTCAACCATCAGATTGCAATCAACCACTAGATGAATGCCAACACTTGTCCTTGTGTCCCTGGCGCCAAAACATCCCTCCAAGGAATCTCCAAGCACAAAACAGTGAAGACAGCAGAAAGTCTACAACTTCTCACTCAAACTGCCAAATGGCATATGATCCTACATATCAAACCGACTGAACCAATGATATGCTGCCATAACAGCCCCTAAATGCCTCTTGGTAGAAATTGGTTAAATGAACTAACAACGGAAACAATTGAAGTTCACAGAGAAGCAACAACAACTACAATCACTCGAAGCCAAGGCTTACAGCCAACATGGCATGAATGAGAAACATAAGTCCTAGTCAGCATGCCACCTTACATGCTCGGTGGGCATCAATTGACACATGCCAAAGCATCATTGAAAAGTGTAATTGGCCAGTAAAAGAAGAGAAGTGAAGAAGTAATGCACTCGGCAGCTACACATGAACCATTGGATTAAAACCCTAAACCCATGGCTCATCCTTGCCACACAACGAAAACCATCCATAGATTTACAATACCAGCCCATGGTTTTGCCAAAGAACTTGTTCCCCACGGCTCCATGACAGCCACTGGATCAAAATGAATGGTAAGATGTGCATGATTCAACTCCATGGAAACCCTAACTTCACATCTATATAAGAAGCTCAAGACTGAAGATTAAAGGGGAGCCTCCACCTACCCCAAGCTTACGATATACACTGAAGCTCTGCCTCTATCCTTGGTTAGGTTAGAACAGAAGAGAGAAAGCTCTGTAATTTCGTCGAGCAGTTAGCTTGTAATAGGAAATAGAAGAAAAGAAGAGAGAAGAGAGAGCCTAGGTAGCTTTGTCTTGTAAACCATCCTTTTCACATATCAATAAAGAGAGTTTTATCTTCAATTGCTGTTTTGATTGGCGATTAAGTTAGCCCAGCCACCAAACAATGGTGGTCTGGTGCCATATTTCTACCTCATGTTTATTTAATATTTTTGCATCTCAAATCTGCATCTAACATAAGATAAAAGTGACTTAAAACAATAAAAAGGGTTTGCGCATCTCTAGATGCACAAGGACAGCAGGTATCGAAGATGGACGCCATGGCCAGACCTCGAGTTCAGCCCGCCGACACAATTGAAGAAGAACATACCTCCCAGCGACTCAAATCAACCAAGTAAAGGAAGGAGAGACTACCTGACATGGCCAGAAGGAAAATTCATCATCCAGTCGCTCCAATTTATGAGAGGAAGAAGATTGAGGCGTCTCGAGCAGATCCGGGTGGGCCCAATCAACCACAAGTCGAATGGAGAAATTGAAACCATAGAAGAGAAGAGGGGAAGGAGACGATGCTGTAGAAATCAACCGAGGTCAAAATGGTGGTCAGACGGCGCAAGTCAACCGCGGAGGAGCCACTGTGCCGTCGAGTCAAAGGCAGCGGACAAAAAAATCAAAAGGAAACGTAAGAAGAAGAAGAAGGAGAAGACCTGTTGACCTGCACGAATCTTGGCGCCGATTCAATGGACAGATTCCAGAGGCAACGGTTAAGTGAGAAGCCAAAAAGGAGAGATCTCCTGTGGCAGCAGATCTGCGAGGCACCATACCAGCGTCGAAACATGCAGATATTGTACAAAGGGCTACACCAAAGAAACCACAGATAGGGGAAAATCGAACCAAACAAGAAGGCTAACTTAGATGAACCTGGTGCACTGTGAACCAACCGGACTCAAGTTCACCTCAAACCCGCAGAGGTCCACAGGCGCGCGCATGAACCAGTCGACTCAGTCAACTCAATCCAGCGCCTGTGCTCGCTCTTCTGCGACTAAAACCGTGTGGCCAGCGCTGCTGCACCATGAAAAGCCACTTTTCTCACCCACGTGGACCAACCAGGAGCTGACACCTCAACCTCTTCAATGACATGGACCAACCAGAGAATTTGCAATAAACCAGAACTTCAAAAATACATTAAAATTAGCCAGAAAATCATAAAAATTCCCATAAAATACCAAAATGTCTAGAAAATTATGAAGAACATTTCTACCTGACACACTATATACAAAAACCCAACTTAAGAGTCACTTTTATTTAAAAGTCCATAAAGCTTTAAAAAAATAACATAAAAATAAATAATAAACATAAACATCATTAAAAACTAATATTGTTATTAAAGGACATCAGGGATTCTTGGATGACAGGTATTCTTCAGAACCAGGACACTCCAGAGCCAGTCAAGTCAGAACCCATATTTCAAACCCAAGACCCAAGCCAAGTCATGACTTCAAGACAATTCTCGGAAAATTGAACCCAGACATCTAAACCCAACTGGGACTCAGAACTGAACCTAAATCCAAACTCCATAACTAAATACCGAAGCCTCAACCAGACCCAAACCCAGAAATTCAGAACAAAGGCCTGAAACCAAGAAATTAAAATCCAAATACCAACGTTAAACCACAGCTAGACTCAAATCAGACTCAGAGCTCCAGATTCTGAATTAAGTCTCAAACCCAAAATTCAATTCCAAATCCAAACTCAAATGAATATCCAAAAGCCAAGTCCAAACCTAGAGGCCAATACTAAGTCAAACACCAAATCAAATCAAACAAGATCCTAAAGCCCTATATCCTGGTACTACACAGAAAGCCAAGCCCATATCAAGATCACCAAGACCAACCTGTGATCCAATGATCTGAATTTCTTATGATAACAATCTTAGAAGCAATAAAAGATATAATTATAAAAGATAAAGCATCGAAGTCTGCATATCACTTAAAGTTCAAGTTAAAATAGCATGCATATGCATTTTGCATCATGACCACATTTTCGCATAACACTAACCATTATATCAAATAAAACTGACTCCAATTGCTTTCAATGCCTAATCACTTAATTATTCCCGATCTAGAGGTGCTCTTGTCTGATTCCCAACTCGGACTCAGATCGGAGGTAATTAACAGCAGGGGCTTGCGCCTGTTGGAAGAAAATGACCTACACACAAACAATCAACTCTTGAGGTCCCTAGGGTCGCATTGCTATCTTTCGTTCGTAAAACGGGTAGTGGTGTTCGAACTCTAGGGGACTCAAGGGGTATCTGATCCGCATTTCCTTCGCCCCATAGAGGACTATATGATCTTCCGTGGTTGGACTGAAAAAGTGCGAGACACCTGGTTAAACCGAACAGGTGTGCAGTCAAACCGAACAGGAGAGAGAAAGGACAGCTGCACAAGTCTGCTGTTGTGATGCCCAGTCGGATCGAACAGGCTTGTGGTCGGGTCGACCAGGAGAGAGAAATAACGCCTAGCTGCCATAGATGCTGGTCGGATCGACCAGCTGATTGTTCGGGTCGACCAGGAGAGAGAAAAGAGCCTCCAATGCTAGGAATGAGTCGTCTAGCGTGCGTGCTACGTCAGGAATCCATCTATATGCTCCAAAATCATCAGAAATCATCGAAGTCCTGTAAAATGAGAGAAGAAACGACGATAGAGCCAATTCCATGGAAATCATAGCAATTTATTGAATAATCTAATGGTTTGAGTGTTATTTGAGTGCCAAGTACGGTCCAAATGCCTACCAATAATGACGATATCATAATATAAACATAGTATAATAATAATTTTTAAATAAAGAACTCTAAATTAATGTTGGATAAAAAAAGTCATGAGAAATCAAATATATATCATAATAAAAATAGAAAAATCTAGAATAATATATTTAATATACAAGATAAAAATTTTCCTAATTCAAAAGTCAAGACAACAAAAAAATCCAATAATTTCCTATGAATTTTTCAATCAAATATTTCATTCTATTCTAAATTTTGTTTTAATTAGAATAACTGAATAGGAGGAAAGAAGATGATTAGTCATGAACAAATACTATCCGGGTACCTATTCGATTTTTTAGGTGTCGTTATGCAATTTAAATCAAACACGACATATCCAGCTGGGTCCTTCAAATTTTTGAGATGGGTCCCTAACTTCTTTCGGATTTATTTTTAATTACAAACATATATATATCAAGTAAATTTTTTTTTTGAGGTGGGTCCATATTCGCCCATGAAAGGACATGTTACAAAGAGATGATTACGTGCTCTCGTAATTTAATTGTTTTGTTATCCATCTTCCAAATATACCAAAATTAACATACCCAACGTACACAATTTTTCATCCATCTTCCAACATTTTAATGAGGCATATATAGTTCCGTACTTCAAAGTATTACCCAAATCTTTTGCATTTTCTTGAATATTTCAAGTTTATAATCTAATTTCGGTGCAAGTAATGGTTCCAAATCATCACCCAGTCCAATAGGAGTAGCGTAGATCTTCAATTACAATTTTTTTTTCTTAGAAGATTACTAAACCTTTAATTGCAAAAATAAAGAAACGGACAAGATCAAGAAGAAAAGAACCCTACACCATCTGTATGGAGCATGGAGAAAAAAAAGAGTAGAAGAAATGATCAAGAACCGGTAAATGGCCGCCAATGGCAAAGGACGTCCGAAAAAGGGCAACGATGAGAAAAGAGCTGCGACTTGTGAGCGAGTAATGAAGCAAGATCTCTAGATTGGAGAAGATGTTGTGGTTCAAGCGGGAACACTTTTTGTGCAAATATATCCAGAAACTTATTTGTTAAGGTTAACCATATGAGTGACTCACAAAACTTTCAAATAGAATCTGAAAAATGTTTAAATTGAACAATGGATCCTTTCATTTAACACAGACTTATTATTTTACTCATTTATATATGTATGTATATTTTAAATATTTTTAAAATAAAATATAAGAATAAATAACCCCATTTTTATTTATTATTTTTAGATGCTACTAATAAGTATATGCCCCAATTATTAAATGATGGCCAGTTTGTGCTGCGTGCACTTTTTATTTTCGTAAATACTTGTCTGCTTAATGTTAACAAGCTTTTTCATTTCTATCGTGGATCTCTGTAGCTGATATCCTGCCAGTGCGTGTCCATCCCTCACCTCCTAGTGCCTTCAGTTTGTCTAACACCTTCACTTCTTTGACACGTAATTAACCTATTGTGGCATGTATATGTCCGATTTACATAATGTCCTAGAAAATGATACCAACTAGCTAAAATATTGCGCGCGATAAAAATTAGATTTGGATAATTCATAGTAATTGCTTTTTTATTTGGATAAATTTGATAAAAATTAGATTTGAATAGAATATATACAATCCAATCCATAGCAAAAGTAAAAGAAAAATTTCTAATCACTTATTTTGCAATAACATGGAAGAACTGAACAAATGAACTCTTAGGCTCCGTTTGGATAAGGTGTGGGAAAAAGAGAAGACGGGAAGAAGTGGTAAGAAGTATTGGAAAGTGTGTAACTTTGTAAAGAGTTTGAATTGTTTATAATAAATTTATTCCTTTATTCCCTTCTTCCTTCTTCCCAAATGGAATCCAAAGGAGCCTTAAGTGATTGTTTTTGGATAGCCTCTATTACGTGATTGTCCGCTGAAACCGGTCTTTTTCAAGAGCCTCACGGCAAAGAGATTGGCAGATTTTAACCATTGGAGATCAAATAAAGCTCTAAGCCCCTTGATGAAGGAAACAACTCACATACCTGCATAAGAATCGATCATCCCAGTATCATCTATATAATAATAACAAATATAGAAATACTAAGGTAATGGATTGTACAATCCCACTAAATGTAATTTTAAACTTCCTTTACAATAACTGGGGATGATTTAAAGAAAGTTGCATTATAGAAACAAAGTTAAGTTATGCTCCAAAGAAAAATGGGGTACGTTGTCATGATTAGTAAAAATTCCAAATGTCGTAGCGGAACAAATCAGAGAACATAATAATTTACAGCAACAGTAATTGCTAAATTAACTTGAGAAGAAAAGCGCTTGAGAAATTGACATGTTGTGCAAGGTCAACTACTGCTTGTCTTTCATCCACAATTTAGAAGTTGAACCATTTTTACCTCCAAACAGCACCAGGTATTCAAAATATTAGGAAAAGAAACATTACCTGAAATAAGACGCAAATGCCTACAACACGATCAATATCCAATTATCCACAATTCAATTATAACATTTCATCTCTTCCTTAGCTAAGTTCTTGGCGCCCCATTCTTGACATATAAAATAAATAAATAAATATATTTGCTGTTCTATATAGTATAAATAAATAAAATAAAACTTTTTTCGTCATATGAATGTCAACCATCTTCCTGAACTAAGTTTTTAATTTCATAAATGATTATGTGCTACGAGCCTATGATTTAAGTATCCCAACATTTTTATAATAAAAATCTATAAAGAAGCTGGGTGAAAAATTACATAATTCACAATGTATCAGGCTGATATGATGTGCTTGATATTTCCCTTGTTGTCATGCAAGAGTACTTGGTTTAAGTCAACCCAATCGATTTGGAACTTCGCTAGCCATTTACAGAGCTTGTCAATCTATAGTTACATACATAGACAAATTCACGAAACAAATGGAAATAATATAAGTTCAATAAGGCACAATTTGGAGGAAAAAACAATTCATTTATTATCGTACACATGTACATAGTTAATCCATGTAGAAATAATATCTCAAATAGCACAATATATTCTTGTAAAATATTTAGATAGGAAGTTAACAAACTGAAAACGTCACACCAGCTATAGACCATTTTGCCTCTTATTTAATTGCAAATATTTTTTTCCCTTAATAATGACCATCATCACAACATAAACAATGATGGATAAAATAAGTACAAAACTGAAGACAAAACCATACCTACTACTGAAAAGACATAACTGGCATAAATTAGAGAATGTCATTGATTAATAGAGGTAGATATTTACCTGCAAATACCGGTCTGTGCTCCAGCAATTCAGATTTCTCCAGCTCCATAACAAAAGTCTGCAAATATCAAGTCAAGATTCAATAGGTGCATAACTCATTTTATTGAATAGAGTAGGAATGAAAGGAAGATATTGGGTGCCAATGCATGATTACCTATAGAAATTTTAATTAAACTAATTAGTTTTGAAGCAACACGAAGAACAATTGAAATTTGGGTGAAATCGAAATATAAGATTTTTCTGAACCCAACCTTCAATCTTTTAGTAAAAGAAAAGTCAAATCGTACACATTTTATATGCCATAATTACATCAATCAGATCTGAACCAATGATTAATACCAAACGGATCAATTGCTTATACATCAACTACGTTTGTTCCAAATATCATGCAGAATATGAAGCTTTGAACTATATAAAAAAATGTGAATTAATGATAGTTAATATGACCACACAATTTTGCATCAAGAAAGCAATGTTATAATAAAAAGTTAACTAGTACATAACTTACTTTTTGCTTTTGAATATGTGTCCATCGAATTCTTTTCCAAGGTAGCTGGCATCCATGCAATAGCACCTCAAAGAGCATCCTCATTATGTCAAAATAGAGCAAGAGAATTCTCTTACAAAGTTGCAATCCAAAGGAAATGAAACTGTAAAGTTTAATACTTAAAATGAAAAAACTAATATAATAATTATTGATGTTAACGGGCCAGTCAATAAACATCCAATATTGGTTACTCAAAATCATGGCATTTGATTAATCAGACAATTTGCTAAGAAACAAATAATTGTAACCTATCATCAAATGATAAAAATGGTAGAAAACTAAAAACTCTTATCTCGATAGAAATGAAATGTGAAACAATTTGATAACTTGTTTTTTTTGTTATGATTTTTTTCCCTTGTTCACATAGCAACAGCATTGCATCTTTTTCCTGTATCAAACAACAAAATGAAAGGCCAGTATTTAGAGCACAATAAAGCTCAAATTATTAATGAATATTAACATTGAGATCAACAGGCACCAAATTATCTAGATTGCGGGGTCATAAACTGATTTGAAAATACTAAAAATCTCAATGGAAATCGAATGAATAGAAATAGAACACAAAAATAAAGAAAGAGAAAAGTTTAGGGAGATCAGAGAAGCGTACTGTCAGTGGTGTCGCTAGTATGCCCACCAATGAAGATCTTGCTACAAAAAAAAGTAGAATTCTTTTAAGAGAAATCATTGAAGAAACGTAAGTAATTATAGATGAGAGAAGAGAATCGATCCCTCACCTAGCAGGTTCGGATCCAAGAAAATCAGTTACACAATCGATGGCGAGTTAGTGGGTGTTGATTCCTCTTCGACCAGCATCTTTGGTTAATACTCACCCTATAGATTAATACTCGTTTGGAGAATCCATGGTTAGCCTCAAAGCAAACCACGTGATCAACGGCGAGAGCGGAGAATTCGAGAGAAGCAATTTGGAGAATCTGTCTGTCAGCCTGGAGAGAGGAAATACTGATTGTAGAGAATTAGCAAAACCCCAGTATTCGTTTAAGAGAGAGAACCGATCTAAAACCGGATTGCCATCCTCGTCGCTCTCTCTCCATCTGCTTAGATCAATTTTTCTTTTCTTTTTTTTTGTTTTGTTGAGCAGAGTGGGAGAGACGGAGAGATAATTCCTGAGAGAGAGAGATCAAACTGCTATGAACGACGGAGAGATCAAGGTTTAATCTCACACACAGGATCCACGAATGCAAAATGAACGGCTCGGATTGTTAAGAGGTGACGTCATCAAAATCACTGTAGAAAAGGTCCCTGGAAATGGAGTATTTTTTGATGATTGTCCTTTTAGAAATCCTAATTATCCTATAAAATGATACAAACTAAAAAAAGACATCGCGCTTCGCTCGATGAATGATCAAAATTAATTTATTTTGATTAAATTAATAACCGTTCAAACACAATATAAATTTAAATTTGTTGAATTTAATTTATTATTTTTCAAACAAAAATATAAGAAATAAAAATAGAAAAAATAAATTTATTGACAACTATTTTTTTTCGATTTGAATTAAAGACAAATTAGAAAGCACCATCTTTTTGACATGGCATCAATTAAGAATAGGTACAATACAACCATAATAGTGTTTTTAGAATGAAGCAACATCCATTTAAATGGTTAGTAACAAATTCGGTTGTTGATATGATAAAAGTATAATATCAAATGTTATTAATTCCCATCAATAAATCACATGTTTAAAAATAGTTGAAATTCGATTATTAGTAAATATCATTTTATAATCACATAGAAAATTTGTAGAAGTAAAATAAATATGCCAAATAATAACAAAAGTATACAATTTAAAAAGTTTCGAACCATTAGATATTATTTTTATAATTTTTTTATTATGCATATAAAAATTTGTACATCAACAAATTTTGCAAAGGCTTGGAAACAATGAAAACATAATTATATTCCTAAAATAATAGAATTAAATCATCATATTTAGAAATTTGAACAAAATATTTTAGAATTACATAATTATAAAATTTTATATTAATGGGTATTTCACATCGTTGTGATGAAGGATATAAATTTTTATGGCCAATTGAATTAATAAATATCCTTGAATAATTGAAAAAGTACCACATATTCCATATTTCACAAAATTGTATGATTAGATTAAAAAATAAAAATAGCTATATGGTATGATTTGATTTTTTATAAATTTTGGATCATTTATTTAAACTTTCATGCTTTAATAAAATTTTAATTTACTTTGAATAATTTAAAACCTAATGACATTTATGAAATTACAGAGATTCAATTTTATGAGATTCAAAAAATTATTTAAAATATTTTATAAGTCTATAATTATAAAATTTTATATCATTAATTTTTTTGTATATCTGTGGGTAAGTAAATGAATTTTAATAGGAAAATGATTTTTCAAGGCCTCCAAACAATTTAAAATCGCAACTCTTATGTAGATTAAATTTTATGAAATTCAAAAAATTATTTAAATTATTTTATACTTCTATAATTACAAACTTTTACATTCTTGAATCCTTCATATTTCTGTGGGCATGTATATATATTTTCATAGCCAAATGGATCGTTAAAGGTACCTAAACAGTTTTAAGACTAAATCATATTTAATCTGAAATCCAAAAATGAAGGCTTCCATTGATTTTGAAATGTTGATGAGTGGGTCGCTTTTGAAAATATTATATTGTATCAAAGTACAGATTGTTTTCTAATAAAATTATGCCATGATTGATAGCTTAATATTTATATCTGCAAAATTTCTCTCTAAAATCAAATATTAAGAACCATGATACTTGACAAATATGAACATTTCAATTTTAAAAAAACAATACTATATGTGGCATTGACAATTTTTTTTTTCTCTATAAAGTACACATCAACAAAAAAATATCGAGTTGTTGATTGATTAGAGGTATAAATTAATCTAGTAGTTATGCAATAATGTAAATACTAAGGCATCTTGGAAATCAACCCTCAAAGAAAAAAGAACAAAAAAGTTATTAGAATTTAATAAGCAGTTCAAATAATTCAAAATTTTAAGACATATGACATGAAACCAATTAATTTCATAAATAAAAGAAGATAAATATAAATTACATAAACCAGGCAATTCAAAGTTAATGAACTAACTATGTTATTTGTTGCTAACAGGTAAGCACTGATTCAATAATTTTGTGTCAGTTTTTGAGATTGATATTAGTCGCGTTTAATTAGGGATGGATTGTATAACAAAAATTTTTATAGCAATTCAGATGGCCTAAATAACTTGGTTGTTAATTTATTCTTTTTTCTTGAAACTACCTTGTACACTGATGCCAAAACATAAGTTTATTTTATTATGTTTCTGATCCTCTGCGGCGCAAAAACAAACGATAAAGAACTAAAGTTCATAAAGAACATAAAAATGCTAAAAAATCATAGAACCTTGGAATAAGTTTGTTATACAATAAGTCACGCACGGGTACCACAGAATATCAAAAGTAAGTACCGTAGAAAAGCTCGCCAGAATTGAAGTATTTATTGATGATTGATGATTTTTTTGTGTTGTACATCTTAATTGTCCTAAAAAATGACACAAATTATCTTTGTATACGGCATAGAGCATAGAGAATGGCTAACACGCCATCGATGGCACGTGCCATCAATTTTCTATCAACTCGTTTTTCAAGATTCAAAATTCAAACGATCGAGCCAAATCGTTGAAGTTGATCACAATATTGAAATACCTTTGGAGACCAAATTTTACATTTTTTCAAATTTTTTTGCCATTTATTATGATATTTTCAAATTGGAGGGCCTGAAATACTCTAATCATAATGTTTTTAAAACTATCATGATAAATAATAAAAAATTCGAAAAAACATAAAATTTGGTTTTCAAGGATATTTGAATATGGAGAACAACTTGAACGGTTCAGATCGACAGTTTGAATTTTGGATCTCGAAAAATGACTCGATGGCACGTTAGCCATTCTCATACAGCAGATCCTAGTAAATAAGCAACATGTATTCACATGTCATAATAAGACAATTGGTCTAATTTTCCAGGACAATTAAGATGTATAAAAGGACAATTATTATCATTTTTTAAGGACGATTGGAATTATTTTCTAGGACATTAAGGGACAATTAGTATTATTTTCAGGGACAACCAATCTTGAAGAGTAATTGATATTAATTATTTTTTAGGACAATTAATATCATTTTATCTGACAATTGGTTTAATTTTCTAGCATATTAAAGAAATGTAAATGAGACAATAACACGTCACAATAGGTCAACTATGTATTGAGGTCGAGGGAGTGGGGTTCGACGTGAGGTAGGGAAGGGAGGAGGCAAGTGTAGACGTCAGGAGAAGAGTGGATAGGTAGGCACTGGATAAGCGCTGAGCAAGTACTAGATGAGATGTAGAATAAAAGCATCATTAGATCTACGAGTGATAATGATGATAACACTTGTAGAAAAAATTACAAGTTAATAATTACAAAAGATCAAAGACAATATACTCGATACAAATCTTTCCTATTACACTTGTTCTTAACCACCAGTTGCCCATAAAGTCATATCTGGCATAATTCTCTCAATAGTTTGCCAAACAACGAGTTGTTCATTTTGAAAAATGGCTTTATTCCTAATTTTCCAAATGTTCCACAGCGTCACTGCCCAACGCGTGTCATCCCACGTAGTCTTGTGTTGTGTTCATTAAGCCGTCATTTTCTAATATTATCACTGATCTTCAGCTGCGATGTCCTCCCCTCTTAGTGGCAGATCCAAATGAAGGTAACCTAGGCACTTGTTTAGGATCGCTTTTGGAAAATTAAGGACTCGAATAGTATGATTTGATAGGTGTTCGGACTTAAAAAATCATACTGTCTGGACTAATATTCAGAAAATATTGGACATGTCTAAAAATAATATTTTTTTGTTTTTTGGTGATTGATAAAAAAGTAAAGATCCAGAAAAAATGATTAGATTTATGAAAAAGATGATGTAGTTTATAATATATCAAAGACAACGGGAACAAAACTAAGGGAAAAAATCCTATCAGATTTTTGCAAGGCTTGACAACTATCCCAAAGACTATCAACAATAAAAAAAATTCAAAATAACCCGCTTACAGTTTAGAATGTTAAAAATCTCCCAAATGGAGGAAATTGAGGGGCATCCTACTAAAAGATGATCAACAATTTCTTCATTATTACAATAAAATACATTTACTAGGGCCAATCCATCCCCGTTTTCTAAGATTATATTGTGTTAAAATTTAATTTATTGTGTAAGAAATAATTTTATCTTCAAAGGTAACTTAATTAACCGAACTAAGGGGCCGTTTGGATCGCTTAGGAATTTGGGAAATTTCATATTCCTAAGCATAAATTTATTGGGAAGTGTGCAACTTTGTGAAGAGTTTGAATTGTTTATAATAAATTTATGCCTAGAAATAGAAAATTTTCCAAATTCTTTAAATTCCAACTTCCATCCAAACGACCCTGAATGTCAAAGATCAGTCTCAAACCCCCACCATTATTAAGAAAATTATAACAAGAGCTAACTACATAGCACTATAGCAGGCTTTACTCTATCTAAAATCCATATTACTGTGTCACTTTCATGAGAGAGAGCTGTAAACTGCGCCAAAATATTTAACAAGATAGTTTTTTCAATCCTCAACCTATTGGAAATTCCTCTAGTGAAAAAATGATTTGGATAACCCCTATCCTAGACTTTGACTTCGGGCATAGTGGCATCCGGTCTAAGAGTTTCTTAAAAGGCTAATGGAAACTGCAAACCAAACCATAATCGCCATACCACTTATCCTGCCAAAATCTACTCAAAGCACCCATTCCTGTCGATTTTCCCTATCTATTTGTAATTGTCACATCAACAATTGTAAACATAATATATTTGTAATTGTTACATCTGTATTAATTGCTAGCCTTTAAAAGCTAACATATAAAGTTGTGCAATTACTAAAAAATATCAAAACAAGCATGTAGATTGAATTATTTGGTTTGTAATTGTCACATCAACAATTGTAAACGTAATCTATTTTGTAATTGTTACATCTCATCTACATTAATTGCTAGCCTTTAAAGACCTAACATATAAAGTTGTACAATTACTAAAATTTATATGAAAAAAACATTTAGATTGAATTATTTATTTTGTTCACAATTAAGATCAATTAGATATGGCGGTCGTAGTTTCGTTACGCTATATTTTTTCAGATGACAATAATTCAGCATAAACTACCTTAAATTTTCAAATATATTAAATTCTTGATTTTTAAATTAAATAATAATTGGTACGACTATTTTTAATATATTTAACAAAAAAATATTTTTAATTATAGAAAAGGCAAAAATTGAAAACTATTTTTAACTAAAAATAGAAAAATATCGGGAGTGATAGGTGCAATCCTCAAAATTGTCATCTGTATCATCCCAATCCAAAAATGAAAAGCACACTCACTAAAAAAAAAAGTTACTCCAACGTCCTCTCTCTTCTATCTTCTGTCTCATTTATACATAATAAATTGAACATTTATACTTACTAAACTGGAAAAACGGAAATATGCTTCTGGCCTCTTTTTTCACGGTTCCAACAAGACTAAGGGAAAAATTGTAAATTTTTTGAGTTGAAACGAACTGGATCGGCTCTTCTAATTTTTTCATGCATTGTTGTTCGGGTTGCGACCCTTTTTTTTCCTCATGCGCTGAAGTGGATTTTGATAAACTAAACATTTATTCCTACAATATAAACTGAACAAATAAATATTTATGCTTATAAAATTTTAAGAAACTGAACACATATACTTAAAAACTTAAATATTTATACTTACAACATTTAATAAATTGAGCATTTATACGAACGCTGTTGAACATTTATGGGCCGGATCTAATGGCGCTAAAAAGGAAGAGGACATCGCTAGCTAGATGGATGGATGAAGGTAGGCGGATGTGCTAAAACGGAAAGTGGAATGATATAGGATTGATACTCTTGAAGCTCTTGAAGATGACCGCAAGTAATTCCAGTAAATTTATGCACAAGTGCATCACAGAAATCTAAGAATCCAGTGATTTCGGTGATGGTATGAGTTACGTTAGTGAGGTGAAATAATTAATTACTGAAGTTAGTGGTCAAATTTATGCACAAGTAGATACGTCAAATTTTTTACAATTTATGCTGAAAAAAATCATTGTTTTTCAAACCAATATGCGAGACGGTGCAACAAAAGCACAATTTGATGAACTAAACAGAAGAAATCAATTGACAATTTCAAATCAACAATGCTAATCCTTTCTTATGCTAGGATCAAAAAAATTAAATGAACAACCAAAAAAAAAAAAAAAATCACAACACACATAGGCGAGCAATTGATCGCCGTCTACACCAACTTCACAACAAACCTACAAAAAAATTTTACCAAGCTAACCCCTAAAAGTCACTTGTCATTTTCATCAAATACCTTGCATTCCGCTACTCTCTGCCATTCCCCTCTCCTCGGAAGAAGGACGGTTCTCAGAATCAGAGCTCCTTATATCCTCTATCATTCTAACCACTTCCTCCATTTTTGGCCGTAGATCTGGCATGCTGGCCACACATGCCATTGCAATCTGGAGCATTCGGACCATCTCATCCTCTATATTTGGATGCCGCAGAAGGTCAACATCAAACACCTCAGCAGTCCACTCTTCTCTTACCACAGAGTGAACCCACTTGGGCAAATCTATTGCATCGTCTCGTCCTGGTGATTTCAATGGAGCCTTTCCTGTCAAAAGCTCAAGTAGAAAAACACCGAAGCTGTAGACGTCTGATTTCTGTGTTTGCTTCTTTGTCTCAATGGCCTCTGGGGCTCGGTATCCCACAAGGCGAATGGGACCCATGGGGACATTCATGAGCTGTGCTAGACCAAACTCAGAGGCCAGGGCATCAAGCTCAGATGATAGGAGCATGTTTGAGGATTTTATATTGCCATGGATGAATTTGCCCCCACCTTCAGAGTGGATGTGGGAGATACCGCGCGCTGCCCCCAAGGATATCTTTATTCTTGCTTCCCAGTCCAAAGGCTCTCTTCCAGCTGTTCTGCCCCCTGCATGATGGCAATTATATCTGATATGATATGGATGTAGAGGGATGCAGAAATGTAATAAAATGCAGGAGTTTAGTTTTAATGAGTCTTTCTCAAGTGTTATCAGCTGTTAATGATGAACATTATTATACTTTATACGTACTACTATAAATAGATTGAGGTACTAGGCAGGCTAAATATGTGACCCGTACTGCTCATCCAGAAGCATATCTCAACCTTAGGTAATGCATTGTGACGTGAGCTGTTCATATGAAAGAATCTTGTTTTTAAATAAGCTGGTCTGTAATCATAACCATATTGGTTGGTTTCAATACCACAACAAGCCCCAAGATTGTTATCTTAATGCCCTGACAATGCCTATTTTTATACTTTTTGATGAGAAGATGAACATAAATCTGAGACATACCATGCAATGCAGTAGCAACACTGCCATTGGCCACATAATCATAAACTAGAAGTTTCTCATCCTTTGAATAATAGTATGCACGAAGTGGTACCACATTCTGGTGCTGTCCAACCCTACCTATTATCTCCATTTGTTGCTCAAAATCTTTCTTACTTACAACCACCTCTTTCAACCTCTTTACAACCACAGTGGTGCCATCCTCCAATACTGCTTTATAAGTGGTGCCATAGCTTCCCTTCCCAAGCACTTCTGCTGAGGCTCGCAAGAGATCTTCTAGGTCAAAATTGTAAGAACAGCCCTCAAAGAATACCAGCTTGTTTCTCTCTGCATCTTGTACTCCACTACTATATTCCTCTTTTGGCTTCTCAGATCGGCTAGCACGGCCTCCACCTGCAGTAGACTTTCCTTTTGAATCAGCACCAGTACCACCATCTTTGCTGCGATCTCTACGCCTTAGCAAGCACACCAATAGGATAATTAATAAAATTATCAGAATCGCGCCTCCTCCTGCCACAATAGCTATTCTGACAATAAGACTTAGTTTCTTCCAGAAGTTTCTCTTTGCTTTTGCAGGTGTAGGAGGTGATACTGGTGAAGGAGAAGGGGTTGCACCAGAACAAGGTGACAAAGGAAGCCCACATAAAAATGGATTTCCCAGAAAGGAGTCAACTGGAAAGGTACTAAGAGCCTCTGGTATAGGCCCGCTTAAGTTGTTATTGCTCAGATTCAAATGTTTTAATTTTGGCAATTCTAGGTTTGGTATTGGTCCTGAGAGGGTATTATTCTGCAAATACAGAGCTGTAAGTTGGGTCAGATTTTTAACTGCCTCTGGTATTTCACCTGTAAATGTGTTGTATGAAAGATCCAGAAATTTCAGAGTTGAAGTGAGAGAAGTCGGTATTATTCCTGATAAATTGTTATGTTGTAGGAATAGTGAATGCAAAGAAGGAATGGATGACACATCAGGTGGGAGGTCGACGGTCAGCCGGTTTGACCTGAGGCTAAGTACCTCTAATGCATCAAGTTTACCAAGTGTATTGGATGGTATTGTACCAAATAAACCAACTCCTGGTAAACGAAGGGTTGCAACTCTGGTACCATTTGGTGTACAAGTGATACCAACCCACTCTGTACAGACAGAAGTAGAAGAACTCCAATTGAGTTTGGGGCCATGTGGTATTGATGCTGCGAATTCGAGTAGGGCTTGTTTGTCAGATGTTAGGTCAGCTAGTATTTGTTGAACAAGTAGAGAAATTATAAGGATTGATAAGGTTGATTTGAGAGGAAGAGGTTGGTCCATTAGTAGCTCTAGAATTGCAGTTTTGCTCGTTGGAAAGGAGCTTCTGTTGCATTTGAACAGGAAAATATGTGGTCAGATAAAATTTGGATTTTGACTATCTGGAGGAAATAATTACATTTATAATACTTAATAGTTAAATTCTGGAAACAAGGAGAATGTGTAATGGTTATTTTTAGCCAAAGAAAAAGTTAAGAACTTGACAATAGATGAACAAAAAAGTTAGTTGGCTGCACTACCTTGTCAAAATTATAAAATCCAAACTTAGAGAGGCTAAAAGAACCCTTAAAGCACCACCAATGAACCACCAGTTACCTATCTACTACCACCCTGAATTTAAAAAAATTATTTTGATTCAACTTAACCAAAGGTGCAGGTTATTTGCTAGCTACTCTAACCCGAATCACCTCAAGTATTAAATACTTATTATGAGTAGAACGAGAAAGAAGCACATGGGTCTTTTTGTCAGTTTCTCATCACAAGGTAGTTAATGTTCAATGTCCTATTATTTATCACATTAACTTACCAAAATGACATTAGTTTATTAATTTTACTCGCGATAAAGTTGGGTATGGCTATTTGCAATTAGAAAAAAAAAAGGTACCTCGCCACTAGAGATGCATCTTTGTTGAAAGTGAAAGGTTAAAGGAAACCCAGCTCATCATTTAAAGTATACAAATTAGACACAGATAAGGATAAAAGAACAAAGGCAACCAACAAAAACTTTTCAGAAAGAAAAAAAATAAAATATTCCATCTGATCAATGACTAAACTACTATACTATTTATCTAATTACAGACATTAGACTATCAGATACAATTATCCAAAGAAAGAATATCACGGAATGCCAAACCATTTTTAAACTGTAAGAGAAATTAAGAATAGGTAGCGACTCAAATAGGGTTTTAAGATCCCGTTTTATACATCAGAGGCATCTAATTTAGCTTTGCCAAACAGTCAATGTGAACTAAATAGGAAAAAACGAAACATGAAGTAGAAAAGAGAATGAACCTTTAAGGCATTGTGGGGACTTCTCTACTTAACGGTGGTAACATGTCCAGGCTGGCGCATAAATACACACACACACACTAAATGAACACCCGATACATGAATAGGACACTCACACACCACCATAGCTAACAGTATGGTGACTGGTGAGATGAAAAGTTCAGATCTAAAAATTAATGCTTTCTATTTGAAATATTTTAATACAAAAGAGATTGTCCTGACCAAAACAATAAAACAATAAAATAAAACAACCAAGAGGCGAATTTAATCAAAATAAATGTAGCCTGCTTATGGACTCCTAATTAATAATAATAAGAAGAAGAACTCCCAATTTAATAAACCGAACAATTTTGCTATCTTAATCTATAAAGCTTGTAAGACTGAATCTTCAACTAAAAAGGATAGTTCACATATCAACATGAAAAACTAGCAATTTACATGAAAATGAGAGTTGTAAGCTACATTACAGTAAATAATACTAAGGACAACTAAAATTAAACAAAATTAAGTCAGAATTCGGTATACCTGAAATTAGACCACCTTCAGTAGCTCATAAAGGCTATGAGAGCATTTCTCGATTCCTCCAAACTTTCACCATTACCAATTCGAGCACAAACAAAACTTGCTCCAATTCTCCTCCTCTATATCTCGTTACAAATCACAAGAAACGCCGCATTCTTCGAGAATTCAGAACAATGGGGTGAAATCTAAAGGTTTTCTTCAAATTGCTCTCCTTCGATCCCATTCACAGGTTCGATCGAGATCAATCCACTAGAGTAAGCTCGAACCAGACCAGTAGATCGAGTGCGTAAACCTCAGAAATTTGAAATTCGCATGAGAAATCGAGAAAGAGAAGAGAAGAGCAAGTTAAATAAATAATAAAGAGAGAAAAATGAGGTCTAGCTCAACCCAGGGAGGAATTTATTCGAGCTGTTTTTTTGTTCAAAAGTGAAGTGACAATATTACCCTCGGAGACATCTAGTGGTTCAGTGGAGTATGAGTAGACCGGGGCGTCACGTGGATGGAAGCAAGGAAAGAGAGAATTCGTAAATGCATCCAGTAAACCTGTGAGCCAGGTTCAACCAGAAAAGTCTGAAACGGGAAGATGATGTAGACTGAGGTCAGACCGTTTGTTTTTTGTAACGGGTGAGACATCCGGTGGGGACCAGTGTTAGACCTCCAGTTATGTAATTATTTTCGTGTACCTGGTCCACGTAGACCGGCGACAAATAAGCTGACTTTTGTTAGTACGGGATTTGGGTAATTGGATTGATGTATGAGAATTGCAAGTACCTGTTTTATCCTGAATTGCTAAGATGTATCAGAATTTGAATTAGGGATTTTGAGAGGTGGATAATTGACCCTTATATTAAAAGAACATAGTCACATCATGCAAGAATATAAATATATACGGATTACGGATAGAATTCAATTCAACTTTGGAATTACTAGTGCTACATAATTCACATCACTTTCTAATAGCATCGTTGAATTCTTGTAAAAAGCTTAAACCGAAGACTATCAAGTACTGCACATTGATGTAATGTAACTAACATTATTTAAAACTATTAAACTCATTTTCAAATGATTGGCAATTAGTTTTTTTTTTTAGATAAAAATAGAATCAAGTCCCTCAAATTTGGATACGAAATACAAATGAAGTTCTTATTTTAGTATATAATTTCAGAATTCAGCCTTTCTATATATCTTGTAGGAAAATCTAAAGATAGAAATTAATATGGATGCATCAAAAGCTTAACGCTACTGAGAAGACGGACTCTATATAACTCATCAAATAAGTTGTAAATTTACTTGATGAGACAATTATTTATGTTTTTAATTTATTTACATGTTCTGAATAAAATTATACATTTGTGTGTTCGACTGTTCATTTTCAACAATTTTCTACCTAGTGATTTACGTCAAATGGATACAAAAAAAAAATAAAAACTTTAGAGAGTTTGTTGTTGTTGTTGTTATTATTATTATTTGCCAATGGAGAGTTGTTATTATTGTGGACTCTGTTCATAGCTTACACTACATTTACTCTGAATAATGCGTTCTTTTATGTTGTTGTTGTTATTTTTTTCTTCAAGTTTAGATGTGATGATAGCTTTATATATTAGGCAACAGTACCATAAAATGTACGCAAATTTAAACCTGTGGAGAACATATAAAATCTGCTTTTGTTGTATTTCATGACCGAATAGTTCAAATCCAAATCAAGTGGCGCGCTACATGGGTGTCGCGCTGCTCACAGGCCGTCAAATCCAAATCGGATGGCCCCCTATTTTAACTCGGATTGTAAGGCCCGAAAAAAATTAACCGTCAGATCCAAATCGAACGGCTCGTAGGTGCGCTACATCTGGTGGCGCGCGACACCAGAATTGGATTGGAATAGTTCCACGGTTGGATGTGATAGAAGAACCAAATCTAAGTTTAGTCTATACCTGGTCCACGAAAGCACTATATATCACTTGCCTACGTAAATTGAGATAGTGCTTTACAACTTGAAGTGCTGAGCATTTCAATGTGTTCTTATTTAAACCTGTTGAGTTTATTTACTATTCAATTCCTGTCATAAAGCTACAACACACAGTAACAGTGTTCTTTTTTTTTTTCTTTTTTTCTTTGTCAGTATACACAATAACAGCTGAGTACCCTCATAACTTACAAAAGGACCTGGTAAAAAATTAAACTCGCCACATAGTTGGATGCAGATGATTGGCAACAGAGAAACCGTAAGAGGATCAATGTGCACAGGGTGTCAAACTGTCAATGTCATACTGTTATTTTTTCACTCATTAGTCATTAGTCATCAGTCATGCCTCTTTAACAGGTGGTATAACCTCTTGTATGATTATTTCTTCATATCAATTATTACCCTGATAAAGTTCAAACTCAATATATATAAAAAAAATTAGCAAGACCTTTCATTTGCAAACCTATTAACATATGTTGCTCTACTTGATTATTTTATTTATTTTTCCAATTGCCACTTGGACTATTGAATATATGCAGATTCCCTGCATGAATTGTACTTTTTCAACGAGTAGTCGTTAGAAAATTGTTTGGATAACGAAGTCCCAGATCAGCAACATTTTCAAAATTTTATTAATAATTTTAACAATTCAAAATAATGCACAAAAGTCTAAATCTATTAGGTGATTTGTTATTCTCTACCGAATCATACCGTAGGTGTGTTCGTGTATGACCTTCCGATCATGAGAGAGACATGCAATCCGACTGCGGGCGTAGGTGATGCGTGTAATTATAGTTTGTTAGTTCATGCAGCTTCTACTTTTTTTTATTATTATTTCTGATGAGTTAGAATTTATTAGACAACATTTAAGTATAAGTTTAAATTTCCGACAAGTCGACAACCGATTAAAAGTTGTAACTTGAAGGTTTATAATTTATCATTGGAAATAATATATAGTGATAATTTATCATCATTGAACAATTTATTTTAATAATTTTCTTCCTTTTTATAATTAACACCCTAAATTAATACAAACAGAACTGTGAATGCTGGATGATATGCCCCTTCATCAATTCGCCATTAGATGCTAGCTTACTTTGAATAAGAAATTAGCATAACACCCTAGAATTTAACAGTACATAAATTTAAATATTTTGTGATCGATTATGACTTTTTTAAAGTTTAGAAAGTTAAGAAAATGGGAAAAATATTTTACATATTTTCAACAGATTAAGTATTTCTCTCTTCATTTATATAATTTATTTATTTTTACAGGAAAGATATAATATTTAAATAAAGATAGCTTATCATGGATATTATGGCCATTTTATGTCGAAAAATTACTGTTTCTAGGTTAGATAGTAATTGTGGGCAACGGACACATATTGAAACTTTCGAAAGAATATTCATCAAATTTTAAATTTTTACCTACTTATCACAAGCCAAAAGCCCAAAAGTTTGCCGGCCTCCAATAAATACCCCAGATGTGTATGGTAAATATAGATGTCAATATGCCATACATATTTATCTAATTAATTAGATAATTTCTTGTTGTTTGGATTTTTATCCTAGGAGCATAAAATTTATACGTTAAATTCCAGGAGCATAAAATTTGATGTGAAGACTGTCATTTAGATATTCTATTGTACAAGCACATGCTTACGGGTGACAGACTGACAGGTTGATTGTTCTTTTTATTTGTTGCATTACATATGATATGGTGGAGCTAAACTGCTAAAGGGAAAGAATTTGATAGATTTTTTTATTGATATACTCGTCATCATGTGTACAGACAACAATTAAACCTGAAACATGCTGAATGCAATGATTATTGACCAAAATTAAAAAGAAAACCGTTTTTAAAAAAAAATAGAAAAGATACTTAACTCCTGCATTAATCAAGCAGCATTGCATGATAAAATTTTTTACCTTGCTATAGTTATGATTGAAGTACAATCATATCATCAGCCTTTGCCCATTTAAGTAAATCATGTTATACTACTGACATACTGTTTATTTTGTTGCTCTTTACTTAGGAAGCTCAGTATTATATCTGAAAGAGAAATTAGAATATACTGCATAAGTAGAACTTAGAAAGAGATAAACCAAACCTGTATGCATAATTAATGATGACGTGAAAGTAGGTGCATTATTAAGTATATAAAATGATGAGACAGCTCATGAGGTTAATAACGTCTGAGGAGTTAGGTGAAAATAAATGTTCCTATTATTAATTAACTCCCTCTGATCAGAATGTTTTATAACAGTTGTTCTCCACCTATTATTAGGCAAGTAGTCATGCCAAATTTAGAGGACCCAGTTGCAAACTTCCTTTTTCCATGTTCACAATATTTCTGGAACACTGTATATATATGAGACTAATTACAGCATATTAGTGGCAAGTGGCATTGTGGCAACACATGTATAGGTCGAATGTCTACGTACTGTACATGCGATGAAATATTCTATTTATTTTGTAAATTAAAAATAAAGCCAAATTTTAAACACATGTCGCCACATAAAAAGGCATTATTTTAGTCAGTACATTAAATATTAATTCTCTCAAATGAGGAATTATTAAGATCGCCGCTCAGAAATAATGGGTTCAAGTTTATACTGTGAAATTAAATTTAAATTATTTAAAATAATATATTGAACATTTAAACAATAATTTACGAAGTCTAGTTAGTCACCTACTTTTAGGTAATTAGCTCCCTAAATTTTCTTTGATTAATAATGTAAGAACTAAGAAGAATGTAATTGTCTCTCCGGAGACATCCGATAAAATAATGTAAGAAGACAAAATATGTTCCTGAGTTCACAAATATTATCTCTGAAAAAAGTATGTATTCGCTCTATATGATGCCAGTGGTTAATTATGTGGTTATCTTCTCGAGAAACTTCGATTTAAATCCTTCTTCTAGTACTAATGTGACTGTGCACTCTATATTTGAAGATTGTTGTGATGATTTCTGAATATACATGCTCTGTTGTTGTTGTTTTTTTTTTTTTTTTTGGAATTCTTAGAGTTTATCTTTATTTTTAAGATTATTCGGCCATTGCAAAGGCAGTTTAATTCATTTCCAGCATTAATTATCATGCAATCCTGACTAACGGTCATGTTTAAAACTGTATGGTAGTTGCTATGATTTTAATGCTATATGCAAATGATCACCAAACAATCACCTACAACAGTAAAAAATAATTATAATTATTAAATTTTCAAATTTTTAGCTACGACACACCATCCTCATGCTCAACTTTCCAATCTTGATCAGCTCCTTCCATTTCCATGCCTTTTGTCTCCATTTGGAGTGGATATTTGATGTATGTATCTAAGGTAAAACAAAACTCAAAAGTTACCCTACTTCTTTTCTGTCATTCTTCAAAAATTGTATTATTTTTCACATGATATTTTATTATTTTATATTATAGATTTCTTACATTTCAAAAATTGATATTTATTTTTGTCCAATCTTACTGAATATGATACTTTTTATATTAAATGATAATGCGACTTTCTTGCGTACTATTTTGGTGAATATTTGTGTCGAATATTTATTACAAAAATATCTTCCATCCTCTAACAATACGTTCTCAATGTTTATTTTATATTACAAGAAGTTAACTTTTTTTTTTATTACCTGAACAATGAAGCAAGCGAATTATAAATTATGAGGAAGGTTTACGGTGCACATAACGTTGATCTTATTCAATATAAAATTTTATATTCCAAAACTTGTTTTTTTATTACTTTTTTCAAAATATAAAATTTAAATTTCGAATCCAAAACGTTGATCTTATTCAATATAATGAGCGATGCATTTTCAAATAAGTTTTATAAATTTTGAAATTTATTTGGTACTTGATCAAGAGATTGAATATTGAACGAATCTAGTCAAATATATATGATAAATTAATTCTAATTGTTCATATTTTAGTCTTTTGATCAAGTATCAAATAAACTTAAAAAATTATAAACTTATATGAAAATGCATCACTCGTTACATCAAATAAGATTGATGGTTTGGATTTGAAATTTAAATTTTATATTTTAAAAAAGTAATCAAAAAATGAGTTTTAAGACATTTTGGAACATTCAAATTATGGACACAGGAACCCTCCTCATAAATTATTTAATTGAAGTGTAATGGCGTGCTATTCCAAATGAGTTTTTCTCCAAAAATGTATTATATTAACAATATTTTCCTTATTTAATTTATAAAAGTAATTGATTAATACAATCATGTTCGTACTATTTCACATTATATAATAATTCAAATATGATTTGTATTATTTCAAGACACAGAAATTGACATTTTTTTCTTGCTATTTTTTTTTCTTTTAATTTCAGATCCACATTCACCAATCTAGAATGATACTATTTTATTCCTGGTTGCCAAATGGTAACCTTTGGTCTTCCTAACCAATGATTACTTATCATATAATGTAGAGTCGATCTAGCGCCACTTGCCACTGGCCTTGAAATTCATGACACTCAGCCTTAAATGCTCTGCAAAATTGGGGCCGTTTGGATCGCTTAGGAAGTTGGGGAATTTGGGGAAGTTGCAATTCCTAGGAATAAATTTATTGGGAAGTGTGTAAATTTGTGAAGAGTTTGGATTGTTTATAATAAATTTATGGTAGGAAGATGAAATTCCCCAAAATCCTTGGACGATCCAAACGGCCCCAATATGCTTTTTCTAGCTAATGTATGCTGCAAAAGTCAGAGATCCCTTTTTCTTAGCGACCGTGCTGCTGAAGTATCTTAAAAACAAAAGCAGTATTAACAAAATGTAGAGTATCTTCAAATAAATTAACTTAAATTACTGTCAACATAGCAAAAAAATTTCGGTATGGGGATTAAAATTAATATTAAAAATTAAATAAATTTAAAAATCATATTTAAAGCTAAAAAATTCAACTATGGATGTCATAATAGAGTAATTCTTACATATTTATTGGTTCAAAAATAATTTTTTTAATAAATTTGTATCTTTATATGTCTAATTAATAAACAAATGAGGTCAATTGTACCCCATTGGCTCACTTAGCTTCGCCTCTGAATATGAGAAGATTTAAATTAACTCTCTAAAATTCTTTTTTTTTTTAGTCTCAATTTGAAATTCATAAGGTAATGTGGCGCCTTTATTTTCCACGATCAAACACGGCCGAATAAATAGTTGATCTTGGAATTCATCATATTGAAACACAAAAAAAAAAAAAAAGATACATGATGGCTCTGATTAGCATCACTTTTTTTAATACGGAATTTAATTTCATTTGAAACTTTTTTATCAAAAGAAACAGATTTGATATCATTTGATTGGAACTTAGATGTTATTAGATCCAATTAAATTCTTAAAATTAATTCTAATCAAATTATATTTCATGTAAAAATCATTTTGATCAAAGTTGAATATGCAAAGTTACAATGATAAACCATTTCTTTTTTACAAAAAAAAAAAAAAAACTATCAACTGTGAATTCACTAGTAGCCTAGTATGCATAATTCCATGGAACCTGGGTCCCAATCTGCCTGGCTGAGAAGATGTTAATGGCATGTTGCCGTTGAATCTAGGAAATGAGTCTGAGGCTAATATGGTCTGCCTTTTTTTTTTTTCCCTATTTGGTTGAATTTATAGATCGAGCAGATGTAAAAGAAACATATTGCTTGACAGTGAATGAAACAGGTGGTAGATTGTCTCCCACTATTTTTCAGGAAAACAGAAAAGAAAACAAATTTGCCTGTACTTAACATATTACATTATTAACAAATATGACATGGCCATATGTATTAGCACATTACATTATTAGTGTAAAATTATGTAACAAAACTTGCATTATTTTTGCGCAGCGCAACAAAATTTGTGAACAAACTTTACAAAATCTAAAATTTAATATCAATTAAATGCAGGTAGAGTCGGCCGTTGCCCATATTGCAAGTTTTTTTATGATTAAAAGAGAGGTACGTTGAGGTCAACGCACTAGCTAGCTTAGTTATTACATCGGTTTGAGTAGGTGAAAATCATTGAAGTGGAGAAAATTGAGAGCAAATATTATGTACTAAATTTAAAATTTGCAAAGGAAAGATGCGGACAGACCGACAGATAAAAATAATTAATATGATATTACCATTTTAATTACAACTGTCGAAGAAATAGGTACTGATTGAATATTAGTATGGTTTGGATTTAAATTTATTAACAACTTTAAAGAAATTGGATAAAATTTGCTTTAAAAAAATTGAGGATAAAATGAAAACTAATAAATATATGATGCGAATTAACATAATTAAGTTAAATTATAACAGTAATAATTAAAAACAATTATTTTATATAAACTTGCATATGATGCGAATTAAGAATTAATATAATTAAGTTAAATTATAACAGTAATAATGAAAAACAATTATTTTATATAAACTTACTTGCATATGATGCGAATTAACATAATTGTGTTATATACTTATATTATAACAGTAAGAATTAAAAACAATTATTTTAAGTAAACTTACTTGTATAATTAAATTTAATTGAATTTAAGTTCTTCAACTCAACATAATACGTGTTCCAAAAACGGCTGAAAAATATAATTAGTATAATAGATATATTATTTACAAAAATTTAACATATTTTGATTTTTTTTTTAAAGATAAATTGGGGTTCAAGCCTTCCAACTTATTTTTTAATTAAATGTCTATAAAAAAATACACCTGTTAGATTTCGAACATGCAACCTTCCACTCTATATTTTGAATTTGAACTACCAGATCCAAATGTTAACAATAAAGTATTTTTAAAATTCACATGAAGATCTAATAAATTATTATTTATTTTTTTGGGTGAAATTTACTATAAGAACTACGTACGATATTACGGTTAAAATTGGTGAGATAAGCTCACAAGTAGAGAATAAAAGATCATCCAAACACAAGAAGGGCTCTCACTCTCTCAGATCTAAACAGAATCACCCCACCAACAGACAGCTAGTACACTGGAAGCATAAATCCCGCGCCACAACACACCGAGATAAAATAGTATAGCAATGACACAAAATTCAAACAAAAGTCAAAAGCTGTAGCTCCGATTACACCAAACAGAACCGAGCAGCAGAAAACCGACGGAATGGATCAAACACACCTATAAATAATGTAGTGTAGGGACTTCACAAACAGAGGCGAGATAATTGGTTTGCTCAAGCAGGCCCAAAAGAGAGCTGAGAAGGAACGGCTGAGATAGGTCGAAACTACGATCAGATGGACCAGAATGCAGAAAATTCACAGCTCATTTCTATACGTGATCAACAGTGTCCCCAATGTTCATCATTATTATATCTTCTAAAGGGAGCGTTTGACATACATGAAACTTAAAAGTACAAACTTTAATCTTTGATCCCACTGATTTATGGTGTTGTCAAACGCCTCCTAAAATAGATGTAGTAAGGCTTCTGGGTTATGAACCAGTAAGCCGATCGATGTAATCGTGTATTGACCAGCAGAGGCTCTAATTTATATTTTGATACCAATTTTGAGGATCACACTCAAATTGGTAGATATTGAATTGTGGATCACGATACTTCTTGGATGTTCTGACAAAGTGGAATTATATTTTGGTTTAATCATACCAAACATGATCAAAATTGAAAGAGTAAAGTGGATTAACTATTTACTCCTCCTTAAGCTACTCCAAAGTTTACTCCTCTACAAAACATGACCTTAATCCTTACTTGCTCCACAACTTAAAATAAAAGGCAAAATTGGATATAACCCCCCACAATCTTAGCTAATTGGATATAACACCCTGTTATCTTCAAAACTGGACATAACCCCCTCTAATATTCTTAATTTGGGATATAACTCCTTTTGTTTAATTTTGATTAAATTAGATATTAAAATTTTTATTTTTTACATATGTGGACAAAATTACCCTTATCTTTACCGGTCATCTTCTACCAAACTACCTTTCACATTCTCGTCATGTATTTCCTTCCAAACTTCAAATTATTTTCTTTCCACTTACGTTTGAGCAGGCTAATTAAGTAAACTTATGCTAGTTCTCTTCTTTGAAAAATCCTAAAAATACTTGGTAGGTGTGCTTTTTCTTTTCTTTGATGGACTATTACCATACATTAATGGTCCCTCTGTTTTGTAATTACTTGAAGTAATTTTGACATTCATAAATCAAGAATTTATTAACGCTTAGTCTTTCATCCTATTGGTTTCTTCATGTGGACCTGTTCCATTAATTTGGACATGAGATGCCCAGTGTGAAAACTGAGAAGCCATAAGATCAGCGAAGAAGAGATATCTTTTTGGTGTGCTCGTGAAAAAATAAGACGGCAAAAAGTTTCAAAAATAAAATGTTTAAGGCAGTACGAATATGGAAGCCATAAATTTAAAATATTAATTGTTAGTTGCAAAGATGCATAATGCCTTTAGCTTCATGGATTTGTAATAGCGACCTTTTGAATGAACTACACAGCAGGGAGATGAAAGGTTGCTCGATAGAAGAAGGGTAATTCTGTCCGTATATCTAAATATTGATTTTTTAAATTTTAGATTTAACTTAAATTAAATATAAGGGGTTATATCCAATATTAAGAAGATTAGAGGGGGTTATATCCGATTTTGATGATTGTAGGGGATTATATCCGATTGGCTAAGATTGGAGGGGGTTATATCCAATTTTGCCAAAATAAAAATGGGTGAATACACCAAGAGTAAACTTCTCACCTCCAAATAACTAATTTTAGTAATCCAAATTTGAGGTGTAGAAATTTACTTTATCTCGATCTTACTTCATCCCCCCTTATTTCCCCTCTACAGATTTTACTGGAGCATACGAGAGATTCTAACCTCAATTCTTCAAATTTCAGCCACCTCGAATTTGGGGAGTAAGTAGCACGAGTGAACTGCATAAATTAATTTGAAAACAAAACAAATTTCTAGCATGTAAATCAACATTTTATTTAACCCTCTTCCTCCATCAGTCCATCATCTACTTTTATTTAACCTAACTAGGGTTGGACATCGAGCTTCGCTCGATACAATATTTTTTTACATAATTTAAAGTTTGGTTTATATTATATTATTTTTTATATATGTTAATAATATTGTGAATATCTAACTAAAATATCAATATCATCATGTTTTAAGTAAGATTATAAACATATTTTAGACAATATAAAAAACATAATATAGATTATTGTGAACAAATTACTTAAAATGAATGTAAAATCGCTTGAAATGCTCAAATATACTCAGAATCTCTAAAATCTACACATTATGTAAATAATTACAATGTATAATCCAATCGTTCTGAATAAGTGAGTCAATAAACATATTCTAAACTATATCAAGAGCTTAATATAGATTACTATGATCAAATGACTTAAAATAAATGCAAAATCGCTTGAAATGCTCAAATATACTCATAATCTGTAAAATCTGCACATTATGTGAATAATTACAATGTATGATCCAAACATTTTGAATAATTAAGCTCATAAATATATTCTAGACTAAATAAAAACTTAAATTTAGATTATTGTGATCAATAACTTAAAATGAATGCAAAATTGTTTGAAATTTCAAATATACTAAGAATCTGTAAAATATGCACATACATAGCATAATTAAAATGCATAATCCAATCGTTTCGAAAAAGTGAGTTCATAAACATATTCTAGATTATATAAAGAGCTTAAATATAGATTATTATGATAATTTAACTTAAAATAAATACAAAATCAATTGAAATACTCAAATATACTCAGAATTTGTAAAATCTGCACATTATGTGCGTAATTACAGTGTATAATCCAATCGTTTTAAATACGTGAGTTCATAAACATATTCTAAATCACATAAAGAGCTTAAATATAGATTATTATGATCAAATGACTTAAATGGAATGCAAAATCGCTTGAAATGCTCAAATATACTAAGAATCTATTAAATCTGCAAATTACGTGAATAATTACAATGTATAATCCAATCATTTTGAATAAGTGAGTTTATAAATATATTTTAAACTATATAAAGAGTATAAATATACATTAATATGATCAAATGACTTAAAATGAATGCAAAATCGCTTGAAATGCTCAAATATACTAAGAATCTATTAAATCTGCAAATTATGTGAATAATTACAATGTATATTCCAATCATTTTGAATAAGTGAGTTTATAAACATATTTTAAACTATATAAAGAGCATAAATATAGATTAATATGATCAAATGACTTAAAAATGAATACAAATCATTTGAAATGCTCAAATATACTCAGAATCTGTAAAATCTGCATATCATGTTAATAATTACAATATATAATCCAATAGTTTTGAATAATTGATCTCCTAAACATATTCTAGACTATATAAAGAGCTTAAATATAGATTATTGTGATCAAGTGACTTAAAATGAATGCAAAATATCTTGAAATGCTCAGATATACTCAGAATCTTTAAAATCTACACATTAGGTTCGTAATTACAACGTATAATCCAATTGTTTTGAATAAATGAGTTCATGAACATATTCTAAACTATATAAAAAGCTTAAATATAGATTATTGTCATCAAATAACTTAAAATTAATAATCACTTGAAATGCTCAAATATACTCAGAAACTGTAAAATCTGCAAATTATGTGAGTAATTACAATATATAATCCGATCGTTTTGAATAAGTAAGTTCATAAACATATTTTAGACTATGTAAAGAGCTTAATTATAAATTATTGTGAACAAATTTCTTAAATTGAATGCAAAAATCGCTTGAAATGCTCAAATATACTCAGAATATTTAAAATCAGCACATTATGTGCATAATTACAACGTATAATCCAATTGTTTTGAATAAGTGATATCCCAAACAGATTCTAGACTATATAAAGAGCTTAACTATAGAATAATGTGATCAAAACACTTAAAATGAATACAAAATGGCTTGAAATGCTCAATTGTACTCAGAATCTGTAAAATATGCAAATTATGTGAATAATTATAATGTATAATCCAATCGTTTTGAATAAGTGAGCCTATAAACATATTCTAGACTATATAAAGAGCTTAAATATATATTATTGTGATCAAATAATTTAAAATGAATGCAAAATCGCTTGAAATGCTCAAATATACTCATAATCTGAAAATTCTGTATATTATGTGTATAATTACAATGTATAAACCAATATATTTTATTAATTGACCACATAAACATATTCTAGACTATAAAAATAGCATATATATAGATTATTGTGATCAAATGACTTAAAAATGAATGCAAAATCGCTTGAAATGCTCAAATATACTTCGAATCTTTAAAATTTGCACATTATATTCGTAATTATAATGTATAATGCAATCGTTTTGAATAAGTGAGTTCATAAATATATTCTTGACTATATAAAAATCTTAAATACAGATGATTGTGATCAAATGATTTAAAATGACTGCAAAATCGCTTCAAATGCTCAAATACACTCAGAATCTGTTAAATATGTAAACTATGTGAATAATTACAATGTATAATCGAATTATTCTGAATAATTTAGCTCATAAACACATTCTAGACTATATAAAGAGCTTAAATATAGATTAACATGATCAAAACACTTAAAATGAATGCAAAATAGCTTTTAATGCTTAAATATACTCAAAATCTTTAAAATCTGGACATTTTTGGCGTAATTACATTGTATAATCCAATCATTGTGAATACGTGAGTTCATAAACATATTCTAGACTATATATAGCATAAATACAGATTATTGTGATAAAATGAATTGAAATAAATGCAAAATTCTTTGAAATACCCAAATATACAAAGAATCTATAAAATATGCATATTATATGTGTAATTATAATGAATAATTCAATCGTTTCAAATTAGTGTGTTCATAAACAAATTCTAGACTATGTAAAGAGTTTAAATATACTCAGAACCTGTAAAATATGCATATTATGTGAACAATTACAATGTATAATCCAATCGTTTTGAATATGTGAACTCATAAACATATTCTAGACTATATAAAGAGTTTAAATGTAAATTCTTGTCATCAAATAACTTAAAATGAATGTAAAATCGATTGAAATACTAAAAAAAAGTTAGAATCTGTAAAATATACACATTATGTGAATAATTACAAATTATAAACCAATCTTTTTGAATAATTGGCCTCATAAACATATTCTAGACTATATAAAGAGCATAAATATAGATTATTGTGATCGCATAACTTAAAATAATGCAAAATCGCCTGAAATGCTCAAATATACTTGAATCTGTAAAATATGCAAATTATGTGAATAATTATTATGTATAATCCAATCGTTTTGAATAAGTGAGTTCGTAAATATATTCTAAACTATATAAAGAGTATAAATATAGTTATTGTCATCAGATGACTTAAAATCAATGCAAAATCGCTTGAAATGCTTAAATATACTCAGAATCTGTAAAATCTGCACATTATGTGAATAATTACAATGTATAATCCAATAGTTTTGAATATGTATGCTCATACACAAATTCTATACTATATAAAGAGTTTAAATGTAGATTATTGTCATCAAATAACTTAAAATGAATGCAAAATCGATTGAAATGCTCAAATAAATTTAGAATATGTAAATATGAACATTATGTAAATAATTATAATGTATAATCCAATCGTTTTGAATAATTGAGCTCATAAACATATTCTAGACTATATAAAGAGCCTAAATAAAGATTATTGTGATCAAATAACTTGAAATGAATGTAAAATCGCTTGAAATGCTCAAATATACTCAGAATCTTTAAAATCTACATATTATGTGCATAATTGCAAGGTATAATCCAATTGTTTTGAATAACTTAGTTCAGAAACATATTATAAAATATATAAAGAGCATAAATATAGATTACTGTGGTCAGATGACTTAAAATGAATGTAAAAATCGCTTGAAATGCTCAAATATACTTAGAATCTATAAAATCCATATATTATATGAATAATTACAATTTATAATCCAATCATTTTCATTGAGTGAGTTCACAAACAAATTCTAAACAATATAAAGAAGTTTAATATTGATTGTTGTGATCAAATGATTTAAAATGAATGCAAAGTCGCTTAAAATGCTCAAATATAATTAAAATCTGTAACATATGCATATTATGTGAATAATTACAATGTATAAACCAATCATTTTGAATAATTGGCCTCATAAACATATTCTAGACTAAATAAATAGCATAAATATAAATTATTTGTGATCAAATGAAATAAAATGAATGCAAAATCGCTTGAAATGCTTAAATACACTCAGAATCTGTAAAATATGCACATTATGTGAATAATTACAATGTATAATCCATCGTTTCGAATAATTAAGATCATAAATATATTCTAGACAATATAAAGAGCTTAAATATACATTATTGTGATCCAATGACTTAAAATGAATGCAAAATCCCTTGAAATGCTCAAATATACTCAGAATCTGTAAAATCTGCAAATTTTGTGCATAATTACAATATATAATCCAATCTTTTTGAATAACTGAGTACAAAAATATATTCGAGACTATATAAAGAGCTTAAATATCGATTAATTTGATCAAATGACTTAAACTAAAAGCAAAATCGCTTCAAATGCTCAAATATACTCAGAATCTGTAAAATCCGCACATTATGCGAATAAATACAATGCATAATCTAATCGTTTTGAATAAGTGAGTTCATAAACATATTCTAAACTATATAAAAGCCATAAATATAGCTTATTGTGATAAAAAAATCGTTTGAAATGCTCAAATATACTCATAATCTTTCAAATCTGCACATTATGTGCATAATTACAATGTAATAATCAAATCGTTTTGAATAAGTTATATCATAAACATATTCTAGACAAAATAAAGAGCTTAAATATGTATTACTGTGATCAAATCACTTAAAATGAATACAAAATCACTTTAAATGCTCAAATATACTCTGAATCTGTAAAATCTGCACATTATGTGAAGAATTAGAATGTATAATCTGGTCGTTTTGAATAAATGAGTTCATAAATATATTCTAGACTATATAAAGAGCTTAAATATAGATTATTGCGATCAAATGATTTAAAATTAATGCAAAATCAATTGAAATGCTCAAGTATACTCAGAATCATTTTAATATGCACATAATGTGCATAATTACAATGTATAATCCAATTGTTTTGAATAAATTATATTGTAAACATATTGTAGACAAAATAAAGAGGTTAAATATTGATTATTGCGATCAAATGACTTAAAATGATTGCAAAATCGCTTAAAATGCTCAAATATATTTGGAATCTGTAAAATATGCATATTATGTGAATAATTACAATGTATAATTCAACCGTTTTGAATAAATAAGTTCGTAAGAATATTCTAAACTATATAAAAAGTATAAATATGGCTTATTGTGATCAAATGACTTAAAATGAATGCAAAATCGCTTGAAATACTCAAATTTACTCAAAATCATTAATATCAACACATTATGTGAATAATTACAATGTATAATCCTGTCGTTTTGAAAAATTGAGATCATAAAAATATTTTAGATAATATATAGGTCTTAAATATGCATTATTGTGATCAAATGACTTAAAATTAATGCAAAATCACTTGAAATGCTCAAATATACTAAGAATCTGTAAAATCTGTACATTATGTGTATAATTACATTGTAAAATCCAATATTTTAAATTGAGTTCATAAACATATTCGAGACTATATAAAAAGCTTAAATATAAATTATTGTGATCAGATGACTTAAAATGAATGTAAAATCGCTTGAAATTTTCAAATATTCTCAGAATCTGTAAAATCTGCAAATTATGTGCATAATTACGATGTATAATCCAATCGTTTATAATAATTGAGTTCAAAAAACATATAGTAGACTATATAAAGATGTTTTTTTTTATTTTTAGACATGCTAGATAGCGACTATCTAGAGACTATATAAAGATGTTAAATATAGATTATTGAGATCAAATGAATTAAATTGAATGCAAAATTGCTTGAAATGCTCAAATATACTCAGAATCTTTCAAATCTGCATATTATGTGCATAATTACAATGTATAATCCAATCGTTTTGAATACGTTACATCATAAACATATTCTAGATAAAATAAAGTGCTTAAATATATATTATTGTGATCAAATCACTTAAAACGAATGTAAAATAGCTTGAAATGCTTAAATATTCTCAGATTATTTAAAATCTACACATTCTGTAATAAATTACAATGTATAATCCAATGCTTATGAAAAAGTGAGTTCATAAACATATTCTAGACCATATAAAGAGCATCAGTATAGATTATTGTGATCAAATGACTTAATATGAATTCAAAGTCGCTTGAAATGCTCAAATATCTCAGAATCTTTAAAATCTGCAAATTATGTGAATAATTATAATGTATAACCCAATCGTTTTAAATAAATGACTTCATAAACATATTATAAACTATATACAGAGCATAAATATATATTATTGCCATCAAATGACTTAAAGTGAATGAAAAATCATTTGAAATGCTTAAATATACACAGGCTCTGTAAAATCTGCATATTATGTGAATAATTATAATGTATAATCCAATCGTTTCGAATAAATGAGTTCATAAACATATTATAAACTATATAAAGAGCACAAATACATATTATTATCATCAAATGACTTAAAGTGAATGCAAAAATCGCTTGAAATACTTTAATATACACAGAATGTGTAAAATCTGCATATTATGTGAATAATTACAATGCATAATCCAATCGTATTGAATATGTGAGCTCATAAACATATTCTAGACTATATAAAGAGCATAAATATAGAATATTGTCATCACACAACTTAAAATGAATGCAAAATCAATTGAAATGCTCAAATAAACTTAGAATCTGTATAATATGCACATTATGTGAATAATTACAATGTATAATCCAATCATTTTGAATAATTAATCTCATAAACATATTTTAGACCATATAAAGAGCTTAAATTTACATTGTTGTGATCAAATAACTTAAAATAGATACAAAATCCCTTGAAATACTTCTATATACTCAGAATATTTAAAATCTGCACATTATGTGCGTAATTAAAAAATGTATAATCCAATCGTTTTGAATAACTTAGTTCAGAAATATATTCTAAACTATAAAGATTATTGTTGTCAAATAACTTAAAATGAATAGAAAATCTTTTGAAATGCTCAAATTTACTCAGACTATGTTTACCCAAATACGCCAAATCAACAATGTATCCCGTATCGGACACGTGTCCGACACGGATTTTGTCTTCACGTGCATTTCAACTAACTGACCAATTTTGTCTTCTAGCTCATGCATTATATACTATGTATATGTAGCTTACAAATCAATTGTGGGACTAATTTTCAATTTCCAAACCGGACATACAACATTGCTTATTGGGCTGGGCTGTACAAACAACTTGTGCATTTACATACGGACATAAATTGTCATAATAGTTGATGAGATGTTAAATTAACATTACATTTTTAACATATATTATTAACAGTTTATAATATAACTAGGTGGGAACTCGCGGCTTCGCCGCGACCAAAATTAAATTTTCTTTTTCTGTGCTTCTCTTGTTTTGTTGTCATTGATAAAATTATTTATCTATACATAATATCAATAGAGAGATAATAAGTAGAGACCTTTGTGGCAACTTAAGTTGTTATAGGAGAGCAGACGTTGGCACGTTGCACTCAATTTCTTGATGCAGTAGCTCTAGGGAATGCTCCTCCTCGCTATGAGGCCCAAGTGATGTAATGGAAGGGGTCTGGCTGGGTTCAGCGCATTGTTGTAGAATATAGAAAATTATAAGACTATTGAAAAGGTACACAACAAAGAATCTCACGTAATCTATACTATACTACTTATAAAAAGTATCTATATAAAAGATAAAAGGAGTAAACTTGTCAGATAAAAAAGTGGAAATAATCTTATATTAATTATGGACCATTGATTTGTGTAATTTGATTTGATCAGTGATTTAGATCAAGGTTAGACTTTTCTTTAAAAAAAATTAAGTTACTACCAAATTAGCTATTTATTTAAAAGAAAAGACTAAATTATTGATTTTACCATATCTTTATTGTCTAACATGTAATATTTTATATATAACAAAAAATAATATCAACATTTTATTTTTTCATTTGCCCATGTATTAAGGACATCTTTTGCTAGTATGGTATATATAGGCATAAAAATGACAGGACCCCAAATTACTGCAATCAATATGCATTAATTACAAATTTAAATGTACTTAAAAAAATTAAAATTTCCCTAGGTCGTGCACAACCTGTAATGTAAATCTCCAAAAATTAAAGTCGGCTGTACACATAAATTTAATGTCCCTATAACATGAACAACGGAAATGCTAAGCTCCTCCGTCTTCTATTAAATGCACAAACTATATGTTCAAATCAGATATATAATATAATTCCAAACTTTAAATTAATGGCACACAATCTATATTAATTTTGAACATACATTAATAGGTAACGGCCAAATGACAATTATGTCCTGCATTTAATGCAACATGTAATATTTTAAATTAAATGATCTGACAATTCAGGGAGTGAATTTCTGTTATCATTTACCACCTCTAATGCAAGAGAAAATAGAAAATGGAGTAAACATAAATTTATTACTAATATTAAATATAAATAACAAATAAATAGAAAATGGACTTAATAAAAAATCATACTTGAATTTTTACAAATCTTTAAATTCAACAAAATTAAGAAAGATAGGCGGCAAAGGAAATAATAGCAATTTCATGAAGAAATCTTATTGTGCTTCTTGTCATGGATTGACAATTGTGAGACGCGATTTCAATCTCGATTCGGAGGTGATGAAGACAGCAATTGAGCGCCATTCTAGCAAGAGTGAGAAAAACGAAATAAATCAATAAAATAGGAAATAGAATTAATGCTGCTTTTGCGATTAACACAGGAATACAAACGAAAAATTTTATGAATTCATAAACAAAATCTCACACCTAAAATAGTGCCAATACCAGTAACAACACTCTAAATCAACTTTTACTCTCTATAAATTCAATGATTCAAATAAAAAATTTGCTTAAATCAACTTTTTATCATTTAAATCAATACAACATGTAAAAGTACCTAAGTTATTGACTAATTAAAAAATCGTGATTGCCCTTTAGACCAAGCAAACTGATTAAAAAGAAATATACCTCATTGATGTGAGTATCAGCCAAAACATCAGCATGCCGGTTTATGTAATGTATGACTATCTTCCTCCTCTCCTCTTTTCAATCTAAATAATACATGTGAACATCAGATGCCTTTCCAATTAAAAAATGCATTAGAACATTATCTCTCGTCATCACTGCACATATAAAATTTGTAATTCATTGATAAGTATGAACAATAATTATTCTTATTATAAATAATAAGAAGTATCAACTGATATCAATTGATATTCTTATTATAAATAATAATAAATAAGTAAAATATGAAGGATAGCAGTATCTGTATTTTTCTGTAGCAATTATCGAGTCTATGAAGCAAAATCAATTGATATAGAATGTAACAAATGCCAAAATTGTCTTGGAATTATCCTACGAAATTAGGATTCATAAACTGATATCTCCTTACAGCAACATTCAAAGTAGTTATTATTATGTACAAACATATCTCATTTGTCTATTATTTAAACTTTTGTAAGTCAAAGGACAATAATATCATTTTTAGTTGGGCTATGGAAATGAAACATCCTTTCTATTTGCAACTACTCATGAGACTTTCTAGTTTTAGTAAATGATATTAAAGTTCAAATACTTACAACTCAATACTCAAATCTTCAAATCTTTCACGCACATGAGAGTTGGGCTAATCTGCTTCGTCTTTTGCTCAACACCTCATCCTTAATGGCCCAAATGAAAATAGCACTATTCTGTTCTCGCATTCATACCGTTTAATACAAATTAATAAAATAGAAGTATTAAGCGGAAAGGCCGAACTTTTTAGCAGAAAAAGATACAAAAAGAAGCTTTCCTTTTTGAGATCAGATTAGGGAATTCTGAAGACAAACTATCAACAATTTGAGGTACAGAAAAGTACAGCTCCTGACAGAGTAGAGGTATAGACCTGAGGTCTCTGAAGTCTCAATAAGAAATATGTGGGTTCTGCATGTCTTCTACATGTACCAGTGTAATCAATCCCAATCTAGAGTGCACCAGCCCCAGAATTGGGTAGAATTTTGGATTGCCTGATATAAAGATAACGTAATTTTAATGCTACAATATATAAAACTGTTCAAAATTGGAGTTAATTAGCACTATGATGACTATAGGCAGAAAATACAACCTGGATAGAAAATACATAATTTAGAGTAGCTTTTTTTTGAGATAAAAGAACTAAACTTTTATAATCTGGAATCCTTTCTTTGATTAATGGCAATTTTAAAGATCATATTATCCTGAAACATCTGCAACAAAAATTTAACAAAATGAAGGGTTAAATGCAATTGGAATTGGCCAATTACCAGTTATAGGAGAGATGAAAACTTGGAGATTGGAGGGAACAATTGAAGTTAAGAACGGACCAGCAACAGTAGGTGAGATAATTGAAACAAAGTCAATTCCATTTTTCTTTGCAAATTTGAAATGATTAGTAGAAATAACAAATAAAAGTGGCCAAATTTTAACAACAATTCAGCCGTACTCCAAAAGATTAAAAAAAAATCGAAGACTGCTTGGCTTCAAAATTGAAGCAATAGCAAGTTGAAATGCAGAATTCGTAGAGAAAATTTGTAAAAACTTGCCTCGTTGGAACCACTCGACCGATAAATATTTGCGTTGCTACTGGAGATGGAGAGAAGAAAAGCCATAGAGATGAAATTAGTAACCCTAAACGGAGAATCAAAGGAATATGGGCTTTTGAAAGCGTTGTGGTCGGCAACGGAGGGAAACTGGGGAAGCGGTCAAGCGGTCAAGCGGCAGATGCTAGAGGAGGGGAGAAGAGGAATGGGAGGGTGTCGATACTGGAGGAGAGGCGGCGGCTGAAGAAGAGACGTAGGTAGAGAGAGAAAGGGATGGGGCTTGAGATTTGAGAAAATCGAAAATAACTAAACAGTACAATCTAATAAAGAGAAAATTGATCGCCGTGTCGGGTTATATTTTAACAAAACAACTTCCGACACCCACGGGTTTTTATTTATAATACTGATGCCTTAAACCGTACCAAATGTTAATTATATTGTTAAATATAATATTATTACTCAATATAAATTAAAAAGATTATAACATAATATTAATAACATTATATTAATAAAATATATAAATTAGTTTTTTTTAATTATAACATATATAAATTATTAAAAAAATATCATTTTAATTATTTTATATATACAGCCATATCCAAGTTTTTTTAAAAATTCCGTATCCCCGCACCCGCACCCAAGTAACATAGCACTCAGATATTGTAAAATTCGTATATAATGTGAATAATTATATTATATAATCCAATCATTTGGAAGAAGTGAGTTCATAAAAATATTTTAAATTATATAAAGAGCTTAAATATAGATTATTGTGATCAAATGACTTAAAATGAAAGCAAAATCGCTTAAAATGCTCAAATATACTTAGAATTTGTCCAATCTGCACATTATGTGAATAATTACAATGTATAAATCAATATTTTTTAATAATTTTCTTCATAAACATATTCTGGACTATATAAGGAGCATAAATATAGATAATTTTGATCAAATGACTTAAATAGAATGTAAAATCGCTTCAAATGCTCAGATGTACTCAGAATCTATCAAATCTGCACATTATGTGATGAATTACAATGTATAATCCAATCGTTTTGAATAATTGAGCTCATAAACATATTTTAGACTATATAAATAGCTTAAATATAGATTATTGTGATAAAACAACTTAAAATGAATGCAAATCGCTTGAAATGCTCCAATATAATCAGAATCATTAAAACATGTACATTATGTGTGCAATTAAAATGTATAATCCAATTATTTTTAATAACTTATATTTCAGAAACATGCTCTAAACTATATAAAGATCATAAATATAGATTAATGTGGTCAAATGACTTAAAATGAATACAAAATAGTTTGAAATACTCAAATATACAAAGAAATTGTAAAATCCGTATATTATGTGAATACTTATAATGTATAATCCAATCGTTTGGAATAAGTGAATTCATAAATATATTCTTAAAATATATAAAGAGCTTAAATATAGATTATTGTGATCAAATGGCTTAAAATGAATGCAAAATCGCTTAAAATGCTCAGATATACTTAGAATTTGTCAAATCTACACATTATGTGAATAATTACAATGTATAAACCAGTATTTTAGAAATTATTGACCTCATTAACATATTCTAGACTAAATAAAGAGCATAAATATAGATTATTGTAACCAAAAGACTTAAAATGAATCCAAAATCTCTTCAAATGTTCAAATATACTCAGAATCTGTAAAATCTGCACAATATGTGAATAATTACAATGTATAATCCAATCATTTTGAATAATTGAGCTAATAAAGATATTCTACACAATATAAAATGCTTAAATATAGATTATTGTGATCAATGGACTTATAATTAATGCAAAATCACTTGAAATGCTCAAATATACTCAGAATCATTAAAATCTGAAAATTATTTGCATAATTACAATATATAATCCAATCGTTTTGAATAAGTGCTGTTATAAAAATATTCTAGACAATATGAAAAGCTTAAATATACATTATTGTGATCAAATGACTTAAAATGAATGTAAAATCGCTTGAAATTCCCAAATATACTCAAAATATGTATAAGCTGCATATTATGTGAATAATTACAATGTACAATCCAATCATTTTGAATAATTGAACTCATAAACATATTATAAACTTTATAAAGAGCTTAATTATAGATTATTGTGATCAAATGACTTAAATAAATGCAAAATTGCTTGAAATGCTCAAATATACTCAGAATCTTTAAAATCTACATATTATGTGTGTAATTACAATGTATAATGCAATTGTTTAGAATAAGTGAGTTCATAAACATATTTTTGACAATATAAAGATGTTAAATATAGATGGTTGTGATCAAATGATTTAAAACGAATGCAAAATTGCTTGAAATGCTTAAATATACTAAAAATCGATAAAATCTGCACATTATGTGAATAATTACAATGTATAATCCAATCATTTTGAATATGTGAGCTCATAAACATATTCTAGACTATATGAAGAGCTTAAATATAGATTATTGTGATCGGATGACTTAAAATAAATGGAAAATCGATTGAAATGTTCAAAGAAACTTAGAATCTGTAAAATATGCACATATTATAGACTGTATAAAGAGCTTAAATAGAGATTATTTTGATCAAATAACTTAAAATGAATGCAAAATCGCTTGAAATACTCCAATATACTCAGATTCTTTAAAACCTGTACAATATGTGCATGATTACAATGTATAATCCAATTGTTTTGAATAACTTAGTTTATAAACATATTCTAAACAATATAAAGATCATAAATATAGATTACTATGGTCAAATAACTTAAAATGAATACAAAACCGTTTGAAATGCTCAAATATACTAAAAAATTGTATACTCCGTATATTATGATAATAATTAGAATGTATAATCCAATTGTTTAGAATAAGTGAGTTCATAAACATATTCTAAACTACCTAAAGAGTTTAAATATAGATTATTGTGATCAAATTACCTAAAATGAACGCAAAATCACTTAAAATGCACAAATATACTTAGAATTTGTGAAATCTGCACATTATGTGAATAATTACAATGTATAAACCAATCTTTTTTAATATTTTACCTCATAAACATATTCTAGACTATATAAAGGGCATAAATATAGATTATTGTGATCAAATGACTTAAAATGAATGAAAAATCGCTTCAAATACTCAAATATACTCAGAATTTGTAAAATCTGCACAATATGTGAATAATTATAATGTATAATCCAATCGTTTTGAATGACTGAGCTTATAAACATATTCTACACAATATAAAGAGTTTAAATGTAGATTATTGTGATCAAATGACTTAGAATTAAAGTAAAATCGCTTGAAATGATCAAATATACTCATAATCTTTCAAATCTGAACATTATGTGCATAATTACAATGTATAATCCAATTGTTTTGAATAAGTGATATCATAAACATATTCTAGACTATATAAAGAGCTTATATATATATTATGGTGATCAAATGACTTAAAATGAATGCAAAATCGCTTAAAATGCTCAAATATTTTCCGAATCTGTATAATCTGCATATTATGTTAATACAATGTACAATCCAATCGTTTTGAATGAGTGTGTTCTTAAACATATTCTTGACTTTGTTAAGAGCTTAAATATAAATTATCGTGAACAAATGTCTTAAATTGAATGCAAATATCGCTTGAAATGCTCAAATATACTCAGAATCTTTAAAATCTGAACATTTTTGTGCATAATTACAATGTATAAACCAATCTTTTTAAATAAGTGAGTTCATAAACATATTCGAGACTTTATAAAGGGAGATTAAATATAGATTATTGTGAACAGATGACATAAATGAATGTAAAATTGCTTGAAATATTCAAATATTCTCAGAATCTGTAAAACCTGCAAATTATGTGCGTAATTACAATGTATAATCCAATCATTTTGAATAATTGAGTTCATAAACATATTCTAGACTATATAAAGAGGTTCAATATAGATTATTGACATCAAATAAATAAAAATGAATGCAAAATCGCTTGAAATGCTCAAATATACTCAGAATCTTTCAAATCTGAACATTATGTGCATAATTACAATGTATAATCCAATCGTTTTAAATAAGTGATATCACAAACATATTCTAGACTATATAAAGAGCTTAAATATATATTATGGTGATCAATGACTTAAAATTAATGTAAAATCGCTTGAAATGCTCAAATATATTCAGAATCTGTAAAATCTGCATAGTATGTGAATAATTACAATGTACAATCCAATCGTTTTGAATAATTGAGCTCATAAACATATTCGAGACTTTATTGTTATCAAATGACTTAAAATAAATGCAAAATCGCTTGAAATACACAAATATACACAGAATATGTAAAATCTGCACGTCATGTGTGTAATTACAATGAATAATCCATTCGTTTTGAATGAGTGTGTTCTTAAACATATTCTAGACTTAGTTAAGAGCTTAAATGTAGATTATCGTGAACAAATGTCTTAAATTGAATGCAAAAATCGCTTGAAATGCTCAAATATACTCAGAATCTTTAAAATCTGAACATTTTGTGCATAATTACAATGTACAATCCGATATTTTTAAATAAGTGAGTTCATAAACATATTCGAGACTATTTAAAGAGAGCTTAAATATAGATTATTGTGAACAGTTGACTTAAAATGAATGTAAAATCGCTTGAAATATTCAAATATTCTCAGAATCTGTAAAATCTGCAAATTATGTGCGTAATTAAAATGTATAATCCAATCGTTTTGAATAATTGAGTTCATAAACATATTCTAAACTATCTAAAGAGGTTCAATATAGATTATTGACATCAAATGAATTAAAATGAATGCCAAATTGCTTGAAATGCTCAAATATACTCAGAATCTTCCAAATCTGTACATTATGTTCATAATTACAATGTATAATCCAATAGTTTTGAGTAAGTTATATCATAAACATATTCTAAAAAAACTAAAATGGTTAAATATATATTATTGTGATCAAATCACTTAAAATGAATGCAAAATAGCTGATATGCTCAAATATACTCAGAATATATAAAATCTGCTCATTATGTGATAAATTATGTATAATCCAATTCTTATGAATAAGTGAGTTCGTAAACATATTCGAGACCATATAATGAACACCAATATAGATTATTGTCATCAAATGACTTAAAGTGAATGCAAAATTGCTTGAAATGCTTAAATATACTCAGAATCTGTAAAATCTGCATATTATGTGAATAATTACAATGTATAATCCAATCGTATTGAATATGTGAGCTCATAAATATATTCTAGAGTATGTAAATAGCTTAAATATAGAATATTGTCATCACATAACTTAAAATAAACTTTGAATCTGTATAATATGCACATTATGTGAATAATTACAATGTATAATCCAATCGTTTTGAATAATTGAGCTCATAAACGTATTTAGACTATATAAAGAGCTTAAATTTAGATTATTGTGATCAAATAACTTAAAATGAATGCAAAATTGCTTGAAATGCTCCAATATACTCAGAATCTTTAAAATCTGCACAATATGTTTCTTAATTACAATGTATAATATAATCATTTTGAATAAGTAAGTTCATAAATTTATTCTAATCTATATAAGAGCTTAAACATAGATGAATTAAAATGAATGCAAAATAGCCTTAAATGCTCAAATATATACTCAGAATCTTTCAAATCTGCACATTATGTGCATAATAGCAATGTATAATACAATCATTTTGAGTAATTTATATCCTAAACATATTTTAGATAAAATAAAGAGTTTAAATATATATTATTGTGATCAAATCACTTAAAACGAATGCAAAATAACTTGAAATGCTCAAATAAACTTAGAATCTGTAAAATATTACATTATGTGAATATTACAATGTATAATCCAATTGTTTTCAATAATTTAGCTCATAAATATATATTCTAAACTATATAAAAGAGCTTAAATATAGAATATTGTCATCAAATATCTTAAAATGAATGCAAAATCAATTGAAATGCTCAAATAAACTTAGAATCTGTATAATAAGCACATTATGTGAATAATTACAATGTATAATCCAATCATTTTGAATAATTGAGGTCATAAACATATTTTAGACTATATAAATAGCTTATATATAGATTATTGTGATAAAATAACTTAAAATGATTGCAAAATTGCTTGAAATGCTTCAATATACTCAGAATCTTTAAAATCTTCAGATCATTTGCGCAATTCAATGTATAATCCAATCGTTTTGAATAACTTAGTTTAGAAACATATTCTAAACTATATAAAGAGCTAAAATATACATTATTGTGATCAAATGACTTAAAATGAATGCAAAATCGCTTGAAATGCTAAAATATACTTAGAATCTGTAAAATCTGCATATTATGTGAATAATTACAATGTATAATCCAATCTTTCTTAATAATTGACCTCATAAACATATTCTAAACTACATAAAGAGCATAAATATAGATTATTGTGATCAAATGACTTAAAATATATACAAAAATCGCTTCAAATGCTCGTATATACTTAGAATCTGTTAAATCTGCACAATATGTGAATAATTACAATGTATAATCCAATCATTTTGAATAATTGAGCTCATAAACAAATTCTACACAATATAAAGATCTTAAATATAGATTATTGTTATCAAATGACTTAAATTAATGCAAAATCGCTTGAAATACTCAAATATACTCAGAATCTTTCAAATCTAAATATTATGTGCATAATTACAATGTATAATCAAATTGTTTTGAATAAGTGATATCATAAACATATTCTAAACTATATAAAGAGCTTTAATATACATTATTGCGACCAAATGACTTAAAATGAATGCAAAATCACTTGAAATGCTAAAATATACTCAGAATCTGTAAAATCTGCATATTATGTGAATAATTACATTGTACAATCTAATCGTTTTGAATAATTGAGTTCATAAACATATTAAGTGTAATTATAGATTATTGTAATCGAATGACTTAAAATGAATGCAAAATCGCTTCAAATGCTCCAATATACTCAGAATCTTTAAAATCTTCACATCATGTGTGCAATTACAATGTATGATCCAATCATTTTAAATAACTTAGTTCAGAAACATATTCTAAACTATATAAAGATCGTTATTAATAATATAGATTACTCTGGTAAAAAATGAATACAAAATCATTTGAAATGCTCAAATATACTCAGAAATTGTAAAATCCGTATATTAAGTGAATAATTACAATGTATAATCCAATCGTTTTGAATATATGAGCTCATAAACATATTCTAGACTATATAAAGAGCTTAAATATAGATTATTATCATCAAGTAACTTAAAATAAATGCAAAATCGCTTCAAATGCCAAAATATACACAGAGTTTGTAAAATCTGCAAATTATGTGTGTATGCAATGTATAATCCAATCATTTTGAATAAGTGTGTTCATAAATAAATTCTATACTATATGAAGAACATAAATATAGATGATTATTATCAAATGATTTAAATTGAATGGAAAATCATTTGAAAAGATCAAATATACTCAGAATCTGTATATTATGCAAATTACATGAATAATTACAATGTATAACCCAATAAATTTGAATTATGAGCTCACAAACATATTCTAGACTACATAAAGAGCTTAAATATAGATTGTAGTGATCAAAAGACTTAAATTGAGAGCAAAATCGCTTAAAATGCTAAAATATACACATTATGTGAATACTTACAATGTATAAAATCAATCTTTTTGAATAATTGACCGCATAAACATAATCTAGACTATACAAAGAACATATATAAATTATTGTGATCAAATGACTTAAAATGAATGCAAAATCACTTAAAATGCTCAAATATACTTAGAATCTGTAAAATCTGCACATTATGTAAATAATTACAATTTATAAACCAATCTTTTTGAAGAACAGACCACATAAACATATTCTAGACTATATAAAGAGCATAAATATAGATTATTGTGATTAAATGAGTTAAAATGAATGCAAGATCGATTGAAATGCTCAAATATACTCAAAATCTTTAAAAACTGCATATTATATTCGTAATTACAACATATAATCCAATTATTTCGTAAAAACATATTCTAGACTATATAAAAATCATAAATATAGTTTATTGTGATCAAATGACTTAAAATGAATGCAAAATAGCTTTAAATACTCAAATATACTCAGATCTTTCAAATATGCACATTATGTGCATAATTATAATGTACAATCCAATTGTTTAGAATAAGTTGTATCATAAACATATTCTAGACAAAATAAAGAGCTTAAATATATGTTATTGCATTCAAATCACTTAAAACGAATGCGAAATCGCTTGACATGCTCAAATAACCTCATAATCTTTAAAATCTGCAAATTATGTCAAAACGAATCGCTTGAAATGCTCAAATAACCTCAAGGCTTTTGAATAAGTCAGTTTGTAAACATATTCTGGACTACATAAAGAGCATCAATATAGATTATTGTGATCAAATAACTTAAAATGAATTTAAAATCGCTTGAAATGCTCAAATATACTCAGAATCTGTAAAATCTGCAAATTATGTGAATAATTATAATGTATAACCCAATCATTTTGAATAAATGAGTTCATAAACATATTATAAACTACATAAAGAGCAAAAATATAGATTATTGTCATCAAATAACTTAAAATAAATGCAAAATCGCATTAAATTCTTAAATAAATGGTTCGTAAACATATTATAAATTATATAAAAAGCTTAAAAATAGATTATTGTGATCAAATGACTTAATATTAATGCAAAATCGGTTGAAATGCTCAAATGTACTTAGAATATGTAAAATCTGCACATTATGTTTCTTAATAACAATGTATAATATAATCATTTTGAATAAGTAAGTTCATAAATATATTCTAATCTATATAAAGAGCTTAAACATAGATTATTGTTTTGAAATTAATTAAAATGAAAGTGGAATCGTTTCAAATGCTCAAATATACTCAGAATCAGTAAAATCTGCACATCATGTGCATAATTACAATGTATAATTCAATCGTTTTGAATTAGTGAGTTCATAAACATATTCTAAACTATATTAAAAGAATAAATATAGCTTATTGTGATCACTTAAAATGAATGCAACATCGCTTGAAATGCTCAAATATACACAGAATCTTTCAAATCTACATGTTATGTGCATAATTACAATGTATAATCCAAACGTTTTGAATAATTAAGCTCATAAATATATTCTAGACAAAATAAAGATCTTAAATATATATTATTGTGATCAAATCACATAAAACGAATGCAAAATCGCTTGAAATCCTCAAATATACTCAGAATCTATAAAATCTGCACATTATGTGATAAATTACAATGTATAAACCAATGGTTTTGAATAAATGAATATGTAAACATATTCTAGATTATATAAAGAGCATTAGTATAGATTATTGTGATCAAATGACTTAAAATGAATTTAAAATTGCTTGAAATGCTCAAATCTACTCTGAATATGTAAAATCTGCAAATTTTTTGAATAATTATAATGTATAATCCAATCATTTTGGATAAATGAGTTCATAAATATATTATAAACTATATAAGGAGCATAAATGTTGATTATTGTCATCAAATAACTTAAAATGAATGCAAAATCGCTTGAAATACTTAAATATACTCAGAATTTGTAAAATCTGCACATTATGTGAATAATTACAACGTGTAATCCAATTGTTTTGAATATGTGAGATCATAAACATATTATAGACTATATAAAGAGCTTAAATATAGATCATTGTCATCAAATCACTTAAAATGAATGGAACATCAATTGAAACGCTCAAATAAACTCAAAATCTGTAAAATATGCATATTATGTGAATAATTACAATGTATAATCCAATCGTTTTGAATAATAGAGCTCATAAACATTTTATAGACAATATAAATTGCTTAAATATAGATTATTGTCATCAAATAATTTAAAATAAATGCAACATCAATTGAAATACTCAAACAAACTTAGAATCTGCAAAATATGCACATTATGTGAATAATTACAATGTATAATGCAATTGTTTTGAATAATTTAGCTCATAAACATATTCTAGACTATATAAAGAGCTTCAATGTAGATTGTTGAGATCAAAAGACTTAAAATGAGATCAAAATCGCTTAAAATGCTCAAATATACTCAGAATCTGTAAAATCTGCACATTGTGTGAATACTTACAACTTATAAACCAATCTTTTTGATTAATTGACCGCTTAAACATATTTTAGACTATATATATAGCATATATAGATATTATGGAGATCAAATGACTTAAAATGAATGAAAAATCACTTAAAATTCTGAAATATACTAAAATTTGAAAAATCTGCATATTATGTGAATAAATTACATTGTACAATCAAATCTTTTTGAATAATTGACCTCATAAACATATTCTAGACAATATAAAGCGTATAAATAGAAATTATTGTGATCAAAGGAGTTAAAATGAATACAAAATCGCTTGAAATGCTCGAATATACTCAAAATCTTTAAAATCTGCACATTATATTCGTAATTATAGTGTATAATCCAATTGTTTTAAATTTGTGAATTCGTAAACTTATTCTAGACTATATAAAAAAGCATAAATATAGTTTATTGTGATAAAATGACTTAAAATGAATGTAAAATAGCTTGAAATGTTCAAATTTACTCAGAATCTTTCAAATCTGCACATTATGTGCATAGTTACAGTGTATAATCCAATCGTATTGAATATATCAGCTCATAAACATATTCTAGACTATATGAAAAGTTTAAATATTAAGAAAAATTTGAATGTCCCTTATAGAATGTAAGATAAATAATTTTACAATTATTAGGTACATGCACTATTGAATATCAAGACATGATACATATCAAAATTTAATATGTTACTTGAAACTTTAGGTAAAATTTAATATACTAAAGTAAACTCACCTAATTCTAAACTAAACTGGTCAACGAAAATGATAACGTTCATGGTAGTGACAATTGCCTTTTGTATAAACCCAATTCCTTTGCATCCATTAGTACCAACCACTGTACCAACTAAGAAATCAGCTCACCAAAATTAACAATCACCATAACAAACATTATTTCTTCCTTCTCCTCATTGTTTTGATACTAAAATACCTACCCTTGTACCAATGCCTTTCCTTGAATGCAACTGGTATCAATCCTGTACTTGTGTCATACCAGCCCTAATTTCTCCCACCTTTCTGTACCACTATACCTGATCTCAAGTGGTCCTACCAATATATACCAAGACACCTAAAATCAATATGAATACACTCTCTCATCAACTGAGATCTTCTATGCCAAAAGATCTGATCAAAATTGACAGAAATTTGAAAAAATTAAACAAATTAGCCATACAATTTTTAACTTTATAATAAAAAGAAAGACAAATCACATTATTATTAATTCAAATTAGAAAAAAAAATTCACAATAAAAAAATTGATGCTTAAAGCAACAATTGATGTGTAATTACTTGTTGACTTATCATATAACACGTGTAGCTTTCTGTTTCACAAATACATGAACCCAATATGAGGAATTAATGTAGTGAAGTTTGCACAAAAAAATACATGAAAAATATTCAATCATTTATATGCATTCCCTCAACAATTCATGGTTGCTTATCCCATTTTTGTTTCACATTGTTAGCTTCAAAGTTTTTCAAAAAAATAATAAGAAAAAAAATTAAGTTACCTAATTGTAAGAAATGAATATACTGAAACCACCATCCAAAAGATGATTGTTTGGTTGTTCCTTCAAAATCAGCAACACACAATATAAAAGTAAAAGATGCCCTGCAGTTGATATCACTTCCTTTTTTCCTCAGTTCAGATCTGAAATTGAAGAAAATACTAAGGAACAACCAACAATTACAAACCTTCCAAAAATATAGCACCAATAGTACCTAGACTCAGTTTAGATTTGAAATTAAAAGATCGATAATCGATAACCTAGATAAAAAGAAAAGAGAAGAAGGGTCATTTTTTCACAAAATTTCACAGATAGGGATGACCTGTGCAGTAGATATAAAATTAATGGAGAGTGCGACAATGATGACCGTTTTTGTCACACCCCGAAAGAATGGAAGTTTTTTTTTTTAAAAACAAGCACAAACCCAGCGATCAATTTTACACACAATTTCAAACACAAATATTTTACATTATTGTAGAGCAAGCTGATACAAACTTATTATAGTCGGGGTACTTAACCTACTTACCATTTAATTTTGCCATTATTATACAAAAAGTTTTGGCAAAATTATCCTTCCAACTAACCACCCGACTATTCAAAATATTTACATAACTGTTTCACAAGAGAAGGACCAAACAACAACACAACACACACACACAAACAAACTCAGTCCTCACGCTTCCTCTTGCGCGAGGGGAACAGGTTCCTCCTCTGGAACCACTCCATCACCAGGGCTATCACCTCCTGGAAACTCGAGATACAAATATGCATAAACCTTCGGCAGGTCTTCCAAACTGAGCAAGATGGTAGCATCACAATTCAAGCTGGGGATATGTACACCTAACTTCACAAAAAAACATTCTATAGTAGTTATTGCATGTGGACGTACCAACCTACGTCTTTCCTGGAACCCTCACCATTGAGGCACATGCAAAATCAAACACGAAAGTGAGATAAAATCTCAGTGCAAAATTTTAGCTCCAGTTATACGAATCTTTATATGAAAATCTTCTTTTTCAAAACATTTAATAAAAATGATTATAACAGAATCAAGTCGTACCGATGGTACTAAACGAAATGGTCCAACGACAGGCATGCTGCAAGATGCAAAAATGCAACAGACGAATCAAGCATACATAATTCACAAAATAACTTATATACTAAAGTTCTCAAGGCCTACAGAACAGAGAGAACTTCTTCCCAAATCCATAGGTTCCAAACCATATGGCACAGAACAGAGGGAATATCCAGAAATAATAGCGCTAATATTCCGGCCGTGTTGGTGGCCAAACCAAACTACAGAGAGTTAAGTTATACAATCAAATAGTATGCCAGACAGGCATAAATGAATGGTTTCCATATCAAGTCAAGTCTATCATAAGATAGAATTATAATTTTTTTTGAAATCATTCTAATCTTAAGCTTGATCATCAAAATTTCATATCAAAGGATTACTATATCAAGCTTAATTTTCGCAACATTCAATTGGAAATTCATTTCAACATGCAGTTGAGATATTTTTGGGGCTTTTCTTATTTATATGCTCAAGAGTATGCATATTCAATGGTACGCAACATGCTATGCATGTAATTTAAAATTATCGACTTTCCATTTTTCCAAATAAAGATGTCGTATAATTTCGCACCTTCACTTCTTTTGAGCAGTTTTCGGATCAGTCCATGTTTTTAAACAGCAGATCAAGTACTGTTATTTACGATTCCTAAAATTAACTATTCGTATTTGGGTAAACGTAACAACTAAATATTAAACTGTCTTAATTGGCTTCCAAGTCTCAAATTAAATTAAGTAAACTTGATAATCATTTTAGTTGCTTATCCATTCATCAAAGTATATCAAGTACATACACATATATTTCCTAATTAGCCAAAACAGATTTTAAAGTCATTTATAACAAACAGAACAGAAATTAGGAAATAATAATCAAGTACAAAAATTATCAAACAAATCAAGAAATAATATTCCAAATATAAATAACAGGAAATTTTTTTTTTCAATTTTTGCGGGATCAGAAAAATCTGAGTAAATTGCCACAGTTTCCGTTCATAAGGTCAGATTATATCTCATCATCTCCCTTAAAAAGCCCACATCGAATAGTTAGACTAATTTAATTGGGTCCAAGTCTTTTAGTCTAATATCAAGCTCAACAGAATCCGCTAATTAATTTTAAGCCTTAATTAAATCCGAAAGCTTAAAAGTCTAATTAAAATAAAGCCCGCAATTAAAGCCTACACTTAAAGCCCACATTCAATTTTAATTCCTGCGAAATTTCGGCCCAAAAATCTCAGCCCAAAACTTTATTTAATTTCGGCCCACAAGCCAGATCTAAATTCTGCCCAATTCTCAAATCCAGCCCAAATACTCTACACGACTCAACCCAGTCGACCTGATCCAGTCGACTGAATCAAACCGTAACGGGTCCGACTGACAATCGGATCCATTTAACTCTGATCCTTTAACTCCCCAAATTTTCACATAAGTCCACAGTAAATTAAATCCCTTTTTGCACTTCAGACCAGCAAAAATATCAATTCATGCTCCTTTCCTTCACAAGTCCTTAAAACTTTACAGTTAGCCAAGTACCAGAATGGTACCAGTACCATTTATCCAAACACCAAAAATCTAATTTATACATGTATCAAGCCAAACAAATTCCTATGTGCAATTAATAAGCTTCTTAATGCACTGTTAAATTAACATATCACCTAATATGCCATAATAACACCAAATCATATTATTTTTGTTTTAGAATCTCACTGTTACATAGCCAAATCCAACATAAACATAGTGGAACTATGCAAACCACATGCTGTAAGTTTTGTGCATGAAACTACATGCTAAACCACTGTTCTAACACATATCCAATCCAATATGTATATATCAGTTAAGTTAATGTAGCATTTTAATACAAAAACACAGAGAATCATGTCATGCATCTACATGCTTCACTTCCTTCACACATACAAAGAACCATGCTATGCATTTATATGCATAAATTCCAGACCTAAGTATCTTATTTCCATGCCATGAAACCACCAACCACAGACACCATCATTAACACATACAGTTTGACTATTACTCACTAAAATGCATTCATCTCTATATAATTAAACACACGAAACATCAATTAGATAACCACGTACATCAAAACACTCAATTTTTTTTTTCTAAAATATGCAAATTAAACTAGACTGATGCATTTAGCTTAGATTCACTATTAAACAATTCTCACACATGATTTTCCTTCTCTGAACCTATGCTAACACTCAAATGATACTTATAACATAAATCATTTTATAAGTATAATATATCAATTCTACAGTTCTAAGTAATTCTCACCATGAACAAACAGTAAACAAGCATATTAATGCATATTAATGCTTCTAAATACCATATCACGCACTTACATATATTTAATGCATCCTTGTTATCTACAAAATGCAACTCATTTCTATTGAGCATGATACTAACTAACTGCCTATCCCCACAACATCCAATAACAACTTAAATTCATCAAAGTTAGCACTAAATCACATCTCACAGTCAGCCAATACTTAACCATCACAATACAACAGATAATTACTCCTATTTTTCCCCACAGAATCAAATTAAATAGGAGTAAAAAGGATATACCATGAGCTGAACTTCCCACAAATCTCCTCAGGAGCTCAAGAATCAACAAGGCCAAAATCAAAGTCAGGCTAATCAGAAATAAACTCAAATCCATACACCTTGCACAACACAAAATAATCAATCGACATCAATTCATCAACAATCAAAGATAATGATCAAATGTGCAACTTAAGAAAGAGAGAGACGTTGATTACTTTCTCCACTGCCTAAGTCAAATCTGCTACTCTCCTCTTCTTAATTTTTCCCAAATTACAACCCTAATCTCGGCCCCTTTTTAAAAAAATTACCTGAACTACGAAGCGGGAGAAGAGAGAGAGGAGAATACTCAGACAACGGAGGAGAATCAACCACTTCGTCCCTTCATTCAATGCCTGACAGAGTTCCTCGAGTAGAGAGGGAGAAGCAAGCTCAGCTCGAGCGTAACAAATATACAAACGAGGAAACAAACGAAGAATGAAGAAAAAAAAAAACAAAGGAAATTTGGGCAGAAAATATACGAGACTTTATTTTCTATAGTTTAAATATTTCTTAATTTAACACTTTCCATGATTGAATAGCCTTATAAAAAGAGTTGTAAGGGAAAATTAAAATCAGACAATTATCAATCAAAAGGCTACAGCCATTATTTTCTTTATTATCGTTTTCCTTATATTAGTTTTTATTTCTTCAATTTATTTCTTTTTCTTCCACTTTATTACAAAATTCCAATACTATTAAATCGGGATACGACAATTGGTATCAGAGAAACGATCTATGGCTTATGACGATTTCTACACACAAACTCTACAGCAAGTCCATGAACAACTCAAGTTGATGTTTCGAGTTGATTTCGAAAGGCAACAAGAAGAGATGCGAGAAATGTTTCGACTACAACAAAATCAACTTCAAGCACAATTCGACCAAATAACGAGTAATTTTGCAAAATTAGTAGAAGTTATGGAAGTTGAGGAGGCATGGCTAGATGAGATTAATGATGAAGGAGAAGAAATTACACAAACTGAACTTGAAGAGCCCAAAGAAGTGAAAATACCTCTACACACCATTGTGATACGAGAAGAAGATATCATGGAACCAACCAAAGAGTTGTGGACGGGTTTATCAACGACAACGAGTGAGAATCTAAAGTTCTTCAATTTCACAATACATAAACAAGAAAATTATCATGACCAGAGACAAAACCACATAAGTTGTTATTATTACGAAAGTATATGGTTTTCAGTTCATCGCTGTCAAGATAAGGCTCTCAATCTTATAGAAGTAGAGGGGGAGAATGTTCACTACATAAATTCGATTTTCTTGACTTTGATCCTTGAGGTCAAGGATCTCGTGAGGAGAAGGCAATGTCATGTCTGACTATACAAATGAGGAAACAAATGAAGAATGAAGAAAAAAAAAACAAAGGAAATTTGGGCAGAAAATATACGAGACTTGTATCTTTATTTTCTATAGTTTAAGTATTTCTTAATTTAACACTTTCCATGATTGAATAGCCTTATAAAAAGAGTTGTAAGGGAAAATTAAAATCAGACAATTATCAATCAAAAGGCTACAGCCATTATTTTCTTTATTATCGTTTTCCTTATATTAGTTTTTATTTCTTCAATTTATTTCTTTTTCTTCCACTTTATTACAAAATTCCAATACTATTAAATCGGGACACGACAGAATAGCATGAGGTGTCACCCTCCCAGAAGCCAACTCAGCACAGCCGATAGCACTACCCACACAACAATCGACACCATTGCCCAAGGAAGTACTCGAGGGGGAGGTTCCCTCGAGGTGAAAGAGAGGAGGAGCGACGGACAAATTGGCAAGACAGAAGAAAGAGACGAAAGTCTCGTTCCCAATTTCGTCGTTTTTTTTAATAAATTTACCCACTGGATCTTCTGTGGCAGAACCATATGACTATGTATGTTTCAACATACTGACAGCCCATTTGTAAATTAGCTATTTCATTTAATAATAAATTAGAGCTTCCTAAAAACCAGATTAGCTTGACAATTATCCAGAAAAATTCCAAACGAATTATAGAACATTTTCATGTTCTTGAAACAAAGATTCTCGCAAAACTTACTGATTAACTTATAATTCATACAATTTTCAGAAATATTTATTTTTAACGGATTGAAACTTGGTTTACCATACGACAGTCAATATTGTTACAGTTTTGATACCAATTTAATTTCTCTAAGAAAATAAATAGTATTTAAATATAGCTTTGAAGCACATTTAATATAAAATAATAATGGCAGCATCAAAGATTCTCTTGATTTGTGCATCTATCCATGGTTGGTAAGAAAATGAGTTGTCTTTCCTTAAAAATTTTAAAATTAAATTGAAAGGTCAATGAAACTAAAATTTGCTCCCATATCATATAAATATACTAAGTGGTACAGACTAGCCAACCAAATGATAAACTAACGGCATCAATACTATATGGACCTAAGAGTTCAATTTTTTTAAACAAAACCGAATCATATAATAAGATTTGTAAGAAAGGTAATAAATCCAAATTTCTAAAATAATAACTGCAAGAATATGAAAAATTATTGAATCTCAATCATTAAATCTTCCTATCATAAAATAAAACACATGAGAAATCACATCTTATAAATAGCATGACAAAATCAAATACAATCTAAATATCATTGGTTGGGAGTAAAGAGTGAGGAGCCAGGAACACAATGCAACAACCCTGAATCACACATAAAAATAAAGAATCACAAAGAGGATCGTCCAAAAATAATTCAACTATTTTTGTTGCCATGTCAAGTATTTGGATTTTTTTTAATTTCCAGTCCGATATGGTGTTCAGTTGAAGGGGTGTGAGGGGCTGATGAACTGTGTGCGCCAAGTGGACTTTATTTATTATTATTATTATTATTATTATTATTAATATTATTATTTTTATTATTAATATTACTATTATTATTATTATTATTATTATTATTATTATTATTATTTGGTGGAGAGATCTCTCGTGAAAAGAAACAAAGACCTAGCTACAAAAATAAACAGAAAAATACGAAAAAATATATAAGAATAGGTAAAAATTTGCCTTGTCATAATCAATCAAGTGAAATTTGTGTATCTAGCCATGGATCGCAAGAAACAATACCTGTCTCGACTTGAATTTCTACATGAGGCGACAGAGAGAGGAGAACCCGCATAGAAGGCGATGAAGAAAAAGAGCCACTGAGATGGAGAACCACCCGAAAAAAGCGATGGAAGAGGTAGAGAGATGATGGAGAGGGGCGATGAAGAGATAGGGGCGCCATCAGGCAAAAAAGAAATGGGGTAAATTATATTCCAAGGAAGATGTAGAGAGACCATAGAAGAGTGGAAAAAACATATTATGACGTAACGGGTCTTCACCGGTCTAGTATAATCGACACATACAAAGGTATATATGAATACACCACAAAATATTGCTTGGTGTATATTTTTAAATTTCAATATAGGTGTTTAATTAACTGAACCAATGTCAGGTTCATATATCGCAACTTTGCCATCAGTGAGGTTCTTCATATTGATTAATAGTGAATAAATAAACACTATCTAATATCAATTGTCTATTAGATAATAATAAATTATATGAAAGAAATCATAAACCTTTACTGATATGTATCCGGTAGAATTTAAATAGGAGGTATCACACGGTCCACACCTAATAAAAATAAAAATCAAACATACGAGTTAATCTTCAATCACCAGTTGTAGTAAAAGTCATAAAAATTCATTAAAATTCAAAGGCCTCCTTATGTCAGAACAGTTCGATTGTCCTTATAAATTTTACCTCTCGAAGAAAATGATAGTCTGCAAGAGGTTGAAGCAAAGATATCTTACGAGGTTTTGATCTCTAAGTATAATACTTCTCGAGATTTGGTGTTGAGAAGCTTATTTCAAGTATTGTCGACTTGTAAGCTTAAACCAAATAAGACACTATAAGTTTGTAGGATATCTTAACTTAACCGAAAGGTACTACTTCTACAAACATGATAAGAACAAAGTAGTTGTTGCTAATCATAACGTAATCTTGTAGAATGATATTCTCAAGAAGAAGTAGTGGGAGTAAAGTGAGCATTAAAATAGTTTATGCGTCACTACAAGAAGTACTCTTATACGAAACTTGTCACTCCATACATGGTATTTAGTGGAAGTTGAGCGGAACTTCATTCACAAGTTGTTTTGAAAGAAGTTTAATAGTACGCTCCTTCCAATGAGGACTCAACCATCTCACGAGTTGATGATGATTCGAGAAACTCATGGAATATATATGAGGAGTCAAGAACTCGTTCAACAAATCATTGTAGAAGTAGTTCATGAACCTCAAGTACCAATCCTACAAAAGATCAACGAGAGTTGATTGCCTAAGCCATTTGGTGCATTGGCTTCACGACATTCTCAAACTTAGCATATGAGAATCCGTTGATAAACAAGAAAATGATGGAACGATCCGATTCCACATATATGGTTTGAATTCATATGATCTTTAAATAAAATCCATGTATAACAACAAGGTATAGACCTTGGTTGATGTTCGTGAAGGAGCAATCCATCAAGAACGTTTAGATCTTCAAAAGAAAAGATTGACATGGATAATAAATCGACTATGTACAAAGCGCGGCTTCTCGCTTGTAGCTATGTCTAAGTCGATGGCTAGTTGACTACGTACAAAGCACAACTTCTTGCTCGTAGCTATGTATAAGTCAATAAAGATCATTCTAGCAATAGTTGTATTTCATATATGTTGATATATGGAAAGACACATAAAACCACACCTTCTTCGAACGAATGAAGGAAGATATTGTGCATTTGACACAAATCGAGGTTTTATTGCTAAAAACATACGCATGCTTCAAGGATCCATTAATGGATTAAAGCAAGTGTTGTGGAGATTGGAATAAAATGGAATATTACAACCGTTTCCGTCACCAAAGTAAAATACATAGCAACTTGTGAAGCAATAAAAGAAGTTTATTTTGGATCGAGTTCTTAGTCGAGCTATTATGGTTCTATGCATCTCGAACCACAACTTACTCCTAAAAAACCCAATGTTACATTGGAGATTCAAATATGATCTATAACGATATCACTTGATATCATATTGTATGGACTTTTTCGTCATTTCTCTCAAAGGATAGGCTGGGTTCCCTTGAGAAAAGGAAAATGCCTTAGATTCACCCCCCTTAAGGTTCGATCTCTGTACTGGACTCTCTTGACAACAAGAGAACCAAATCAAGAGTCGCTTCTTAAAAGGGTTTATTAATTTTGCGGGTCCTTTCTTTCCAATAGGCGCAAGCCCCTATTGTTAATTACCTCGTGATCGCTCACGAGAACCTCTGATTAAGGGATCTAAAGAATTGTATGCAATAGGCTAGGAAAATCGTCTCTAAAATGATTTTGTGTTTTTGCTACGGCTTATTTCTTTTGGCTTGAGTGGACTCAATTGATGGTACCAGACTTAATGGACGGGATCCAATTGAGGACTATTTAGTTATTCAATTGATGGTACCAGATTTTATTGACGGGACCCAATTGACAATTAGCTAAAATTGGTTTTGTGTTGGGTACAGTTTGCAATTTGAGGTTATTTTGGTTTTGGCGAAAGACTTAGGTTTGGATTTTTATTTGGTTTTACAATCCTTGGGACTATTTTGGGTCACTTGTAAGGATTGGTTTACAGACTATTTTGGGCCTTGTGGAAACAAGTTTGTTTTTGAATTCTCGGGGCTATTTTGGGCCACTTGTGAGAACATTTTTTTTTGTTATCCTCGGGACTATTTTGGGTCACTTGTGAGGATTGGTTTCCGGGCTATTTTGGGCCTTGTGGAAACATGTTTGTTTTGTAGTTCTCGGGGCTATTTTGGGCCACTTGTGAGAATGAAGGGATTTTTGCAATCTTCGGGACTATTTTGGGTCACTTGTGAAGATTGGTTTCCGGGCTATTTTGGGCCTTGTGGAAACATGTTTGTTTTTCAGTTCTCGGGGCTATTTTGGGCCACTTGTGAGAACGAAGGGGGTTTTGCAATCTTCGGGACTATTTTGGGTCACTTGTGAAGATTGGTTTCCGGGCTATTTTGGGCCTTGTGGAAACAGGTTGGTTTTTTAATTCTCGGGGCTATTTTGGGCCACTTGTGAGAATGAGGGGGTTTTGACAATCCTTGGGGCTATTTTGGGCCACTTGTAAGGATTGGTTTCCGGGCTATTTTGGGCCTTGTGGAAACAGGTTGATTTTTCAATTCTCGGGGCTATTTTGGGTCACTTGTGGTTTTAGTTTCTGAGTTTGAGTTTCGGTGGTTTGTTTCAGGGTTTGACTTTGGTTTTTGGTTTCGCATTTTTTGGCATTTTGACTTTTGGCTTTGTGTTTTAGGTTTTATGGTTTTTTTTTTGGTTTTCAGGTCTCTGCCGTTTGGATTTAGGTTTCAAGACTTTTTGGGTTGAAGTTTCAGGGTTTCTGGCTTTTGGTTCAAGGCTTTAATTCTTTTTAGGTTTTTGATATTTCTCTTTTTTTTATTAAAGTAATTTCTCTTCTTTTTTTTATTTCTTTCAAATTTGCTCTTTTAAATTTCTTTATTTTTCTATCTCTACTTTTGAAAATATTTATTGAAAAATATTTGTTTGGAAATATTCTTTTGAAGTCCATGTTTTGTTTCGTTTATCTCTTTTTGAAATCCTCTTTTTTTTTATAAAATTTCTTTATAAGAGAATTGATTATGTTTTGCGTTTTCATGATATTTAACGTTTTGATAATAAATCCTTTCAAAAGTTTCAAGAATCTTTAATCTAATGTATTTCGGGTATTGAAACACCAAGACATCAGGTTACCAAAGTATGAAAATATAACAATATCAGATTTGTTTAGATCCTGGATTTTGAAAATCATTTTATTTAAATTTTTAAAGTTTTGAGGTTATTTTAATAATTTTTCCATATTTGGAGCTATTTTAGCAAATTTTACTTAGTTCCAATTAAATTTAATTTTAGTGAGTTTAAATAAGTCTGATAAAACTCTTTACATTTTTATCAATAAGCCGTGTTTAATTTTGAATATTTAGTTACCTGCAAAATCCTTAATCCTGTTTGTCATCAAAGTACTTAGTCATATTTACTAGATTTGGGTTAGAGAGTTTGGGCTTCGGCATTAGTACAGGGAATTTGACACAGAGGTATAGGCTTGGTTTTCACTCAATATTGGTACAGAGGGGTGGTACCGAGACAATAGAAACCAATTTGATTAGTTTGTATATTGGTACCAGTACATAGCAGTACTGTGAGAATAGAGCTGGACATTAACTGGAGGCCGGTATAAAGATACAACTGGTACAGTGAGGAAGCGTATGGCTTTCTTGACGCTATGGTAGTATAAAATCTAGTACCAATGAATAGCGGGTTTGAGTATTAATTGCTGGTACCCAAGTTGCTTGAAATTGCCAGAATCTGGGAATTGTTTGGTTTGCTCCTATCGACTTGATCACCATACTGACATGGTAAATTGGGGTTTGTGTGGTTTACATGTGAGGACAGGTACAATAATTAGGCCTGATGCAACAAATTGGTTTAGGCGGTTTTCTTATGGTCTAACGTTGAACAATAGAGATCAATCTATAGAAAGTCAAGACAGACTTGGACAACAATACCCATGAATACCCTTTAAGCAAACATTGTACTTTCTCATACGCTTATTCACATTACTGACAACATACAAGCTTAATCATTTATTTCATTTGACACTATTTGAACACAGAATCTTGACAACAGAATGTCATAAACACACATAGTTGATAATACACATATACATTCTAATACAGAACCCCTATAGCATATTTTACACATGTCCTCTGAACATGAGATAAACTCAGGTGCAAATTATTATTTCAGAGAGTTCACAAATTATACTACAGATTTTATTGTCACATACAAAAGGGTGCAAAGCTTTCAAATGCTTCTCAAATACCTGTCATAGGAAAAAGAATATCTAGTCAGTATAGAATACAACAGCATATATACATTCCTTTTTATTTTGATATGCATATATAATGAAATATATTTTATGGCCTATCTACATTTAAATTATCCAGGTCATTTCTCACATTACCGATGTATTTCCATAAGATGAACTTTTTCAGAAGACACAGCATATCATTGAAAGGGACTCAAGTCACTCAACCTTTTGTAGAAATATGAAAATTTCAAATGCGCAGAAACCAAACCTCCTTCAGGAATCACAAAGTTTGACACAAATATGTTACACTACATGTACAAAGACCACCTCATCAGATTTCATTTTCATTGGAGTCCTAAATTATTCAAGGAGGATTTCCTACTCTATTTCCAGAAATGCCCCCCCTGGGGTTAACCTTCACTTACTGTTTTGATTAGGGATAATCATTCTATAATGATAAAACTAATTTCACAAGGACATTCATATCATGCTGAAGCAGTTCATACAACTCTTGAGACACTTCTGTACTTAAATCCATAATTTTGTTATTATTACAAAGGAAGTAATGCTGAAATTTTACTTACATTATAGGTACCATTTTATTATCATTTGACATAAGTACAGACCTAGAATTATCATTATGGTGACAAAGGGGTAAGAGCTCAAGCACAGACAAATAAACATTATCTAATGAAAGGTATTAACCACGGTAACAAAGAGACCTCATACAATGCACTCTTATTGACTCTGAAATGAAAGTGAATTTGGAAAAAAAACAAGGCTATGCATAAGCTATCTTATTTCATGCAAATTAAGCATCCCAATAAAGAAAAGGGAACAATATTAGGATATGAGATTCCACACTTTACACAATGGTCCCTGAGAAATTAACTTATTCGCTATTTTAATCATACACAAATTCTGGGGAAATTTTGACAGCATCTCCCCTTGTTTTTGCCTTAATTTTCCTTTTAATTCTCATCAAAATCTGACTGCATGAGACGGCGTCTCAGTCAAACTTTGATGATTGATAGCAGGGAAAGATAGAATGGCATTCTATCTTGTGATATGAGGATGAGAGACGAGAAATTAAGATGACATTCAATGACCAGTACCAATTTGGTACTTCCATATGGGTTGACTACACAGATTCATCTATTGACAAGCAAACACAATCTTATATCTCATGCACCTGGGTCTAATTACATTTAATTTAGCAGAATGTCATAATCACTGAACCAACTGTACATCGTGTCAATCTTAAGAGATTTCAATCAGATTCTGACAGATTTAGACTTGAACATGATCGGTTTCGATGTCATTTCAGCCGATTAATTTAAACACAGACTCGAGTGTAGAACTAAAAGGAATTGTCAAGAGAAGCACTTCGTTTCATCAAATTCAGATTCTGTACAGAGAAGAGGGAACTTAATTGATTTCGAACCATAGGTGACACAGATCAAGACTTAGTTGTTCTATTTAGCTGTTCAAGTATTAACAAGCAAGAATCCCATTTGATTCTTGACACAGATCATTCAAGATCGAGGTTTGCAAACAGGATTCAAACAAGGAATGATAAAATTGCAATTCTCACGCAAGAAAATCGGATCAGTTATTTCAATTTCATGTCAAAAGCTGAATCCAAGCATCAATCAAGCAATCGATACCACAATTTTAGATTTTTCGGTACAATTACCTTGATTTATACACAAATCAACTTGCAATCTTTTCTCTTCTTCCTAGCTTCAGATAGAAACTCGAGCCTCTCTCTCTCTTTCTATTCCTAATCTATACAGTGGATATCTCCCTCTTTATCTTTCTCTCTCTCTCTCTCTCTTGATTGTCGATGAAGAATTGATCGGCTCCGTCTTCTCCTCCGCTTCAGATTTCGCACTGAGCTCCAATCTCCAATCTCGCCTCTCGGAGCTTCTCTCCAACTGACCCCCGGAAAATTTCCAATTCGCTCCCCTTTTCTTCCCTTTTTTCTTCTGGTTTTTAATCCCTTCCTCTAACCGAATTTGGTTGGGAGAGAAAGGTTCATCTTTCGTGCTTGCTCCTGGTTTACCGTGGACCAGTTAAGTTCTTGGCCTCCTCTTCTACACGGTGTATAAAGAACGGGCCCTTCTATAATGCTCTGCTGAGAAGAGTTTTGAACCCAGCGTTTACCTTCTCTCCATTTGCTTCATGACCTGGGCGTCTCCATTTATCTATTTAAATTGGATTTTCAAAGTTGTTTGAACTTCGTAAATTTGCTTATTTCTCCAATCGCGAAAATTTAAGGTCAAACACATATGATGATGATCAAGAATATATATATACTAGTATATATATATATATATAGGGTCGAACAAATTTGGATAGGTTCGCGAACACAGCGAACACTCTAGCATGACCTCTATCTTGAGCAGTATACGAGATACAGTTATGCATCCATACGTGGTGAACGTATGAGTAACTAGCTTTAAGCGTATTATTTATTTTGAGGTCCGAAACATGTATATATGTAGATATATGTGATATCATGCATTTATATATACATTTTGGCCGGACTATACACCTAAATCACTACTCAATTCATATAATTCACTACGTTTTTATGTCATATTTGCTAGGATTTGGTACTGCCGCCGCTTTTCATTCATTTCGTAGGTACTTGGTGGAAACAGCGCAACAATTGGACCTTTTTGGACAAACCACGCGAAGAGATCACTTGGATGCATGGAGACAGATCCCAATTGGCGTGCCCAAGCCTATTACAAGCCAGATGACTCATTCCTGGCCCGCATGACTCTCAGCCTGCACTGTTTACAGGCCATTCGGCCTACCATTCGGCTGGCCCTGGCCGAATGCCTGGTCGAACACCTCCGTTTTGGTAAGTTTCTGCTATGGAAACTCGCCTCCTCTACCCTAGCCGCCTGGAGGCTGCCATATAACCTTCTCCCCTGCCAGAGAGAAGGGGATCCCACGTTTTTCTACCATAAACCCACCTGTTGAAGCCCTTTCCACCGCCGTTCTCGCGCCGAAAGGCGCGGGATTGCATATTTCCATCCTCACACAGCGAAGTTAAGTCCATAGCAGCAACCTTGAGGAGAAAAGTTGTGCGGCGAAAGCAGTACAGTTGATCTTCTCCATGATTCCACGAGTTCGAGCCATCAAGACGGAGGTTTACCTGGTGTATTCTTCCCTTTTTATGTTCTATTCGAAACTCATGGAATTTGTATCTTTTATTACAGCATTTATTGTTTGTTTTGCAATCATGTTAGGCTAGGTTTATTATATGTCTTAGGAATGTAGTAGTAGTCTATTGATTAGGGACGTTGTAGACTTGATTTGTGCTTTATATTATTGTGATTTGTTTATTGGCATGCTTATTTGTTGTTATTTGCTTATTAATCAATATACACGACTTGATGAATGCGCACATTTAGTTGGGGTATTAAAATATTGAATTGATAGGTTAAATAATAGCAATATCACGAGATAGGTTAAAATCGAAAGATAACCAATCGAGTTGCATAACACGATTTCTAATTAACTAACCATTAATTAGTTATCTCATAGAACCACAACAAATAGACTTGGATATTCGACCAAACGAAAGTTAGGTTAGCGATTCAAGAGGCGTTAGGTTAGCATGGTATCAACCCTAATCCAAGGTGAAAATCAGAGGTTAGTAGGTTAGTTATTGTCACCAAACCCTTCACAACACGTAATATTAAGTATGGATCAGGAATACAACATTTATGTGGAGAATACGCTGTCCAGAGCAGCCATTCGACTTTCTGTTCGGCCTGTCCTGGCCGAATGGTAGGCCGAATGGTGTCTCTGTCCACCGTATTCGTCGATTCCAGCGATGAAAATCAAAGGATTGACACTCCATGACCTAATTATAGATGAAACTAAATTTCTAGGATATTACTTTGCTTATTTTATCATCAAAACACCCAAAAATACGTTACTTTATTGCATTTAGTTAGTTGTCTTTGTTTATTCCAAAAACACTAAAATTGCTTGTCTAGCTTTCGTGAGGAAATAAAGTCTCGTAGTCAATTGTACCGTCCTTGTGGGTTCGACACCTTAGCTTTACTATAAAAACAACAAAAATATATAAAAACACCTTAGCTTTACTATAAAAACACCTTATGTCCTAGAAGTCAATAATTTAATGACTTAATTGTTAGTTTATGTCTTGGATGATATTTTATTTGTTCCTAGATTTATTATTGACATATCATTCAGGTTGAGGATCTGAATTGTGGATCTCTGTGGATCATTCTTTAGAATGACAATAATAAATCTAAATGGTCCATAATCTTGATAATTAACAAGGAACATTAATTATCATATAAGATTAGTATGCAAGTTAAGTGATGATTAAGTTCTACAAATCATAGGTAAAGAGTTACCAACTTAATTGCATATGTATATGTTACGGAACATAGTACAGGACTTGACCCAACAAAATAAACATATGGATTGTGTTATGTGTCATTGTTTATTTCGTTATGATTTTGGTTCTAAGTTTGAGATGTTTATCTTTTCCACATGAGGATAGGTTCAATAAATATTGTCTACCGCTGATTCCCGATAAGGGCTGCTATACGGACTTTATTTATGTTCTCTTGAATTGTGCGGGAAAAAGCTAATCATCAAGAAAACCGTATGTCCCTCATTAATTCACTTAGTGAGTGACGATATCTGTTTGGGCCCCTTGATGGAGTTGGATCGTATGCGCGCAACTAGGCGATCAACTCTAGATCAAGAAACGTATAATCTGCAAGAATGACACATTCTTATCTTGGATTATACGATGATATCGTGTGACATAAGAATCAAAATAGAGTGTTTGACCCTAAAAATTGGCCATAGTTGAAAGACTGTTATATGGGATCTGGAAACCCCATGGGCAAATAAACTGGACGTTTGATGCATGGATAAATTTCTAGAGTCGATTTCAGATCATTCCGAAATAGTCAGAAAATGCATGCCTGGATGTGATGACCGAAACTTCCAGATAATTGGCTCCAATTTCCAACATTTGTATTAATGCTAATATTGACGAAAGAATGTTAATTTAGTATCAATGCAATATGTTTTTTTCGTTGGATCCATATAAACCACAATTCATGCCTCAACACAAGGAAAAATAATTGTATGATTTTTATGTATATTCATACATGAAATCATATGATTGTACATCAAGAAGCAACAAGGAATAAGAATTCAACATTTTGAACGGTCCTGGATACATCGATGTTCGTGCAGCTCTTGATTTAAGGATTAGATCAAATTAAACTGCCATACCTTTTCCTTACCATTGGCCCACATCAGCCCATCGGAAATAAAAAAAAAGAAGAGAAATATCAGGCCCATAAACCCACATCAGCCCAATTTCATTTCGCTGAAACCTCAGCGTCTCAATTTCTCTCCGTTTTGACCCTCTCGCTGAAGACATGACCCCGCCTGTCAGCCTCATTTCTTCCGTCTCCTCTCACTGACTCCGTGACCCGACTCGTCAGCTCCACAGCAACGCCTCCTCATTTCCTTCTCCGTTCCGTCTGTCACTGAGACGCGCCCCCACTGTCAGCCTCCTCTTTTCCTTCCCGTTACTGCAGTTCTTCATCTGACGAACGCCGTGACGCAAGGAAACCGCCTCTTCTCCGGCATTCAATGCTCTTCCCTTTCTCTGCATGCTCGACCCCACACAGCAGGAGCTGAATTGGGAGAAATTCCGGTAGAGCATTCAATGAAGACTGGAAAACTTGGCGCTAACGGAAGCCCTTCTCCATTTCTCTCCAGTGAACTGAAATTGGAGGCGATTTAGGCTTTGACTCAGACCCAGACTAAACCTGCAAATCCAGTTCTGAGTGAAATTAATTGAAAAGGAACCAAACTTCTTGCCTAATGTCAACAAGGGGTCAATTATGGTGACATTTGGACAGTCAATTTGAGGAATTAAAGAAACAAATCATGAAACAGTCATGATCAGAAACACACTGTTTTCTCTGAGTTAAGGACCTTCATTGAACAATTGGTTCTATTGATGATCAGGGAATAAAACAAGTACAGTTGCTTGAAGCTACAAATGTCATGGTTTATTAGTGGCAGTGACAAACTTCACAAGGAACACAAAATTGATAATTCTCAAAATGGAGAGAAGAAAGCTTGCTCATCATTGGAGACCATAAGGAAGTCCTGTGCAAGAAAATACCAAAATGCCCACCAGGGGTAAATCTGTCCAGAGAACTCCATCTACAGCGATTTGCTTGTTTCTCCTATAAAAGAAGCCCAAGGCCAGACTCAAAAAAGAGAGGAGGAGAAGGGATTTTTTTAACACCTATACACTGTCCAGAAGAAAGACACACAACATACTCACCTTCTGCCCCTTTCTTTCTGCCTCACCTCCTTCACTGTGCATAAGCTCATGTGCTGAGCATAAAAGAGAGAAAGAGAGAGAGAGAGGTTTTGTTAGGTTAGCCAGAAAATAAAAGAGTGTAATCTCCTAGTAAAAAGAATGTAAGTCCTAGGGGGCCTTGGCTCTTGGTACATAGAGTTCAAGGCCGTGATAATGTCCTTTTTTATTATGCAAGGATATGTGCATGTGTCATTCCTTTCTTTTACTTTCTGTTTCTGCATTTAGCTTTTATTCTCTTTGTATTTTTGTTGCCTCTCCTTTTCCCCTCTCTTACACAATAAATGAACAAAAAGCTTGATAAAATAAAAGTGCTTAAACAAAAAAAACAACATATCATTGAATATTGTTCAAAGGACAGCAGGTACCCCTCAATATCTCAATCCATGAAGACCATCCAGAGAGAGAATAAGCTCTCTGGATTGAAGACCATTTGAAGACATCTCAGAGAGAGAATAAGCTCTCTGAGACATACCTTGTGAAGACCATCCAGGGAGAGAATAAGCTCCCTGGAATGAAGGCCTTTTGAGTGAGAATAAGCACTCAAATGGTGACCCCCTTTTGAAGCTAGACCTAAGCCTTACAAGCCGTTATGCTGCCCGTTTAATGTCATGTCTTAACCTCTTGACAAAACAGCCCCCTACCATGCCCAATTGCAACTCAAACTCAGCCCAAACAACAATCATCAAACCACCTCAATACCCTCCCTATCTCACATCCCTACAACAGCCATTGAAACCTCTAAAATCCCTCTCTTGTCTTGCCAAAACCAAGCCAAACCAAACCGTTATGCTGCCCAATTCTCATCAGCCTATAATCACCTAAACAAACCTCCATCATGGTAAATCACAGCTACATCCATACCAAACCCTTAAGCTATTCCTACAAATACCCCTCTCAAAAAATCATCAAGCAACTGTAATAAGCAGTGGGTTCGACAATTAAGGCAAGAACCATACTATACGATATGCTGGTCAGATTCATGGCTATATCCATTCTCACCAAAAACATCAAACTTAGACCTAAAATGAAATGCCATGCCATGAAATTTATGGGTTACCTTGCTTCATGCGCATACCACCTTGTTCTCAAGCGCTTCATCATGCTCTTATCATTGCTAGAAAGCTCTAACCACCAGCGAACCATGGCCGAAACCTTACCTTGGTGAAACTCTATGTCGAGACCCAAACCTCAAAATTGATGATGCAAGAACCCTCCTGCATACTCCAAGACACTCTCAAGATGACCAATTGCCTCATGGGACCGTCAGAGAATTGCCACCAAAAATCCATCACCATGCCTGACTTTGAGCGAGGTTAATTTCTCTGCCGCCAGCCTCAATCGACTCAGTTGAAGTGACACCACGCCTCAGGAGCCTCTCACTATACTCCAAGATCCGTTCTCTGTCGGGATTCGCCTCCAGAAAACCCCATCGCCACAAAAGCCGCTCAAAAACCCTAACCATGGCCGGAGAATACAATTGCGCTGGCGGAGGGGTCTCTATATCCGACAAATGGGTCATTCGATGTCCGGGAGCCACCGCGACAACAAAGAGGGCGATATCAACCTCTTGCAGTGGCTCAGTCATTCCAATTGAACTCACCATGGCGGTATTGTATCAACAGATCGAAGAAGAAGAGGAAGGAAGTGAGGAGGGATTCCCTCTTATGTCCCTGATTTGAACGAACCCGGTGTAACAATGGACATACACTGACAATGGGCCCCATTCAATCAAGAAAATCACGGCTCATAGAGTGCCAAGCTCATGGAAAGGAGGGGGCTATTTTACTGAAGCGATCCCATTTTCATCGATCCTCTGTGACATTCACATGCAGCGAGTCACCGACAGGCGACAAGGACCAACCATCCGCCGACACCTGTCTCTTCTGTTAGGGGACACCAAAGAAGCGCTAACTCTCTCTCTCTGCCGAGTTGGCCCAATAAAATCCTGCCACGTGTCCATATCTGACGAGCTGGACCAATCATATTGTTGGAAACATTTAAAAATTCATAGAAAATCAACCGCAACTCAGAAAAATACAAATCCAATTTCTATGGAATCATAAAATTACGAGGAATTTAATCATACCATAACCCTGATCTAAACCATGCCGAAACCAGTTCAGAACAATTATAAAGGAAAAATCCAAAATCTGACCAATCAGGGATTGCCATGTCATTTCCAGGATTATTCTGAAACCCAGAAAACTTCCAAAACCCACCGAAAATCATGAGGAAAACTCCTGTAAATCCAGAAAACTACAAGGAATCTAATTCTGCTGAAATCATGACCAAAATCAGGACCAAACCATTTTTAACATTTTAAATGGTCAACCACAACTTGCCACCTCAGCGGAAACCTTAGAAAAACCATTAAAAATCACAGGAAGCTCAGAAAACTACATGGAAAATTCCTGTGAACCCAGAAAAATATGAGGAACTCAACCGCATCAAGAATTTTGCCGAAACCCGACAGATGGCATACTCGGTACCACAGCTACACCGAGACCACCGCCAAAACCTAAAACCCACATACCCTGAACCTTTCAGATCAAACCAATAAAGGGATGGACGATACTCTAATGCCAAGCCTAAACTCAAAATCTAGTAAAGCCAATGAATCCAACCCCCTAAAGAGACCTAGCGGAGTGAAACCCGGAATTGTCTGAGCAGGACTAAATTGGGCAAAACTCTGATACTCCATGACCAACTCTGATGACCACCAAAGCCCAAAAGAATTAAGTTCAATGTTGAGAATCCGATTAGGGACTCAAAATCCCTCTTCAGAAAATAGGAATAATCCAATTCCGACAAAACCAACCTGTACCCCAGTAGATCCAGAGCCTGACGAGGACGGAACCTACCAGCTGAGGAACAGACCAACTCAACAAGGTGCACCAATCAACCAAAAACCCCAACACTGGAACACCCAGAACAAAAAACGAATAGTCTTGTACCATGAGTAACCCAGATCCTGACAAGACTGGCACCCTATTACCCGAGGAACAGACCAACCAAGGCTCACTAAAACAAAATAAATAAACCTAAAACCAACACCAAAATAGCACTGAACCCCGGAGAAACCAAGTCCTGACAAGATTGGAACCAAACAACCGAGGAACAGTCCTACCCAACCTAGCGGAAACCTAAACAAACAATCTTTGGTCGTAAACGAAATAGGTCGAATTGAGACTACACACACATACTGATCGTACTTCGCCAATGCGGTCAAGTGACCTCAATCTGAGAGCAAACAACAAGAAAGCTAAGGCCAACATTTCATTTGGGAAGATGAAATTAGCAACGATGCGAAGTTAAGTTCTGAGCATCTAAGCCAAAACCTTTCGACCCCGGTTACCCGAATTGTCAGTGGATTTGATTTGGATAACCACCCGACTAAAAAGAGCATTAAATCGGCCGTCTGGAATGACCTGAGGAACCATTTCAGATACCATAAACCCTGGCTATTTAAGCAGCAAGACTCGGATAGTTTTGTGATAGGGACAAGATCCACCCAACAACCCCTGATATTCAAGAACTTTAATTGAATAGACCCGCAACAGGGATATCCCAAGGGAATAACTCAGGAGTTCTTCTTAAAAACTCCAACACACCAATCTTCGTCTTTCAGAACCATAACCTGATAGACTACCTTTCAAGACTCTGGCGCCCAAACAAACATATCAACCAATCTTGAGTTGCTACACGAGTCCCTTCTTCAGAGACAAGCCTCAAACTGATCTAATGAGATAATTCGGATATGTCATAACCCATGAACCAATCTCAGGAGACAATTTGAACAAGTCACTGGCCCCCTCCCGATTCTGGCGTCCGGCCAAACATATAATCCAGTTCCGGATGACTACTTGAATCCCCCTTCTAAATATGAACTTCATATCGCCCTCATGAAAGCAGCTTGGGAAATCTGCGACCACCAAGTTGTCGGTAGGAGACGATTTGAACAGTCAACACCCAAATCATAATGCTCTTAAGGCTGGTCAGATCAACGAAGAATTTGATCTGGGGAGCCGCCCCTCGCGCATAATCGGGATTCAGTATAGAACAACCCAAGGCACATGCTGAATCCTCAGAACATCAATACGCCAAGGCCCGATGTTTCCAATCAACTTGACATCCTAGCCAGAAACCAGGAACCAAGTTACCAACATCTGACTGGCAATCAGATGGACCTTCCAATGATTCGGGTCGCAACCGAGTCATATACCCTCTAACTAGACCCACTTGGCTGGCAACCAGGTGCATACTGCATTTTTCTCCACCCCAACTCCAAGCATCACGCTCGTATCTCTGACGGGCTGCTAACTCTGCATCATACTGGCATCCACCCCAAATTTTCGGTTGGCTACCGAAGTGCTTACCGACGAGGTCGAGGCACATCAACTCTCAGTGGGAGTCAGACCATGATATCTTGACCAGGTGATCAAGATGTCCGCCATATACTCTATGCCAACGGATGAGTATAACTTCGATGTGCGAGACTGCCAGAGTGGTTCTGTCTCAAACGTCACTCGCGCACCCCAATAACGCCCTCTACAGTCAGGCGTTAAACTGTTATCAGGAACAATAATCAGGGACATGATGATAACAGATAGAATGGCCGATATTACCGTCGCCGACTGGTATCGAGTCATTCACCCGTTCTCAGGAAAACGACCAACCTAAAAATTCCCAGAAACGAGCCTTAAAACCAACCACATTGAACTTTCTTCCCCGAAGCTCAGACCTGAACGAGGTCTATGCGAATCCTCTCCAAGTCATCAAAATCCAAACAGGAGCCTAACTCAGATTCCTCCTATCCTCAAATCCCAAATTCCTCATAGTTTCCTCATAATACCTATCAAGTGGCAAGAACTCAAATTCCTCTCGTCAGAACCCGAAAATCGAGATAACTTCCAGCAATCAAGGGCCCAAACCAAATAGAGAACACCAGGCCAACATCAATTGAAGGGCATCAAGCCGAAACCTCTACAAAGGCAACAACCCAACATCTACCAAGGCAACTTCAAAACCAAGAGCACGGAACCAACTGTCTTGCGATCAAATCCATTGATATGTCAGAAAACAACAAAAAAAGAGAAATAACCCCAAAACTAAAAAGAAAAGAAGAATAACCCCAAAAAACAACAAAAACTAAAAAAAACCTCAAAACACCAAAAATAGAACAAGTCTTTAGCCCCCCCGTAAACGCTAATTGTGTTAGACAATTCCCTAGCTGTTTAAAGACATAGAATCCACCGATATCCCTTTGAGTTTCCAGATCTAGAGGTTCTCTCGACCATGTCAGAGGTAATTAACAGTAGGGGCTTGCGCCTACTGGAATAACTGACGAACCCCCTAAATAATAAACTCTCGTGGGAAGCATTAAGGCCGTACAGTTGTCTCACCCGTGAAGGAGACAGCCGTATCGTGACCTTAAGGCCCGCGAGAGGTATCTGATCCGTATGCTTTTTCCGCCCTCAGTCCGCCATAAACGGGCACCGTCACCCAACAACCGGGAGGGCGCCGAAAGGTGCGAGACAGGTCCTGGCACGCCCGGTGGGACAGTTTTCACCTCTCATCTAGGAAACTCAATTTAAAGGAATATCGATGGATATAATGTATAAACTTAGGGAATCTACAATTCAAACCATTACTCACGATGATCTTTGAGTGCTTTTCTTTTTGTAGGAAAATGGCGCACAAGAGCAACAATCAAGGAACAACGAAGCTAGGACTCACTCCGAGCACATTCATGGTCGGGTCCATCCCGGTCACTCTTCCGACGGTGCAGGCGACTTCAGACAATCCCTTCACTGTTGATGACTCTGGAATGACAAGTACGGAGTACGCCAATGCCATCTCGACTCTTTCCTTTGAAGTGAACGAACACTTTGAGGGACCTCAAGACGAGAAGACCACCGTTATCATTGAACCGATGGCGAAGAATATGGCGAAGGACAACACCACCTACGCCAAAACCTCGCAAACCCATCAAGACAAACCATTGGTTCAGATTGACATATCAACAATGCACTCTCTCACCCTACTTCGAACTCTGAGAGAGAAATCACCAAAAAATTTCAGCTCACCTGTTAGTCGTCAGCCAGTACTGAATGCCGAACCAGTCCAGCCTGACGAAGATATGGTTGCCAAGATTAAGGGGACAGACCACATACCTGGTAAAACCCTCAATCAATGGAAAGAACCTCGCGTACCTGTCTTCTTAGTTGAAGGTTCGATCGATCCAAAAACCAAGAAGAGGCGAATGGGGGCACGAGTTCCAAACCCACCAATCCTTGATAAGCTGGTATACCTTGGAAATCAACTGAACCACGCATCAGGGAGCAACACGATAGTTAGGGAATGTCAACCACTTTCCTTAGTCAATCCGTTTACTGGGATAGAAGCCATTAGAACACATGATGAAAGTATTGAAGAAAATTGTCAATCGAGTGGAAGACAACCTGTGGATTGTATAGAAAGTGCAACTGTCTATGCAATTAGAAGCGATCCACAAGACCTTGAAGAACCCAATCACAACGTCCAGACGCGTGAAGCTACAATGGAGGCGGCCACCGACGACAACCTCTTCCAGATTTCCTTCACCAAGAATGATCTTCCTGATGGAACAGTGTACCACAACAAACCACTGTACATCACAGGAGTGTCGAATAGAGTTGTGATTAACCGAATCTTGGTTGACCCGGGATCATCAGTCAACATCCTTCCGCTGGAATCACTAAAGTACTTCTCTCTCGAGGCCAATGCTTTAAACCCTAGTCAACAATTGATCTACGGATTCAACCTGTACTCTCAAATGGCACTAGGAGTAACCACATTGCCATTCTCTTTTGGAAAGCTTGAAACTCAGGCAAAACTCTGTGTCATGGAAGTCAGCGGATCCTATAAGGTGTTATTAGGTCGTCCATGGCTGCATGCGAACCAATTGGTGCCATCTACTCTACATCAGTGCATAAAGTACATCCGGAATGGGAAACATGGAAGGATAAGAGGGGACAATAATCCTTTCTCTATTCATGAAATGGAACTTCCAGATGCGAGATTCTTTGCACCCAGACCATCCCTGGGGGCAAACTCTGAGCGAAAACCGCCAAGCCCTAAGGATGAACGCTCAGTGCTTTCAAAACACCTCGACAAAGGCAAAGTGGAAGCACGTCCTCAGAAGAAAGACCAACTTGGAAAACAATCACTGCCAACTGGATCTGTCCCTGATTCAAGAGCCAAGAAGTCGCGCAATAGAGGAAACGAAACCCAACCTCATGCTGCAGGAATGCTCCAGTTAATCAGCAATGAAAGTAGTGCGAACCACGTGTTGATCAGGAAACCTAAAGTTCTAAACATGGATCAGATTCCTGAAACGGACAAAACCCTATCCTTGTATCAACACCACTTCCATGAAACAATGAGGTTGAGAGATGAATCTGGGAAAGAACAAACCTCAAAAGGGAACTTAGCTCGAGACAGCTTCGATCATGTCGAAGAAATGGGAAACGAGCTAAGAAATCAACTGGCATTCCAGAAGCCGCCCCAGGACCCACTCCTTGGAAGGGTTGTCCCAAAGCGAGCGAGAGATGTAAGTCCGTCCACATCCAAGACGAGCCCAGTAATGGAGCTCATTGGAAACAAGGAAGCCAACAACCAGGCCTTCACCGTCGACCCCGACACAGGAGGCCATCAACTGGCATTCCAGAAGCCGCCCCAGGACCCACTCATTGGAAGGGTCGTCCCAAAGCGAGCGAGAGATGTAAGTCCGTCCACATCCAAAACGAGCCCAGTGACGGAGCTCATTGGAAACGAGGAAGCCAACAACCAGGCCTTCACCGTCGACCCCGACACAGGAGGCCATCAACTGGCATTCCAGAAGCCGCCCCAGGACCCACTCCTTGGAAGGGTCGTCCCAAAGCGAGCAAGAGATGTAAGTCCGTCCACATCCAAAACGAGCCCAGTAATGGAACTCATTGGAAACAAGGAACCCAACAATCAGGCCTTCACCGTCAGCCCTGACACAAGAGGCCATCAACAAGCATTCCAGATATTGCCTCAAATGTCGCTCCCTGGAAGAGTCGTCTCAGAGCAAATGAAGGATGTAAGCCTGTACACGTCCAAATCAGATCCAACAGTGGAGCCCGTTGGGAAGGAAGAACTCAAAAACTCAGTCTCCGTCGTTAGTACCGACACTGGGGGCCACCACAAGGAAAATAATGGAATAATATCCCGAGGTGATGAAGGATCATATTTTCATCACAAGAAGGGTGAGAGACTCCATTCCAGCGAAAAGGATGATAGGGAGTTGGCCGTCTCGAGATACTCAAGGGAATCCTCAAAGAATGAGAAAGACCCCAACTTAAGGACACCCTGTGGAGACCATGACAACAATCGGTTTGCACCAATAGCGCAAGAGATCGAAGAAATTGGAACATCGCGCGCCAACGCAAATCATTCGGTCCAAACAGAGTCAATAGAGATGTTCTCCCACAAAATGGATGCCACCAGGGCAGAGTCCAGCCCTTTGAAAGTCGTAGCTAAAGAACCCACAGAACCTCCCAATGTACCTCTTGAAATACGGGAAGACACTAGGAGAAAGACGGAAGGGACAATGAAGCCTGAAGTCAGAACTCCACCCGACGCACAAGGGAATGTGCAAACCCCTATCCCAAGGAGTATGACTTGGTGCCTTACCCCAAAGGATATATCAGACCCCAGTTTCAACTATTCAGCGGAAAGGATAGAACGTGTCCCAAACAACATCTGTCCAGGTTTACATCCGCATGTGGTGATACGGCACACAACAAAATTCTGCTATTGCGACAATTTCCTTTAAGCCTGATAGGACCGGCACTCGACTGGTACGCTTCGTTAAAGGAGAATAGTGTTAATACTTGGGAGACAATGGCAAATTTATTTTGCTCGACATTCGCGGTATTTACCCAAAGAATTACAATGGATGATATGGCAAGGGAAAAGCCATTAGAGGCAGAACCTATCAGAGATTACATCATCCGATGGTGGAAAATGAGTTTGCATTGTCAAAGCCGAATTCCCGATTATCTGGGTGTAATAATGATGATGAAGAACATAGAGGGACCGATTAAATCATTTTTTAGAACAAGAGACATTACCAGATTTGGTGCTTTGCTCGCAGCGGTATCAGATTATGAATGCTTGGGCTCAGATGCAAGGTCACATCATCATGGAAATCGGGAAAAGAAGACAAAACTCAAGAGAGTTCGAGATTCCAAAGAACCCTCCTCCAGCAAAAGTTTGAAAGTCTCGAGCGATAGAAATGTTAGCATTCCACGAGATCGCAGTTATGACAACCCCAAACGGCTCTTATCTGTGGTAGAGTTATCCAGCAAATCCTACTCATTTCGAAAGGAAGCAGTCCCTGAACTTTTCAAGCAAGCCATGCAAGGTGACCTCCGGTTACCACCGAGTAAGCGTCCTGAAGAAATGGAACAATCCGACAATCCAGTCTTTTGTCTATATCATAGGGTGTTAGGACATAGAATCGAAGACTGTTGGGTGTTCAAGGACTGGCTGGAAGAACAGGTCCAGTCAGACAGAATAACACTTACCAGGGATGAAAGGCAAGAGCTTGCACCACATGAGCCTTGTAACTCAGAAATCTTCACAGTGTACGCCATTGGGTCATATGAAGAAGCTAAGGAAGAAACACAAGGTCAGGATAGCGGAACTAACCCAATCTTACTGAAGTCTGATAAGGCCACTCATGAGACAAAAGGAAACCCATTCAGAGAAAATCCGACATGCACCATTGAAACAAGCAACGAAAGTCAAGAAGCGGGAAAAGGTTTAGTGTGTGTCATTATAGGTGGGGACGCCCAGATAAAGGACACACAAAACCATGATAGTGAAACCGAAGAAATCGCGCCTGTAGTAATGGAAACCAAGGAAACTACCTCTGGAAAGGAAAAAGGTCTGTCTCAAGAAAGCCTAGCAGGAACCCAAGAAAGGGACACCTGCTGTGATGATAAGATTAGAAAGGTTATACCCGTGACAGTGGAATCTGAGGGAATGCTACAACAAGCCAACTGGGGGCAAGAAACCTCGAATGTCATCATGCATCTACAAGAACAAGGAAGACAACTCATGACACTTTTACAGAGAAGTAAGGAAGTGCATCATGAGTACAGTATGATGAATCACACGATCAAACAATTGTGCCAAAGAAATCAAGAACTGCAACAAAAGAACGCAACGATATGCCAAGAGATGGAGGCGCTCTCGGAAAAGAACGCTGAAACTCAAGAATTGCTAGGGTATGTACAGGGAACAAACAGCGACTCACTGACCATACCCCAAAAGCAAGTCAAACAACAGAGCCCCAAGAGACACAGAAACAGAGCAAAGCGTACTCGGATCTCCCAAAGAGAAGGGATGCCAATGGTAGAAGAGCCTGAGGTTGTTGGAAACCATGGATCCCGGAAAGTAAAACAGTCACTAGGGGAAAGAAAGAGTAAGCCTTACTCTTTTCGCAGAGACGCAACCACTGAAATCTTCAGCCTAGCCATGCAGTGCAATTTGCGACTACCCAAGTGCAGGCGCCCCGAAGAAGAATATCAGTTCAACAAACCCGATTTCTGCCTATATCATAGGGTTCTTGGTCATGCAATTGAGGATTGCTGCATGTTCAAGGATTGGGTTGAAGACAAGTTCACGAAGGGAGAACTGAAACTCCCGTGGCACGTCCTACAAGATCCAGCACCTCATCAGGGCTTCTCGACGATCTGATTAGGGGCAGTAACACACCAAACATCACCCTGTAAATTAATAAGTAAATATATAAATAAAAAAATTATAATAAAAAAAACACCTCGTACGGGCATCCAGATTCGAGCTTACCTATGCGAGAGTACAACCTGTTGGTGCTGACGAAGGCAACCGACTTTGATCATGGGGCTTAATGGTAAATGCGGAATGTTGGGCTGATGGTCTCACTCCAACCTCTCATGACGAAACCCTCCAAAACCTTAGGTGATATCAGACGACCCGTGAGTCTGGTATCTTAATCCTACCCCGGATTGGAAGCATCTACGTCTACGGTCCGAAACCCTCCAAAACCTTAGGTGATATCAGATGACCCGTGAGTCTGGTATCTTAATCCTACCCCGGATTGGAAGCATCTACGTCTACGGTCCGAAACCCTTCAACCCTAGGTGATATCAGATGACCCGTGAGTCTGGTATCTTAATCCTACCCCGGATTGGAAGCATCTACGTCTACGGTCCGAAACCCTTCAACCCTAGGTGATATCAGACGACCCGTGAGTCTGATATCTTAATCCTACCCCGGATTGGAAGCATCTACGTCTACGGTCCGAAACCCTTCAACCCTAGGTGATATCAGACGACCCGTGAGTCTGGTATCTTAATCCTACCCCGGATTGGAAGCCTCTACGTCTACGGTCCGAAACCCTTCAAACCTTAGGTGATATCAGATGACCCGTGAGTCTGATATCTTAATCCAACCCTGGATCGAAAACCTCCACGTCTTCAGTCTAAAACTACCCCCAAACCTTAGCTGATATCAGGCGACCCGTAAGGCTGGTATCCCAACCCGACTTGAGACTGGAAACCCTCATGTCATTGAGCCGGAACTTTCCCCAACCCCTGGATGATATCAGACGACCTGTTAGTCTGATGTTTCAACCCAGTCCAAGAAACCTTTACAAACCACCAGATGATACCGGACTAGTCATCCCAAGTTTGGTATCCTGGCCTAACAGAAAGCAAACAGCCCATGCCCTTACCATAATTCAACAGTCAAAGTCAGACCAGCTGTTATCCGAAGCTGGACAACTACCACCAGAACACTATGATTGCGGACAAATAGACCCAGCACAGATGGTCAGTGGCCCCGCCGCTATCCTAAAGGTGGCAGGTTCGATTCCCATCACAAGCAGAAGAGGCGTAAACCCTAGTTCACGGAATGGAGTGCGCCTTCTCCCTTGAAGAAAATACGGAATGATAGCCTAGCGGTCCGTTTATGTATAAAAAAAAAGAAAAGAAAAGAAGAGCAAAAATATATAAAAAAAAAAGAAGTGCCCCATGAAGTTTAAGCCTCTGTGGCGTCTGAGGGCACACCCCGGTGCTCGACTAGCCATGTCTTGTAGCACCAGAGACCATGTCCTATGAATCCCTCTAAGGACTAGAGTCTCAAACCACAGCTAGTATTGAGGAAGACTGTGTGGCTTCTGAATGTACAGGCAGTGGAAATTCACCCCAACCGCCCAATGAAAAGGCTTTAAGGTTCACCCAGCCTTAAGGATCATTGAGGGCATTCCCCGGTGCTCGACAATCTTGTCTTGTAGCACCAAACCAGTTTTGGAGGTCATTCGCTCACAACCCACCGTGGTCAACCAGAAGAACCCTGGCTCTGCCCAGCAACCGATGGAGAAGAGACAACCGACATCCTCGACAAATCCAACCGCCCAATGAAAAGGCCTTAAGGTTCAACCAGCCTTAGGGATCATTGAGGGCACCACACACCATTTCCCCGTGCTCGACAATCTTTGTCTAGTAGCACCAAACCAGTCTTGGAGGTCATTCGCTCACAACCCACCGTGGTCAACCAGAAGAACCCTGGCTCTGCCCAGCAACCGATGGAGAAGAGACAACCGACATCCTCGACAAATCCAACCGCCCAATGAAAAGGCCTTAAGGTTCAACCAGCCTTAGGGATCATTGAGGGCACCACACACCACACATCCCAAATACCTGACAAGCCTTGACTGACAGCATCGACTTCAGCAATCAGGCCAAACCCCCCAGTCTTGTTAGTTCGCTCGACATGATGAGAATACTCTGATAGCCCTTGATGGAGGATTGACTATGTTCCAATCGCATAGAGTCCCGCCGGGATGCTATCCCAGAGAATGTCTGACTTGAAATTCTAACAAGCACTAGAATCACACAGGGTCGCTACCAGAAGACAGACTCCTTCCGTTTCCCAAACCAGGACACTTCGGAGAAGGAAAGTCTCAACCGCCTCAACCTCCCCTCAAAGGAAACAAGATGATAGGGGGCAACCGAGAGCGATCCCTGAAGAAACCAAAAGGAACTCAACAAAGAAGGAACTTCCCCTTTTTTTGAGATCTGATAATCTGACACCTGTTTCAAGGATAACCAGCATAGAATCGCTATGCTATAACTATTCTGGTTGCAAGAAGTCCCACCGGAACACTACCTTGGGAGACACCCAAAACTATGGAATCAGCAGAGTCGCCATCAGCAGACGAATTCCAACCAGTTCCCCAAACCAGGATGCCTTGGAAGAAGAAAGTCCCAATCACTTTAGCCTCCCTCCAAAGGAAGGAAGATGACAGGGAACAACCGAGAGCTATCCTTGAAGAAACAAAAGGAACTCGACCGGGAGAGAACTCGTGAAACCCAATAACCTCAACGAGTTACTCCGAGAGCATCAACAAGAAGCAGTCACACCTTGGCTACCCTAATTCCGGAAAAGTCCCACCGGAGTGCCGCCTCAAGAGATGCCTGACTCGGAATTCTAATGCTGGACACTTCCTCTAACCTCCCTTCGAAAGAGGGAGACAACAGGGAACAACCGAGATCTATCCCTGAAGAAACTAAGAAGAAGGCCTCAACAAGGAAAGATTTTCTCTCCAATGACCCCGACGAGTTGCTTCAGGAACAACCAACATGAAGTGGTCGCACCGTGACTACTCCAACCACCAAAGTCCCACCGGAGTGCCACCTCAGCAGATGCCTGATTCGGAACTCTAACGCCGGACGCTTCCTTCAACCTCCCTTCGAAAGAGGGAGACGACAGGAAACCACCCGAGAACTATCCCTGAAAAGACTAAAAGGGGGCTCAACAAAGAAAGAATTTTCTCTCTTCAATAACCCCGACAATTTACCTCAGGGATAACCAACATGGAGTACCCATGCCGCAATCGTCCTAATCACCAGAAGTCCCACCGGAGTGCCACCTCAGGAGACGCCTGACTTGGAACCCCCAACACTGGACAAAAGCTTTTGGGAACAAGGACCTCCGCCTCTTTTCCCAGACTTGGACTCCTCACCACTCCAACCTCCCCTTAAAGGAAGGCAGGGGGCAGGAGCAGATATCCTGAGAGCTATCCCTCAAGAAACCAAAAAGAGACCCAACAAGGAAAGGATTTCCTGGGATTTAAGCCAGGAACCCCTAATTTTGAGTCACATGAAAGGATGATGACCTTGGTCTTCTCTTCCCTTGAAACCTCAAACCTTGAGCCACAGACTTCCCCGGCTATCCCAATCCTTCCCTTTCAAACAAACTCAGGTCCAAAAAAAAAAACTCCCTGTAACCCATTGAAATAGGACGATTTCAATCGACCCTGGATAGTGGGCTGCACGAAACACAAATGACCCTAATCTTCCGCCTCCCGGATGATTTGGATCAAAAGCTCCCCCAACTGCAACCAAATACACCTTAATACCTGTCCAACTAGAATCCGGAATTGAGCAACCTCTGACCAAATAATGTGAAGGCACTATTCTGAGGTCAACAAACCGAAACTTCCCCTGACTAAAGAAGAATGAAGGAAATCCATGCATCACAAGTCAGAGCCAAGACCACGAGCATCTTCGCCCCATCTCGTCTGATTGGTAATCAGACAAGCCTAGGAAGATTATGCCCTCTCCAAAATCAAATCTTACCCACTCACATCAACATCAACTTCAGTTCAAAGGATCCATTACCTTTTCTGATCAATCCCACTGAAATCAACATCACCCATTCCTACTCGACTGCCAAATAAAAAAAAAAAACAAAAAAACAAAAAAAAAAAACAACAAACCAGGATGATTCTGCTAGCAGCAGGGTTGTGCTACACCTACTATCCTATTGACCCCATCACATGAAGTGGAATCCAAAAAAAATCAACCTACCTATTAACCTATTTTCTACTGACATAGTTGGTATCACTGCGGAATGTGTTGGAATACCTATGAGCTCTGGTGCGAATTAACCGTTGGACTACCCAAGGGACCTGGCGGACCGGTTTGTATTAGCTTACCCATAGGACCCAGTGCGGACTAAACTGAGATCAACTCTACTAACCTATTTCCCTGCCGACGTGGTTGGTTTCAATGCGGAAAGTGTTGGAATACCTGAAGGACCCGGCAGATCGGATGTTGGATTACCCAAGGGACCCAGCAGATCGGTTTGTTCTGGCTTACCCAAGGGACCCAGTGCGGACTAAACTGAGATCAACTTCACCCGCCTATCTGACTTTATCAATGTTGTCGTAATTTGTGTTGGAATACCTGAAAGCCCGGAGCGAATCAACTGTCTGGATTACCCAAGGGACCCAGCTGACCAGTTTGTTCTGTCTACTTGCAGGACCCAATATGGATCCGACTCAAAAAAAATATATTATCAATCAAATGCTTTTCCACTTCCCTATAGTCTACCCTGGTGCCCCCAGTGCAGACTAGCTTATTCTGGAAAACCCCTGGCCCCAGAACAAGCTCAACCGAGGTCAACCCCATCCTTTTGCACACCTCACTTCAGAAATCAGCCCCATCATTCGCATCCGACTCGTAATTGGATGTAACATTGCTTCACCTCGTCTGGTGTTCATTCAGATGAGTTTTAAGTTAATTCTATCGGCAGTAGGATCACCTTCCGCGTTCATCGTTGATTTCAACAATAACATGGATCAATTCTACGGATACTTGATCAGCAATCGAGAGTGTCTCCACCTCGCCTCGCCTGGTCACCAACCGTACGAAACCCTTTGAACATAATCTAGTTAAAACGTGATCATCCTTCATTTACTCTACCTGGGAACTAAGTGCCGACCCGAGTAAGACCAATTCCATTTCACCACCTAGCCTAATTGGTGTCTCGAGATGGTGAATTCACAGCCGAAACCCCACCGGGACAGTAACGAAAAAATTGGAAGAAGCCTGATTACCCGAATTCGACCCGGAAAAATCCATCATGTCACAGAAAAGATAAAAATGACCAGAAAGCCAAATCCTCGACTTATCGGGTCAACAAAACTTTATCGGCAAAAGACTCTACCTTCCCTTTCATCACCCCAAAGACACAAGACAGACTCCGGACTCGTGCGATTAATGATGATGGAGCTTCTAAAAACCCTGAATGGTTCAGTGTTAGTTCGAGGGATTTTATCACAGCACCGAAAGAGTCCCTCTAATTAGCCCAAAGGAGTACAAATAGATGTGCATTCTTGTTATCTACAAAAACTCCCGAAGTTTCACGAGATCAGAAAGAAGGTCACAATGGATGGAATCGCAGAAATATTCATCATCTCTCATCGGCTTTTTTCCATCTGAATAAGATGTTGCACCATGGAGAAGATGAATCAATCACGCTCGCAATTTTAGCCCCCTAAGCGGAACTCTAACTCTGACATGTGAAACGTTCGAGCAAATTGTGCATATGATGCCCAAAGCACCCTCCTATGCCCGGGCATACTCATTAAAGTGGCTTTGAAATCAGTAATACGGAGCTACCATGAACCTAATCAGGAAAAATACCCATGAATCAAGAATCACAACAGAGTCATTAAATCTTAGCCGGAAAATGGGTGATCAACAAGGTTGAGATAAAATAACCGACATCGTGGTTCATCAGGAATGAATTATTTTCGTGATCAGGGTTGCCAGGATCAAACCCCGTACTCCACCGACTTGATGTCAGGAAATCAGATGAAGTTCGATTACCTAAAAAGTCATGGATGCCGACCCACTACCCTAATCCCTGATGACTGAAATCCCTGGATATCAATCCACTACCCTAATCCCCTGATAACCAAAACCAGATACAATCTATTGACCCGATCGGTTAAACTGCTAAGGGACAATTCCGATTTCTTGAATCAGGAAACGATCAACCGTCCCATCAGGTATCTGAGGATTTACACAACTAATTCTTCAAACAAAGGTGTCGCATGATACTAGCGTTAGAAGACGAAGAAGGTCGAAGGCGCAAGAATAAATTCGGCCGTGACGTGTTAGCCACTGCGATCTATAAGGCTACCGTGGACAAACCTGCGATTAGATTGTCCGAACGGTAGGGATAAAAATTTTAGCGCTAAAGAACCTTCCCCAAAAATCGAACAGTTAATAGCACAGAGACTACAAAACAATCCCAAACTAAGTGCATATCAGACACAGATACAACCAGCACAACTCAAAACCTTCCTTATAAACCACTCAAATACAACATACATCTATTGGATCTTCTCACTTGAGCCGAGTACCTGAACAAACACTATAAACACCAACCAAACAAATGGAAAACCCATACAACAAATAGACTATAGCCTGTCCTCGACAGGGAAAGGGGGGGCTTTCCTCCAATGGTTCATATTGATTATGGGTAATTCAGGTTGCAAGATATAGTCAATGATCGTGTGATGCTGATCAAGAATCAAGGTACCATTGAGAGACTCGATCCAACCGATAGACTGTAACCCATTGAGCAAATTCTGGAGTTCTTCCACCAGTAAGGAAAAAGAAGCATGAGTAGTACTGATCGCGCAACGCATGTACCGAATGATCAGATATGCAATGTTAACCTTCTTGCCTCTCATAATAAGGAACCTGCTGAAAAAAGATGCGAAGAGGTATCAGTTAAAGACAAAAAAAGGAAAACCAAAAAGTGAGAAAAGTCGAAGTAGCAAACCTGTGCATGACTGAAAGAGAAGAAATCCTCTCACGGCACCCAAAAGAAACTTGGACCAATATCGATATCCACAAAAAATTCTCGAAGGAACGAGATTAATGTGTACATGGATAGCCAAGAAGAGCGCTCGAGGTAATTACGATTCTACAACACCCTTCACTCCAGTTGAAGAACCCCTGCTGAGAAGAGGTAAAGAATCAAGAGGGACCCTAAGATAGATATGCGGAGCCTGTAAATCGGCATAAGGAAGGCCAACAACTCTAGGATAACGAAAGGATCGATGATTCCCCGAGTTACACAAACCCTAGCAGGCAACTCAAGGTCGAGGGGACCACACACGCTCATTTTCCAACGCCATGGAAGAAGAAAAAGGATAAAAGGCAAACATAGAGAGTCCTCCATAATAATTCTCACAAAACTCTTCACTACCGAAACAATGGCATCCATGGAAACCATGAGACTAATCAGGAGAAACTAGAGTGTATGCTACAAATTAGTGAATGAGAGTTGATGAAGGAGAACAACTGAACTTGCCTCCATATGTAGTCAGTTGGTCATCAATCCTTTGGAACACAAAGTCAAGCGTAGCCCAAAAGGAACGGAGCATGTCACATGCAAGCCAAGCGTAGTGGCAGACAAGAAGTGACGGGAGCGCCGCGACAAGAGAAACGTTCAACAGGGGCGGAGACCGACAGAAAATGACTTTGCACGGGATAGACCATCACCTACTATAGAATTGACCATCTAGGAAAGGGGCCAACAGGAACAGTAATTTGTCCCACTGGGCCAAGATTTTATGGGCCTTAGTCAGAGAAAATTTCACAGAGGAGATGGCAGCCTGAAGAAATTCAAGACATTCCCTCACGAGATGCTGACTGTAGAAGACTGTCAAGATCCCATGTCCCATACTCAAGAGATGTTTCGCCATGTGGCCATATGAGACATTTCTTCCACAAAATATTTTCCTAAGCCCCACAAATTTCCACAGCCAAAAATTCCCACAAAAATAAATGGCCTATTGATAGTGCTGGCCTAAAACCTACTATCACCGGTATACGTTCATCCTACCGGTTTCTAAAAAGATGAACGAGGGTTTCTATATTTGTCCCTTAAACAAAATAAATAACAAATTCTTCTGTTCCTATTTTTGCAGGTATATGGAGCAGCTGAAGCCTTACGTCCCTGGAATAGAAAATAAGAAATATCTTGCTTTATAGCAATATAAGATATTTCTTCCACAAAATTCCCCAAACTCCACAAAATTCCACAAGCCAAAATTCCACATACAAAATGGTCAATTGTTGGAGTGAACCATAACTCAACCAACACTGGTTAGTTCATTATACCAGCACAAAAATAATGAACAGGGTTTATATTTTGTCCCTTAAACAAGATAAACAACCACAGACGACGACAATAACAGTAACAGTAACAACAGTCACAAGCACAACAAGCAAGCAATAACAACGAATGACAACTGCTACAATCTCGACTACAGACAACTGCAACAAGCATAAACAACAACTGCAACTACAACAGCAACATTGCTAAACTGAAGCAGGCTCATACACCTGGTCACTTTCTCCAGTCGATCCTATCCCTGGAAAGGTACAAGTGAAGAGCTACTGCACCAAGCACTACAATCACTGGAAGCCAGAAGAAGTAGAAGCAAGATGGCCACTCGAACTCAGGAAGCTCAGTCGAAGTAGTGTTGAGCCCCCAATCATATGAAGGCAGTGGTCGCCAGTATGCATGGATTTCTTGATCAGGTGGTGCACCCCGGCCGTCACCAAGCTCACGAACAACTTCCAATGCCGCATCAGTTTCGACCTCCTCGATCCCCTCAACTACACGATCAGACTGGTAACCCGACTCACTGACAGTAGGAGAGAAGCGACCATCGTCTCCGCTAGCCATTTCGGTAGTAATAGTAAAGGAGTGGAGAGGAAAGAGAATTTTGGAAGGGGAAAAAGGGAAAGAGAGAAAGAAGAATGAAGAGAGAGAAAAGGAAAAGGGAATTAAAAGAAGTAAGGGGCTGCGACTGTGACGAATGTGCACGTGTGACCGAGCAGTAGCGCCGGATTTCTCAAACCTGAAAAGACAATACATATCACTTTGTCGAAACCCTGTAAAAAATGGATGTAATGTCAGAAGTAAACAAACAAGGGAACTGCTGAAGGATCATGTCAAAATATAAACCATTGGAATAATGACAAGAACTGTAGAAAGAGACTCAAAGGTTATGAGCACGATCGATCAAATGGGTCAAGAAAGAAACCAAGATGACAATCCGGAAATACCAAGATGGCAACGTTTCAGGGATAAATACCAATATGCAAGGACACCAGAACCGGTTGCTCGAAAACTTAGATCTCCCAACCAGTTCTGGTGGGGGGCATTTGTTTGACCCTAAAAATTGGCCATAGTTGAAAGACTGTTATATGGGATCTGGAAACCCCATGGGCAAATAAACTGGACGTTTGATGCATGGATAAATTTCTAGAGTCGATTTCAGATCATTCCGAAATAGTCAGAAAATGCATGCCTGGATGTGATGACCGAAACTTCCAGATAATTGGCTCCAATTTCCAACATTTGTATTAATGCTAATATTGACGAAAGAATGTTAATTTAGTATCAATGCAATATGTTTTTTTCGTTGGATCCATATAAACCACAATTCATGCCTCAACACAAGGAAAAATAATTGTATGATTTTTATGTATATTCATACATGAAATCATATGATTGTACATCAAGAAGCAACAAGGAATAAGAATTCAACATTTTGAACGGTCCTGGATACATCGATGTTCGTGCAGCTCTTGATTTAAGGATTAGATCAAATTAAACTGCCATACCTTTTCCTTACCATTGGCCCACATCAGCCCATCGGAAATAAAAAAAAAGAAGAGAAATATCAGGCCCATAAACCCACATCAGCCCAATTTCATTTCGCTGAAACCTCAGCGTCTCAATTTCTCTCCGTTTTGACCCTCTCGCTGAAGACATGACCCCGCCTGTCAGCCTCATTTCTTCCGTCTCCTCTCACTGACTCCGTGACCCGACTCGTCAGCTCCACAGCAACGCCTCCTCATTTCCTTCTCCGTTCCGTCTGTCACTGAGACGCGCCCCCACTGTCAGCCTCCTCTTTTCCTTCCCGTTACTGCAGTTCTTCATCTGACGAACGCCGTGACGCAAGGAAACCGCCTCTTCTCCGGCATTCAATGCTCTTCCCTTTCTCTGCATGCTCGACCCCACACAGCAGGAGCTGAATTGGGAGAAATTCCGGTAGAGCATTCAATGAAGACTGGAAAACTTGGCGCTAACGGAAGCCCTTCTCCATTTCTCTCCAGTGAACTGAAATTGGAGGCGATTTAGGCTTTGACTCAAACCCAGACTAAACCTGCAAATCCAGTTCTGAGTGAAATTAATTGAAAAGGAACCAAACTTCTTGCCTAATGTCAACAAGGGGTCAATTATGGTGACATTTGGACAGTCAATTTGAGGAATTAAAGAAACAAATCATGAAACAGTCATGATCAGAAACACACTGTTTTCTCTGAGTTAAGGACCTTCATTGAACAATTGGTTCTATTGATGATCAGGGAATAAAACAAGTACAGTTGCTTGAAGCTACAAATGTCATGGTTTATTAGTGGCAGTGACAAACTTCACAAGGAACACAAAATTGATAATTCTCAAAATGGAGAGAAGAAAGCTTGCTCATCATTGGAGACCATAAGGAAGTCCTGTGCAAGAAAATACCAAAATGCCCACCAGGGGTAAATCTGTCCAGAGAACTCCATCTACAGCGATTTGCTTGTTTCTCCTATAAAAGAAGCCCAAGGCCAGACTCAAAAAAGAGAGGAGGAGAAGGGATTTTTTTAACACCTATACACTGTCCAGAAGAAAGACACACAACATACTCACCTTCTGCCCCTTTCTTTCTGCCTCACCTCCTTCACTGTGCATAAGCTCATGTGCTGAGCATAAAAGAGAGAAAGAGAGAGAGAGAGGTTTTGTTAGGTTAGCCAGAAAATAAAAGAGTGTAATCTCCTAGTAAAAAGAATGTAAGTCCTAGGGGGCCTTGGCTCTTGGTACATAGAGTTCAAGGCCGTGATAATGTCCTTTTTTATTATGCAAGGATATGTGCATGTGTCATTCCTTTCTTTTACTTTCTGTTTCTGCATTTAGCTTTTATTCTCTTTGTATTTTTGTTGCCTCTCCTTTTCCCCTCTCTTACACAATAAATGAACAAAAAGCTTGATAAAATAAAAGTGCTTAAACAAAAAAAACAACATATCATTGAATATTGTTCAAAGGACAGCAGGTACCCCTCAATATCTCAATCCATGAAGACCATCCAGAGAGAGAATAAGCTCTCTGGATTGAAGACCATTTGAAGACATCTCAGAGAGAGAATAAGCTCTCTGAGACATACCTTGTGAAGACCATCCAGGGAGAGAATAAGCTCCCTGGAATGAAGGCCTTTTGAGTGAGAATAAGCACTCAAATGGTGACCCCCTTTTGAAGCTAGACCTAAGCCTTACAAGCCGTTATGCTGCCCGTTTAATGTCATGTCTTAACCTCTTGACAAAACAGCCCCCTACCATGCCCAATTGCAACTCAAACTCAGCCCAAACAACAATCATCAAACCACCTCAATACCTTCCCTATCTCACATCCCTACAACAGCCATTGAAACCTCTAAAATCCCTCTCTTGTCTTGCCAAAACCAAGCCAAACCAAACCGTTATGCTGCCCAATTCTCATCAGCCTATAATCACCTAAACAAACCTCCATCATGGTAAATCACAGCTACATCCATACCAAACCCTTAAGCTATTCCTACAAATACCCCTCTCAAAAAATCATCAAGCAACTGTAATAAGCAGTGGGTTCGACAATTAAGGCAAGAACCATACTATACGATATGCTGGTCAGATTCATGGCTATATCCATTCTCACCAAAAACATCAAACTTAGACCTAAAATGAAATGCCATGCCATGAAATTTATGGGTTACCTTGCTTCATGCGCATACCACCTTGTTCTCAAGCGCTTCATCATGCTCTTATCATTGCTAGAAAGCTCTAACCACCAGTGAACCATGGCCGAAACCTTACCTTGGTGAAACTCTACGTCGAGACCCAAACCTCAAAATTGATGACGCAAGAACCCTCCTGCATACTCCAAGACACTCTCAAGATGACCAATTGCCTCATGGGACCGTCAGAGAATTGCCACCAAAAATCCATCACCATGCCTGACTTTGAGCGAGGTTAATTTCTCTGCCGCCAGCCTCAATCGACTCAGTTGAAGTGACACCACGCCTCAGGAGCCTCTCACTATACTCCAAGATCCGTTCTCTGTCGGGATTCGCCTCCAGAAAACCCCATCGCCACAAAAGCCGCTCAAAAACCCTAACCATGGCCGGAGAAGACAATTGCGCTGGCGGAGGGGTCTCTATATCCGACAAATGGGTCATTCGATGTCCGGGAGCCACCGCGACAACAAAGAGGGCGATATCAACCTCTTGCAGTGGCTCAGTCATTCCAATTGAACTCACCATGGCGGTATTGTATCAACAGATCGAAGAAGAAGAGGAAGGAAGTGAGGAGGGATTCCCTCTTATGTCCCTGATTTGAACGAACCCGGTGTAACAATGGACATACACTGACAATGGGCCCCATTCAATCAAGAAAATCACGGCTCATAGAGTGCCAAGCTCATGGAAAGGAGGGGGCTATTTTACTGAAGCGATCCCATTTTCATCGATCCTCTGTGACATTCACATGCAGCGAGTCACCGACAGGCGACAAGGACCAACCATCCGCCGACACCTGTCTCTTCTGTTAGGGGACACCAAAGAAGCGCTAACTCTCTCTCTCTGCCGAGTTGGCCCAATAAAATCCTGCCACGTGTCCATATCTGACGAGCTGGACCAATCATATTGTTGGAAACATTTAAAAATTCATAGAAAATCAACCGCAACTCAGAAAAATACAAATCCAATTTCTATGGAATCATAAAATTACGAGGAATTTAATCATACCATAACCCTGATCTAAACCATGCCGAAACCAGTTCAGAACAATTATAAAGGAAAAATCCAAAATCTGACCAATCAGGGATTGCCATGTCATTTCCAGGATTATTCTGAAATCCAGAAAACTTCCAAAACCCACCGAAAATCATGAGGAAAACTCCTGTAAATCCAGAAAACTACAAGGAATCTAATTCTGCTGAAATCATGACCAAAATCAGGACCAAACCATTTTTAACCTTTTAAATGGTCAACCACAACTTGCCACCTCAGCGGAAACCTTAGAAAAACCATTAAAAATCACAGGAAGCTCAGAAAACTACATGGAAAATTCCTGTGAACCCAGAAAAATATGAGGAACTCAACCGCATCAAGAATTTTGCCGAAACCCGACAGATGGCATACTCGGTACCACAGCTACACCGAGACCACCGCCAAAACCTAAAACCCACATACCCTGAACCTTTCAGATCAAACCAATAAAGGGATGGACGATACTCTAATGCCAAGCCTAAACTCAAAATCTAGTAAAGCCAATGAATCCAACCCCCTAAAGAGACCTAGCGGAGTGAAACCCGGAATTGTCTGAGCAGGACTAAATTGGGCAAAACTCTGATACTCCATGACCAACTCTGATGACCACCAAAGCCCAAAAGAATTAAGTTCAATGTTGAGAATCCGATTAGGGACTCAAAATCCCTCTTCAGAAAATAGGAATAATCCAATTCCGACAAAACCAACCTGTACCCCAGTAGATCCAGAGCCTGACGAGGACGGAACCTACCAGCTGAGGAACAGACCAACTCAACAAGGTGCACCAATCAACCAAAAACCCCAACACTGGAACACCCAGAACAAAAAACGAATAGTCTTGTACCATGAGTAACCCAGATCCTGACAAGACTGGCACCCTATTACCCGAGGAACAGACCAACCAAGGCTCACTAAAACAAAATAAATAAACCTAAAATCGACACCAAAATAGCACTGAACCCCGGAGAAACCAAGTCCTGACAAGATTGGAACCAAACAACCGAGGAACAGTCCTACCCAACCTAGCGGAAACCTAAACAAACAATCTTTGGTCGTAAACGAAATAGGTCGAATTGAGACTACACACACATACTGATCGTACTTCGCCAATGCGGTCAAGTGACCTCAATCTGAGAGCAAACAACAAGAAAGCTAAGGCCAACATTTCATTTGGGAAGATGAAATTAGCAACGATGCGAAGTTAAGTTCTGAGCATCTAAGCCAAAACCTTTCGACCCCGGTTACCCGAATTGTCAGTGGATTTGATTTGGATAACCACCCGACTAAAAAGAGCATTAAATCGGCCGTCTGGAATGACCTGAGGAACCATTTCAGATACCATAAACCCTGGCTATTTAAGCAGCAAGACTCGGATAGTTTTGTGATAGGGACAAGATCCACCCAACAACCCCTGATATTCAAGAACTTTAATTGAATAGACCCGCAACAGGGATATCCCAAGGGAATAACTCAGGAGTTCTTCTTAAAAACTCCAACACACCAATCTTCGTCTTTCAGAACCATAACCTGATAGACTACCTTTCAAGACTCTGGCGCCCAAACAAACATATCAACCAATCTTGAGTAGCTACACGAGTCCCTTCTTCAGAGACAAGCCTCAAACTGATCTAATGAGATAATTCGGATATGTCATAACCCATGAACCAATCTCAGGAGACAATTTGAACAAGTCACTGGCCCCCTCCCGATTCTGGCGTCCGGCCAAACATATAATCCAGTTCCGGATGACTACTTGAATCCCCCTTCTAAATATGAACTTCATATCGCCCTCATGAAAGCAGCTTGGGAAATCTGCGACCACCAAGTTGTCGGTAGGAGACGATTTGAACAGTCAACACCCAAATCATAATGCTCTTAAGGCTGGTCAGATCAACGAAGAATTTGATCTGGGGAGCCGCCCCTCGCGCATAATCGGGATTCAGTATAGAACAACCCAAGGCACATGCTGAATCCTCAGAACATCAATACGCCAAGGCCCGATGTTTCCAATCAACTTGACATCCTAGCCAGAAACCAGGAACCAAGTTACCAACATCTGACTGGCAATCAGATGGACCTTCCAATGATTCGGGTCGCAACCGAGTCATATACCCTCTAACTAGACCCACTTGGCTGGCAACCAGGTGCATACTGCATTTTTCTCCACCCCAACTCCAAGCATCACGCTCGTATCTCTGACGGGCTGCTAACTCTGCATCATACTGGCATCCACCCCAAATTTTCGGTTGGCTACCGAAGTGCTTACCGACGAGGTCGAGGCACATCAACTCTCAGTGGGAGTCAGACCATGATATCTTGACCAGGTGATCAAGATGTCCGCCATATACTCTATGCCAACGGATGAGTATAACTTCGATGTGCGAGACTGCCAGAGTGGTTCTGTCTCAAACGTCACTCGCGCACCCCAATAACGCCCTCTACAGTCAGGCGTTAGACTGTTATCAGGAACAATAATCAGGGACATGATGATAACAGATAGAATGGCCGATATTACCGTCGCCGACTGGTATCGAGTCATTCACCCGTTCTCAGGAAAACGACCAACCTAAAAATTCCCAGAAACGAGCCTTAAAACCAACCACATTGAACTTTCTTCCCCGAAGCTCAGACCTGAACGAGGTCTATGCGAATCCTCTCCAAGTCATCAAAATCCAAACAGGAGCCTAACTCAGATTCCTCCTATCCTCAAATCCCAAATTCCTCATAGTTTCCTCATAATACCTATCAAGTGGCAAGAACTCAAATTCCTCTCGTCAGAACCCGAAAATCGAGATAACTTCCAGCAATCAAGGGCCCAAACCAAATAGAGAACACCAGGCCAACATCAATTGAAGGGCATCAAGCCGAAACCTCTACAAAGGCAACAACCCAACATCTACCAAGGCAACTTCAAAACCAAGAGCACGGAACCAACTGTCTTGCGATCAAATCCATTGATATGTCAGAAAACAACAAAAAAAGAGAAATAACCCCAAAACTAAAAAGAAAAGAAGAATAACCCCAAAAAACAACAAAAACTAAAAAAAACCTCAAAACACCAAAAATAGAACAAGTCTTTAGCCCCCCCGTAAACGCTAATTGTGTTAGACAATTCCCTAGCTGTTTAAAGACATAGAATCCACCGATATCCCTTTGAGTTTCCAGATCTAGAGGTTCTCTCGACCATGTCAGAGGTAATTAACAGTAGGGGCTTGCGCCTACTGGAATAACTGACGAACCCCCTAAATAATAAACTCTCGTGGGAAGCATTAAGGCCGTACAGTTGTCTCACCCGTGAAGGAGACAGCCGTATCGTGACCTTAAGGCCCGCGAGAGGTATCTGATCCGTATGCTTTTTCCGCCCTCAGTCCGCCATAAACGGGCACCGTCACCCAACAACCGGGAGGGCGCCGAAAGGTGCGAGACATAGAGAAATACTTTTATTCTCTTATGCAGGATTTAAATATTGTAGCAGTACATTATTTATGCGAATTGGGAATCATAACGTGTTGCTAGATACCGCTTATGATTATTAGAATTAAATAACGATTTAATTCCATGTCCAACATAGCATAAATCCTCAAAGGGTCACACAAATAGGACATTAATCACACAGTGCATTATTTATTTATTCACAGCAGTAAGTACTGTGAAAATATGATAAGATTGATTAATTAATTATATACCGTTGCGAACCGTTATAATTAATTAAGTCAATGGATCATATAGAAATAAATTAATGCATTAACTAATCCTAAAATAATTATTAATGAGTTAATAATTAATTTAGTTCAACACAATTTTAATATAAATGGTTATATTATTTGATTGGGCCGTTATTTGGTAGCAAATAGATAGCCCAATTAAAGAGCAAATAAATGAGGCTTTAATTAATAGAATTAGAGACTAAATTGAGTGGATTAAGTGGCCCATATAGGCCCATTTCGTGGCTGCCCAATATGGTGGTAGGTGGGATGGCATAGTTGTAATTATGCAAGAGGTCAATTAGGTTTTGTGCTCTATATAAGGACCACTTATGAGAGCCTCCACCTAGATTTTCTCTCTCCTCTCATTCCTCCCATGGAGGCCGCCACTTTCATCCTCTCTTTCTCTCTTTTGCTCATGTGTTGAGCTATTTTCTCTCCACTAAATCAAGGTTGTTGATTGATGCAAGAGAGAAAACCATAAGGATTAGGCTTGTTCTTTGGGTATGCTAGCACGTACCTTGTAGAACGTGATTAATCCTCCTTGGTGGACTCGAGGGTGGCTACTAGACGTGGTGGAGATGGTGGAGAAGGCACGCCATCGATTCCCATGCCTTGGTCGAGCCCCGCGAATACGATTTCGCGGGAGGTACAATATTCCACCTATCTCTTGTGTTAATTTGGCTTTTGTGCACGATCCGTTGTGTGTGATGTTTAATTACTTAATTAAATTGTAATTAGCACTAAAAATTGAAAATTACACACTTCCTAACAAAATGTGCCATAGATGGCACAGAGGATCCCGTGCCATAGAGTCGTTTTTCGAGATTCAAAATTCAAATGCTCAATTTGAACCATTCAAGTTATTCACCACATTAAAATATTCTTAGAGACCAAATTTTACATTTTTTCGAATTTGTTTTTGCTATTTATTATGATATTTTTAAAAAACGTTATAATTGGAGTATTTCAGACCCTCCAATTTGAACATATCAAAATAAATACCAAAAAAGTTCTAAAAAAATGTAAAATTTGGTCTCCAATGGTATTTCAATATGCTGATCAAGTTGAACGGTTTGGATTGACCAATTGAATTTCGGATCTTAAAAAAAATGTCTCAAAAAAGACATCTATGGCATTGCCATCTCTGACACTTTAGCCCACCTCTATATATATATATATATATATATATATAGAGTGAATCTATTGTGAACCATGATGCATAGAGCGCTCCGTGCACCACGACCGTTTGATCAGTGATTTTGCAAATTGACAAATCTAAATTAACCAATCCAATCTATACATTGAAATCTCATAACAAACAAAATTTTACAATTTTTAGAAATTTTTTACTATTTTTTTTCGAATTTTTTAAAACTTGCCTTTTTGGCCTATAAATTAGTATATTTATAGCAAAAAATGGCAAGTGTTAAAAAATTCGAAAAAATAGTAAAAAAATTTCAAAAAGTGTAAAATTTTGTTTGCTATGAGATTTCAATATATAGATTGGGTTGCTTAAATTAGATTTGACAATTTGTGAAACCACCGACCAAAACGGTCATGGTGCACGAAAGCTTATATGTGTTGGAGTTATATCCTAGAAGTCAATAATTTGATGACTTAAATATTAGTTTATGTTGTGGATGATATTTTATCATCTGTTCCTAGCTTTATTATTGACAGATTATTCAGGTTGAGGATCTGAATTGTAGATCTCTGTGGATCATTCTTTAGAATGACAATAATAAATCTAAACGGTCCATAATCTTGATAATTAACAAAGGAACATTAATTATCATATAAGATTAGTATGCAAGTTAAGTGATGATTAAGTTCTACTAATCATAGGTAAAGAGTTACCAACTTAATTGCATATGTATATGTTATGGAACATAGTACATGACTTGACCCAACGAAATAAATATATGGATTGTGTTATGTGTCATTATTTATTTCGTTATGATTTTGGTTCTAAGTTTGAGATGTTTATGTTTTCCACATGAGGATAAGTTCAATAAATATTGTCTACCGCTGATTCCCGATAAGGGCTGCTATACGAACTTTATTTATGTTCTCTTGAATTGTGCGGGGAAAAGCTAATCATCAAGAAAACCGTATGTCCCTCATTAATTCACTTAGTGAGTGACGATATCTGTTTGGGTCCCTTGATGGAGTTGGATCGTATGCGCGCAACTAAGCGATCAACTCTAGATCAAGAAACGTATAATATGCAAGAATGACACATTCCTATCTTGGATTATACGATGATATCGTGTGACATAAGAATCAAAATAAAGAAACATATTTATTCTCTTATGCATGATTTAAATACTGTAGCGGTACATTATTTATGCGAATTGGGAATCATAACGTGTTGCTAGATACCGCTTATGATTATTGGAATTAAATAACGATTTAATTCCATGTCCAACATAGCATAAATCCTCAAAGGGTCACACAAATAGGACTTTAACCATACAGTGTATTAATTGATTTGTTTGCATTGGAGAATGCAAAAATATGATGTGTTGATTAATTAATTATATACAGTTGCAAACCGTTATAATTAATTATATCAAAAGGATCATATAGGAATTAATTTAATACATATGCTTATCCCAAAGTAATTATCATTAAGTTGATAATTAATTATGCTCAACAACATTTAATATAATTGTAGGAATTATATTGAATAAATAGGCTTAATTTAATTAGCCGTTATGAGCCGAAATGATAATCAATTGAGAAGGCCCGTTATATATTTGATATAGTAGGTTTGAGAGAGAATAAACAAAATATGGAAATGGTCCATTAAGGCCCTTAATTAGGCCGGCCTAGGGTGAGTGGCAAAAGGGTAGATAGTGAGGTAAGAAGGTTGGACTTGATCTCTATATAAGGACCACTAGTTGGTGCCTTCCAACCCTAGTTCTCTCTCCTACTCTTTCCTTCTTCTAGCTGCCACCTTCAAGAGAGAAAAGTTGTTTTCTCTATTCAATTTTTGCTCTCTCCCATTGATTATTATTAGGTCTCATGTGTTGAGAATAACTATTCCTAAATTGAATATTGGATTAATTCAAGAATAGCAAAGGAATTAGCATTCCTCTAGTTCCTACTAGCATAGGACCTATGAGAATGGTTAGTTTCCTTGGTGGACTCGAGGCCAAACATGGAGGAGGCGAAGGAGAGCACGCCATCGATTTCTATGCCGTACGATTTCGCGGGAGGTACAAATTTCCACCTATCTCTTTGTGTTGAATTGGACTTGAGTACTAGATCGATTGTGTGTTGTTTTAATTGGTTAATTAAAGATAATTAGCACAAAATTAAAATTAGCACATTTTCTAACAATATGAACCATGATTCACAATAGATTTACTCGTATATATATATTATACACACACATCTAGAAACTGACAATTGGTAAAATAGATAACATGTAAATGCACAAAAATTGTGCCTGTTTTAGTCGGATTTACAACCAATTTACTGACCACGGATAACCGGTTAAATGATTATCAAAATCTTAAAAGGTTATAGAAATCTTATCTAGAATTTATACAACTTGTAAGTCCATTCAATACAAATTGCAAATCAATTAGTTATCAATCATCAAGTCGTTTGAAAATTTAAACAAGTAAGTTTTAAAGACGTTTATTCAATGGCTACATACTTCTCTAATCATGGGGAATTTATACCCATCCTATATGAACTAAAAGAAACTATGGGACCGTTTGGATCGTTTAGGAATTTGAAAAATTTAGAGAAATTGCAATTTCTAGGAATAAATTTATTGAAAAGTGTAACTTTGTGAAAAGTTTGGATTATTTATAATAAATTTATGATAGGAAGATGAAATTTCCCAAATTTCTTTGGGTGTGTTTGGATAGGTGTGAGAAGAAAGAAAAAAGGGAAGAAGTGGGAAGTGTGTAATTTTGTGAAGAATTTGGATTGTTTATAATTTTTTTTTTCTTCTTCTTCTTCCTTCTGCTTCTTCTTTCTTCCAACGATCCAAACGCACCCTTTGGAAATCCAAACAGCCCCTATAGGTTTATATTTTCTGATTTTGATAGCTGCTTGACGGTTATGAACATAATATTTCCTTCCCGTTTTACATAACCACAGATTTATTAGCGAATATTGGACATCTAGAAGTCAACCACTGTCATACATAAGTACCACCTATACACTGAAAAGAAACACATCACCAAAAGTAACACAGGTTGCAAAACACAAAATAGTTCGTATATTCTCATTTCCATCGTTCGTACACCTCTAACAGGGGCCACAGCCCCGCTATCTCCTCTGAATATATTTAAGTTTACACAGACAAACATCAAGCAGTTGACAAAAGCCACCTTCAAACCAAGATACAACCATAAGAAAAAAAAAATAGAAGAAATTAAATCATTCATAACAATATTTTACAGAAAAAGAATCACACACTATTATAAAGGTCCAAATGGTTCAGGAAGGGGCTCAAACCTGTGGTCAAATACTGGACTCTGATCTGACTTGTCATCAATTGCATGCAACCAATTTGTACTTTTTACATCTTCTCTGAGCAACATAGCATCATACCTTGAACTACCATACAAATCTAACTCGTTTAGAGTCTCCTTCAAGAGCATTATATTTCTGTCAGGAGAATTATTGGCAGTGCTTTTAGAATTATCAGAGTTTGTACCATTGCAACTGCCATTTTCAGAGTGCAAATCTGATGCTCGAGAGTTGGCTGTAGGGTCTGACATGCGAGCTGGCCGCCCCTTGGTAGCATTTGAGCGAATGCTGTGTGGGAAAACAGATGCACCTCTGATACCCCCTAGATTTTGTCGGATATCCTGTAATCACAATAAACAGATAATAGCCATGTCAAGTGATTGGACTATCCAGTATCTGAACGGCTGAACCTAGTGTGCTTACGTTGCTGCCTTAAATATCTGCATAACTCAACATTTAAATAACTGAAAGTGGCTTACCATGTGTCTAATAGCCATGTCAAGTGATTTTTTTGAGATATTTCGACCGAAACCACCACTATCTGAACCAGACCCTGCCGGCTTCTGTACTGGAGATGGCTTGGCTTGATGCCCATTGCTAACCATTGAAGACACCTTTGAAGGAACATCACTAAACTTGCTTCGGCTAACCACTGGCACAGATACCTTCTTAGGTGCAGGTGCAGCGGCAACAGGTTCGTGATCTGAAGGACCAGAGCTCCGCAAAGACAAGGCCATTCCAGGTCGGACCCGACCAGCCGATGTGGGCCTATCAGGAAGCTTTGTTCTCAGATTTGGTGGCGTCTCATTAGGGAAATCTGGTATATCAAGAGGCTGGACAGGAATACGTGGCCGCTGGCCTGGCGAACTGGGTCGGGAAGTTGGGGCTGAACTCAGTCCACTTGCAGAGGGCACCCTTCTGATAGAGCCAACAGTGCTTGAACTGGAAGTGCGACCCACAGAAGGAGACCGGCCAATGGCAGAAGATGAGGAAACAGTACGGGTTGGGGTTGAAGATCGAGAAACTGAACGGGTTGATGGAGGTGCTGTACTAGTGGATGAGACAGAAGTACTGGTTCTAGGGCGGGTTGGGGTGGAAGACCGCGAAGGAGGAGTGGGTTTTGAGACTGGTGCAGACGATCGGGATCTGACTGGGGTGGTGGAACGGGAGGGGACAGTACGGGTGGTCGTTATTGGAGCTGATGGCCTGGGACTCGTCAGTGAAGGCACTCGCTTTGTGGGTGTGGAAGGTCGTGAGCTAAGTGACATAGTGCTGGTGTTGAGAGCTGTGGTGCTTCTGTTGTTGCTGCTGCTTAATTGAAATGATGAGCGAGTCACTGAACTGCTTCTGACAGGTCGTGTAGTGGTGGTGTTGGAATGGCCATTGTCTGGATGTTGAGTGGTACTGGAGAGCTGTCACAGAAGGTCATAAGCTTTTTAGCTAGTAAAAGATAGAAACAAATTGAAAATGTTCTAGTATGTCAGTGCACCCTGCGTAAGCTTGAAAACTCCCAATTAAAAATTATCATATTGTAAACTCGCTACTTGCAGACATATTCTAATATTTTTTTCCATTACATGAAAGATGGAAAAAAAGGAATAACCACCATTAATCTGAGATAATTATATCATTCAATTGCTGATGTCAGTCAGAGATGATCCTTGTGATGTCAGAATATGTACCAAAAAGTAAAGGACAAATATAGGGTGGTATTATTTTCCATGATATAAAAAAGTTACTTCAAGAGGGACAGTCTGATTGTATAACAGCTGAAAAAGTACAGTGTGACATAAAAATGCTACTTGAAGAGGGACAGTTTGATTGTATAATAGCTGAAAGACTACAGTGAAATGATGTTAAAAAAAAAAAAGCTATTTTAAGAGGAAACTCTGATATGTATAATAGCTGAGAGAATACAGCGGACATCCATACAAAGTCTAATATATTCATAATAAATGCCAGCCTATATAACCCTGATATGGGCATCAATAAGCCATGCATGTATCAGGTACGTATCAGATAAGGATATGCATATGAAACATATTAGATCTGGATACGCACATGATATGTACCAATACATCATGTGGTGCATCAAACCTATTGGAGGCCAACAGTTCAGTCGCACACACATATCCAACCAAAGAGAGTCACAACACAAACCCCTGTAATACCCATTGATTGTGGGTGTCCTTAATGCGCTAAAGCCTTTCTTTTATAGCCCCAGAAGCAATACTAGAGTTAAAAAAAGAAATGTGGAACTAAATTTTGGAAGGCCAGAACTGAACCCAGTGTTTTGTATTTTCTCTTTTTGATTCAGTGGCAGGTGTCATTCAACTCTGATTGGAGTATTATGGGCAGTGCGTTGTTTGCTGATTACTCTCACCTCACTTCTGTACTCTTCTATTATTCACTGCTCAATTTCTCTAATTGTTTTATTCACAATCATTCAACCATTTTTCTATTCACTGCTTAATACCTTATATATAGGCATCAATAGAAGTTTGAAAACACATACTTAATACGTTTCTTTCAAAGTCCATAATAAAAAAAAAAAATCAAAGTTGGCAGAACTTAAAATATATTTTATATTGTATGTATATGTATATAAAGCCCATTGTATCATGAAGTTCTTCAAAAACACTTGCTGTTGTATCCATATCATCATGTATACAATACCATACCAACATCAGTGCAGTATACAGTACCACACCAACATCAGTGCAGTATAGATGCCAGCCAACTTGTTTTGAGTAAGTAAAACTGGTAGCATAGTTTCAGTGCTTTTTGCTGTTTGAGACTCTTATTTATGTTGTAGGAATGTATATAAATTAGGATTTTTTTTCCATTATTTAAATACTGGAACAAAACAGAAGAGTGTTCATTATGGGGTTCATACCCTGGAGGCTCTACTGGTAGAAGAAGACCTGGTGGGAGCGCGTTTAGGTGCAGTCGACACTATTGTTACTGGTTTCTTTTCTATGATCTCTGACTTCAATTCACGAGGTGTCCCTGGAGGTGTTAGAAGCCTGCAAGTGCAAACAAAATTTAGAAAATTTTGTAATTCCAAATGGAAAACTTATGAAAACTAAAGACACCAAATTTGGCATCCATCCAAAAAGGAGAAGTTAACAGAACTATAAGTTATATTGGAATAGTAGCATGAACTTCCAGGAAAAAGATAATTAACATTAATCCATAATTTACGAGGAAAAATTAATAAAAAAATTCAGAGATATATAATACTTCTCAGCTAAAAATTGGACACCATTTTAGCAAGGATTTTACACCTAAACCACTTCCCACAGCAAGGCTTAATTCTGAAAATAACTGTACAACACTAGATCGGATCTCAACCAGCTATTTTCATTTCAAAAGTAAAAGATTACTTTCGGAGTAAATCCAATGCAAAAATCAAAGCATTCACACCACTTAAAAAAAAGTCTAAGAAAGTGTTTCTTAGTTCTCACCAATCGTAATCATGCTTCCCAATATCAACATTAAACAAATCATCCATCTGTGCCCTCCAAACCTGAAACTACTCAGATCAAAACGGAGAATAAATAGACGACTTCGTCTCACAGAGCGTGTGTTCTCAGATCTAGTCGCAACTCCATCAAAAGAGGAGAAAAGCAAGACAAAGACTCGAAAGAAATGAAACTGAGCAGTATTCGGATGGAATCAATCGGAGCGATCGGGTCCAGTAGATCTCCCGTCTCATTCCCTCGTAGCTTTTTGAGTTTTTGTTCAGAGTTTAGACTGGCGATGAGATGAGATGAGGCGAGACTGGAGAGAAATGTTGGGGAAAGTGACAGCTCACATGGAAGCGGTCCAATTCAGACCATGTGAGGTTGCTTTATACACCGACTCTGGCAGAAATCTACTGGTCTACAGAACCAGGTTTAGATAGCTTGATACAGTTCGGAAGTCGGCGGAGCTAAGTACGGGCTTTAGTAAATAGTAAATTGGGCCCACTTACATCCTATTTGGATGGAGGGAGGGAGGTGTTGTTGCGCCGAGTTGAGTTGCTGTCGGTTTTTATGTATATGTGAATTCTCCTTGACTGTTGGATATAAATCAGACGGTTTTGGTGATGAGTCGAGGTGTAATAATTAATTATATCGGGGAGTACCAGGACGGGACCATTATTTGAGTATTAATGCCACACGGGGACTAACGTAGTGGTCTGGTCTCATCCGTTCTCCGTTCATCAACTAATAATAGAGGAACTGAAGTTCTTAATTAATAAACTAAATGTAACACCATTTCGTATGTATACTCTAATTAAGGTGTAACGACAGATGATATGGTTTAATGGTTGAAGAGAGATGTTGACCACTTAACCATAGCGACCTTTCCTCATCAATTTTATGTGCGCTACATGTTAGACCATTTGGTTGTCGGGGCTAAAAATTGATTTGAATTGGGAGGAAAGTTTATAATTAATGAACAGGAACATATCATCTAATGCATGCATGCCCCTTCAATAATTGTTTCATGATGTAATTTTTTTTAGATTTGAAATTTATTCATCATGAATAAATTTAAATATTTATTAAAATTAAGTAGAAAAATATTTAAAGAAGCAAATAATAATAATAGTAATTATATTATTTACTAATATTATTATATATTATTATAAAAAATTATTATTAATATTTTATTATAATAAAATAATTAATCATAATATTTTGATATTAATTTTTTTTATTATTATATTATAATTTAATGATACATATCTAATTACTTGAGACATGGAGTAAAGAAAGTAAGAGAGAACTGAAAAAATATATATATTTTTTATTCTTTCTTCCTTCTTCCCAATTCTTCTTCCAACAATTAGTTGGAAGAACTCTTCCAAGAATAAACTCTTCTTCCTATATTCTTCCAAATAATAATAGATACCTAATTATTCAAACTATTTTTCTACATTACGAAAATTATATTTCTAGTGCCTGCAATTTTATTAAATTATGAAACTTTTTCTTTTTAAATTTGGAATTATATAACACTTAAACGTTACAATTTATTTATAATACAAATGTGGTTACGCTGCAAATTGTATGCAACGAAGTATTACAATAAGAGTGGACAGCAAATGACCGGCAGTTGATACTGGTCAAAATTTTGTATGATGACAGCAATCAGTACCCATAATTCAGTACACGATGTTCCTCAAATAGGCAATAATTTCGCTTCCCCAAATTCCACACCACACCAGCTCATGCTTTTCTAATAATAGCCTAACTCAAACGTATAACGATTAGAAGGCGTTTCACCTCTCCTGCATCATAACAGTGGTGGTTCTATATAAGAAAAAAATAAAAAATAAAAAAAAATTGAAACAAGAGAGATCCAATGGCCAAGCTTACCCTTCTTGCTTTCATGGCTCTGTGCACATTTGCCAGTGTTGCACTGGTAAATGCTGTCAATCAGTTCAATGTTGAAGGTCGTGTCTACTGCGACACCTGCCGTGCTGGTTTTGAGACCAACGTCACGGAACCCATCGGCGCAGGTATGAACTTGCTACTCGAATAAAAAAAATGATGTTAATTAATCTTCAAAAATTGTTGCGATTATTATCAGATTTATGAACCTAAATATCTGTGTGTAATTTACAGGCGCCAAGGTCAGAATCGAGTGCAAGAAATATAATACTATTGGACCTATTCTTTACAGCGTTGACGGCATCACCGATAACGCCGGCAAATACAAGATTGTGGCACAGGGCGACCACGAGGATCAAACTTGTGAGGTTGTCTTGGTGGAGAGCCCGCGTCCAGATTGCAAAGAGATCAATAAGGCTCTTAACCATGCCCCTATCGGGCTGTTTAAGGATAATGGCATCGCCTCCAACGACCGCTACCCTAATGCCCTCGGCTTCGTCAAGGACAAGCCTCTCGATGTCTGCGGGGCCATCATGAAGTATTACGAGACCGAAGAGGAGGACTAGAATGCATGCATGACCTTGCATTTGCCGGGGAGATGGTGCTGTAAAACGTCACCTATCATCTTTCCATGGAGCATGGATTAATCCAGGATTACCAGGGGATAAGCTAGTCTGATTGTATTATTCCATGTTTATTCTTTTCTGATGCATTGGTCATATTTCGCAGAACATTTATTTGTGGTCATCAATTTTGATTTAACATGGCTAAATTTATAAAAATTGCTGCATTGTAAACTTTTTTTTTTTCAGAATTTGCATAATTGTAATCCTTATATAGTTTCAATTACGTAACACGTTGAATGGTGTTCTCGAATTGATGTAATTATACCCCAACAACGTCAGAGAGAAAATAAGAGGAACTGGATGGATTCCCAAGAACACTGGTTATTAACATTAATTGGAACGCAGTACTCTACGAAATTAACAAATACAAAATTTCAATATTAATTACAATATAAAATTAATTGAGGCTATGCTGTGTTAACTCTTGGATTGAGGGAACTTGTTACTTATCTTATCTATTTTGTGTTGTTTGATTGTTCGACCATGTTTGGCACAACGCTGAACTAGCTGTTCTCCAACAGCATTAGTTCGCGCGAAATCAAACGGGGGAAAATTTTTGGCGAATAATACTGAACTACGGAGTTGTTCTTAGTTCTTCCTTTTTGGCGGAACAAGAACTGGAAACTGGGAAGCAGAAATCGAGGTTGTTCTAGTTTTTTGTTCTTGCCTTGTTCACATCACTCTGCCAAACATAGCTTTTGGAGCACTACTGGTATTTCAAAATTTTGATACGAGTGCGACAAGCTTTAGAGTTGATGGTTAAGAGAAGATTGTAATAGATTACTTTTTCCGTTTTAATGAAAAGAGAATAATTGAGCTGACATACTTCATTAAAGAAATATATTGGCTGATAGATTATTAACTTTATTATCAATGATTCATTTCAATATTTACATGAGAACTATTTATCTCGGACCGAAAGTGATATGCTATGTCAGCTTTAAAAGAAAAAAGAAAAAAAAACAAAGAAAACAAAAATCAGCAGCCTTGAACTCGTGACCAAGACGACGCGAGCAATCATATCCTCTGCAGGTGGTGGTTCATCAAGAACTGGTCGATCAATAATGAATGTTCCATGATTAATATCAGATACGATCTATAAATTTTATCCGTCGAGATTTGATCGGGTGATTTTTTAGAACAATCGTATCGAACGAACTCCATTCGTCTAATATATTGGATTCTAGCATTTTTCTAGAACGCATAGTTTGATGATTGTAAAAACTCCGTATATATACTAAAAGATGACTTCTCATAAGTCATAATGCTTTTGTTAGACAATCTCTCAACGTTTTTAGAATTCTCATACGATCTCAGCAATTTCATTTTTAATTTATGAGCTATCTATGAAAATTTTGTCAGTGATGCTACGGACTGTTGGATCCAGATCCTACAGTTTAATGGAGATGTACCTGAAATGTGCACTGGAGAGTGTCTCTTTTTTACCAACTATGTTTGCAATCCTAATATCTTTGCTTTCTTCATCCAAAAAGGGAAAATCTTCCACTCGGAAAGGATCAAAGGAAGCACCCAGTTAGAAGAGGTGGTACAAGCGACATGTTAACCCTGTATCCAGTGTAAGCATAACCAGTCACAAACGAACTAATTCAGTAATTAGTTAGTAAATCAAGAGAAGGCTAACCTTTTCCTCATCGACCTTTCCAGTTCCCATTTTTTGTGTTTTTTCTTTTATATATATATAGTATTTTTTTTAGCGATTGAACCACCCCCAACCCCCTGCCCAATTTGGATTGTGAAGGCTACAATCCGACAATTTCTTGTAGATTCAAGTAGAATTTTAATTCTTTTTTTTTTTTTTGAAAATAGTTGTAGATTAATTATGCCACCTCCATCTGATACCTAAACCTTTATGTAATTCTAAATATATGTTAAAATTCAGGTTCCATGCATGTCTCAGTTCATCCGGATCTGAAGTTGGCCATAAGCTTCTACCCGCAAGAGTGTACCTAAGGTTGAAGCCAAAACCAGGTACCTTTTTCTCTTTCAGTTGTGGGCTGGTTCAAATTTGATGAAAATTGGTGAAAGCTATGCTGAACTGACTTGTAATTTAATCATAGAATGAGGTTTAACTGAGTATATTTTGGTTAATTTTGGGATCTATCATCTTAATGTGCAGCTTTTTTCAGTATATATTTGTACCAGTATCTGCACTAGTTGAAACTTTCTGTTTCCACATTTGATTGGCCTTTCCCAAATCTTATCATTTTCTTTCCCTTTCCTGTTATTCATGGCTACTACAAAATTTCAGAAAGAAGGCTAGATAGATGGTTCTAGCTGGCTTGTGGGATTCTATTACATCCAGGTAATTGCCGTTCAATTTTTTAAAATTGTAAATGTCTGTTACTGGCTATGTAAAGGGAATAAATTGTTTTGATACTCTCACTGTAGCTTCTTGAAAAACAACAACACAACAGAGACCATGAAACCTCCTACTACATTGAATGAAGAGGAAGAAGGAGAAGAACCCATACCTGACCAATTAGTACTCGCTGACAGGTCACTGCCAGATGGCGCCCAAGAGCAGATTATCTTTTCCCTGAGTGGAGATGTTGATGTGCATGCTCTCCAAGATTTATGTGATAAGGTCCTTTTCCCTTTATGATTTTTTTTTTTGACCTATTTCTCATAATCCCCAATGTTTTCCTCTTCTGCAATTACCCCAACCATTCCTTGGTTATTGCAAATCAGCAACCACTGCAATTACGGCTAAATGAAACCAAAAAATGACTATACATCCTTACTTTTTCAATATTAATTTAAAACCACGCTTTTAAACCATGCTATATCTATGTAAACTAAATCAGTTTGACTTAAGATTTTTCCGTTTGGCACTTGGTATAAGTTCTTTAGTTTCGGGTCCAGATTGTCACGCAAAGTTCATTTTTCTGGGTTCTATATTTGTGTGTGATGTACATATTTTCTGGATAAAAATTGGATCTTTCAAGGTACAACAATACAACACTATGGATCTTTGCCAAAAAGGTTGGTTTGGTTTGGTACCGGACGGTCCAGATCAGTACCGATCAGTATGAAGTTGTGTGTGCTGTACCAAAAAAATAACTTATTTAATATTACATGTGAAATGGTAGGTAGGATGGCCCAGGAGACCTTTATCTAAAGTTGCAGCATCTCTAAAGAATAGCTTCTTGGTTGCTACATTGCATTCTATAACCAAATTTCCCGGTAAGAACTCTTTCAATCAATGACTGTATATATCATCATTTATTTCCAAAATTAGATAGTTTCATACTTTCATCGTTGATCTCTTTTATGAAATGTTTCTAACTTTACCCCTGAAAAGGCCCGGAGTAACTCCCTAAGTCCCTAACAACTACACAACTTATGCAAAGTGCCAGTGCCAGAAGAGGCCTCCTCTTTTGTACAAATGAAAACTAAAATTACAAAATGAGGTTTATCTGAACTGTAAACAAAGTGAGAGGCAATCACCATTCCATAATTTTCTATTGTTTTAGGGTATACAAGATATATTTTGTCTTTTTATTTATTTATTTTTGTTTTGTAAAACTCTGGTATATTTAGGTATATGTAGCGGAGAAAGGCATATCCCCACTTAAATCATAGTTAAATAATATTTTATTAAGATCTAAGCTCAACCAGAAATTGAATGATGGACACCTTAGTGTATTTCGAGAAGTGATTTGACAGAGGGAGATGAAGAGAAGAAGCAGCTTATAGGGATGTGTCGTGCCACCTCAGACCAAGCATTTAATGCTACTATTTGGGATGTCATAGTTGATCCCTCCTATCAGGTAAAAAAAAAAAGAAAAAGGCAAGTATTTTTTGGATTGTCCTTTGTGAATGAAAATCAGGAGTTGGCTCGATGAGCCCCACAAAAATTGTTTGATTGTGTTTTATTCCTAGAAATTGCTGTTTTGCAGTACTTGTTCTCAGTCATATAGGACATTGAAGTTAATTTGTTAAGTCATACTTGATTACTTTTACATAACAAAATTCTGGTTTTTGTACCTCTGTATGGACTACATTTGAAACCTAAGCTGATTGCCAACGCAGAACTGAAATAATACATATGTTATTCTTGTAGATGTAACGTTTTCTTTTTTCCGTCCACTAATTAACTTTTGACGATGTAAGTATGATTCATTTTTTTTTAATGTTTGGTTCCTCATGTAGGGTCAGGGCCTCGGTAAGGCATTTGTCCAAAAGCTAATAAGAGCATTGCTCCAAAGGGATATTGCCAATATTACATTATTTGCCGAGAGTAAAGGTAAGTTTTTCTTTGTAAAAACTATAGAACTTTATTTAGCTGTTATGCTAGTTGTGGTGGTGTGCTGACATATATGCGATTTTACCAATTTGGGTGCCGCACATTAATAAATTATGAGATTAACCTACAAAAGGGAACATTATATGGCTAGATGAAGCTTATCAAATTTATTTTTCAAATGCAGTTGTGAATTTTTACAAGAATATGGGGTTTGAAGCTGATCCTGAAGGCATTAAAGGCATGTTCTGGTACCCGCCCTTCTGATTAGGAGTTTGTATGATTTCTTTTTCTTTTATTCCTCTGTTCCACTGAAATATGCGACATAGGGAAAAACGGCAACAATTCGTTATGTACCAGTGATTTAGGTCCCTTTGGAGTGAAGAGAAATTTCTGATACAATTGAACTTTCTTAATTAATTGTTTTGTAAAACAAGAAACAAAGCGTTTGACCACATATGATGGAAAAGCTCTGTCTTTCGTATTTGGATTGAGCCCCATGTTTACTGATTTGGGCTCAGCACTTTTTGCTAACCACGCAGTCGACCCGCTATTTTTTTCCTTTTAAAAACAAAAGTATTCAAAAGGGATAACGGCTAATTGATAGGAAACTAACTCTTACAAGACTGAAGAAAACCCAAAATCATACCAGGAATTAAAAAGAAGCGAAAATGATTACTGTTGTAGTTTTGTCGTCGTTTGAACAAATTGAACACATAAAATAGACAATGTGAACATATAAATGATCAAAATCAACACATACAAACAAAAATTCAATAAAATAAGTTGAATATGCATATAAAAATCTGAACAAGGGATGACAAATATTTTTTTTTGTATGTATTCATTTTGATCATTTATATGCTCGCCTTATATATTTTATGTGTTAATTTTGTTCAAAAAACTGCAGAGTTATCATTTCTCATCACCCACAGAAATAAGCAAACTCTACACCACCAAACAATGCCTGACCTGGTACTTAATTAATGCAACTAACATATATTCAAATGCTATGAATTCATTCAGCTTCGTTCATGCGTTTAATTTGCAGTACAGTTGTACGGCATTTATTAAATGAATAAATATAAATCAGTCAACTATGATACAACTTGCTTCATAAATGAATTAGTAAACTAGTGGACAGTGGACACCGTATTGTCAGACCTAATGTAAGATTTACCCATTTCTTCGTGTGAATGTGAGCCCATCAGATTTTTCCTTTGTATAATTAAGGGAGTTGCTAGTATCAAACATATAAGATTTATCCATTTGATTCTAGCATTACTCTATAATTAATTGTGAGCGACGTTGAACTCCAGCATATATATTCCTAAAATCATAATATGACGCGTACGTACGTTGTGCCAAAAAAAAGTTTGGTTGAATTACATCTATGGTCCGAGTTTGGGTAAATGGTAGTTGACAACTTGGATAATGAGGCACTCGAATGAACATGTGGTCAGCTTCAGCTTTGGTACTCAGTTTCCAATGACCGATCATTTTTTTTTTGTATTTCTTAAATTAATGAATGATTTATATTTTATTTGGCAATTGCCAAACCTACGTTGAAAAAACGATCGACAGAGTTCAGACACATGGCCAACTGTCTGGAATTTAAGGTATACCAAAATAACGACAAAATGGTCATAAATCAATTTTTGTTAATTAAACAAATTTGTGAAAAGTGAATTGGCAAGTTATCGGTATTTCATACTTCATAGAAAGAAAAATAGAGTACAATTTTACTGTGTAGTTATATGGAGTATATATAATTTAAAAAAATAAAATAAAAAAGAGAATGCTCCTAGCAGAGGAACCAAAAAAAAAAAAAAAGCAACCAAAAGACGAAAAGAGGGGAGGGGGGGGGGGGGGGCACCCAAGCTAGTATCTAATAAATATCATGTCCGATACGTATGATATTGTACTCGTCATGACATCAACACTGTCTAATAGAGCTTAAAATTAAATATTGGTATAATGTATACGACGATAATCCGTTGACACGAAGTTCAGCTTTTAGTTTAGTCGGTCAGGAATTCAGGATCTCAAATTTCTCAACAGAAGACTGCTGCAGCCTGCAGTGCTGCTTTATACAAGTTCCATGTCCCTGATCTCATGTGGCAATTTTGTAGCCATTACACAATGGGTCACTGCTACCGATTACTGTAGCTACACCCTGTAGTACAAGTGTAGAACTACAATAGTGAGGGAACTGTAAAATTTAATAATGATAATTATAAACGTAATACATACACTATCGTAGGATTTATCCAATGTTACTGCCAAGTTCCTTTTCTTGTACTTCAATTAATTTGTCTCATGATGGCTGCTAATTGTAAGCTTGTCTTATCCATTACTCAGAACCTAGGTCAAATCCAATTTTCTCCTTTTATCGATGATAATGATATAATTAGCAGGACTTAAAGAACCAGTTTTCTTGGTCTAGTGATAAAAAATAATACACATTAAATGAAAGGTCGTAAGTTTGAAACTCGATTAGAGAGTCTTTCATAAATATTTAATTTAAAAATAAATTGAGTGACTTACACCCCAATTTATCTTAAAAAAAATTAACAGGACTTATATGTCCCAACTTTCAATTTATCATTTTCACTAGGAACTTCTTGTATTTTTTATGGGTAAAGAGCGTTACGTGTAGGGTTTAGCAATATCTACCCTTTTTAATTGCTTGTCAATATTGTTATTCGTCGCATCTTCCTTCTTTCTCTCTCTCCTGTGTTTAATATTCCTCCCAGTGACAAGTTCGCAATTACTAGTATAGTAGATGACCGCTGCCTAAAAGGATCAATGTTTTTGGTAGTTCAACTTTGAAATATTGGTTGAAATAATTTTCAACAATCCTCCTTCGGTTTGTGTGTCTCGAGCCAAACAAATTCATAGGATAGTACCAAATAAATTGGAACTATGTATTTGAAACATCAGATCCGGCACAGATAAATCAGATCAGTTTAGAATTGTGTAATATTGTCAACTGGAGAAGAGATGGACCCACTTTTGTTAATGTATATCATGCTGAATATTTGTAATTTTCAGGTTTTCACATGTACACAAGTCAACCCTGCATAAATAAAATTAATTTCATGCATTAAATTAAACGAGAGAACTGCTGTGTAGGATTTTGAAGATCAAACATATAGGGTGCGTTTGGATAGGTGTGGGAAGAAGGGAAGAAGGGAAGAAGTGGGAAGAAGTATTGGGAAGTGTGTAACATAGAGAAAATTTTCTGAAACTTTTAATGCCTATACCGCAATTCTTTTTTAAAAAAAATAATATAACTATTATTTATTTTAAAATTTGACGACATTATCTCTAAAGTGGAAGGATGAGTTAGTTTTGGTTTAAAAAATAAATCCAAGTATTCGATGTAACTAAACTAGAACGCATATGTTCAGAATTGTCTAAACGCATGCATTGAAGATGAAATATATTAACAGTCTTAAGTCGAAACACATGCATTGAAAATGAACTGCACACGCATGATAAATAGATAATGTGCACACAAAAATTTAGCCTGAATTCATGCATTAGGTCCGTCCCTCATATTTGTCAATTTTTTAAAAACTTTTGGTTATGAGTACGGTCAGAATCGTTGAATGCATACGTTAAAGACTTATTTGCAATAACGTTAAATTTAAATCGAAGATATTAATTTTTTTTTACTAATGGAAGATATAAATTTAAAAAAAATCCCGAAATAGATAAATATTATATATTTCTTCTACAAGCTCGTATGCAAAAAAAAAAAAAATCATTTTTCTTTTTCTGCAACATATGAAGGTCTTTGTAAAATTTAAGTCAAAATTTTCTTTTTGACGTGACACAAAATTTGAGTCCAAATTAGATGTTTAAGTATGTTTCTTTCGATGCTGCTTTTATGATTTTCAGTGTTGGGTGTTTTGGGTATTCTTGTGACGCATACTGTGACACCCGTAATTTTTACTGTTTCTGAAATTATTTTTTATTATATAAAATTGGGTGCACTTGGTTGGTTTTATTATGAATAATTTCTGTGCTGGAAATTAAATTTTTATAATTACTGGTATTCTTAAAATAAGAATATGAAAATTTCTAAATTTTTAGTTGGCATTATAAAAAGATTAGTTATTTTTCTTTTGTTGCATAATGTTTTATGCATAGAATTTTGATTTTTGATTTATTGGGAATTTCTGAATTTTGTAAAAAAAAAAAAAAAAAAAAAATCGGAAACAAAAACCAGCTCTCTCTCTCTCTCTCTCTGTTTCTTTACGTGGGCAACCAACAGAGAGGCGCCAGCCTCTCTTTCTCCAACAAAACCGAAGCCCCCCCCCTCAAATCCATCCACCTCAATTTCTCCGCCATTTCACCGGATCGAAGTATCCACGCGTTCGCCTCACCGTTCTCTTGCACCATCTACCTTCGGATCGTCGATTGGTGGCCTCTCCTCGTCGTATTTCTCGACGGAAGTTTTTAGGGAAATGGAGCGAACTCGTCGGTTTTGGCCGCCGTTCGACCTGGAGCACTCTGGGGTCCTCTCCATCGGTTTCCAAGTGGACTTGCAAGGTTTTGTCGGGGATAAGTGGTGAAAATCGAGAAATAGCGATTTCGGCTCGTTTTCTCGCGCCACCGGTCTTTGACCGAAATTGAGTGAGCAATCTCTTTGGATTAGTTCTATATTGTTATTCCTTGCTATTTTCTTGATTGAATTGCAAATTTTAATTGAGATGGAATGTGTATGAAATTTTTAGGGTTTATCGGGAAATTTATGAAATTTGATTGATATGTGCAATCTGAGTAATGCGAAATTGAGATGGATTGAATACTTGTATGTGATGATTAATATGTGAGGATTTTATGCATAATAGGAATTGCTAAGCATAGTTAAGAATATGACATTATTTTAAATTAAGTATCGCATTTAGTTTTGATATAAATAGATGCATGTATATAAAGGGTAAATATGAGATTTTGCTTGTCATGCATTTTATTGGATAATTATTACTTATATTGCAATATTGACCTCTTTGGGTTTAAGGGTTATTTTGGTAAAAAGAGATCATATTGGGTTTGGATTCGAATTTTGACATTAAACCCTAATTTTTGGTCATATCATGCATGCATTTTTTTTTTTGCATATTAGAATTAGTGATACTTATTATAATTGATTGGAAAACTAAATACAATAGTTTTTACTAAATGTTGCATTAGCTTTTGCATAAGTGTTGCATGTGAAATTAGAGGTATATTAAATTGTACCAATTGAGTTGCATGGCATGACATGGTCATTTAACACTTTAGGTTTAAAAGAATAATTAACAAGTAAAAGTATGTATATTAGTTAAGTGTTGTATTGCATAATCTAAATGTTAAAGGAGAAGTTTAATAAAACAAGTTTGCATGCTCTTGACTTAGGTTTTAAAAGTATAGCTTATATGTTGACATAGATACTAATGCATGGCATAATCATGATGCATGGTAGCATAGTTTATAACCTAATTGATAAAGATTATAAGTAGCATAACTTGAGTGTTATAAAAATTAAAAAGAAATTTATATTTGTTTTAAAGTCAGGTTATTATGAGTCGGAATTTAGAAACAACTTGCTTATTGGAGGCTTTGTTCCATCAGTAATTTCTTGCTTGCTTTTACTTTGGATTTTGCCTTGCTCAGGTACGGATTTCACTTGAGTTTTAATTATATGTGACATATGTTTTGATTGTTGTTATTGTTATTATTATTATTAACATTGTCATTATGCATTCTGAATTCATAATTGGAATGTTGTTCATGAGATCATTTTGTGAAATTGTATATTGATGCATGATTGGAAAGTGACATATTGAATGGTATCCGATTGAAATGTTGGAAAGTGGCATATTGAATGGAATCCGATTGAAATGTGAATTGATTGAGGTAAGTACAGCTTGTGTGGTTGAGATAGACACTCGTAATGTTTGGAGGTGGAGTCATGACCCATCCTACCAAGCACCGTGTAATAAGCGCTTATGTACCGGGACTCAGTAGGTCTAGTCTGGAATGGACCGGAGTGTGAGTGTTCCCAGCTTGCTTGTACATTTTGATGATTTAATTGATTGAATTATGTATGAATTGAATTGGCCGTTGGCATCCATCTATAGGGTGGTTCGCGGTATCTGAAGGAAATGACTGAAATGATTGACTTGTGATAAACCAGACTTGCATATTAGGTAATTGTCCAACCAAATGAGTCGGCTTTTGCTATACATTGATATTTGAATTGTTATGGAATTGATGCCGAGCTCACATTTCATATTGCATTGATTGAATTGATTTGACCTTGCTATTTCTATTGGAAACAAGTTATTAATTATTTGTTCAGGTAATTGAAATGATAATTGTCATATTTTGAATTCAAAGAAAAGAAATTGATTTCTAAGAGTATTGAATTTATTTGTCTAATTGCATTGCTTGATTGAAAGTCTAGTTTTAATGTTATTTGAAATAAAAAGAAATGAAATTTGATTTGGAATTGATTTGACTCAGTCTTGTATTTAGTTCCAACACATGATAATCAAAACTCAAGTGGCTGGAACTGAATACCGTACTGAGATAAATTTTATTTATCTCATTCTGTGCTTTTTGCATTGTTTTCCACTATTGGTTGTGGGTTCCAGGTTTCAGATCAAGTGCTGGACTGCAAGACGAGTAGCGGACCATTGGATATTGTGGTTAGTAATCCAAAAATACCAGGCCTTCATAGGATTTACTTTATATTTAAGTAATTAATTATAAATTTCTAATTAATCGGTATATTATTTGAGCAGAATCAGTATTAATTGGTAAATTAAGTATTAGTAAGCCTTGCGGGTGCAGTAGGCATCCGCGGCGGGCACTCCATCGTGTACTGTCCAGTTACAGTATTCGACGGGGTGTCACACATACAGGGTCTTGCAGGGATCAACTCAGAAATCGATAAAACAAATTTGGAGTTAACTAGCTATTGCATCGCGCTTCGCGCGATGTATGATTAATCTAAGATGATTATATTATTGATTTAAGTTTATCCCATAATTACCCAATCATTTGGTGATCATACTATTGCATCACGTTTCCACCATTTTATCCGATTAAAATTATTGACATAGCTATCTTTTCATATTTAACGTCTCTATCATAAACTCAATTTGAGTACTATGGATAGTAATCATTGTACAAATGACATGCATCGGGTCAAAGACAATACAGAGCATAAATCACTAATTTTAAAACTTTTTTTTTCAACAATGTACCATTTTGATGATGTGCTACCTCACTTCGAGCACTATTCTATACCAAAATTGAATGTCTACCTGCAATCTGGCACGAACAAAACAAAAAAAAAGTAAATAAATAAATTACAACTTAAGTTATTGGAATTGAAATTAGCAGCTAAATTGGAATTAACCAATCCTTGAAGCACTCGTACAGTTTTACATGCAACTATTTTATGGCACTTTTCTTTACTGTATAAAAGTAAGTTTTACATGCAGTGACTTGATTTCTGGCATATTAAATAGTCCTAATGGAAGTTTTTAAAACTTTATTTACATAAGGAGAGAAAGGATGGTTCTGACACTATTTATTTTTGTCTAATTAGTACCTGAAATAATTTCTAGTACTCAACATTGAAATCCTCCAACTAATAAATGTAATAAAATAAAAATGTAAATTATATGAAATGGTCAAGAGAAGCAGGATATCTACACACTCACTAAAGCAAACAGAAATATATCTAAAAATTAATGATCCATGATGTCGATAAGTTCACCAAAACACATCAATTTTTTTGTATAAAATAGAAAAGTAAGAAAGCTATGATATACAAATTATCCAGATAAGACAACAAATTACCTCAAAAAAGTACAACCTGCACAAATCAAAAGCAAGGGTTTGCTGAGAGCACCTAAGCTCCTCTATCGCCCTGCCGTAAGATGTAAAGAGAGAGAGAACAACGAAAGAAATAAAGTAAAAAATTATAGAATTATAATTTGTTGATATCATATTATATATTCAAATAGAAAAATGTAATTGATATGTCTAATCGCACTTAAAAATGATAAGTGAGAAGAATTATATATGTACTTGATGCTCACCAAATCTGTTCATTCAAAGGATAGCCTTATCCTTAAATTTCACCCCATAATCATATTGCGGCTACAAATCAGTTAGAAAGAATGTAAAACTATTAGATACATCTATTTAAAAAATAATCAGCCTAAATAATTGATTACATTGAAAATGAAACGACATTATTGATATTAAGCTCACCTAAACACACTCTTTTTAATTCCAAAGAGATGGATTGAGAGTATAGTATTTCAATTCCAAGCTGAATATTCTTTCCACAATTTTAGCACCATAAACATGCTTTTGTTTTCATCTAATCTCAAACGCCATTTAATAGGCCAAATGGACAGATGCTAATCGAGAGTTGTCTGACCGAGGACATCTATCAGAACTGAGCAAAACAAACAATTAAGTACCAACTGGTTCATAATTTAATAAATTAAGTATACCACCAAAATGGAGCACCTCTGACTTTATTTGACTACACTAAAAAACGAAAATGCATGAGGAAGAATATTCTGGCTAGATGAAAAACCATTTATGCAATTGTGCAAGGCATGACCAAATCGAAATCCAACTATTTACATATCCATTTTAAAGTTACATTGTTAAAGGTTTTATTGAAACCAACTGAAACTGATATAATGTAGAATTAGAGCGAATCAGTGAACGGTGCATATAAAAAAGAAAAAGAGAGTTCACCCGAGATAGAGGGATATCTCTGATCAAAAGCTATCGGCAACAGTCCCTGCGAGTAATGTATAGCATGTATAAGCATTTACAATAAGAAAGGTGCAAAATAAAAAAAAAAATTAAACCAACACAGAAAGAACCATATAGAATTATACCAAAATGTAGCACCACCACAATGTCGAATTCCTTTAAACCAAAATGCCTTTTGAATCCTGTACTTGAACAAAAACACGAAACATAAAGGTGAACATTCAAAAGAAATTTAGCAAAAGTAATTTTTAATTTATGTAAGAGCCAAATTGAAAGGCAATTGTTGTAAAAAACTTCAGTAGATATTTGTGCCAATTTCATTGAACAAAATGTATGGTGACAAAAAATGTTCTCAAAAACATGATACGACCTACATTATACATCAAATACAACATGTATGGTAAAAAGCAGGATAGGTTGTCTAAAAAACTGGGAAAGAACATAAAAGAAATATAAAATATAAATTAGAAAAAATATATTACTGAATTTTTTTTTAAGAACATTCATCAAATTTTATGAAAAAATAACAAAGGCTTACAGTGTAGCAGAATAACGGTAAATGTAAATAAATGAGCATTACATATTGGCATCTATTCAAAAGAAACGCAGTACCAAAAGAATGTACTGATTCTTACATGAGATTGTTATCTTGTGTCTGACTGATGAGGTCACACAACTGGATCTTGGCATGAAGTCTATAAGAGAAATAGAATAGAAGAGTTAATTAACTGTTAGAGAACTAAATAAGATAAGAACATACAAAATGATGACATACAGAGCCTATTTTTGGGTCCAAAGCAAGAAATTTATATATGTACTGTAATAATATCATTGCAAGGACTTCCACTTCAATTCCTTTTTTTTTTTTTTGAACCAAGTGGGAGATCTCCTACCACTTTTCCATTTCAGAATGAGAAAAGCAAATACATCACATGAACAATCATGTCCAACCCCATCGCAGCCAACTTGACCCTTTTTACTGTGCACTGGTATTTACATCTAGTACCAGTGCAGCCTTTGTTATCTAACTTCCATAGACAAAAACAACATAACCCAAAGAGAACACCCAAAGGAAAAATTTACAATCATCATAGCAGTATTAAGAACACTACAAAGATCTAAACAGTAAAAGTTCTGAGCAACACCATTCCCAACACACTGGCCAGCACTATATCCCACTTCAATTCCTTTAAGTTGTGCTCCAGAAACTCGATATTAAAGGAGAGGAATGGAGAGGAGAGTAAGGATTGACCGGAATTTGTTACTCTCGATTTGGGGTGTAGAAGTTTATTCTAAATTTTCTGAAATTTCGGCGTGCTCTTCCAACTTCTTCTCTTCCCTTCCGTTGTCTTCTCTTCCTGAGTGGAGCGAGTAAACACTCGGTCAGAGTAAACTTCTCCGATAGTTTCGTTACTCTCCTCTCCTCTCCCTCCGATTCAGGTTTCTGGAGCACAACCTTAAGCTTGATAAAAAAAATAAAAACATGAATTTAACATGAATAATTAGCTGATCACATCCAACAATCACAATAAAAAAACTCCATCACAATCTCAAAAAAAGCAAAGCATAATTAATGGATACGCTTAAGGTGCCTTTGAATCAAGCTTGATAGGTGATAAATTAGTTCCACTCTTACCTTTTTACATCCCCTGAACAAAGGATTGTTCTGTCCATGAACTTCAAGCCTGAAATTTTTTATCATAGGAGCAGCTTGTTTAGTGCCAAGTCTGCCAAAAAGGAAAAAAAATAAATAAAAAGATTAAAAGATCAACCAAAGCTTTAATTTTCTGAAAAAAAAATGACCAACCATCACTCATGGGCGCAGAGGTCCTTTATTTTATCATCAACTATCTTTTAAGTTCAAACAAATGGTCCTCCTTTCTTTTTTGGAAACATATTGCACCTAGAATTGAGGAATTGAGAAATTAAGAATGAAATTTGTTTTAAGAATAAATCGTAACTCATTGCCACCAAACATAGCTGATGTTTAATACATTCCTCTGCCATTTTCGATCTGTAACCACAACAACAAATTGGAAAGGCATCTCAAATTAATAGCATGCAAATAAAAGCAAAAAAGTTTTAGGAGGACAAAGAAAATAGCAAACCTTCATTTATGTTATGCAAAGAGCACCCAAAACAATTTATCAAAGATGACTCAGTCACATCAGAAAGGAAGAAAGCCTGGAACGACCAATTAACTGCAGCAAATTAGATCATCCAAACAACATGTACCTTAAAATAAAGAAAAAAAGTGAGGGCCAAGTATAAAAGGGGGGGGGCACAATATTCAGTGTAAGGAAAAAAAGCTAACACTATCTATGTTGTAATTAGTAGCGAGGACCATGTATAAAATTTAACATTCTAGAAAGAAAAGAAGTGCCAAATTTGAATCACCTCAGACACAACAGCGGTATAGAACCAACATTCTCAAAATATCAGCTGGTACCTCACTCAATAGAAGATGCTTCTATAACAAAACAGATCCACCATAAAAATCGAACCCGTGTCTAACTCAACTCGATCTCTTCTTCTTTATAAATTCCCTGAAAAGGAAACAAACTCCTATTTCAATCCGGCAAAATGAAAAGAAGCAATAATAGGATGACTGAATGGAATGAAGAGAAAAAGAAAAGAAATGCTATATCTGGTCCCACACATGTATGCTATATATTCACAATACTAATTCCTCCTTCCGGCAGTTCTACTTGATAGGTAGAACTTACATATTTCTAGCTTTTATAACACCTTTACAATCTTTCAGAATGCCACAACAAAAGCTTCGAAAGTAACCTTCTCTAACACCTGCCGAGAACAATATAAAGTAAAACGTAATGTGAAGAAAATCATACCGCACCACCAAAACAAAACTTATGCAGAAATTTTGCAAGGTATCTAATGACCAAGACAGGCCAGCAGCCCAGCACCTTCTACCAGCAAATAACTTTAGAAGGAAATCAAGCACAATGAGCATAGATATTGAGAAAAGGTAAAAAAAAAAAAATGGAAAAAAATATGAATCACTCACATCATCGGTTATGGAGATAGAATCATAGAAGAGACGAAGAGGAACAAAAGAGAGTCGAGCAGGGATGCTACTTGTAAGCTTGGAATCATTGATGGAATCGAGAGAGAGGCACAGAGTGAAGCCGTGAAGGTAAAAGCACCACCAATTTTTCCCTTAGACAACCCAAGGTAGCAGAGAGGAATGAAAACAAAGCATTGCGGAGAAAGCAAAGAACTCTCACCAAAAAAAGGTGAGGCAGCAGGCAAGAGCGAGAGCAAAAGAAACGGGGAAGAAAACCCTCGCAGGAGAAGAGTACCATTTAGATCTTTCTGGAGAAAACACACCATAGCGACCGCGAGGTACAGAGAGGCACGCACTATAGACTGGACAAAAGCGAGCAACCAGATCTCCTGCGGCACAGAAGGAAGAGAGGAGGACCAAAGCGTCGCATCTAGGGAAGCGACGGCTAGGGCCGCAGGTTAGGCTACGGAAGAATGGAAGCGGAAAAACCAAAGAAGAACAGGCAGGGCAAGAGATAGTGGAGGCGGACGGAGCAGATGAAATCCATCGCAAGATGAACAGTAACCTGAGCCGTTGCGATTTGAGCTTTACCTACAGTAACTTCAGGGTTTGAAATTGAGATACTTATAATATAATTTGTTTAATTTTGTGCAATGCCTTTTTGAAGGAAAATAACATGCAATTTATTTTATTTATTTATTTATATACTTGCAACAACTGCAACGTTTTACAAACTCTCGTTGTATCATTAAATATGGTTTTAGATACCAATGTGGCATCACAAACGTAACTTGTGGGATCACGTTTTATAAAAAAATAGGGACACGCTAGCAACAAGAGATCATTTTTGAATGCTAAAATCATAAATGGGACCCACCGGAGAAAAAAATTAAATAGGAGCTTAAGCTTCAACTTACAAGCAAGCACAAGAGCGCAACAATACTTACAACCAAAATTGAACTTTCGAGTAAGACGCATTAATACCTTTCATGTATCATTCATTTATTACCTTAATATTTTCAATTTAATATGAAGAAAAATTCAGAGGACTAAAGTAACATATAGTAATTAAAGAGGATCGAAGTAAAATCTTAACCTTAGTGGCGACAAGTATAATATAATCCATCTTAGACTTGGTAGAAAGTGGATAAAGAATTATTTGTGGAATAAGATCAGAATTCAGGACTGTATTCTTATTCCAAATTTTGCTGCGAAATAGTTGGAACATAACTTTGACATTTGACAAGGAACGGTTGGGAGACCAACTTTCAAAACACAAACGCAACTATCACTTTCAGTCAAACAATGCAAGTATAATTGTTGTGCACAACTATATTCTTTAGATATATATACATTGTTAATTGGCGCAAAATAGGGCTTGTCCTCTTTTTTATCCCGGAGTAATTAATATGGATTTAACAATCAGAAATGATAACTGTAATTTACAATTTTATTATCGCATGAATAGAGTGAATATATAAAATAGACAAAGCGAATATTTAAATAATCAAAGTGAACATATACAAACAAATAGGTTCAACAAAAATAAGTTGAATATGTATATAAAAATCTGAACAATAATAAAAAAATAAAATCTAACTCATAATTGAATAAAGTGAACAAATACAAACGTAATGGTATAAGATGACGCCTTGAGAGATGGTAGATAGTAATTTTTTTTAATTCGGATGTTGGACTGTTTAAAATAACACTCTATCTAAAAAAATTATTTTTGATTGTTTAGAAATAATATTTTTTACTCCGAATAACTAATTCTAATTTTATTCCTAAATGATCCAAACGTCCCCCTATTTATTATCTTCAAGGTATTAGTATTTATTTAAAGATATTTTCGGTAACATCTTAAAATTTATACTTGTACAACGAATTGCATACTGCGAAAACAGCGTTAAATAGTAAATTAACCCACTCCCAGTCTGCAAATAGAAGAAGTCATATTCTGCTGATAAGTATCATTTCCAAATTCTATCGTCCCATCATCTTTCCGGCAATTAGATTAATTGCATTCCGAAAAAGAAAGAAGGAGTGAGGATGAGAAGATGATAATGCGTTTTTCCTTTTTTGGCTGAGGGGATGAGGGAGGGAGGCCGGATGAGCGAAACAGAGGTGTGAGATGAGTGTCTCACAGAGAGGAGGGAGGCAGCGACACAGAGGAAAAGAATATACAATTGTAACAGTTCTAGTTAATATATTTAAGTAATATACGTAATAGTTCTACTTTATTTATATATATATACGTAACAGTTCTAGTAATATACGTAATAGTTCTATTTTAGCCAATCTCATATAGAGATTGGTTAAAGTATACTCCAGCATACGGATTAAACCCGTATGCTGGAGTCGTTTCTCAAAATCTAAAATTCAAACAGTCAATCCAAACCGTTCAAGTTGTTCTCCATATAAAAATATCTTTCAAGACCAAATTTTATATTTTTTCGAATTTTTTTGCTATATATTATGCTATTTTAAAATTGAATGGTCAGAAATACTCCTTTACAACTACTTTACAATATTTTTTTAAAATAGCATAATATATAGTAAAAAAATTCGAAAAAATATAAATTTTGGTTTCCTAGGAGATTTCAATATGGAGAACAATTTGAAAGCTTCGGATCGACTGTTTGCATTTTAGATTGTGAGAAACGACTCCAGCATACGGGCTATCTGTATGCTGGAGTATACTTTAGCCAATCTCTCTATATATATATATGTATATGTTCTACTTATATACATAACAATTCTACTTAATATATATAAAGATTCTACTTATATACATAACAGTTCTGCTTAATATATATAAAGGTTCTACTTATATACATAACAGTTCTACTTAATATATATATAAAGGTTCTACTTATATACATAAAGGTTCTACTTAATATATTAAAGTTCTACTTATATATATAAAGGTTCTAGTTAATATATAACTAGAACAATTTGATATAAGTGTTCTAGTTATATATTAACTAGTTCGCTCTCTCCCTCCAATTCGCTCCCTCCTCCTCTGATTCGTTCTCTCCCTCCGATTCGCTCATCATCTCTGGACTTTTTCATTCCATCAACCTCTCATCCTCTACTAGACTTTCAGAAATGGAATTAGCGTGTTTTTTAAAAATAAAAAATATTAAACGTGTTTTTAGGAGGATGACGGGATGATACAAAAGAGGAGATGATGGAAAGCAATTCCGAAAATTAAATAAACTGACTTTCACATTATTTTCAAAATACTATATAAATAATATTTTTTATTCACATTGAAATAACATTTTTTATTCACGAATAGATACTATTCTTCATCATGCTTAATTCCCAATTTTCTAGTTCCACGAGCCAGAAAATGTAAAAACTTCACACAAAATAAAAAATGTTGGCATATCTCATGTTGGACGAAATGGATGCTCACATTAAATAGTAGAATACTTCCCAATTGAACCGCGGATTATTTTAATTAGCAATTAGTATAACAAAATAATAAAATTGCGTCCACTAACACAGGAGACAAAAGAGTACAGCATGGTGGATGGGGTCAAGTTGAAGCTGCTGAGTGCTGAGTTTCTTTGCTGATGCTCAATTGCTCACACTGTGTGCTTTCACATGTGACCCGGAAGCTCCTTTCAAAAACAAATGTGATCCAGAAGTGACTAATGCCCAGATACACAGGAGGTGCTTTGGACAACAGAAAAAGTTCTGCGAGCAACCTATTTTTTCTGAAATGACCGAATTACCCTTTTATAATATAGTAAATTCTATGGTACTTTCCCACTAAATCTTGTCATGCCCTCGCTCCAATCTTCAGTGAATTTTGAATTGTCATCTCAAAAATTATTTACGTCATTTTTTAAAATTTTTTTTTGACAAGTCGTTGTTTCTAAAATCATCCTGGAGAATTTGAGAAGTCCACATTGAACATATGATTGCCGTTCAGTTCTCTCCTAACTCCTAATTAAGACTCAGTAGCGAATTTAAAAATCGACCTATATGAATACGATAATATAACATTTAAACTATTAATTATTTAAAATTACTATAGAATAAATTTTTTTATCTTATTAGTGGTGAATAATTAATTAGATGTAGCAGACAAGTTAAGGATGAAAAATTGTTTTAATTTTGCAGAATAAATATAACTTACCTATGAAAGTTTTCTCCATTTATTATCGTTAAGTATGCTACGTACATAGGGTTCCTTATTATTATTTTTCCTTTCGATACGTCCTTTAACTCCTTAAACGTTCTAGACAAAATCAAATTAACCTACTTAATTTAATAGTAGAAGGACAATTTGATTTTAAAAAATCAAACGCGCATTAAAATTCATTTTTAATCCTACATATTTTATATTACCATTTTTCCAAACGTTAGCTTAATTTTTTTGTACTTAACTTTTAAAAATCATTTTAAATCCTACATATTTTATGTTACCATTTTGCCAAACGTTAGCTTAATTTTATGTACTTAACTTTTTTTTTAAGAAAATTTGGGATCAAGCACCATAACTTTGAATTAAATAAGTAAAGAAATTACAAATTACAAATTTCGGTCCTGATGAAGAACCTAAAAATTTATAATAAAAAAACAAAATCTAAAAAAAAATATATATATTCTTAACTTCTTATACCTGTTCCTATACGCCCCTAAAAAGTATCTTTTGCTGTTGAATCGCTGACTTTTTGAATTCATATCTATTTTACTCTTTGAAAGTTTGACTTATATCTGGTGGACCAAAATTATTAGATCATATTATTTAAAATTTTATTGTAAATGGGAAGTAATTTATTTTTTTTTCCGAAAATAAGAGTCAAGTCAACCTAAGCCAAAGGCGACCTCCTACCATCCTACTCAACGGGCATCATTGAACTAGACATATATGCTACCGAGTCCGGATTAATAGTTAAATTAAACTTGAAGAAAGTTCGACCCACAAAAGAACATGGATTTTTCAAAAGTTTCAACATAACATGCATGGAATTTTCAAAAGTTTTCACTGTGAGAGTGAGAGTGACCGAAAGATTTCAGTAATGTCATTTTCAAAAAATAAAGGTCTCTTTTGGACTTAGTCATTAACCCCTCGTGCTCATCTCATATCCACAGAACTTTGGTACTTTTGAAATTTTACAATGTTCAACTAACACGAACTGTCTCTCTCTGCAATAAAACAGTCGGCTTCATTTGGTTTTAACCGTGATGTGAGAAAATTACAAATATCTCTCTCTCTCTCTCTCTCTCTCTCTCTATCTATCTATCTTTTCTCTTTCCGTGACTTCTCATATTGTTCTCTTCTTCTTTGCGTTCCCTCGCAGGCGCCAAATTTTCATTTATTGCAAGGGACTAAACAGTTATTCCTGAATCTTGATTCTTGTTTTGGCTGCTTGTTCGTCTCCCTCAACTATTATCTAAAGGGAAATCATGGTTTTCATGCGGTGGAGCTTGTTCTCTTCTTGTATTGCCTAGAGACTGGAGGTATGTATATCCTTTCTCCTTTTAATTTTCCTGCTTCTTTATTCTTCAAGTAGTATACTAGTAGTATTTGCACTCAATTTGGTTTTCTGTAGCTTGAAGTTAATCAAAGTGGCTATGTGCTTAAACATTGTTCGAATTTATGATAAATGAATTATGAAGCTTCGCTTTGTTGGAAACTAATATTCGTTTTCTCTGTTTTTATTTTTGTTTTTGTGTGAACAGGGCAGGTTCTTTGCTTGAAAAGTTACCCATAATTCCTCTCTTTGAACTCACAAATTTGGATCATTACAAATTAAGATATGCCGAAAGCTGAAATATTTCTTTCAATAGTCACTTTGGTCCTTGTATTTCCATCCAACCTTTTAGTTTATGGAGCACCCACTACTGACCCAACTGAAGGTATTATTTATATTTTAATATTTCTTAGGAAGGTGTTTTCGTACTCTTTAATTATATCAATCATTACTATATGTTTAGGGAATACTCAATCTGACGCCGTTGGTTAGGAATTAAACTTTGCTTTTAAATATTCTTTTCTTTTTTTATTTTTCGGTTCTGTGCTCACATGGACCAAACTGGAACGATACCAAGTACCAACCCCCTCGTGTCCGGTTCTCAACTAAGCTTGATTTATGCATAATAAATTGACAAATGAACCTTGTCTTGATAAGCAACCACCTTCCTCCAAACCCCTTTAAATAAATAAATAATAAACAATATTATGTTTTTAACAACAACTTATTATTACATCAATAATTAATTAGTTTGTTAGTATTTATATGATTCCATATTTCCATCTGATAAGCTCAGTTTTCGTAGAGGTTAACAACGTGAGAGAGTATAGAGATGAGAATGAGTGGAAAATGAACTTTATTGATTATTTTGGAGATTACAATCTGTTTACAATCTGTCTAATACAGGCGTTTTTCTCTAACAAAATGCCAACCCCTTTTACAATGATCTACCCCTTCTATTTATAGGCCTATTTTCCATAACAGAACGCTGACGTCACCCGACAGCCGTTAGCCTACTAGATTCTCCCGACTTGTGTTCGATGAGGTGCTCTGCATGAGTTTGTTACGGCTTGTCTCCCCCGACTTCATTTGGGGCACGCTGTTTGATTCAGCCTTTCCCGCTTCTTTACCTCCATTGCAGGCCTCTTTTGGGTTGGGTCCCATATCCTTCTATTTGGGCCGAGCTTTATCAGGCCGGCCCTATCATAAGCCCTTGAACTTGGGATGAGTATTCATCGCAAGTTGAAAATAAAGTCGCGAAGTTCAGGACTTAAGTGAGGCACGAAGTGGTGAAGCCCTTGAGTCCCGAACACATGACTCTTGGGTGAAGCACGAAGTGGTGAAGCCCTTGAGTCCCGAATACATGACTCTTGAGTGAAGCACGAAGTGGTGAAGCCCTTGAGTCCCGAACACATGACTCTTGGGTGAAGCACGAAGTGGTGAAGCCCTTGAGTCCCGAACACATGACTCTTGGGTGAAGCACGAAGTGGTGAAGCCCTTGAGTCCCGAACACATGACTCTTGGGTGAAGCACGAAGTGGTGAAGCCCTTGAGTCCCGAATACATGACTCTTGGGTGACGCACGAAGTGGTGAAGCCCTTGAGTCCCGAACACATGACTCTTGGGTGAAGCACGAAGTGGTGAAGCCCTTGAGTCCCGAACACATGAAACGGTCAGGCGGTCAAGTTAGCTGTCGCTTGGTATGCACCTTGGTCCAAACGCCAAACCTTTCATCTTCGCCTCGTGATCTGTGAAAGTTAATACCGCCTTTACTGCTGTCCCTTCAATTCCCAGCCTTTTATACTTCTATTTCTCTCTCTTCTTCTCTCATTCATCATTTCAACTCCCTCTCCTCTTTCTTTCCTGACGAGCTTTCCCTTGCTACTCCAACGATCGTTCGTCCTTCTCTCCGGCGAGCTCCCCTTCTCATCTTCCGACGAGCTTCTCTCCCTCTCCGGCGAGTTTTCTTCGACCAGTTTCCCTCTCTTCAGGTATCTTCCCTCCTCTCTCTCCTTTTTGTTCTAAGTTTCATTTTCTTATCACGGGATTGTCTCCTATCTGTCTGGTATGAATGTGGGTGCATTTAGAACTGGTACGGTTAATATCCATTGTGATCTTGGTATGAAGGTCATCTATTCTTCAGGTTCTTGCTTATACCTTTTTTGTAGTTAGCAAACGGTTTTGTTTCTTGCTTCATCTTTTTAGGTATGGTATATACCTTATATTTGTATTGACTGGTCTAAAAAGTTAAGGTGTAAGAGGTACTAGTTATTCCCATTATATTGTATCTGTTCTATGGTGATCCCTCGCATTATTGCCAGTCCCTATTGTGCTTGTATCCAGAGTTTTTTCGCTAGTACCATGATCTATCCTTGAGCATTATACTTATGTGCTTTGTTTTCTAGTTTCTATGGCTTCAAGTAGTTCTAAGCCGCAAGTTCCATCTTCGGATGTCTCAGAAAGGTCCACCAATCCAGAGCGACAGATGGTCGTTCACCCTTCCACTGGGGGAAACTTGGAAGTCGATAATTCTTCTCCTGTTCGGGATCCTGAAAAGGGGAAAGGTCGGGTGGCTCCCAGAAAGGAGGTTTTTCGTCGCTCCTCTCGTCCTCTTGATGAAGTATTCAAGAAGACGCCTACCTTCCAATCGCAAAGCTGGAGTGAGAAGTCTTTGTACGACTTCTCTTGTCAAATTGGTCTCACCGAGAAGGATGCCTTAGAAGCTGCCGCCCCAGATGATCGACCTTATGATGAAGAGAAGGGGGCAGTCCTCTTTAAACCCTTGTCAAGGTGTGGCTTCAAGGTCCCTCTTACACAGTTCGTGACCGACATTCTCTCCCTTCTCGAGATCGCCCCTGGACAACTCCACCCCAATGCCTGGTGTATCATTAGATCCTTCGAGACTGTGGTAACTTTATTTTCTCTGGCTATGGGTTTTGAAGGAATGACAGCTTCCTTACGGATGTTCGGTCATTACTTTGGGTTTTCAAAAGCTGGGGATCTGTGTACTGTTCGGAACAAAGTGAACATGGTTTTGTTCGGGAAAGTTAAGAAACTCGACAATTGGGAGACTCACTTCTGTTACCTTCGCCAGCCTTATCTGGATGTATTCGGTATTACAAAAAAGTGGAATAAAGACACTGATAGCTTCAATGGTGTCTCTATTGATCCTCCCACTGTAGAAGAATATGCTTTCCTTCTTAAATTGGACTCGGTCATCAAAACCGAAGGTCCAATTCGCTTGGTTTTCAATGGGACTTCTTTAGAGGAGGAATCTCCAATACATCTCGGAGCTGAACCTGTTATTCCCCCCGCAGCCCCACCGAAGGTCTTAAAAAGGGGGGTTGCTTCTACTACTGCTTCTGAGCGTCGCCAGAAGAAAGCGCGACGAGATGCTGGGCCCGCCAAAGTGTCACATCCTGCGGTGTCAGAAGCAGGAATCTCCCTAAAAGGGGCTGGGAGTACTAGTGAAAAGGGTCCTTCTCACACCCGACCTTCCCTGGAGGCCTCTTCTCACCCTCCTCCAGAAAGGACAACTGTTGATGTTTCCGACGATGAGTTGTTTGTGGTTCCCCCACGTTTGCCAAGACCTGGCTCATCCAATGTCGGAATTCCCCTTACTTCGGAACCCACTTCAGAATTTGTTCTCGAGGTCATTCCAGAACCTGTTCCCTCTCATCAGATTTCGGAGGGTTCAGCTCGTTCTTGTCCTCCAACTCCTGCCCGATCTCTTCCTTTAGATGATGAAGACCCGATGCACTCTGCTTCTACTCCTCTTCAAATGCCTGCGAGTTCTATGAGGTCTCACCTGGATGCAGCTGTCGTTACTCTGAACTCCGTATCTCCTTCATCTTCTCAATTAACTCATTGCTTCACGGAGCTTCGAGCGATCTTTTCTGCTCAAGAAGCTCGCATTGCTTCTTTGGAAGTAGAGTTGGCGAAGGAGAAGTCAAAGGTACAAAATTTACATGTTGAACACGACCAGCAATATAAGGACTGGCATTCTATGACTCACAACTATGTTGACTCTAACAAATTCATTGTACTCTTCGCTCAGAATCTTCTGAAGGAAAACACCGAGCAAGCCAAGAAATTGGAGGATTTCGAGCGGCTAAGGCATTTACTGCTTTTAAAATTGGATTCATCTTTGAGACAGAAAGACCAAGTCGTAGGTCTTCTGAATACTACTCGGAAGGATTTGGCAGAAGAGACAAGTAGGAGGCAGAAGTCCGAGAACATCTCGGAGATACTCAAGGACGAAGTGACAAGACTATCAGTGGAAAATTCTCTTCTTGCTGGGGCGGCCGAGTTGTCTCAAGATGACAAGTATAAGATTTTTGATGAACTTCTCCCTTATTTCCTTCGTTCTCGTGCTTTCAAAAGGGTTGCTGGAATGCAGTCGGCGTCAGTTCTCAGGAATGTTTTACTTCGGGTGTGTCGCGGGCTCCAATGGTCCTATCCGATTACGGACGAGGAGTTTGGCCTTCTCGCAGCTGATGCAGTTCCTCATCTTCCTCCCGTTGCTGAGTGTAGCTGGCGCCGTTCAGATGACCGACTTTTAGGCCCGGATGGGAATGTGTTATCGGGTACCATTGATGTGTTGGGAGAGATGTTTGCTCCGCGATATCCATGGCCTGAAGAACAAGTGCCTTGGCCCGCAGATGTCCCGAAGCCTGTAGATGACGAAGATAATTCGGGGTCTGGGTAGGCTAGTATTTGTATTATGTTTTGTTTTAGGTATAGTTGGGGTCGAACAAATTAATATTTTGGTGATATGACTTGATGTAATATGATGCTTTATTTGAAGTGAAAATCGCGACTTCTTTTGCCTTAATTGTCTCTATTCTCTGCTAATTACTTCCTTTTTTTTTTTTTTTTTTTTTTTTTTTTTTTTGCGAGATGTTAAACATCATCTGGGTGTATCTTTTGCAGCATATCTTCGAGATCTGTTCTCAAAATTAATAAGTATACTAACTCCGAGATACCTTCTAAATAATGAAAATATGTTAACTCTAAGATACATTTTCAAGGAAACAAACATATATTAGTTCCGAGATACATTTTCAAGGAAACAAAAAATACATAAATTCCGAGATACATTCTCAAGGAAATAAAAATACATAAATTCCGAGATACATTCTCAAGGAAATAAAAATACATAAATTCCGAGATACATTCTCAAGGAAATAAAAATACATAAATTCCGAGATACATTCTCAAGGAAATATATTTTCTAACTACTGCTAACTGCACCGAGGATAATTCTTCTTGACTTTCTTTCTGTATATATTCGCGGACAATCCTCAGAAAGAAGTGATTTTTGTCATCTAACACTAACAACCCCGGGCTAGTTAATAAATCTTCCCAGCCTTAGAAACCAATCTCCTAAGTCTGGGGAGACTTCCATCACCCGAAACAAACTCGATCCATTGGATTCGGAACGACTGAGATAACAAAGCCGCTCCTGAATTCGCAGGATTCAGGTGTTTCGGGGATGTTCGGAACCGAAGATTGGTGAACATCTGATGCGAGTATTTTGCTTTACATCAGCTATCCACCTAAATCTCCGATTCCTTCTCAGCTATCCTCCTAAATTTCCTTTTATCTTAGTGGAATATATTTTATTTTTCTTTTTCTTTCTTTTCGCCATTGTTGACTTCAAGCTTAGAACGTGTTCTGGTGCCTCCTTTGGGGAAGACGATGGGTTCTATTTATAGCTTTTTTTTTCCAGCTAACTGCCAACTAACTGTATTAAATGTCAGCATTTATTGTCAGATTTTGTCTTTATTTCCAAGTACTACCAAAGTACAGTTAGTTGTCAGCTTTTCACGACTTTATTTTTTCATGCGCTTACTCCGAGAATTCTCTCGAGGAGGGTCACGACTTTATTTTTTCATGCGCTTACTCCGAGAATTCTCTCGAGGAGGGTCACGACTTTATTTTTTCATGCGCTTACTCCGAGAATTCTCTCGAGGAGGGTCACGACTTTATTTTTTCATGCGCTTACTCCGAGAATTCTCTCGAGGAGGGTCACGACTTTATTTTTTCATGCGCTTACTCCGAGAATTCTCTCGAGGAGGGTCACGACTTTATTTTTTCATGCGCTTACTCCGAGAATTCTCTCGAGGAGGGTCACGACTTTATTTTTTCATGCGCTTACTCCGAGAATTCTCTCGAGGAGGGTCACGACTTTATTTTTTCATGCGCTTACTCCGAGAATTCTCTCGAGGAGGGTCACGACTTTATTTTTTCATGCGCTTACTCCGAGAATTCTCTCGAGGAGGGTCACGACTTTATTATTATTATTTTTTTTTTTTTTTTTTTTCAAGAATGCGAAGATCAGATAAAAAGCAAACTCTTCATTTAATATGAAAATTATATCGAGATACAAGGTCCTTAATACCCCAACTAAGAACAAAGAAGACCCGACTACGATATTGGTCTGGTTCTTGTTTTACTTATTACCACAAAAAACGAAAACCTAAAAATAAACTCGGACACGAAGGGACCGGCTACGGTATTGGTCTGGTTCTTGTTCTTACTTAAAACAACAAAGAACGAAAACATAAAACAACTCGGACACGAAGAGACCGGCTACGATATTGGTCGACTTCTATCCCCTCTAAACATAGAACTTTCTGAGATGGGCAGCGTTCCAAGCATTTGGGATGCGTTTGCCTCTCATATCCCTGAGATGATAAGCCCTGCCTTCAATAGACTTGATGATCTCGAATGGTCCTTCCCATGCAGGATCAAGTTTTCCCACCTGTTTACCTGTGGCTTCGATCTTCCTGAGCACCCAATCACCTGGTTGGAAATGTTTGGGAGCGACTTTCTTGTCGAAACCCCTCCGCATTCTTCTCTGGTATTCTTCCATCTTCACTCGAGCTTCCTCCCTCAACTCGTAAATGGTCTCCAAATCTTCCTCCCTTCGAGTTCCATTCTTCTCCCAAGTATACGACTTCGTTCTCAAAGTTGGGTGTACTGCTTCCATGGGTGTGACAGCTTCCATTCCATAGATCATGGAAAAAGGCGAACGGCCCGTGGAAGAGCGAGGTGTGGTACGATAGGCCCATAAGATTTCATCGAGATATTCGGGCCAAGAATTCTTACTGCCTTCGATTTTCCTCTTCAGTCCTTCCAATATAGTTCGGTTGGATACTTCAGCTAAACCATTAGATTGGGGATGACAGACCGAAGAGGTGCACGACCGGATACCCAGTCCCTTGCAAAAATCTTGGAATGGGGCACCAGTAAACTGCGTGCCATTGTCGGAGATGAAGGTATGTGGGATCCCATATCTATACACGATCTGGTGTCTCGCGAAATCCACTATCTTTTGCGATGTGATGGTTGCCAGGGGTTTGGCTTCAATCCATTTGGTGAAATATTCCACAGCCACCACTAAAAATTTAACATTTCCTTGTCCTTGAGGGAAAGGCCCCAACAAATCTAACCCCCACACATCGAACGGCCATGAACTGGAGATGGATTGCATCGGATGAGGTGGTTGTCTTGGAATACGGGCGTGGAACTGACATTTTTCGCATCTGCGAACGTATGTCTCCACATCTTTCTTCAAGGAAGGCCAGTAAAACCCTGCTCTAACAATCCTCCTTCCTAGCGAAGTTATTCCTTGGTGACTACCGCATATCCCTTCATGCACTTCTGCAATAATTTCGTCCGCTTTTGCTCTTCCCACACATGTGAGCCAGGGTATTCCATATCCTTTTTTCAACAGTAGACCATCTCGGATAGTAAATTCGAGAGCCCACCGCTTGACTTTTCGGGCCACCTTGTCCTCTTCTGGGAGTTTTCCTTCTTTGAGGAAATTCCACAACAAAGCATACCACTCCTTTCCTGCCTCCACGATATATACTTCGAATGCGAGAACATCAATGCTGGGGTGTGGTACTTCCAACATAACAATGGGTTTTTCCCGATCTAAATCGCTTTCTTTAGCAATTTTAGACAGAGCATCTGCTGTTTCGTTTTGAGTTCGTGGTACGTACTCTACAGAAGCACTTTCAAAAGCAGCTAACACTGTTTTCACTTTCTCCAAATATAGGGCTAGTCTTTCATTTATTGCTGCATATTCTCCTTTGATTTGGTTTACCACCAGCTGAGAATCCATGTAGAAACGCACACTTTTGGCCCCGATTGCCTCCATGAGTCGCATACCTGCCAACAACGCTTCATATTCTGCGACATTGTTGGATACCTCGAACGTCAGATGTATCGCATAATGAAATTTCTCGCCTTTCGGTCCTTTTATTTCAACGCCAACACCCGAACCCTTCTCCGAAGCTGCCCCATCCACAAACACTTCCCACATTTCCTCCTTGGGACTTTCAGTTTGCCTGGCTGTGCACTCGACTATGAAGTCGGCAAGAATTTGTCCTTTGTATGCTGTCCTTGGTTCGAAACTCACATCATATTCGGACAACTCTACTGCCCATTTTAACATCCGCCCTGCTACATCAAGCTGTCCCAAAGCTTTTCGAAGAGGCATGTCGGTGAGCACTTTGATGGGGTGTGCCTGAAAATACGGTTTGAGTTTCCTGGATGCTATCATGACCGCGAACGCCACCTTTTCAACAGGAGGGTATCTTATCTCAGCATCTCGCAGAATGCGAGACACGAAATAGACAGGTTTTTGTTGGTTTTCTTCGATCCTGATGAGAGCTGCGCTCACAGCTGTTTCGGAAGTCGCCACATAAAGGTAGAGAGTTTCCCCTTTCACAGGTCTACTGATTGTCGGTGGTGTAGCCAAGTATTCTTTGATCTTTTCAAAGGCATCTTGACATTCCACTGTCCATTGGAACTTCTTGTTTTTCCTGATTGTTTGGAAAAAAGGTTGACATACTTCGGCTGACTTTGAAATGAATCTGTTTAGGGCAGCTATTCGCCCAGTTAATTCTTGCACCTCTTTGACTGTTTTTGGTGGTTCCATGTTCGCGATCGCCTGACATTTGCTCGGATGGACTTCTATGCCTCTTTCGGACACGATAAACCCTAAAAACTTTCCACTTCCGAGACAGAAAAAACTCTTTTTTGGGTTTAATCGCATTCCGACTTCTTTCATTTTCGCGAACACTCTTTCCAAGTGTTGCACATGTTCTTCCCCCGAACAACTTTTGATCACCATATCATCGACATATGCTTCCATAATCTTCCCAATTTCTCCTTGAAACAACTTGTTCACCATCCTTTGATATTCTGCTCCTGCATTCTTCAGACCAAAAGGCATGACCTTGTAACAATAGATCCCTTTTTCTGTAAGGAAACTAGTTTTTTCTTCATCTTCGGTACACATTTTAATCTGATGATATCCCGCGTTGGCATCGACAATGCTCAAGTGAGAAAAACCGGCCGTCGAATCCACTAGTGCATCGATGTTCGGCAATGGGAAAGGATCTTTCGGACATGCTTTGTTGAGGTCAGTGAAATCAATGCATACTCTCCACTTGTTGTTAGGTTTCGGAACCACCACTGGATTGGCTAGCCAAGCAGGGCATTTGACCTCGCGAATAAACCCAGCTGCGAGTAACCTTTGCACCTCCTCCTCAATTATCGTTCTACGTTCGGGTCCGAACTTCCTTTTCTTTTGATGCACTGGTCTGGCGTGTGGGAAGAGCTTGATTTTGTGTTCCGCAATCTCCCTCTTAATACCCGGCATTTGCCCTCCTTCAGCGACAAAAATCTCTTGGTTTCTTTTAAGACAGTCCTTCACCAATTCTCTATCCTTGGCCTCGAGCGCTGTCCCCAGTTTAGTGATTATTCCCTCACTCAGCTCTACTTCTTCCACATCTTCCCCCGGAGCACCCGAACAGGGCACGCGCACTTTCTTCTCAACATTTCCCTTCTCTATTTGTGTTACTTGATCTATCACTGCTGCCTGGTAACATTCTCTAGCCTTTTGCTGGTCACCTTTTACCACACCTACTCCCAGTCTAGTGGGGAATTTGATCATGAGGTGCTTGGTCGAAGCGATTGCCCCAACATCGTTTAAAGATTTTCTTCCCAATATCACATTGTATGCAGATGGTGCATTAACCACTATGAACTTCACTCTTGATACTACACTGTTGGGTGGTTCCCCGAACTCAACTTCCAGGTCAATGGTCCCAAGTGGTATCACGGTGTCTCCTGCAAAACCAACTAATGGTGTGTCCATCGGAGTTAAGGGGTATGAGGCTAAATTGAGTTGCCGTAAGGCGTCGAAATATAGCACATCTGCTGAACTGCCTGTGTCCACTAAGATCCTTTTGACACGTCTGCCATGTATTCGCAGCATCAACACTATGGCATCATCATGTGGGTAACGGACACCTACGCAATCTTCAGGCCCGAAGGATATTCGGGTGTTAGTTAGGGACCCCTCTGCATGCAAGTGAAATATCTCATAACGCGAAGGTTGAGATAATCTCCTCGGATCTGCATATGAAGCTCGTTGATGAGGTTTGTCGCCTCCGGATGCGTCCCCCCCTGCAATGAACATCACTACCGGAGATCCTTTTTCTTCTCTAGGTTTATTCGGAACATTTTGTCTCTGAATGGGGATATTGTTCGGGTTATTTCGGTTGTCAGTTCTTTTCCATTGGTTATTGTATGGTTTTCGTTGCCATTGGTTGTTGAAAGATTCTCTAGTTCGGTTATCCTTGGCTCCTTCTTTCTCAATGTATTTCTCTAGCAGGTGTGTATGTCGGATTAACCTTTCTATTTCGTCCTTCAGCTTCAAACAATCTCGGGTGCGATGTCCCGAACTGCGATGGTAATCACAGTAAGCCGACTTGTCGAACTTCTCTGCTTCTACCAACGGTTCCGGTTGTTGCAACTCCTTGCTATCTTTGATGACGTTGAACAATCGCTCCCTGGGTTCTGTACATATGTGGTAGGTGGAGTACAGAGGGGCATATGCCTCTCCCGTCTTTCTGTAATTGTGGAGTTTATATGTCGCTCCTTTTATTACCTTTGCATTTCTTCTTCTTCCAGAAGGAGATCCATTGCGAGGTTGAGGCAGAGGGGAACAACTTCTTCTCGTCGGTGTTGTGATACGTCGCTCCGTGACATCTTGCCAACCCATTCGTTCTGCATCTTCCTCTGCCTGTATCACTTGTTGTGCACACTCCCTGAATTCTCGAAAAGATCCACAATCTTTTTTTATTAGCTCATATCTCAGATTTTTACTCCGAATACCTTGTAATACCGCCGCCAGCACCAGTTTCTCATCAAAATCGGAAACTTTGTATGCCTCTTCCGAGAATCTCGCGAGATATGCTCGTGATGATTCATATGGTTCTTGCTTTAAGGTCATGAGGCTCGTGCACTTGATGGTTGGTGCTCTTAATCCTCCAAATCTTCCCAAAAACTTGTCAGTTAGGTCATCAAAATTATGGATCGACCCTCGGGGTAGTTGCGAATACCATTCCCAGGCACTCTCTGTAAGCCTTGTCGGAAAAACTAAACACATCACCCTGTCGGATGCATGTGTGATGGCCATCATTGCTCGAAAGCTATTCACGAAAGCTTGTGCATCTTTAGCTTCTCCTCCCGGATATCTATCAAGATGGGGGTAATTTTTCATGTCAATTCGTGCTCCTTGGTATAACCTTCTCGCTAGGGCCCCAACAGGTGGTGATCCTGATCCTTCTGATTCACGCGCACTATCTGAACTATGTTCGCGGCGTTGCCTTGTTTTCGCACGGCCTCTAGGGGATCTTTTCTCTTCGCGCTCCCTTCTTTCATTATTCAAGTTCCTTCCCAACATTACCTCTCTGTCTTCACCCGTTTGTGGTGCCCTTGTTCTTTCCACTCGAGATCCTAAGGGCTCTTGATTCACTTGTGGGGCGGGTAATGTCGGTACGGGAACCGCAAGAGATGGACTTGGGTTTGTTGGAATGACGTTTTCGGGAGGCCTTGGAATGGTTTGTGGCCTAGGATGTTCGGGTTGTTGAGGTGGTCGTGTCCATGAGTAAGGATTAGGGGTGTCCCACGAATTATGTGCGCCCCACTGAGCTGGATGGCCCCAAGGGAAATAGGTGGATGGAGCCTCTGGTCTAGGGAAACCATAAGTATTTTGGGGAGGATACCAGTCTATCATGTGGGCTTGTGGTATTGCGTGTTGAACATATCCCGTGGGATGCCACTGGAACATATGTGGAGGTTGTCCGACATTGTACATTTGTGGTGTCCCTGCTCTCCATGCTACGCTTTGGCGAGGATCAGCGACATATCCATAACCTTGAGGAGGTTGTGTTATGCTTGGAATCTGTCGCGGATCCTGGGTCTCCGGTCTTGGTGGATTGAACTGAACTGTTGGAGTTGGAGTAACAGATGTGAAGGCTGCTTGCAGTGTTTGCTCCACAAGGTTTGTGAGATCTGCTTGAGAGAGAGAGCGTTGGTTCTCTGAATTGGTGGTGCTTCTCTGTTTTGCTGTAGATGTTTCGGGTCTCTCCAATCTTGGCTCTTCGCGAGGTTGTTGAATAGCTTGCAAAATCGGGTGCAGTACAACTGGTGCTGTTCTCGCTGACTCTTCGCGAGATTGTACAGCTTGTAAGATCGGGTGTATCACAACTGGCATTGCTCTTGTCAATCCCAAATCTAATGGTGTATCGTTGTCTGGCTGTTCGGGGTTGACTGGTCGTGTAGTTGAATCGCCGACCACTGTTTGTGTTTTTGAAGTTTCAGCGTTTTGCTTGTTTTGAATCTCAGCATTCATCAGATCTGGTTGTGATGGTTGAACTGCATCGCCTGGTGCCTGAGGTGTGGAGAGCTCGATCTGCGTTTGAGATTCAGATCTAGCTCCCGGAAGAACGCGATGTTTCTCCTTGTTTAGCTTATCAGTAGCAAACTCCAGATCCAATCGCCTGGGTTGAATCGCACTCCTATTCTCATCCATTTCTCAAGATACCAAATGCAACTTTGAATTGCCAATGGTCGAATTCAGGTGGGCGCCAGTTGATAAGCTCAGTTTTCGTAGAGGTTAACAACGTGAGAGAGTATAGAGATGAGAATGAGTGGAAAATGAACTTTATTGATTATTTTGGAGATTACAATCTGTTTACAATCTGTCTAATACAGGCGTTTTTCTCTAACAAAATGCCAACCCCTTTTACAATGATCTACCCCTTCTATTTATAGGCCTATTTTCCATAACAGAACGCTGACGTCACCCGACAGCCGTTAGCCTACTAGATTCTCCCGACTTGTGTTCGATGAGGTGCTCTGCATGAGTTTGTTACGGCTTGTCTCCCCCGACTTCATTTGGGGCACGCTGTTTGATTCAGCCTTTCCCGCTTCTTTACCTCCATTGCAGGCCTCTTTTGGGTTGGGTCCCATATCCTTCTATTTGGGCCGAGCTTTATCAGGCCGGCCCTATCACCATCAAATAATAAAGTTACTCATACTGAAATTTAGTTCTGATACTAATGATAGTAAGTAACAAATTAATAGAAGAAGAGTAAAGAAGGAAAAAAGAAATTTAAAATCGCTTAACTGATGTAGGCCTGTTAATTAGCCTGTGCTAATACCAGTACAGTCGATCCTCTAATGATAATATTAAGTTGTTTATTTGATTTTGAATGTTTTATTATGCAGTAAATGCTTTAAAGGTTATCAGGAATAGCTTGTATGATCCGATGAATAAGCTAAGAAATTGGAACAACGGAGATCCTTGTACAACAAACTGGACTGGTATTTATTGTCAGATGGAATCAAATGACAACTACCTACACATAGCTGAAATGTAGGACAGTTCTTTTGATTAGTATAAAAACATAACATTATTTTTTTTAGTTTAACAGTTTTTTATTATTCTTTTCTTTTTTGTAGACAGTTGTTTCATATGAATCTTTCTGGAACTTTGTCACCTCAGCTCAGTAGTCTGTCGCATTTGAAAATACTGTACGCTGTAAAAACAAGAAATGCTTATCTATAATACTGTATTGTTTTTATTCCATTTTTACTAATTTAGCTGCTTTTCGATGTATGAAGTGATTTTATGTGGAACAACATAAGTGGGACCATTCCCAAGGAGATAGGCAGCATCACATCCCTAAAGCTTGTGTAAGTACTTTGGCTTAAATATATATAAAAAAAAATTGTTTTTCTTTTGTTGCTAATGTTAAGACTCCTCATTATCTATTTTTTTTTCTTTGTAGACTTTTGAACGGAAATCAGTTGTCTGGCTATTTGCCAACTGAACTTGGGAATCTTCCAAATTTAAATCGTTTACAAATTGACGAGAACCAGATCTCTGGTCCCATACCAACATCTTTTATGAATTTATCGAGTGTGAAGCATCTGTAAGTATTTTTACTTTTTAAATTTGTCTTTTAAAATATATTGTCATTCCTTATAAATATTCTGATTGTCGATACTTTCTTCTAGCCACATGAATAATAATTCATTAAGTGGTCAAATCCCAGCAGAACTTTCGAAGCTACCTCGTCTCCTACATCTGTAAGGGCACTTGGACCAATTTTCTCTATTTTCTTCTACATGTTATTAAAATGTAAAACAAATTTAAGGAAATATATTTTAATTTGTAATTTTAACTTCAACAGCCTTGTGGATAATAACAATTTGTCTGGACATCTTCCAGAAGAATTTTCTGAAATGCCGAGTATACACATTCTGTACGCACTTCTCCTGATGCTTTTATTTTTTCAGTTTAAAACTGTAATATTTACATTATTGTATTTATCTTTTCAGTAACAAGAGTACCTATTGATAACATTATTTTGCTATGCAGTCAGTTTGATAATAATAATTTTGGTGGCACCTCGATCCCCCCGTCATACGCAAATATCTCCACATTATTGAAATTGTGAGTTCACTTTTACAAATATTACAAGTACACATTGCACCCCACTCACTAAACATTGTATCAATCTTACAATTTCACCAATTTTAATTTTTTTCTCACAAAAATATAATGTTAACAAATAAACGCAGTAGAAAATCAAGATGTTATTTATAATGCAATTTATATATTTGTGCATGTATTTTAATTTTTTAAAATTGATCATATGTGCAGGAGTGTTCGAAATTGCAGCTTACAAGGAAATGTACCTGATCTGACTCAGATACCTCAGTTAGGATTCATGTATGTTTTAACATAATATGCTTGTAATACTTGCATACATATGTATTTAGCTTTTTTAAATTTTAGAATGCTTCTTTCTTAGTCAGAATATTTGATTTTGACTATCATTTCAGAGATCTTAGCTGGAACCAGCTGACAGGACCTCTACCGACATCTAAGTTTTCTACCAATATTACAACAATGTAAGGAAATTTTTTACTGTCCTTTGATTCTATATTTATATTTTCATTAATTCTTTTGCCATGTAGAAACTGAATTTTAACTTTGGTCTCAGTGACGTGTCACATAACAAGCTCAACAGCACTATACCTGATTTCTCTGGCCTCCCTAATCTACAGCTCTTGTAAGATAAAACTTTATTATAATGTAATTTTGTTTATAATTAAAGAACAAATTATTCACTCCACTTAAAGATGTATTAATATAGAGTTTAACTACTCCCAGGGCATTAGAAGATAACTTCTTCGAAGGTTCTGTTCCCCCAAATATTTGGGATAATACAACTTATTCTGCCAACAAGAGTCTTGTATTGTATGATCCTATATCTTATTCTTTTATTCTCTATACATTTTATCACCTTTGGATAAAATGCTTATAAGACCTCTATGCAAATAGGGATTTTCAGAATAATTCGCTGACGAATGTCCCTGCAGATTTTGATCCCCCGACAAATGTCACTGTTCTGTATGCTCTTTTGTATCTTTTTATTCAGTCATTCATTTTGTTTTCAATAGTCCTGTAAGAATTTAACTGGTAAAATATTAAATTAGACTTTACCTTTTTACAGATTGTCTGGAAATCCCTTATGTTCAAACACTTCAATATCAACTCCAGTAGGTTCATGCCAATTTCAATCAACAACCAAAGCATCCGGATCTGAACAAATTTCGGTGAATTGCCAACCGTGTCCGACAGATCGAAATTATGAATATAACCCTTCATCTACATTGACTTGTTTTTGTGCGGTCCCGCTTGGGATTGGGATGCGGTTGAAGAGCCCAGGAATCTCCGATTTCCGCCCTTACGTGACAGCTTTCGAGAAAGATTTGACCGGCTTGCTCAACCTTTATGTTTACCAGTTATACATTGAACATTACATATGGGAAACAGGTCCTAGGTTGAATATGCAGCTGAAACTGTTCCCAAGTAATACGAGTTTATTTAGTGTGAATGAGATTATTCGGGTGAGGCGCATGCTTGCAGGATGGGAAATTACGTTGTTAGATATTTTCGGGCCTTATGAGCTCTTGAACTTCACGCTCGGGTCCTATGCCAACGGTATGTTTGACCAACGTTACTGGTCCCAAACCTGAATGGCTTGATATGAATTTTTTTATTTGGTGATTCCTGGATTTTAATTGCATGCAAGCTATCTTGTACTGGTAATATTCCAGATTGGACATACAGTACAAGTTTTTACAACCAGTACAAACCATTTGATGCTGTAATTTGCAATCAAACACTTCCATCCATAATCCATTTATTCGCACTTGTTAGTCACCACAAGCACATTCTTCTTTGATTATTATTATGTTTACATTGATCTGTATTTAATTATGTGTAGATTTACCAAGTAGCTCGGCTTCAGGATTAAGCAAAGGTGCAATTGCTGGCATTGCTATTGGTGCTGTTGCAGTAGCAACTGCTGTATCCGTACTTGCCACCATGTACATCCTAAAGCGCCGCTGGAGATACACCATCATGTCAAAACGAAGCTCGAGTAAGTCACTTTACAATTTATACTCCTTAAGAACTAATGCATTTTTTAACCTAAACAACCTAAACTGTTGGCTCTTTTTATGTAGTGTCAAAATTCTCAATTAAAATTGACGGCGTGAGATGTTTCACCTTTGAAGAAATGGCCAAGGCCACCAAGAATTTCAACGAGTCAAGTATAGTTGGTCAAGGTGGTTATGGGAAAGTTTATAAAGGAGTTCTGGATGATGGTACAGTAGTCGCCATAAAGCGGGCTCATGAGGAGTCGCTACAAGGCTCTAAGGAGTTCTGCACTGAGATTGAGCTGCTTTCGAGGTTACATCACAGAAACCTTGTCTCATTGGTCGGCTATTGTGATGAAATGGATGAACAGGTTTTTAACTAACCCTGATAATTGTGATCAAAGCTTTGTTATCATATTATTTCTGACTTTGATATTATTTATTGATATTTTTTCCCCCTAAGATGCTGGTTTATGAGTTCATGCCAAATGGTACTTTGCGGGATCACCTTTCTGGTAATTAATCAGCAAACTGGTCTTATTCGTTTTACCTCTTGATTATGAAAATTCAATTTTCTGTCTATATTTAGAAAAAAAAAACAAATAACAATTTTCTCATATGCAACAGTTAAGTGTAAGGAGCCTTTGAATTTTAATACACGACTGCACATAGCACTCGGGTCTTCTAAGGGCATACTATATTTACACACTGAAGCAAACCCGCCTATATTTCACCGAGATATAAAAGCAAGTAATATTTTGTTGGATTCCAAGTTTGTACCCAAGGTGGCTGATTTCGGTCTCTCAAGGCTCGCACCCATACCAGAAATTGAAGGAACCTTACCTGGCCATGTCTCTACTGTTGTTAAGGGAACCCCTGTAAGTGAAAACCTATCTTTTTTTCTTTCTTCCTGGTATACCCTTTTGAAATTACTGCACCAATTTTAGATAAACCTATTCTAGTTAGTTGAAAAGTTCTTCTTTCCTTTTTCAGGGGTACCTTGATCCAGAGTATTTCCTGACACATAAGCTCACTGACAAGAGTGATGTGTACAGCCTTGGAGTCGTCTTTCTTGAGTTAGTAACTGGGATGAGACCAATTGCTCATGGCAAAAACATTGTTAGAGAAGTAAGTAAATTGTTCATAAATTCTGCAATGTTAAGAAATAACTAATATGCCGTCACCATATAATAAACGGAAGATAAATATCATGTATGTGGCGTACAATTGTAAATCTAAACAAATGATATAACAATTTATAATTGTAGGTGACGTTGAAGTGTCAATCAGGTAATACACTGGAAATAGTCGATAGCCGCATGGAGTCGTATCCAATAGAATGTGTTAAAAGATTCCTCTCTCTTGCACTTAGATGCTGTCAGGACGAGACTGATTTGCGTCCCTCCATGTCAGAGGTTGTCAGGGAGTTAGAAGTCATCTGGCGGATGATGCCTGATACTTATTCATTGACCACAGCTGACTCATCAGATGTCAACTCCACGAAGATGATACATTCTACTTCCTCAGTCTCGTCTGTGATGGGAAACACCTTTCTCTCATCTAATGAGTTGAGTAGTGAAAATACAGAGAGTGGGTTGCATAATGTCACTCCCCGCTAAATCCAAAGATTCCAATTCTTATTTTTTCCCTTTTCTAGGTTTTCTTTTCATAGGAGGATAGTTTGCTTGTGTGTTTGATGACAGTGCTTGTAAAATGATTGTTTGCTGCTTTCAGTTAGGTCTCTTCTTACTGACAGATGGCTGTCTGTTGATCCTGAAACAGAAGTTTGTAGAATAGTTAGAAAACAATGTATCATCAAAGAAATCGAGTTTTGAATCCACAGGTTGTAAATTGTAATGAACTTGGATCCAAAAGCAGACAGTTTGGTTTATACAATTGTCATAAAATTCAGAATTCTAGTTGGAATTCTGCCATCCAGGTCAAATTTATTCGATGTTGTCGTAAAAGCAAGGGCACTGTTTCATACTGGAAATTCGATAATTTAAATATTTCTAATAACTTGTCCTTAACTCATATATAATAGTTGATGGCTTGATGCCGTCAATATTCCATCATATACATTTGTGTCACCATGTCATGTACAGATGTACTCAGAAAGTGCTATATTAGTTATCATGTGTAATTAAAATTATCAGGGAGCTATCAGAAGGTAAACATAGAAGTTTTACCATTAGGTCCCAGTGAGAATTATATATTATGTATTGAACACATTGTACATTTCATAACCCAATAATCAATCAATGAAGAAGAAGAGTCAAGAAAAGAAATAACCTCAAGCATGTTCTGAAATCAGCAAGCCAAAGTGATCAGCAGCTTGTAAGAACAAATATATATAAGGCTGTCGGTTAAAAAAAGTTAAATAAAGTCAGAGCCCTTTATCACAAACAGGGTAGGCTAGAAATGACATTCCGACTCTAGTCATTCTTGTATATATGGTTGAGTTTTTACGCTGGATGGCTGAGTTTTTTACGTTGGCTCGCCAAGCCTATCGCAAGCATGCAAGTTTGAACTGTGGACCTCTTAGAAGTCATCGTGCTCTTACCACCTGAGCTCCTAGACCATGATGCAAGCTTGTAAGTTCCAATAAAAGCTCCAAACAATCTTCATTAGCTAAATTGTTGTCAGTAGGTTGTATATCCTTTTTTTTTTTTTTACTGGTTTCCAGTTTCGCCCTTTCATCCATATTAGTTATAATAAGCAGCAACAATAAAATCACCATAACAACAGATTTTAAAATGTAACTAACAAAAGAAAATCATATTCAAATACTAAACATCCAGACATCCATCAAATCTAACTCGCACAATGTAAAATTTTACAGCAGTAGTAATTTTCCCACTGGTACCAGTATAACAAATCATGAAGAATCACCAAGATAACAAAATTTAAGCAATAATATTCTCCCCATAATATTTAAAATAACCAAACAAACACAATCAGCTCTGATTTGTGATAGCAACCAAGCAACTAGTAAACCAACATAAAGCTCAAACATGTAGACAGTATTAGTAGTAGACCAACATAAATAACTGAGCAAAATGGGAAAAAAAAAGGAAGAAAACAATCAGAATTTCACAACTCAAAGAAAAAATATCAATTGATGCAAACAAAGTGTGCCTATGAATGACCTCTTCTTCTATCTAAGAAAGAGAACTTGACAACAATTGGGCAGGGCCATCTCAGGTCAGGCGCATCAGCCGACTCCCATCCCTGAGACGAGGCACCTTTGCCTAACCCAATTGGTGCCTTTCGACTCCAGCCTTGGCCCTTGAAGGGCAGTGCACTGGACAGCTTATGCAAAACATTTGAAAGGTATACCCTAAATTTATTTATAGCCTTACAGGCAATGTAGTGAAGCAATGAGGTATTCCCTACGTTGTGGGACTAACGAATATTCAGGTCGGGATGAGCATCATTTTGCGTTCACACTGCTTTTGAGATTGAGAGCGGAGAGACGTTGGAGAGGAGCATCTTTCGCGTTCACGCCATATTTGAAATTGTGAGCCCAGCGAAGAGAAGGGAGAGAGAGGAGCGTCATTTGCGTTCTTGTGTCAGACCAGCTTAATTCGCATCTTTTGCGTTCACATATTGAGGGCCTCTAGGCCTATAAATCAGGCCCAAATTATAAGTTCGGTTTGAAATTCAGGCGATGTTTAGAGCCTCTTAAATTCTACTTTAAGGGCCAAGGCAGGTGTAAAATGTTTGACAATTTGAAATCAGCTACTGGTGCCAGGGAATCACATCCTCTGCCGACCTTTTAAGGTCGGTAGAGTGACAACTTCCAATCTAAACCGTTAGATCTAATTTCAACGGTTAAAGGAGCCCCGTGCATGTAACTGAGATTGATAGGCCCGAAAAATTTTAACCGTCGAGATTAGATCAAACGACTCGGATCAAGAGTTGGCCCTCTATCAACCTCAAAAGGTTGGCAGAGGATACCCTCCCCTGGTGCCAGTACATCTGATTAGATTTTAAAGGAAAAAAAAATCAAACAATTCACACAGGTTAATTCTTTCATTTTCGATTAGAGTACTCTTATTTAGGAATCTACTGTTTCAGAAAATCCATAGGCATTAGTGCAGAACACAAAATTATTCGAATAAATTAACCAATACTGAAAATTCTCACTAGCTTATTATTCTAGTAAAACAAACTCGGTCTCAGTTCTTTTAGATAGCACTTAAATAATAAAGGCAAAAAAAAGGTTGAAAAAAAAAATAAATTGAATGTCTGGAGTTATGTAACATTACAACACTGCATTCGGTCATAGTCGCGTCTGTCAGAACTCATGGTACAGATAATTAGAAGTCCGTCGAAAAAATATATTATTGTTTAGCGGACTGTTTTAGCTCTTTTCATGCCACCATTGTCACCAAAAGGAGAAACACTACCGCTCGGCGGGTGGGGGCTCTCTTCTCTAAGAGAAGAGTTTAACATGGCCAATTCCCTCAGCTGTTGCCTTTTGTAGAAATCCTGCGACTCATCCTGTAAAAACATTGTTAATTATTTAACTGTACAGAAATGTACTATCAAATAGGAATCATATTAATTACTACAATAAATGTCTGCCAGGTCGAACCTCCAATTGTCAGAACACAGGTAAAAAAGTACCAAGTATGGGTACAATGGAATTTTGGAGATAAAAAAATAAGGTTAATAGAATCCCAAGCCCCTTATTGATAACTATTGATTCAAGCCCATTCAACATTACAGGATCCTTTATTGGAACTGTTCGAAACAAGTTCATTCTTATAGAAAACCTACAACAGTTTTGTCATATCAGACAGACTAATCATAACTTCAATTTGATATCTTCTCAGAAAAAAAAATGAGACCTAGCCAAAAGGAAAGAAATATACCACAGGCTTGAGCAACTCCTCAATTATTTCTTGAGCGTGTCTCAATCTAGCATCTATCACATTTGCTGGTAACTCAGCTTCAATCAATATATGTAAAGGATCATCTAAATGCTCATACCCTGATCTTCCCTTCAGTTTCTCCTCCTAGTTCAAAAAAAAAAGGGAGAATAAAGAGACATACACCTTTTTAGTTTCATCTGATTCTGATTGGATTGGTCCTACCTAATCAAACATATTGAATAAATAAATTGCATTTACCTTATCAGGGTCCTTAATTGAGCCTTTTCCCCTAATGTAAACACGACAACCAGTTGAAGCCTCCACCCTCTTTAATGAATTTCCTCTTGGACCGAGAAGCCGTCCGACAAAATTGAACTACACTCATTTAAAAAACATATTTAAATCTCAAGACAAAAGACATTTCCATTTTAGAGGGACGAAAAAGGTATATGTTACATAAGATCATCAAACAGTTCATCTCACAGTATGTATTTCCTTGAACAACTTTGAGATTGAAATTTGAAAAACTGAAGGTAAACTAGTGAGTGAGATTAGAAGCTTAAATGGAAAAGTGCATACATATATAAAAGTCAACCTACATTTGGGTAAGTGTCAACTGGTATTTCGAGACGCAAAATTTTTTTGACGATGTAAGAGTTAGGGCTTGGAGGTGCTCCTTGCCAGTCCATTCCCATTCCTTGAGGAAAACCTAATCTCTGTTAATTGCAATTAAGGTATAATAAATTAATTAAACAAACATACACAATTAATCACCAAAAGTAGAAAAATTCAATTTTCGGAACTAGCTTTATGAAATAGCAAACCATAAAAAGAAAAAGGATTAACATTATGAAAAATTGCTGGCATACCTCAGGATGGGGCCCTCCCCATACACCAAAACCAGTTCCACCGAGACTAGAGAGCCGATTGAAAGGAGAAGAAACTGGGCTAGGACTTCCATGGTGTATCCGATCGTAATCACCAATTCCGTTATTCGGTATCATGTTTGATACTCTCATTATTTCTGATACAATACAATATGAATTCATCAATTACTAACCAGCAATTTTGTTTCTCTTATTTCAGATATAATAGAAATTTTTCTGGTGTACATCATGTAGTTACATCTCTAATAGAACAACAAAGCCTAACTAGCACTAATATTAACAATGGTCCGGTTTCGATCATCATTCCATTAGCACTAAAGCATAATCATCACTGATAGAAGATTGTTTAATTATTCTTTACAGTACCATTTTCTCTGGTACAACTAATTTAATTATCATTAATACTAATACTGATAGAATGTAAGTTATCTCTGCTGTTATTTCTTAAGAAACAAATTAATATTAGAGTTTCAGCTGCAAGAAATCTGTTTTCAGTACTGGAAAATAAAACATTAATCAATATATGCTCCATTATCTCTGGTAAAATAAAACAATGATTAGCATAAGTAATTCAATCATCCTATTAAATAAGTTCAATCAGCGTATATTCAAATTATATGTGATGCATTGATGCTTCCTTCAGATAATCTGGCAAATAACTTATATCATATAAAAAATGACAAACAGAATCGCAAATTAGATAATAATCAATTAAGGCATCACTAACAGAAATGACAAAAAGGAAATAATGAACAGAGCATCAAGATACAATCTCCACAAAATCTGTTCACTAATAGTAAGGAAAAATACAGTAAGATTTGATTAGGACAGAACTAATCACCGTACATATCAATTATGCAATTTATGGCAATAAATATTGTATTAAAAAAGAGTACCTTGACTCAACAACCGACTACAAATCGGAAGAACTTGCATAAAAGGACCCAGCTTTTGATGCTCCGCCAATAGCTCTGCCAAGTATTGACTGAACAAAATGATAAGAAAAATACATAAATGTTAAAACCCAACATTCAAAAATCAAATCAACGCAAATATTACATTTTTGGTACAAAAAAAAGCACTTTTTTCATCCATGTGTCACTACCTTCCAATATCAGGCGTGCCTCTAATCTGTGGCGATAGGGTTCTCGCTGGAGAGAAGTTGGGAGTGGATAAGCCAGACATGGTATTGTTTTATGGGGAGAGAGATGAAAGAGGAAGAGAAGATTGATTGGGATTAGACTGAGGCAGTAGCAAAAGAAAGCAGCTGGTTTTGATGCTTTTTTATTGTTATTTTTTTGGTTTCTCAATGTAGGAGGAAGGAGTTGATTTGGAGAGACTATACAAATTTGCTCATACAAAAGGAAAAGAAGAGAACAAAAGAGGGAGTAGTAGTAGAAGTAAATGGTGACAATAAAAATGTGTGGTTTGTTTTAGCTTTTAGTTTTAGGTTTTCGCCTGTGGAGGCTATTAGGGATTTTGAGGAGGCGAAGTGTTGGTCTTTCGTAGACTTTTCACACTGTCACTGTGTGTGAGAGAAAAGAGAGAGAGGGGCTGAGGCCTGAGGGGGGTTAGGGAGTTATTGCTCCTTGTGCCTTTCCCTAGTATTCCAAACCCTACCAATAGTACTGCTCCTACCTCTGTTTAAAATTTCTATATCGGAAAATAAGCATCACAAAATGTAAATGTAAAAGAAAATAAATCATCAACGCATCGCCTCGGAAGATGATTTTATATTAGTTAATATTAACAATCTAAATAATATTTTAAAATAAAATAAGAATTTCTGAAAAAAAAAATGAAGTATTCAAATTAGGGAAATTATGCCATGAGTACAATTTCTGAATCGGACTTTAATATCAACCGCTCATTTTCAAAAAAGATCAATTCATTAGCAATCATGGATGGTTGTGATCAAAGCCCAATTTAGAAATTAATTTTTATGGCATAATTTCCTTAAATATTATCATATTCGATTTTATTTAGTCCGAGTGTAATTTGATATTCTAGCAAAGATAATTATGAATTATTGAAAATTTTGAATTAACTTATTAACAATAAATTTTGCTTGAATTTTTAATCATTTTTATGTTTGTGAGATATAAATAATATAGGCCACATTCCAAATGTCAAATTTTAAATAAATTAATATATATATAGTCAAAATTGCGAACTCAATTTACTAGAATAATTCCAACTCTATGTACTAAGCCTAGTGTATTTTTGTTTACTCAGTCCAATGTATACGTAAGTTTTTCTTACGAGTAGCCGAACTAAATATACGGACGGCATTGCTACCTCGTTAGAAAATTACTGAATTGGCCATTAAAAAAACAAAAAGGAAAACAACAACAACAACAACAACAACAACAACAACAACAACAACAATCAAGTCATATTGATATATCGTAGATTCAATTTACATATTTTCGTTGATCGTAGGAGAAATTGGGAAAATTACATTGAGGTATTGGATAGTACGAAGGAGAGATGATTTCGAGAAATAAATTGAAACATCCTATTGTATGTTAATAAAGTGGACATATGACAATTCTATTTGAAAGGATCAAAAGGAAACCAAACAATTATCAAAAGAATAAAACTGGAATTTAATAAATCCATTAATAAAACTGGAATTTAATAAATGAATAGTTGAACGCTACGCAGCCTTGGCTACATAGCAAAAGTGTAGAACATTATTTGATGGTGTAAATTAATTTAAAAAATCTTTATAGAATTGTCGACATTTTTATCAAAACTTCTACAAATTCAAGGATTGTGTCTTGCTTGTAGAAAATTATTCATTTAAAAAAATATATACTTTACCCGATACGAATGCTTTTGTTATACCGAAATCAATAGTAAAAAAAATATAAAGTATGGTTGATTTTTGATATGTAGATCAAATCGAGTAATTGAGATCGCCAATTTAACTCTCAAAAATTTGAGATGTTAAATCTAGGACTTCTGATCAATTGTTATTGAAAAAAACATAGCTCATCTTTGTAAATGGTTTGTTTCATGTCTAATAGATTTTTCAATAATAAGATTGCGATGACACTTTGTTCGTATAAATTTATGATTTTTTTTAAGATAGATTGGGGGTACCCCAGTCAGGTTTTGAACATGCGACCTCTCAATTGAGATGCATTGTTTTTTATCAGTAGACTAATAAATGGTTCTCATGTAAATTTAAGATTTAATTTATAAATTAATTTATCAACGTATAAAATTTATTTGGAACAAATCAAATCTATCTAGATACTTGACAATTAAACTTTGTTTCTCTATATATGTCTGGTGATAGAATACAACAATTATTTAGATTTGATGTATGTTATATCATTTTATTTATCTCGTGGTTAAAGTTTCAAGTTGTATTTTATGACCTTGAATAAATAAATTAATTAATAAATGGTGCTTTATTTTTAATGGAAGTTAATGGAAAAATTATTCGTGCTCAATAACACATTCATGTATCATTAATTTTGTAGAGACTTGGTTTAAACATTATATATAATTTTTTCAAAGGTTATAAGTGAAGGTGTCGGCAACAAATCTCAACCTTGATTAGTGATGTTATAGCTTGTCAGATTTTAGTTGTCTATGATTGTTTTTGTACTTAGGCGGTGTAGCACCTAGGTCAACAAAATGTTTGTTCGATGTAAGATTGTAAGGAACGACTGTTTATTTAATCGTAGACTGTGGGGACTAAAGTGAAAATTGGTTATGATATTGTTGGGGCTGTCCGAAAGTTTTTAGTTGCGCAGAATTTGACTGTACATGGTCACACAATAATTATTATTCAAGAGGAGCGTAACTGAAATATTGCAATTTCTTTCTTTCTGAATAGAAAATATTATTTTTTTTTTTACGTCAGATCTAAGATTTTACTTGGGGAGGAGATCATTGGCGGTCTCCACCTCTTCAAACTATTTTCAGTTTTTTCTTTTGTTATTTTCATGTCTTTTTTGCTGTTAAAATATTTCTTTTTCCTTGTTTCATCTCATCAGCTTATCCTCTATCATTTTTACTCATCAGTATTAACTAAATTCGTTCCAAAATTGGATCTTAACTAGCAGATTGCTAAATACCGGTTAAAAAATCTATAAGATTAATGTGTCATCCAAAAAAAAAAAAACACAAAGATTCATAACTCAAATGCACAATTTAGATGTGGCCATATTCTTAAAATTCACTATACAATATTAAACACAAGAGCTAAATTCTAGACACGGAATTTTTGGATGCTCTGAATTTTCAATCTCCTACTTGAGGAACGTTTATGACATCTGTAATTCAATACGATGACGACTTTTGCAGTCTATGCTAGAGACGATGATTTTCTGATTTCTTGTCTTTGTTGTTGATTTTTGTAACTTTAGTTTTTTTTATTTTTTTAAGACGTTTTGTAATTTTTATTTAGCACTACTAAAACTAAAAGTATTCCCACGGGTTTTGATGTCAACAAAAATATATATATATATATTATGGAAGAAGAATGAAACGTTCTCATTTTTCTCTATCATACATACATTTTTGAATGATTTGAAACTCAAATTATGAATTGGCTTGCTAAATTCTATCTTTATTTCTTTCTCTACTTATATACACGATTATATATTTTTCTACTTTATTTTAGTGAAAGTGAAGAACTTGAAAAAACAACACATATCAGTTTCCATATCAATAGACTTTTACAAGCTCTTACTGCCAATCAAATGAAATTGGAATGTCAAAAAATTGTTCATGTAAATAATATAAATAATATATGATCGCAATGAAAAGGTCCTTTTAAATTTTCTTAATGATAAAATTAGACAGCTTGGCAACATTTTATTATTGATTATTCTTTCTCATAATCTGAGATAAACAAAAAATAAAATACAAAGAAAGAAATCGATCGCCTTTTCGAAATAGGTTGCGACAGTTCGCACGAATCTTGATGCAAACTTATGTGGTTGAAATGGTTTTGTACGTAGATGTGGCAATCTATGGTCGTGGGCTGTAACTTCGAAAAACGTAATGATAAAAAAAAAACAAAGGCGAAATGGATCGGTAACTCGAGCTAGAGAAACTCGAGTTGCATTGTTTTCCACTTTCAAGCAAAAAGGTAAAGAGGAGGGGTCCAGTACTTCGATATCTTGTGGATTTTAAAGTAGTCTTTTGGTGGGTCAATTTTTGCTGTCTTTTTCTGCAACAACATGAATCATCTAATTTTGGTATCGACGCCAGATAAGCATTTTTTAAGTTATTATTTTGCCGGAAATAATCAAATATCTTCTATTCCCGTATATAAAAAAATATAATAGTTTAGAATATTTTGTTTTCCAATAAAGCTGGAACCTATGTACCTAACCGCACCGCTTGCGTTTGTGGTCTCTAGTTGTAGACAAACACCGCTTAGTGTCTAATTTGTTTTTTTTTTTCATATTAAATACACCAAAACATAAAAACTAAAAAGTAATAACATGGTGGCCCAGGTGCAGTAACTTCTCGTTTTTTTCATATTCTCTCTTTTTTTATATATATTTTTTTCTTTCATATTCTGGGAACATGCATAATACGCCAAACCTTCGGACTTCGTTACTGATTAGTCAGACTATATATATATAAATTTCAAATTGAATACATCAGTTACCAGTCTTGCTGTAACAAAATAAAATAGGACGTCATCTAGAATAAACATAGGTAGAATTCACAAAAAATCCTCATGTGCTGATTAGTCTTACTTTCCTATTAAACAGGCTTAGACAATAAGATTCGAAACATCGGGTTTAGTCATGGCAGATACGCAATCTTGTATAAGGGAGTTATTACGTCCCATCACATGATATGAAAATAAATGGATTTATCTCTACAAATATAATACTCATCTCTTCTGGAGTGGAACGAATCAGAATTGATAGTATTTGTCTGTAAATACGAACATGGATCAAATGTAGAGTTTTTTAAGGTAAAATGGTAAATATATTCGAACGTGGATATATACGAAAAAGATATTCGATATGGATATATGCAGAAGCAAATAAAAAGTATAACTTTGGATATCGATACTGATTGTAATTGTTCGTTTTCTTAATTTTTGGGTAGCCATTTGGTAAGTATACATATTGCAAATCACAAATTTATTATAAATAAAAAAACTATGTTATGAGTTGATTGAATATACATACAAACAATAAATAAATGAGGGAATGACGGATCAAGTTCCTTCATTTCTTTCCTTTTAATACTTTAGTTACTCAAAATTAAAACTCAAAAACTAAAACAAAACCAGTAGATCTATATATGTCATTTTCTATGAGGATTGCTAAAATGCTATGCATAGCACGGATAGTTTTTGTGCTACGGATTCGTTCTTGCATTTCATGCTTCAAACAATTGATCAAAACCGTTCATTATCTTCTACGTATTGAAATCTTATTAGAAATCAAATTTTACATTTTTTTATTTTTTTACTATTTTCTTAGATTTTTTTAAATCATTGTTATTGAAGGGTCCAGAATTTATTAGATTAAGTATTTTAAAAAAATTGAGAAAAATAGTAAAAAAATTTAAAAAAAATATAAAATTTGGTTTCTAATGAGATTTCAATATGAAGAAGATAATAAACGGTTTGGATCGATTGTTTGAAGCATGAAATTCAAGAACGAATCCGCAGCATGAAATTCAAGAACGAATACACATAAAATACACAACATTAATCTATACTACTTATAAAAGCACCCAAAGCATGGTCATAATAATTTCAAAAAAGGAATTCAAACATTTGTTAACATCATTATAGACTATTGATTTGTGCAACTTGATCTGATGTACGATTTAGATCTGTGATAGTGAGGCCCTTTTACAGAAAGTGGTCAATGCACTGGATGGTTATTTCCTTTTTTATTATTTTTTTTAATTTATGCGCACAGTAAATAAAAGAGAAAATAAATCAACCGTCTCCCGCGATACCAAAATCTACGTCAAACAAAGTCGTCTCATATATATATATTTTTTTCATTCTCACATAGTCAGATGGAACTTTTTGCTAGTTGTCTTAAACGACATTAAGAGCTTGCAATATCCATCGATATGGACAAATTTCTAAATGTTCAATTTTACTTATTATTATTATTATTATTATTATTTTGCATTGAAACGAAGTCGAAGTCTATGAATAAGCGTGCATGTAAAGGATGTGATACAGATCATATCTAGCTTAGCGTTTTATTTTGTGGTTTGAAGTTTATATTTTGTCATTAATGTTTTAGAAGACAAAGACATAAAAAATTGAGGGATTTGAAACCTCCTCTGTATAATAATATTGAATTTATTTCATTATTAATATTTTTATAAATAGATATCGAGATAGTTTATCGTGCATCATTGATCGAGGTGTAAATCAGAGTCAAACAAATAAATCTTATACTCGACTAGTTATTTATAACAAAGTAAAAGTGTCGATCCCACAGAGATGGGTATGAGCACTATTCTTATTGGTTCGCTAAAACTAGACAACAAAAGTTTAAAAAAGTTCTCGAGTCACGAATCAAGTAAATAAATAGAGAAAAATAAATGAATGCAATTACAAATAAAAGAGTAATGCCAAACAATTCAAATAAATTCTTTTGAGATTTTTAAAAGATCTAATATATGATGAGAAGAATGTCTTAGGGTTTGATTTCACCTTAATTTGGCCACAGGATTGCAAAACCTAGCACTGTTGTGTTCAGTCTCGCTAATTCGGTCCGGATTGCAGACCGAATTCCGCTGTGTAAATGTTGTAATTTACTTGTTTGTTGATTTGTTCAAGTTAAAGGTCCATCTAGCCATACCTAAACTCTCTAACCCTCCGCTTTCATCTATTGGGTACAGTATTTAGGATGAGATCTAGTGTTAACCTTCATCGAATGCATTGCAACCCCAACTTTCGTTGTCGGTGGACCTATTCGAGTTTACCAATTGGTTTACTATGAGATATCTAACTTAGATCATCGTCTAGCTAGAAGTTTTTACTTTTGGTTACTAACTGATCGACTTTCGCCTTTGACCTACCTCAAAATATTCATGCAAGACTCGGTTATTACGTGGTGTTATAGTCCCAACAAATGCGGCCGTATAAATGTCAACCAACTCAAATAACAATCAATTCAAAAACACAAGCAATTCAATAAAAACTTCAAATAGTAATTGACTTCGTCCATCAACAACACGAGCAAACTAAGCAAACCAAATCTTAGGCTGCATCTACCCCTAAAGCAACAAGTTTTTAGCCTAACATGCTAATACAAACCATGCAAATAACAATAAACAAATTCAAACAAGCCATAAATCCAAAATATAGATAGAAGTATTAGTGTTACAGCAAATAAACCCAAGTTCAAGTGATAAACCACTGCCGTTGCGCTAGAAAATAACTTGGAACCCTCGGAATTCGATGTAGCAGCAAGGAACTTGTTAGAAAACCGCTCAATTTTAATTTTGTGACTAATTACTCTTAATTAATCTAATTAAAACACAAGCAACACGAGATCTAGTACTTTAAGCAATTCGACACAAGAGAATAAGGTGGAAATTATATCTCCCGCGAAACCGTATTCGCGGGGCTCGATCCTACGGCATAGAAATCGATGGGGTTGCTCTCCTTGCGCCTCCGCCATGGTTGATGGCCACCTCGAGTCCACCTAGAGATTAACCAAGGTCTAAATCGATTCGTGCTAGCGATTCGATTAGAACAAAGCTAATCCTAAGGATCAACCCTCTTCAAGAATCAACTTATTTGATTTTGGTGGAGAGTTGTAGCTCAACACATGAGCATATGAAGGAGAGGAGGAGAGAGAGGCGCCGGCCTATGGGGAAGAGAGAGGTGGCGGCTAGGTGTGTCAAGAGGGAAGGTTGGATTTTGCTACTACACACCTACTTATATAGTGCACAAACCCTACCTACCTCCTACCATCTATTTACAAGAATGTCACTTACCTACCACCCTATATGGCTGGCCCTATAATGGGCTTTTGGGCCTCTCATCTCAATTGTTTAGGCCTCTAATTCATATAATTAGAACCTACTCCAAATGCTCTTCAATTGGGCTATAAATTCAATACATACATATTGTCCCAATAAATTAATATAACTATTTATATTAAATTGTGTCGAGCTAAAATAATTATTAACTAATTAATAATTATTCTAGGATTAGCTAATACATTAATTTATTTCAATATAATCCATTTGACTTAATTAATTATAATGGTATATAATTAATTAATCAACTTATCATATTTCCGCAATACGAACTATTGCGAATAAATAAATAATGCACTGTCTTGGTCAAAACTCTATTTTGTGTGACCCTTTGAGGATTTATGCTAAGTTGGACATGAAATTAAATCGCTATTTAATTCCAATAATCATAAGCGGTATCTAGCAACACGTTATGATTCCCAATTCACATAAATAGTGTACTGCTACAGTATTTAAATCTTGCATAAGAGAATAAAAATATTTCTCTATTTTGATTCTTATGTCTCACGATATCATCGTATAATCCAAGATAGGAATGTGTCATTCTTGCAGATTATACGTTTCTTGATCTAGAGTTGATCGCTTAGTTGCGCGCATACGATCCAACTCCATCAAGGGGCCCAAACAGATATCGTCGCTCACTAAGTGAATTAATGGGGGACATACGGTTTTCTTGATGATTAGCTTTTCCCCGCACAATTCAAGAGAACATAAATAAAGTCCGTATAGCAGCCCTTATTGGGAATCAGCGGTAGACAATATTTATTGAACCTATCCTCATGTGGAAAAGATAAACATCTCAAACTTAGAACCAAAATCATAACGAAATAAACAATGACACATAACACAATCCATATGTTTATTTCATTGGGTCAAGTCATGTACTATGTTCCATAACATATACATATGCAATTAAGTTGGTAACTCTTTACCTATGATTTGTAGAACTTAATCATCACTTAACTTGCATACTAATCTTATATGATAATTAATGTTCCTTGTTAATTATCAAGATTATGGACCGTTTAGATTTATTATTGTCATTCTAAAGAATGATCCACAGAGATCTACAATTCAGATCCTCAACCTGAATAATCTGTCAATAATAAACCTAGGAACAGATGATAAAATATCATTCATAACATTAACCAATATTTAAACTATTAAATTATTGACTTCTAGGACATAACTCCAACAGAACTAGCCCTAATTCGTGTCTTCCCCCTGTCCCAATCGCCTAAGAAGAGAGAAAAGTCAGATCTGGAGCCTAGGAGAGAGAAAAATCGAGTATGGAATAAAAGATGCTCCTCTCCCAAGATGGAAGGCGCCTATATGACTCCTTCCTGGCTCCTATATAGTTTGGCATACGTTTTTCCTGATCTAGGCCAAAATTAGAGCCTTCCATAAAGAGAAAATGCTCCAAAATTGCAGCTAAACACCTTCCCTGTACAGCAATTTCGACCGAATTCAGAGGAATTCGGACCGAATTGAGCCTGTTGGAATGAAGTCGCATGAGAATTCGGTCCGAATTAGAAGGAATCCGGACCGAATTGCTAGGGCTGGCTGAGGTGTGCACTGAGTCGCGTGTGGCTGCTATGTCGGGTCGAGTCGGGGTCTGATCTAGACTAGGAATGAGTCGTCTAGCCATCTAATTTGTTGTTTTCCTTGTTGTTTTTTTGAGTTCCTGTAAATCAAAACAAAGTACAAATGACAATGCCAAATCTGGCAAAGAAAAGCAAAAACAACATAAAATCAAAGTTTTAGTCACAATTTCGATGTAAAGTCTGGTCAAAATATCAATATAAATACGAGATATCAATCATGATGCCTAAGACCTTTTTGCGTACCATGGTCATTTTCATAGTATTTTTGCAAATTGAAAAATCTAATTTAATCAACCCAGTATACATATTGAAGTCTCATACCGGCCCAAATTTTACGTTTTCTTTTAATTTTCTTACTTTTTTGGAATTTTTTATACTTGCTATTTTCAGAATGTTCTTTATATTAGTTTGTATCAAAAAATGACAAGTTTTAAAAGATTAGAAAAATAGTAAGAAAATTAAAAATAAAATGTAAAATTTAGATTGATTAAATTAAATTTGTCAATTTACAAAAATACCTACAAAAATGACCATGATGCACAATAAACTTTCTCGCAGATAGTAGTTAAAAAAAATGTCATAATAAGTCATATTCATATCTATCAATATTAACATGAGTTTTTGTATTCCAATGCCATAAGTTTTTACTACTATCGAATACCACAATTTAATTTTATTGTTTATATTTTAAAATTAAAAATTCAAGTTTTGAATTCAAACCATTATTTTTTTAATAAGGGAAGCATTTTCATAAATTTTAGAATTCATTTGATAGTAGAACAAGATATTAAAACAAAAGTAAACAAATCTATCACGATTATAAATTTTTTTTTTGACATATTTGTCTATTATCAAAATCTCCAAAATTTTCAAAATTTGTATGAAAGTGTATCTCTCATGAAATTGAATGCTTTAACTTAAAATTATGAAATGTTAATAAAAAAAGTAAGATTGTGACATAAAAAAATCGTGATTTTAAACCATCATTCGGTATATATTCTTATCTGTTCTCTAATCCTTATTCATATCCATATCCAAGTTTATTTATAAGCATATCGTATTCAAAAGATAATAAGCAACATAAATTATGATCTAACCACTATCTGATCCGTATTTAATATTTTTAACCCCTTGTCTCGTCCCAAAGAAGAATTGAATTGGTGGTACCACTGTCAATTTCTTCCGATTCAGAGAGGCACCACTTTAGAGTTTAGAGCGATTGACAGTGATAACACATATGGTCTAGTAAAAATAGCGAAGAAATAATTAGTTGTCCAATCGCATTTATTCATTCACTTTTAGCTCCACGGATGTAAGAGATGTAATCACTTTTTAGAATCTTAGTTGAGCGTCTATTGGTTTGGCCTAGGATATATCCCTTTGTCGACATATGTGATGAATATTAAAAGACAATCTTCCAATAAATAAGGCAGAATCAGGTTTCACTTCCCCATATATGAAGGATGATTTTTGCTTCGCCTTTCGGGGAATTAATGATATTTTGGATAAAAAAGCATAGAAAAGTTCAGGTACAGAGCCAGAATTTCGACTTAGGGGTGCCAAATTTTTTTACTTAGGCATACTAAAGTTTGAAAGTTTAAAAATCTAGAAAAATTAATAACAAAAAATAATATTGTATTATTTTATAGTAGTAATTTTCTTAACATGAATCGTATCAAATAAATAAAGAAGTAATTTTTTCTTCCAAAAATAATAAGCAAAAATTTTCATATTTAAACAATATTTTTTTTGTAATTTTTTTGTCTTCTAAATTTGCTCTAAAAAAATTATAATTAAACTAGTTTGAATTAATAATAAACTTAATTAGATTGCATTTGAACTCTTTTTTTAAGGTGCAATATGTTATATATTAACAAAATTTAGTATATAATACAAAACTGACGTTTTAAAATCTTAGAGGGTGCCAAGCCCCCCTTGGCACCACTACTGGCTCCGCCCCTGGAAAAGTTCCTTGTAACGAGAGTTTTTTTTTTTAAAAAAAATTTGACACGATATATATTAGGAGAAATATGCACTATAGTACATAGGGCTTTCAATGCACCGCATATTTTTTCGAGAGTATTTTTATAAATCGACAGATCTAATTTAACCAACCTAATCTACATATTTAAATCTCATAGTAAACCAAATTATACAATTTTTTAGAGTTTATTACTATTTTTTAAAATTTTTTAAAACTTGTCATTTTTGGAATGTTGTAAATAATAGTTTGTTTTCAACAATAGCATGTTTTAAAAAAATTAAAAAATAGTAATAAAATCTCAAAAATTGTAAAATTTGATTTGTTATGAGATATTTCAGTATGTAGATTAGATTGGTTAAATTAGATTTGTCAATTTACAAACATAATCCGTGGTGCACAGAAAGTCCTACGCACTATGGTGCACATTATAAAACCTTCTCTATATATTAGTCATCAACAGGAACGACTGACTAAAAATTTATCAATATATATTTTTCTTCTATAATGTAAACATATTCTATCAATTTTAGTGTAGTGTGAAAGCTAAAAAATAATTCATCGAGCAATTTGAAATACTAACGATTCACTCTCAACACCGGCAGTTGATCCTTAGCAAAATTATTGTTAATTAAATTGCATCAACTGTACAACTATATGTACATAGAAAGCTTTTAAATTTCACCGAAATAACAGCGTTATTTTTGAAATTTCGATTTTTCGGATAAAAACGCACCAACATTACAGTTTCAAAATAGAAAAATGCGTAACGCGTCATTTCCGAAATAACACCGTCATTTCGGCGAAAAAATTTTATTTTTGTGGAGAAAAAACGAAGACATGAGAGACTTTTTATACAATATAATTTTATATTATATTATAGTATTAATGTATTATACATAGTAATTTTTTTCTTTAGATTTTGTGCTTACTGTTTGTTATCCTCTTTTTCTTTGTTATTCTCTTTGCTTAATTTCATTCTGTTATATTACACAACAGAAAAGATTACACAACATTAGGATTAGTAATTTGATTGTGCTCTTTGGTTAAGATTACATATTGAAAAAATAGATTATTAGCATATTAAAAAAAAATTAGATATTTGATTATTAGCATATTAAAAAAACATAAAATTCTGACTTGTACTGTAGTACTGCATACAATATTACATATGAGTTTGACAATGATGTTGGCATTTACACACTGTTTTTTCGCCATTTTTTCACCGAAAAAACGCCGCACCGTTAAATCAACTACGGACCGTCATACCGAAAAAAACGAAATTTAAAAGCTTGGTACATGGATATTTTTTTTTGTTATCGTACGTCTAATATTATCACAATTATAAACAAAAATATAATTATTCGTGTCCATTCCCAAAATTATTAAAATTTGTATCCAGTATGGTATTTTTGTAAAATCAAACAACCATAAAAATTGTACAATCAGCTAGCGAAGATTCATGTATAGACTTTCGCCTTTTTTATCAAAAAATGTTAAATCAATAATTTGGTTAAGAGTGCATTGTGTTTTCTCATGTTTATTTCCTTAGTATGTTGTTAACTTTGAGTTTAAATAATGAGAAACAGAAAATTAAACATCAGAAAATGATAACCGGATCTTGTTTCACCCAAAAAAAAAAAATCCTAATATGCTTTCTTTTTCTGGAAGATCAACGCCATCTTCTTCTTGATGACTTGAGATCTACTCTTTTAATTGGCGATGCGCATAAGTACAACTATATAGAAATCATAATGTTCTGACTACAATAATATTTATTGTACCCGTGTAGGTGGAATTGTAATGCTTTATGAATTGTTTTTGCTTTTTTTTTTTCACTGAATCATTTGCGCAAGTTACTTGTAACATTTGTCAAAACATAACGTCGGTTGAACTGCTGCGGGTCACATGTTGTCCCTTATAAATGTGCATGCTTTGTGTATTAATACGATGGAGAGAGAGAGAGAAAGAGAGCATAGGATTCTCTTTCTCTAGGTAGAAATAGAGAGAGAATATAGGCATTGCATGTTGAAGGGGGCAGAGACAGAGAGAGGTTGAGAGGGTCTCCTCTGGCAATACCTCCTCTCTGGTGTTGTCCTCGTACCTTTGTGCTGTGCATCATTTCACCTCATCATTTTACCACTTTGCCAGTGTTTCTTTTGCTGATTACACCTTAAAGTATTGTAATTTGATTATAGTTTATTATATATAGCATAAATCCTGATGCCAAAGAGTTATTTGTTGTTTTGATTGATCAGAACTAGTTTATCACGTTCTATTAAGTTTGACCCTGTCCCTATTAATTTTTATTTGTTCAACACTTCAACACAACTTTAAGCACAGTTTTAATTTTAGTCAAGTGTGTACTTTTAGCCGCTTACATACGTTTAACCTAGTTACGTATAGCTTGAATTTTAATTAATACAAATTGAACAGTAAATCAATCAATTAAAGAACATCAAGCCACTCGCCAATAATAACTAAACTAGTATTTGATATATCAGATCCCATCCAACTTCATATTGAAATTAGACATGAAATGTTTAAGGCCTTTTATAATAAGTAAATAAACTTTTTTTTATATCTCAAAAAAAAAAACTTTTTTTTTAATTAAGTTCACCTTTTGTCGAGGTCACATGTCCTTTGTAGGGGAAAAAAAGTTATCAGGTGAAAAACAACCCTTGGACAAGTTACCATGACCCACTATTAATTATTCATCCACATGTTATTTGTTTTCCCTACTTACAATAATTTCATGTTACCGTGGCAACTTTTTCCCAGAATTAACGCGACGATCATAATTAAGAATCCTTGAAATTGAAATTTTTTTAGCATGATGACAAATTTAAAGGCAATAATTGTTAATAAAACTATGTATTGCGACTTTGCCCCTTTTATTAGTGAAAGGGGCATGCAAATCTATAAATTATTAAATCTAGGTACCTAAATTAGTGGAATATAAATATTAACTTGATATTATATTTGAAAGTAGCAGTTTCTTTGTCAATAAAAAATGAGATAGAAATATGCATGACTAGTAGACCACAAATTATTTATTCAGTCTGAATATGTATGTTAATATGTTATTTTTCTTTTCTTTAAATGAATTATTGCTTGTACAAATTTGTGAGTACTATTTACTACATAACACAATTGGATAGCATCAAGCTAGAAAGAAATCATTCTGTCAACATTCTCTTCTCAAATGGTTAAAATGAATATAATTTATTAATGAAAATTACTCTTTTTATGCATTGGTACGAAAGATATATTTTTTAAAAAAAAATGTCATTTATTTAGAGAGGCATATATAGCTCGCTGTACAGGTTTAGGAAGGATTATTAATATAATATAATTGCAAAGAATGATACATTTGCAAATCACAACTTACTCAGGGTTTGTAAGGGAAAAAAGTAAAACTGAAAAAACCCACGATTCTACACGACTTACCAGACTAGCTAGTTTACCTAGTTGTCATCACCCTACACGGTAAAACAACCATATCCGTCCTATTAATTAGTTTAGTATTTATAGAGATTTGGTACCTATTAAAATAATGAATATAGGCACTAATCCAGGAGCTTTTGTCACCTTGATGGTCTTCGGCCGGGTCTCATATAGTACGTCTCCTCTGACAAATCACGCTGCCAAGTTTACATATCTACATTGCAAATCCCCTACTTAACTACTTTAAGTACAAAAATGTAGAAGTCATATATTCTCCTACACATTAGTGATTAGTGAGTGCCCAAATGGAATTCATTACTCTCCGGGCCAAAGTCATTTCTTTGATATTTAATATTGCTAACGGCAAGCAACTCACTACACGGAATGTCACGAGAATACAAAAGTAGAAACTTCAAAAACTTTTGCCTCATGCATGATGCATATAGCCTCCAAATCAACAAACCCAACGCTGCGGAAGTTATTTTGCTCTAGTCTTTTAATAGGTACTTGTTTGGGGTCGAGAGGTTCATGTACCAAATTTATCAACCAATTTAAACTTATCGATTTATAATTAAATAATTAATGTTAAATTACTTCTGTTAAAGTTATACAGAAGCTCTATTTTCTTTTCTTACTCTTTAATTGCACAATAAATTGAGAGAGACTAATAATTTTTCGTACAACATGATTAATCTTTTGAGCAAGTTAGATAATCTGTAACATATTGTAAATTACATATAATATATTTTAAGTAACTTGCAAAGCTTCCGTACCCAATTAATATTGTCAAATTTTGTAAAGTTATCGATTGATTTTTTTAATGATAGTTTACAGGACATCTAACATTGAAATAATTAATCAACAAATTAAGACAAAATATATTTGCCTCTTGCTATTATTGTCATTGCATTATCTTACAAAATTGTGATTTTTTCTTTAAAATGACATCAAGGGTTGTATTGATAATAAAATTCAAATGTTCTAGGCCATGACTATAATATGGGGTTCAATCCGGTGAAGTTTATAATATCAACATCTATTATTTATTTTATTTTTATATGGTGAACCAGTACACGTACCAAAAGATGAAGCCCCACCACCTTACATATTATTCGCACGTTGTTCATGGTTAATTGGACCAATTCTTTCTTTAAAAAAAAATGAGCATTGTTTATTAGTTTTTATTACAAAATCATTTAGTCCTCAAGACTAACTAGCTAGCCATAGTGTATAATCTAGAATCTAGCATAAAATACTTCGATTAAAAAATTCTTTATGCGTTTCTAGGTTTATTGATTCGTCTATTCAAGAATAATCGGATCCGCATCAATTTGTCTAACTTTGCATCTTTTTTCTTTTCCCGTAAATTTCTCCCTTTATACGTACTCAACATGCACGATTATCCTAAACATTTCACATAAAACTGCCATAAAAATTTCTAGTACACTGCTTATGTTACAATTGGGGGGCTATCTTACTGGGTATATACAAATGTAATGTGATAATTGATTAATTGTGGTCTTCCTCAAAAGAAATGATATAGAAGTGCCTATTTATTTATTTATTTTTGGGGATAGAGACACCATTTTTTTATTTTATGCAAAGGAAAATTATATTTTGCTCTATGTTATTTTCTTCATGTTGCGTTGATCCACCGGTAGAAGGGATATGCCAAAAAAAAGGTCATACGTGATACGGGCAAGTCAAATGTATACATGTTTAACTAGATTAAGAAGGTGATAAATTTAGTTAGGCGTTGGTCTGTTTAGTCTGTTTAGTTCAATATCAAAGAAGGGAAGAGTGAAAAACCAAAAGTGCTCATGCGACAAAATAGGAATGCCAGGTTACAAATAAGATCAGTTATAAGAAATTGAATACGAACGGTATATTTACCAAACTTTTTATCATATTTTACGCAAATATGATATGTTTATTCTATGTTTTTATTTAATTAGAATAATGCTAGAATCAAATATATAGGACACGTACACTTGTCCAACATGATAAAATTTTAATTTTTTAAATTATAATGACCGAATCAAACCGCTCAAATTGTTCTACGTTACAAAATCTATGTGGAGACCAAATTATATATTTTTTTTTCAATTTTTTTTTACTTTTTTTTGAAATTTTTGAATATGCTCAATCTAAAAAGTTATGAACCCTATAATTTTGAAAATTCGGAAAAAATATAAAATTTTATTTTCAATGATATTTTAATATAGAGATCATATTGAGCGATTTGGATCGGCCGTTTGAAATTTTAATGGTTGATATTTGAATCGTGTTTGATGGGAGTAGCTAGTGTCAAACATATGAGACACATACACTTGTCCAACATGATAAAATTTTATTTTTTAAGATTATAATGACCGATCCAAACCGTTCAAATTGTTCTACGTTATAAAATCTCTTTGGAGACCAAATTTTATATTTTTTTTCAATTTTTTTTACTAATTTTTTTTTAAAATTTTGAATATATAGGCTAAATCTAAAAAGTTATTATACAACTTATTTTCGTTACATGTGAAATCTGCCACTGTTTATAAGTTATTAAAAAGGCGTAATATTCACAACTCTTGTTTTCTATTTGGCAAAAAAAAAAAAAATTCTTGTTTCTCTTATTCTGAATAAACCATTGTTTCCTTTTTGGTCCTTAACCCTCGAAAAGAAAATTTTGTTGTTTCTTCCTTTCCTTTTTCAAGGCAATAAATCGCAACTTATGACACAACACTGCCGACAAAGGAAGCAGTTTTTTGGCATTCGGTGCAGAGACCGAGAATATGCCATTCTGGTTCCTCCACGGCTCCATCAGGGCTACCATCCATACGGCTATCTAAAATAACTTCTCTAGTATCACCACACGTATTACCACAGAATAATAAGCAACAGAAAAAAACTACCCTAGTAAACGAGGGCCACGTGGATCCGTTGGCTTCGTGTGGACCTGCGCACGAGCGGCGAGTCGCTCCAGTTTCCCGTTTTCTGGGTGCACTTGGTTCATTCTTCACAATACGTGAACCGCACTGGTAGGTACCTACCAATTATATCAGGTTTTTACCTACCGTTCCGAAAAAAAAATATAACAATCCTGAACACAGGCCGGCCCAAATTGATTTGAATCCTAAGACTTTCAAATTACAACTTTATTTTTCTTCGTTTAACGGGCCGAGCGAATGCAGCCTTTAAACTGGCCCACAAAGGTCCAAAGTCGATGTCACTTGAATTTACAACTTTAGCCTCGGGGATTTCCAAAATTTTACCTCGAAGCCATCACAAGTTCACAACCCCAAATCGCTTCTCTCTCTCTCTCTCTCTCGATTTCGATCGGTACCTCTTCTCTCTTGAATCGCGAAATCAATGGCGAGACTTCACTGGCTGGAGGCGGTACTCCCGCTTGCCATCATCGCTGGTATGCTGAGCGTCATGGGGAACGCGCAGTACTACATCCATCGCGCCGCGCATGGAAGGGTTTGATCTCTTTATCTGATCTCTTCTAGTATTGGAATAATTACAAAGAAGCGTTTAAATTTGATCGGGATTGCATTTTACACCCTCCCTTCCCATTTTACTAGGAATCATGGAAGTTGTAGTTTCACATGTGATCACTCGACTCCTTTTCTTTTTTTTTTTTCCTCCCTCTTAAATAAGAGTCAAATGCTGTTAAATTGAACTTGAATCAGTGATGGTTTTGAACCAGAAGACACAGTTATTGATTATTTGCCCAAAATATCTAGTTGAATGGGTAACTGATTATACATTTGAAGTTGCTGATAAAAAAAATAATAAATAATAAAATAATTATGCATTAGAAGTTTTGGTACTCAGGGCAGAAGTCCCAGCGGATTCGCAGCTGACCAAAACTTTAAACTTGGCAACAGAAACCTTAAACTTCTGTGCTTTTCAGCATCTTAGATTGGAATGGATCAGAGAAAGTAGATCTAAATTGAAACCTCAATACCTTCTATTAATGTGTAGTGCAACAGTGAATGTAAATAGCCTGGTTGCACATGAGCCTTTATATGTTGAATTCTTTTGCATATTTTATTGTTTAATTTCTGGGGTTTATCAGTTTGTTGTATGTTTATACTTTTGCTTGTTTCAAATCTGATGGAATGATTGTGATTTGGGTTAATTTTTTTCTTTTGGTGGTAAAACGACAGCCGAAGCATATTGGTAACGATATGTGGGATGTTGCTATGGAGCGGAGGGACAAGAAGCTTGCAGATCAGTCTGGCAATTAACATTTTCTTTCTGGTAATTTTATTTTTATTTGCTTTACGCTTGGGATTAATTATTCACGTAAACCCTCTCAGCTTTCTAAGAGCCTAATTTATGCTTTTTTGTTTTTGGAAACATGCATCTAACCCTCTTAAACTACATAATTGTTAGGCAGTGCTTTACTTAAATTTATAATGACCTAAGATAATAGAATATAGTTAAGCAACGATTTCAGTTGTTCTGAGTCATGTATATGATGTTAGAAATGGTATGTCTAATTCAATGCTTATGGTTTTAGTCTTTAAGATATTATAAAAGAGCAGTAGATGGAGAAATTATATAAAATTATACTCTCGATTCTTATTTAAGGTGGAAACACACACCCTCATATTAGTGCACCATTCCTTTTCTCTTAATTTAAAAAGAATGAGAAAGTTTCACCAATTTCTCTCACAAAAGGAAATTATACCATGTCCGACAAAATTCTCCAAAAACCTTCAACAGGCTAAAGCTAAATGAGAGATTTTTGTGATTTCTACTCTATATTTATCACAACAGTACTTCTGCGATAAGTTATAGACCTAATATTTCATAGCCACAGATTAATACAAGATATTAGTAAGTAGACTTCTTGCAGGCATGCTTTAGCAGTAGAAAGGTCGCGAAGTAGTTAATCAATATTGTTATGTGCAGCTTAGGCTGACAGTTTTATAATCTTTAGTTATATTGATAATTGCAATGTCTAATCAAGCACATCTGTCATCCTATTATTGGCCTCAAATTTGTTTCTATCACATGCTGAATGATATTTATTTAAAGCTTAGATGTATAGTTTGATAAATAATAATTTGCACAATTGGTCTGCATAGTATTACTTATTTTACATTTTGGGTCATAGAAGTTCACTAGGTAATTTTGTTCCTTTTAAGTTCCAAATTTCTACCATATGGGACCTACTGTTAATATCGGCTTAGAAGGACATGAAATCAGCATGCAGATTTTATTGTATGGTTGCTGATGTTGATTAAAAATATTGTTAACTAGTGGATGCATGTTGATTAGTTTCTGACTGCAACTTCCATGCCAGTAGTTCTTCTGACATTGCTGCATTCACACAAAAAATTAGATTGGCATCATATATTTGCGTTTGTATCCAAGACATTATTAACTTAAGAAGGGAATTTCCAATTTTGTCACCATACAGATCACTAACGTCAATGCTGATGTTGGTTTTCATTTATCTTTTTTAAGAAATGAAAAATTCTTGGACCAAATTTTACCCAAATTGGAATTTTCTAAGGCAACACGATCACCTCGAAGCTTCAGGGACCAAAATGGATGGAAAAGGAGAGGAGTTGTTGTTATTTTACTCTTTATATGACTAGAAGGATCTTACTTAGTTTTTCATTGATGTGCGTAGTATAGATTGTGTAAACTTGGTCATGACTCGTGAACATCCAAGAATGGGCATCAAACCAGGGTACCTTGTCGGTTTATGCACAGGCAGGGCCATATTTTGTACCATTCTATGGAAATTTTTTAAATTTGGAGTAGTTTCTTCTGTGCAGGTAGAGAAAGGTGCCTTGACAGCAGATGAGAATAAATGCTCTTTTGGACACTCCAGAAACTTCCTTAAATTGCCTTTTATTATGTAATATTTTTTGGTACTTTTTTTAAGTTTTCTGAAATCAGAAATAATTCTTCGAATAGTTGGTTGCTCTTTTTTATGACTTATTTGAAGCTGTCTCAGGATTTGTGTTTATCTCACCCTTTGAGCTACTTGAAGTGTATTTGTACATCTTGAAATGCAGGGTTTGTTTGCTCTTTGTAATTGTGTCATTGATGAGTTCATTTCTATGTTTTGGTATTCCATTTGACTCTTCTGATCTTTACAAATAACATGACGAGTTTAGCTACGGTGAGTCGCGACTCACGGACTCTCCGGTGAGTCGCGACCAATACTCCTAGATTTAGATGAAAATGACCGATCCAAACCGTCCAATATGATCTCCCTATTGAAATCTCCGTGCAAACCAAAATTTTTATTTTTTCGAAATTTTTAAGTATTTTTTCGGATTTTTAAAAACTGATGTTTTTGAATGGTTTGGATTGTCTACATGGAGATTTCAATAGGGAGATCATATTAAACGGTTTGGATCGGTCATTTTGATCTAGATCTAGGAGTATTGGTCGCGACTCACAGGAGGGTTAAACTAAAAAAAAATCTAGATCTAGGGTCTGTGAGTCGCGACTCACCGTAGCTAAACTCATAACATGACTTGTTTTAAGGAAGAAAGAAGAAAAAAAATTCTCTCTTCCTCAGCTCATTTCAGATGCCAAAAACGTTTTATTTTCTTGTACGGGACGTTTGGATCGCTTAGGAATAAGAGGAATAATCTATTTCTAGATAAAAAAACATTGGAAAGTGTGTAATTTTGTGAAGAGTTTGGATGGTGGGGCTCCGTTTGGATTGCTTAGGAATAAGATGAATAGTCTATTCCTAAGCGGAAAGTATTGGAAAGTGTGCAACTTTGTGAAGAGTTTGGATTGTTCATAATAAATTTATGTCTAGGAAGAAGCTATTCCTCCTATTTCCATATGATTCAAACGGCGCCTATTATGTGCATCACATATTGCAGGACTCATGAAAAAGGTTCTATGTGGAAAAGTTCTTTCTACATCAGATGGCAAAATATTCTCTTCTTTTATATTGTATTGTATCAGGTGCTATTCTGTTACCAACCTGATAAGATGATTTAGCTGGCTGAGGGTCCATACCCTAGTTATACAAGAAAATCTGCTTAGTTACTCTTCTTCATTTTTTTTTGTTTCCGAAAAGATATCGTGAAACCAAGTTGTGGTACTACAAAATCAGATTTGCTTCGGTGTAACACTGTTGGCACTTAAAACCTACACCAGACATTGGTGCGGCGATAGCCAACGGGAAACTTTGGTAGTACCTAATTTTCTATTTATAAACAACATAACCAAGTTATTTTATACACAATCTACAAAAAAATGTGGAATTCCTGTATAATGATGATGACACAAAATTGACAAGGAAAAGAAATCACAACAATTAAATACAAATTTAACACACAGTAACTAATAATTCTCCTACCTTTCTGTTTTCTCTTTTTAAAAAAAAAATTATTGGAAAAAGTTTCGCCTGATCTTGTATGCAATAGTGCAAAGCAAAACAATCATGCTGAAGAAAAATCAACGTTCTAATAAATACACACCACATCAAGCTAGGAGAACAGGAGATGGTGATGGTTCCTCTTTCCCCACCACTGGTGTCTCTCCTTCACAAGGATCTGAGGAATTTACATTAATATGACTGTCCAGTTCTGACTCTTCACTTTTGATGACTGTAGTTGGTTGAAAATAGGTGGTTTCTTGGAAATGGGAAGGTAATTCAAGGTCAATATCATCATCGTTATCCTCTTCAAAATCCCCTTGCAAAGAGACCACATCATCTGAATTGAATTGATGAAATTCCACAATTTCCCGCAGGAACCGATTTTCCCTTGCATAAACCGAATTTTCATGTGCCAGTCTCGCTTTCTCAGCTAGTAATGTCTCTAATTGTAGCCGTATCTGATTTATCGACACAACAAAAAATTAAAATGACAATGACATAGAACTTTTATTCACAAAAAAAGAAAAAGAAAAATGAGATAGAACTTCAAATATAACTTTATTTGGTTTATCCTACGCAAACCGAGAGATGGTATTCACCTATCACATTTATACCTACCTCCACCATTAGTGACATTTCCTTTCTCAAATTGGCCAAACCAGAGAGGCAATTTGTATATTTCTGAAGAAACTGGAAGAGCAAGGCAGCATATTTTTACATTATTGTCTCGTTCCATAGGGGTTTACATGCAATTTTCAGGTTCTAAAAGACCAAATTTGAAACATTTTAGTAACTAATGATGTACTATTTATTGTGCATACCAGATCTTCATCTTCACTGGTTTTGCCCTTCTCACGGCCCTCGCGCAATACTTTGTTCTCTTCTTCCAACTGAGAGCACCGCAATTTTGCAAATGCCAGGTCGGATTTTACTGTTTTAAGCTCCCTCAACAGAAGTTTTGCTTTGGCAGCCATTGCATTAGCCAACTAAACAAGTTTATCAGACGCAAAAAAAATTACACATTTTCATACTTTTATTAATCCTGTAGCTAGATTTGACTTGAATACTTGAATAATGGTACTTTTATTAATCCTGTAGTTTCTCTGGTACTTTAACACCTTTTGTATTTTCTCGTATAGCTTTCTTCTTTTTTTTTTTCTTTTTTTTCTTTCTTTCTTTATTTTTTTATTATTAGCCTCTGGCTAATTGCAACTTTTTGTAATTTATTTAATTTCATTAAAGGTGAGGGCTTGACCTTTATTTTTAGTCAAAAAAAATGGTACTAAAAAATAAAATATGCTTTAGCCAGAAAACTAGATTACAAAATTTTAACTTCGAGAAAGAACAAAATCAGGGTGTGAACTAGCATTAAAGAAAGGGTTCAAATTTCTTGTTTCTGTTCTCCTTTGAAGGCAAAAAATTAGTAATAAATTGTTTTTGGATCTTTTGGAGAGCTGGAGATTCGGTTTTCAATTTTGAAGAAAGCTTACTTATCATATGCAAACTGATCAAGGTCTGATATCAATACGAATATATAATAATAAAAAATTGGACCACATCAGAATCAAAAACCGACACAAAAGAGGGCACCTTACGTCTCGAGAGGCTTTGAGCTGGTTGTCTTGCTCTGCTGGGCTCTTCGGTTCCCCCAAAAACAGATCTACATTTTGTGAACCTTTTCTTCTGATTTGAAGCTTTTTTGTTTCTTGAATTATATCAGCTGTTCTATTCTCTACCATTGTCAGTCCCCCCTAAGAGGAAAAATATTTCCAAATATGCAATCTATAAGCATCCCATATGGAAAAGAAACTTTGCACTTTTTATTTAAAAACAACAAAATTACAGTATCAGATTTTGCAAATTACCTCTAGAGCATTCTTTATCTTTCCACCTATGTCTTTCAATGCTTCAGAACCTTTCTGGAAAGCTGGGTTCTCTTGCTTCTTCAATCTCTCATATGACCAACGTGACTAAGATGGCCAAGATGTTAAAAAACATACAACCAAAGTAAGCTTCCATAAATGTCTTCTATTTTATTTTCAATATATCATACAATTAATATGTTACACTCCATTGATAACAAATTTAATGGTTGAAAAGTTTCTGGGGGAAGCTCGAAAGGAAGATGAAACATGAATTATAAGTTTCCCAAAACTATAAAATACACACCTGAGTGGAGTTGACAGTCGGAGATGACTCCTTATCCTTTTGTGGATTCTCTTCGTCGAGCATGTTTTTAGCTTTTATAGCCAAAACTCCCCATAATCCATTCTTTCCCTCATGAGAATTGTCATCTTTTACCTAATTATTGCATGTTCCTTGATAAGATTAGAGACCACTTAACAACCTATTAAAATCCAGTCTTAATTTCTTATGTCTATGTCAAGCACAATAAGTACAGCCAATCAATATTGCATGTAAGTACACAACTAATATAAGATGTTACCATTTACTAACTTCAATTCCATATCCAACACGAAATTGAAATGTCTAATTACATGTTTTATGCGTCAATTAACTTGATGATCATTGGCAGAATTCACATAGCATGCTCTCTAACATTTCGCTAATCAAAATGAAAAAAAAATGATTTCAAAAAGGGAAAATTTCAAAATTCATGGCACCTGTGATTGATTACTTCGGCGATCAGAAGAGGCGGTGATGGCGTTGTCAGCATAAGCCGAGGAGAGGGACGAATCACGGTGCAAGGCGGAGGCGCGTATCGCCTGAGCAGCGAGCGATGACGTGGACGAATCGTCACCGTCCGTACGATCTCTGTACGATCGATAATCGTCGACGAAGGTGGCTGATCGCGTCATCACTTGCTTCCTCCGATACGCCATTGATTCAATTTAATCGAATCAAACTGACTAATAATTTGTTCTTTGATTAGTTCTCCCCTGGATTTGATTTGTTGGAAAATTTCGCGCAAAATTTTGGATTCTAGATCAAACTTTGTCTATATTTTCCCTTTTCCTTTTTTTTTTCCTATTTTGTTTTGTTGAGTAATTAACGGTTGCTTTTTTCTTCTTGTTCACTCGTTGCATCCCCGCGTTCTTTGCAACGAGTATATTTTGGATGAGCTCGGTGCACGAATTTATGTTTGATTGTCATTTGTCATAGCTTTTGTGGAATCAGATGCTGTGTTCCGGGTGTAGGAAGCCTTTTGCTTCTTTCTATAGCTGGAGTTTGCGTGGTGGCGCACTCTTTCCAGGTCAGAGCAGAGCCACTTTTGCTCCGTTGTTGCAATTCTTTTGTTGGACCATAATTCAACAACAACCATCAGATATTTCCTGGCTTAATCCAAGTCGTCCGATTTTAAAGTAGGACGAGTTTCTGATCTAATAAGAACCGTCGGAGTTTGACCCTTCACAATGGTTCTTTCGTATTTATAGTTGCGTTCTTCTGTACATATATGTTTATTGTCTCACTCATATTTATAAAATTATTTTCATAAAAAAAATTGTTAAAGCTAAATTCTACTTTCTTATACGATGTATTATTACTTTCCCTACTTGTAAGGGAGGTAATTCCTTGTTGATATTTTCTTTTAATTTTAGTTATATTCACACCAAATTTATTTGACGTCCATGCATGAGTACATACTATCTATCAAAAAAGAAATTTATTTATATTATGTAATTATTTTTTTATCAAATTTGGTGCAATTTGAAATTGATTGGTCATGAATCAAGCGATTTGAATAATTAGTGGTCTAATTTTGGTAGTGCTCGATCGATGTCAAATGGTTTCTAAATTTCATCAAAATTTAAATAATACATTATATCTAAATTATGAGAACATATCGATACAATATTTTTTTTTTAATAAGTGACTTACTGGATGTAGCGCGCAGATGACAAAAATGTTTGTGTCAATACATCGCTATCCTACATTGCATTGTTAATTACACTATAAAGTGGCATATATAATATAATTTTTATTCATATATATTATGTTGTCAAGATCTAAATTTAATTTATTATCTATTAGGCTATATATGTATCTTAGTTTACTTAATTGGTATATGTAGTATGTAATGGTAGACTCCTTTATAATTTAGTTTTACAGGCAACTTAATTGTATCTCCTTCCTTAGCTGATGTCTGATAAATTGTAACTATATCTTTTTAATATAATTTTTTTGAAACAAAAGAATCTCAAGAAGAGATGCCGGACTATATATATTAAGAGTCAGAATAAAATTCTCACAAGACGCTTAATAAAAAAATTAAAATAAGTTAATTCCCAATGGAATGATAAGCATACAATATATATATATATAGTATCTACTAGAGTTTCTAGAACATAGAATATTCAAAACTAACACAAAAAGATACCATCCACATGAAATAACATCACAAAACAACACAATTTGAAAATAAGTATTTCAAAGCTTAGCTCTTCACAAGAAACATCAATTAATTAGGAGCTAGAGATGGTGTTGTTTGAATCAAAGTCAACAGCTATCTCCTCATTAGCCCTAATCCTTCCTGCTAGACCATTAAAATTCCCTTCCTACCTGACGATCGATCCACACCTTACATAAATAAATGCAAGTTCCTACTAAAATTACATGAGGCCAGATTATACTTGTCATAATTGTAACGATTTCCTTTTATTACTACTATTTTCACTTGACAAACCAACAAAAACAATTATATATCTATTTTATATTTTAAATGAGAGCTCTAATTTAGTAACAAATTGTGGTGAAGTACCTTCTAAAAATTAGGGGTACAAGCACAGGGTCATGTAACATTTCCTTTATGAGGTCGAATTAGCAGTACATAACATTACCTTCTAAATTGAATGTCAAAAAGAAAAAAAAAAATCCTTCGACGGGCCGAGAGGCAGAGGGCAGAGGCCAAGGAAAAGGAAGAGAGAGAGAGAGATGTAAGTGGCAGTCATTCAAAGCGTCAAACAGGCAGTGCACGCTCCACTAGAGTCTCAGGTCCTGTTCCTTATTTAATTCTCTAGCCTCTCTCTCTCTCTCTCTCTCTCTCTCTCTCTCTCTCTACAGCTTTTAGTGGGAGAATAATCCTTTCTGTACAATCGAAAATCTTTAGATCCAGTTCGAGATCTACCTAGGAGAGCAGCTTCTTCATTAAACGACCCATCATTCTCCTCTTATTCCTAATTTTCTCTACTGGTACGTACCATCTGCTCGATTTTTGTTTAATTAAGATTTTGAAGGTACTGGTTTCTATTCATCTTTTTAAATTTCACGAGATGATAAATAACTGGTCGCGTTATCTGTTTAAGAACGGTTTGTTCTCCTACGAGGAAAGCAAGGTCTTTGTTTTGTTCTTTTTTTCTTTGGGGCATAAATTGATCCCTTTCAATAATAGTATACTTGCTTTAGTGATTTAATGTAAAATAACCCTGTAATAGCCAATGAAATAGTTTGATATATGCCTCTCTCTCTCTACACGGCTTCCACTTTGCTGCAAACTTATAAGAGCTTCGATTTTTTTTTTCTCCAAAAAATCTTGTATTTATGCCTCTCTCTCTCTCTACACGGCTAGCTTCCACTTTGCTGCAAAACTATAAGAGCTTTAATTTTTTTTTATCCAAAAAATCTTGTATTTATAACACAGTACGAATTCTTTAGGGGGGAAAAGGATTTGTAAAGCTGTGTTGTGTTTACTTTTGTGTTCTCGTGAGGAGTGTATACTAGGATTACTGTTTAGTTTTCTGCCCCCACCTTTCTGAAACAATTGGGTACTGTGACATCTTATATACTTGCAGAAGAATGCACAGATCCAGTCAAATTTAAGTTGCAAACCTTAAGTTAATTACATAGTTTTTGTTCCCCTTCTAAGTATCAAATAAATAAATATAACCTTAATATATATGTTTATTCTGGTTTCCGCATAGTTCCATACTTCCATCTATGTACCAAAAGGTTTGCTTTCATTACATGTAGCTGAATCTACTAATATCCTCTCTTGATCTTATGTGATTGAGGGTTTTAATATAGTATGCTCGGAAGAGAAGCAAATCTGAGTAATTGCTGGGCTAATTATTAGTAATTAAGAATATTTCAAGTTACAAGTTACAACAACTAAGAAGTTCCAGCTTACTAGCTAGTTTAAAGCAGGCAAATATCAAGTAAGAATTTTTTTCTCTGTTCTCAAAGCGGAGTATTGCTATCATATAGACAGTTACAGTTAAATAGTTTCATTATAAATTGAGATTTCATTTTAATTCAGGCTTCTGAACTTGTATTTATGATCTGGAACTGTTTTCTGGTTCTCTAAAAAAGTAAAAACAAGCATGTCTCGATGAAAGGTTCTTAGTCGTTCCTTGCCAATTTTGTCTATATCTATTTCTTTAATCTGACTTTTCAGGTTTTTTTTCCCCCTTGTCATCTGTTCCATATTTATATTCTTCATCTCATTTTTACTAGGAAAATTGGTTGAAGTGTGAAACTGATAGCTAGTGTCCTACTATCAGCAAGCACATCTTAATTTTATTTAACTTAAATGTGATTTTAAATTAATAAAAACGGTGCAAGGAGTTTTTAACATTTTTTTACAATGTTCCCAGTAATGTTTTTTCCATCTTTTACTGAGACAATGAAGTAGCTAGAGTGAGCTTCCTTCAGCCCACTCATGGATGTGCGTTGGAATTGAATTAGCTGCCGACTCATTCATTCAAACACTCGGTAATAGAAATGAAGCAAGCAAATTTTAGCTGCACCGTGCTGATTGGATGAGTGAATGATGCGGGAGCCGATTCTCTCCTTCCCATTCTGTGCTTGGACTGAAGGGAGCTCCCTCTTTCTTGTTCATCAGCTTTTCTTATTTTTTGTGAGTATGCAAAATGTCTTATCTATTTCATTTACATAAAAAATTCTATATAACAATTCTACCGTAAACAATAATGAACAAAAGTAAATGAGAATAGAACCACCAAGTATATAGAATTACACTCCAAGAAAAAAAAGTAACATGTCCCTAATTTATGGTTCCAGCTTTCACATAATTACAATGGCTGTTCACAGGTCACATGCAGGCTGGTTGATCATATCTTTATTATTTAATTATCGGACATATCTTCAAGAAAAGTAAGACAATTATATTTTTGTTATGTTCTTTCGTTCTTAGTTTGGAAGACAGATTGATGATTCTGATTAATTAGGCATTAATGCATTGCTAAAACTCTTGGTTTATATACTTAAAATCTGTTCTACCTATATATTGTTTGGATGAGAGAAGAAGAAGAGGAAGAAGGAAGATGGGAAGAAAAAAAATTATAAACAATCCAAACTCTTCACAAAGTTACACACTTCCCAATACTTCTTCCCACTTCTTCCCTTCTTCCCTTCTTCCCACACCTATCCAAACGCACCCACTAGTACTAAGTCTTATAAATCTTTGTTGAAGCAGAAAATAATCCTAAATTTTATTTCTGCTAAAAATTCATTAAAAAAGTGTTGTATATTTTGCCCTAGCTACTTTCTTTTGTCTCTCTTTTCGGGATACGTTTTACTACATATACATTGTGGATACTTTTTTTTTATATTTTTTAGAACTGGATTTTTTTTTTTCAAAATTGAACTGGATTTCATTCCATTTTATTTTTTCTATATTGAATGTTATATCTACAGTTTGAATCCCCCACACCCTCCCAGGAAAATAAATAAATCTCTCAACTCTTTTGATCAAACTTAAAAAAGGAAAAAATCTAGATAGTTAATTATGCATTCTGCAATTAATAGCCTTAATGTGCATTAGATAATAGACGAGCGTGCAATTTAGGAGTTAGTTGGATAATAAGTGAGAAAGCTCAAAATTATATTGAGGATCATACATTCTATATATGGTTTGGCTTCAAAATTGTATTGGGGATCGCATATTCTATGGCTTTTCTGAAAAATTGTGTTGATGAGGATCGTACATTCTAGCTATCTAGAGGCAAATTGTATTCCTCATATATCAAGAAGGGAATTCATTGTAGAGTGTTAGCTGGTTCATTTAAGTATATATGTTTATCACATGTAGATTTTTAATTTGTTTCTTTTTTCTGTTTATAGCTAGATTTCAGTTCTTAAACCTATCTGTATATGAAATGTATTATTTTTCTCTTTTCCATCTAGACATTTGTGAAAAGAAAAGCTTGTTGGTATGAAATTATATAAATTAATGTACGTGGAGGTCGTATATATGTCAGTGATTATGGACAAGTAATTAAACTACTGAAGCTATGTTTGTTTTTATTTTCCTGAAACTTTACTATGGCTTAAATTGACCAAATGCCACTATTAATTGGTCAGATTCTCATTTTTGAACACAGCTAAGTCAAATGGTTCACATATATATAGCCCTAAAATCTCCTATTGTGAAGCTGATTTGTGAATTAAATTTCACAACATTCTTGCCTATGTAATTACATAAACCATGTCTAGAAATTAACAAAATGCTTTGCATTTCCGAATTCATATATAGAATCATAGTATTAATTAGTTAGACAAGTTTATTGATAATAATTAGCCTGTAGTTTGAATCCTATATGAATCAACACCTCAATTAATTAAATTCAGCACTATTTTAAGGTTATCGATTTCAGTATTTGTGGATTGACACTGTTTAACCATATTGAAAATGCAGATATAGACTAGTGAGCTCAGGAGAAATTAGCACTTTGATTTAGAATCCTTGAGATTTATATATCTTGCATTAATATACATCTAAATTTTAATTGTCAACTTTTCTTTCATAAAAAATACAACTACTTTTTTTAACAAAAAACAGCAACCCTTTTTATATATGGTAAGGCCATCGCCTACCAACCTTCTTAAAAAATAGTCTATGAATCTAATTATTATCTTAATTTCTTTGCTGCATGTCACACATGTCATTCAATCTATAATATATTGTTTTTGGCCTCCTTATAACACACAATGATTTATTTTCTTAAGATACATCCTTTAACCTGTTTCTCATCAATTATATTCCATTTTTCTTTGTTTGTAAATGTTGCAGAATTTCAAGCCTCCCAAGATCTTATTTTGGTTTGGTCCATATGCAACCTTTGATTTAATATATACTTCTTCGCATTCTGTCTGCAATTTATTAATTATTATTTTCTGTCCCTATCTCTTGCTTCTGTCATAAACTACAATATAAAATGTGTAGGCCTATGTATATAGCCTTTTGGTACTTTGATCTCAGAAGCTTCAGAAAGGACACACAACTCCGCTGTTTATCAATTGTTAAAAGTATACAGGCATGTCAATATTATAGCTCATCCATAAATTAAACAACGATAAACTATGCTTTCTAGGTGTTTAAAGTGCCCATTATGTTAGGTTCACGTGGGTTGTCATCTAAAGTATGGCACTGTTCACTAGCTGTCTGATTAAAATCAAACAGTTCAGATTGCAATGGAATCTTTTAAAGGTTCTTATCCGGACCTTTGAATTTGAATCTGGAACTAGTATAGTTGTTGATATATATATCATTTCTTTAGAGATTTGTTTTTCATCACTGTTCCCTATTTATGCCTTTCCTTTAGACGTTGCACTTGAAAATAGAAGACCTATTATTTTATGTAGAATTTCCCTCTCATCAATAGATTAATTATATTTCCCTTCAAACAATGCAGTGCAAGTACCAACCATGTTCTTGTTTATCTCCCACTTTTAAGGGTTCTTGGAAATGATTCCATATATAGCATAGTATAATATTTTTCTTTTCTAACGGAGGATCTTGAGTTACAATACTTGAGATGTCACATGCTTTGTAAGGTCCTTAGACCTTGCCAAATATAGGAATATATGATTCTAAAGCCATGTGCCTGGCACGGAGACTCTACCTAATAAAATGCCATTTATGGAAATTTTTTCATAACGCATGCCCTATGTGTATCATTGTGGTCCATGTATCCTTTGTGGTAATAAATGCGTGCACAATACACTTTTAGTATTGTGTTTGTATTGTATGTTTCCTCTGCTTACTGTTCTAAATTGAACACCTTAGGGTTTCGTGTTCTCCTGTGGATAAAACCTTTTCAAGCTGGGTTTGTACTGTAGAAGAAGCTTTAAAGAGGTCGTACTCGTTCACATGAAAGTAACTGATCAACTGTATTATCTTTCCAAGCATTAATTTACCCTCAAATGGTTTTGTGCTTAACATTTAATTTTAAATAAAAACATTGTAAAAATGATCGCCCATTCCAGTGCTTCCTAAGTGGCACAGAGGTACTGTTACTGCTCTTATTTTTATGCTTCATGTAGGATATACTTATTGTTTTGCAGCACCTTAAAATTGGCTCAACATACAGGTAGATAAATGAGTATCATTTGGCTATGGCCAGATTTGTATATAGAACTGTGCGCTTTACAAAAGAAAACTTAGACAAGGTTTGGTGGGTGTCACTTTCTTGTGTTCATATCTAAAGGTGAGACAAGTAAAGACATACTAGCTGTAGCATCCAATCAATAACTAAAGCACTTTTACCTCTATTTATTTTTTTTTCTCAACACGGTATGTACCAGTTACTTTTGCATAGTTTAGTTTGATTTTTAAGTGGATCACGAAACATATTCAACAAAGTTGAAAACAAAGAATCAATATATTCTACGTTTGTTTTCAAACAAAAATTCTAATAATTTTTCGCCTGCATTTTTTTTCCTTTCCGATATGATGCGTAGTAATATACTAAGCGCACACTGTTGATGTGATTCAGTGATTGATATACAACGAAAGAAATTGGTGTACCCTTCAGTATATTAATCTATAGAGAAGAAAAGTTTCAGAGCCTTTTATCGCAAACAAGTTCGGGTAGGCTAGAAATAACATCCCGACTCTAGTCATTTTTTGTATATATGGCTAAGTTTTTACGCTAGCTCGCCAAACTTATCACAAACGTGCGAGCTTGTATATATATCTATATTTTTTTATATTTTATATATATGTATAAACATATCAATAACAATATATTTGAGCAAACCTCCATGCTCTCAATAGAATGACACGTCTCCAATAACATTAAAATAGAGGGTTTGTTGCTGCAATTACACTGGCACCATCAAATCCCGAAGGCAAATTTGCACCAGATATAAAATCATCTCCAAAAATCATAGCGCCGGCAGCTAAGGCTCCAGCACCTAAACCCATGCCAATACCAGGCCCGCTACTAGTCCCTGTAGGTCTACTCGGAGCCACATTTATGTAACTTCCAGGTATGTGAACTGGTGCCTGGTATGGGGGAGGTGTGGTACCAGCATTAAATGGTGGCTGTTGAAGTGGAGGCCGGTATTCTTCTTGGGGCCGGCTTGGGTAAGTGTAAGGATGAGATGGTTGCTTTGGGATCTTGTACACCGGTGAAGTTTGCGAGCTTGTGTGTGGTTTTGATGGGTATGTGTATACTGGGCCATCTTCTATGGCTAGTGTTATGCCACCTTGATCTGAGTACGTAATGCCTTCTATTGGACCTGCAATTTGTTTGTGCTAAAAATTGTTAACGATGTCTATAGTTATTCTTTGTTTAGAGATTACTTTTCCATTTGATTAATTCTATCTAGGATAAAAAGTTTGGAGGCATGAAAGTTTTAACTGAGAGTTCAGAATGTTGTTTACATCCACTTTTGGTTCTCATCTCGTATCATACACCAATGTTTTTGGCAGTAGTACATGTACCAAGTTACATGCTAAGAAATTTTACTTTTGCTTTGTTAATTTCTATTGTTGTTTCTCTCTCTCTCTGATTATTAAAATTAGTAAACTATATGCACAAATTTATAAAAATTGAATCATTTAACCTGAATTCAAAGTTGTGCCTGGTTCTTCATTTGAAACTCGAACAGATACATCCACAAATCCTTTAGGCTTCCCGGAATTTCTCTTTCTTAGTTGAAAGCTCGCTGTTTCTTCACATCCTGAACTTGCTTTATCTACTTCATGCCTATGCTTATCTATGAACTCTTCCAGCTTAACAGTTGCAACTCCATGGAGCCGCTCTCTTAGAAATATAGGCTCTCTTCTGTAAACCTCTATTGTTAGTATCATTCTTTCTAATTTAATGTCGGTTAAATCGACTGAGATTGAAAACTTGGTTTTCCAAGTAGGGTTTGGGCTGCCTGAGACATCGATCTTCGTGCAGTATTTGTTTTCCGACTCAATCCAGCCTACTGCAAACCACTGGGGTTTTAGCAGAGATGATTTTCTACCGAGACCACGAGCAGATATGATGCAAATTTCTATGCAAACTTTGTTCATGATTTTTCTTTTTCTTTTTTTTGTTGTCTTCAGAGATCAAATTCGCTAGGTATTTTGCTTCTCTTTGTTCTTGTCTTTGAGAGTGAATTTGAAGAATGTGAACAGAAGGAACAAGGGTATATCAGAAGAGTGCTTTACTTGAAGAAAAGAAAAGATATTCCGTGCCATCACATTGATAAAAGGAATATGAAAGCATTCATGGTTTCAACAAAGTTAAGAATATAGAATCTTTAATAAACGGCAGGAAGCAACTCTTATTTTTTTAAAATTTTTTTGGTCTAAAAGCAGAAATTATACTCAAGATAATAGGAATGAACTAAGAATCTTTAGATAATTGTTTTTTCCAAATGTAAAAGAACCTTCTATTTGTAGTAAAAAAAAAAAACAGTGTTATTGGTCTCAGTTCATGTTTATATAATTAACTTGGAATATTAAAACAAAAACGAAACCCACGTCTTCATTTAATTTCGGCCCAATATTAAAAGAGTATCACTGTATTAGGCCCAATATAAAGTTTTCAAGCCCGCTAGCATCTTATTACATCCGACCCGACCCAATTTTCTTTAGAGAAAAACCTCCATCCAGAAGAAACCGAAAGTAAATAACTGGTTTTGGAAATTTGGCGCGATTTGTCATCTCAGCCTCCGATTTCTGGTTCCATTGTGTTCCCGCTCAGTATTTTCAGCTCAGCTCAAATACTGAGATGCTACCCTCGCTGGAAAAGTTACGTTTTCTGGGCTCGCTTTCCTCTCCTCTCTCTTTGAGACAATTCAGCAAACACCTCTCGTGCAAGAGCTCTTGGCAAAATTTATTGTAAAATTGTCATTCCTTAGTTATGATATGATAAACCTTAAAGTGATTGTCAGATAGAGTTTTTCGTTGCATTCAAGATGCTCTCGCATAGATTGGTTTGCCTGAATGCTAATGTCAGGCCGATCTCTTGGATAACCTATTCAAACCTCGTTTATAATAAGGTAATTGGTTCTGGCTTCATCTTTCAATAATTAAGCTTTATTTTTGTCTTATTGAAGTAATGCACAAGATGGAAAATCTTATTCTGGTATGGTATGTTTAAATGCAATAATTTTGGACAACTTTGGTGCTAAATGAACTTCAAATGATAGAATTCTGTGCACTTGTTCTGATATTTCACCTCATGATTTGCAGAGTTTTGTAGAATACTCTCTTTTCTGTGAAAGTTGCCATCTCAAGGTTGCCAACAAGGAGGTAAATCTCCCGAAGGTTACAGATTTTGAAACAGGTATTGCTTCAATTGAGATGCTTTGCAAAATTGGAAACATTTCAGCTGCAGTTCATTTGTTGAAAAATTGTGTCAGTACATACAACAGTCTTCTAAGTTCAACAATTGAAGTGAATGATTTCAATCTTTTCACAGAAGTGTTCAAATATTTGCTACTTTTTAGATCACCCCCAAATTTAAATTCATCTTCATGTGTTGCCAAAGCTTTTCAAGTAATGGTGGATTCAAAAGAGATATTAAATTTTATAAGGAGCTTGTGTGAAATTACAAAAGAGAAAGGAATGAGAACCTACAGTAATGAATCAAATTATTTTTACCCTGTCAGATTCTAGACAGCTGGAGAAAGCAATGCTTGTATTTGGGGAATTGAAGAAGAGGAATTCAAATTTGGATTTGGTCACATTTAACAGTCTTGGGTATTTTGGGAAAGGCAGGTTTGATGGAACATATGCTATCAGAATTTGAAATGATGAGAAGTTTGAGATTTGTAAAAATTTGGCTGGCAAATGTCTGAAAAAGGGATTCGAATGGGTTTGAGAACATACCCTGCTCTAATTGATAGTTTAGGTAGAACCGGGCTTATAAAAGGTGCCATTAATCTGTTTGAAGATATGAAAAGGTATCAGAGGCCTTACGTTTATGTTTATAGTGCAATTTGAAAAAGGCGGGATTTTTTTAGTTAGCTCTGAACATGTCTGATGAGATGGAGTTGTGGACCAAGGGACTTTAACACTGTGTTTGGTTTTCAAAAAGAGAATGGAAAGGAATGGAAAATATAGAAGGAAGGAAAAGAGATGGAATGGAATGGAAAAGTTCAGGTTGATTGAGCAACGCCTTTCCTTGGCGTGAATTGGAGTAATAAGAGATTAGATAGGATACTGGATCAACTATTTTATTCGTAATTTTGCTTTTATTTTGATATTCTGATATGCTTTGTGATTTCACTTCTTGTGAAGCGTACAGCTACAAGCACTATTTTAACACTTGGAAATAAATTGGGCGTCCATGTATACCTGTTCCCAGTAAAAAATACTTCTCAGCACCGTGCAAAGTTCATTCTAAGAAAGGCAAATTATTGAGGGTGTAAACGAATGATAACTGCTTTAATATTAAGAATAAACTATAATATACAACAACACTAAAATTCCTATCATAAAATATAACCATCTGAAATAATATAGCGCTTGAACATGTGAATTAATAATTTCCGCATGGCACGTTCTCTCAACCCCAAAATGAGCTAGCACCATGTGCTGAACAAAAATCACTATTCAATCATGCTCATATTGTTCAAATGTATCTATTTAAAATATTCACTCTATTACGGGGGATCTTTTTGCACTATCTTCCCGTACAAAAAGTAGTACCTGCAGTGGGTCCAACGAAATAAGTTAGATAATGTAATAGGAACCAGTGAAATTTCTAGGAACAAAGTGATGTAAACAGATGAAACTAACCTTCTAGTACATATAATCTCAACTAAAGAAATGTACTAATCTAGGCAGCTCAAAAAAGGATGCTTAGGAAGAGAATAATCCATCCAGCCATGGAGAATACAGCAAATATATGTACCCAAAATAAAATTGCCGCCGATTCTTTCCCACATCCCCTTAAATTTGCAACAGCACCTGTAAAAGGAACAAAAATATGTCATGATCAACAATGTAATCCTGTACCGAGAGTTTATTACTTTAGAACTATATCCAGAGTTATTCGGTGACGAGGCTAAAGCATGCCTTATTCCAGGTTCAGTTCACCAAAGGCAAATCTTCTGAAAGATGCCAATACTTTCAACATATCCAAAATTTCATTATTGTTCTAGTAAATTTTGTATAAAATTACCAGAAAGTACAGAAGTAGGCATGGAATGCTGTAGCAGCAGCACAAATTTAAACATTTTGTCACCCTCCGGTATAAATCCAAACTTATCAGCTAAAGTAACAATGCCTAATCCTGCCAGTGGAACAAAAGTCAAGCGAGCAAAAATTATTGATGCAGTGGTACGCAACCCCAACCTCTTGCTTCCAACTCCTGGACCTGAAAACAACAAAAATATATTTAAAAAAAAATTAAGGCTTGTATTTTCTAGATAGAAGCTTAAAGACAGGCGACGTAGAAAATAGAAATTAAGCAATTGATATAGTGGGTGTCACTGTGAAATCTTAAGATACCCTGTCTATGTTGTAAATCATGAAATATCCTATTTTTTTTTATCAGCACCCAAACTATCCCTCTAGCTATCATTTATGACAAGAAAATGTAAAGTCATTTTAGGGCCTCAAATTGGTGGGTATTGCAATGTGTTCTATAGGTATACAAGATAATCGTTATAAAGAACAATGCAGGAGACAATTTTGAGATTTTTCATGCATAATAATACACTTATCTTGTAGCAAAAAGAGAATGCAAGAGAAGGAGCACATACCATCAACAAGGTTGCCGCCCAATGCAAGTAAGATGCACGGAATCATAGCTTCACTGCATTACCAAAAAACAAAAATTTGAAAAAAAATATAGAATATATTTGTCTAATGTTCGCTCTTTGATACACAAAGAAAGGTCTAAAATTGCAAATAGGAAAAAGAGTAACAAAATTAAAATATAAGAAATAAAGTACCCAAGAATAAGGCAGCTATCAGTGAAAAAGAACAATGGCGCATCATCTGTAAGAACTAGTTTCTTAAGAAAGGGTACCACACCAATAACAATAGCCAGCACCTGTATGAACACCATATTCAAGCTCAAGTACCAAGTAATACGCAAAAATAAAAATACACAATAATTTTGGAAAGATACTTACAGAGGCAATAATAGGCGGCTGAAATATCTGCTTCAGTTTTAGTTTCTCTGCCACTTTCTGAAGCATACTGATTATCTGTGAATCAAATAGCATTCTGATTAAGTAGATATATTAAAGATTACATAAACAATAATCCCTGAAATGCACGTTAAATGATGACTATTATTCATCCTGTATGGAAGTGGCTTTCTTTGTAAGATCTTTCAAGATGACCTGTCTGGTTGTTGATGGATTTCATATTTATTTTGTACTTTCATTTTTTATTGCCACATAAAGTGGATGATAAATCTAAAAGTTAAATGTCTACTGGGAACAAAAACAAAATAAATTATATCTTACACTTTTTGAAGAGAACCAGTTGGTTGCTGTGAGGGTTTCAATTGTTGACTGTAACAAAGGCTCACTCTCAGGTGCTGCACTATTTTCTATTGAAGCCTTGTTTGAAACAACAGAATCACCTTCTGCTGCTGAAGTACCATTCTCTATAGGAGGAGATCTAGAGACAGGTAGTTGTTTTTCATCTTCATTGCCATCAAAGGATCTACCAGGTGGTGGGGCCAGCATTTTAAATACATATGTGTATAATATAATTGCTCCAACCTGTACATGGACTTTTTAGTATATTTGACGAGTCTAAAATCACATGCTCTCTTTTCCTTAAAAAAATTTTGCTGGAAAATTACAGAAAATACGGAGAGAAGAGTACCCATTGACCAAATGAGATGTATGCATTTCCATCTTGACTACATTTATCGGAGTCACCAAATGGATTCGATGGATCACGGCATAGGGCCGCAATTAGTACCAGAGGTATATTTCCGATATTCCCTAAAATAAAAAATATTATAATAGTTAAAACCTCCAAAGAAGTTTTACACAGATGTTTTCCAAATGTAGGTCAAACCAAAAAAAATTCCATATATATCAATGAAGTTCTGCACAAACAAAAATGTGCACAAACAAGGATGGGAATTAGCTTATTCATCAAAATACAACTATGATTTTCTGAGAAAAGGGAAATTAATACGAATCAAATTTTTGCTTCTAATTAATAACCAAAAACCAAAAACCAACTTAGCTAATCTTTAGAGAGGGGGGATGCACTAGTATCAAATTACAAATTTATTTTTAGTATTAAGGCCTTTCTCCTCTCGTATCACTTCTTCAATTGGAACAACATTTGGCCATAATTTTTTATAATTGTGAGAAAATAATAATAACTCACCAATGCCAATATGAATAATAGTAAACTTGAAATAAGGGTATGGTGGCCGAATAATCAATGCAACAATCAAACCGATCAAAGAGCCTGATATAGTACCAAGCACAACATTAGCCGGGATAAACCACCTGCAAGTATGGTAGTCATTGTTAGTATGTTATAAATTGTAGCATCTTCTGAAGTCAGCTTGAAATTTTTAAAAAATATAATGGAGATTCATGCTCACCACTGCAGCATCTTTTCATAAGTAATTGCTCTTCCCAATTGCGAAAATATAAGACACGGCAGTAAGAGGGAGAATACTAGCTGTAGTTCATAAAAAAAGGCTAAGTAAGATGCAAAAATATAGAATGGGAAAAAAAATTAGTAAAGAACATAAAAAAGAAATTTACCCCGTTCAGAAGCTTTCGACCATGAGCTGGCAGAATGTTAACATGCTTGGATGCCATTAGAAAGCCCATAAAACACATTGTAAAAACCTTGGCAATAGGTAAAATTGCATATTTTAGAGTGGCTAAGATTGATTCACCACCACCGCCCTGCGCCTCTATCATCTTCTCTAATAAAGATCTCTCCATTCCCATGTTTTATGCAGCTTCCTGCCCCAAAAATATTACAAAACTAATTACATGCATAAAAAAGATGAAGAAATTTAGAATTGTATAGTGTTTCAAGCTCTTAAGTAACAAATGGGGCATGTAAAGCCAAAAAGGTAATATATATTCTCTAATCAATGTTAACTTTAAACATATATTTTGATGTAACTAAATAGCTCCTACTCTTTTGATTTGTTTAGTGGAGGAATGTTGAGCTATAAAATAGCCGGATGATGTCCCAAATGGAGAATGACCCCTCCACTAAGTTTACAAGAAAGCAACATTAGACGTCAGATATCTACCTACCTCAGAAAAAAAATTTGTAAACCATAAAAAATAAAGTGGACCCAATAATTTATTAAAGAGGAGCTAGAAAGAGACTTCCAGATCTGCCTTGAATAAGCACTCTAAGGTTAAATTACATTCTGAACCTCAATTATATATTCGTGAATTTCTCAAAACATTGTACTTTATTAAATATATATATATTTTTTTTTTGTAATTTTTCACCTTCACAATAAAATATTTTTGGCAAACTTGACAATAAAATATTGAGCTATGCGAAAAATATCTTCTACTAGTAGTAGATAATCATGCAAAAATTGAGGGTGCATTGGTAAAAGATGTATTAATTTGGTGATTACTTCCGGTATAAGAAAAGAGCTAACAGTCAAAGCCTCAACGACACAAATCCTCCATTAAAAAATTCAATCGCAAACGGACTAGGGACAATAAAAGCTGGAATTAAACAATATAAAATTTTCAGAATATCTGTATTTTTCTAATTATCGCTCATCCTGATTCACGAGGAATTTAACAAGGGAACACTACGAAACAGAAGGTTATTGCAAAATCAACCCTCCTCCTACCCGCCCCCCAAAAAAAAAAGAATGAGGAAAAGAAACGCAACTTTTAGTTTAATTAAAAAGCAATAATGCATGCAAATCTTAATGAAAACAACAAACCAAACTCACCAAAACGGAAGAACGAACAGACAACACGAACTATTCCAGCCAATTAGCTCGACTTCGTTAAGCAAACCTCAAATCGAAGAAAAATCTGAGAAATTCTCGCAGTAGAAGAGACGCGAAGGGAGAAGAAAGAGATTGTTTATTCGACCCGCTTCCAATTCCAATTCGAGCTAGTTCGACTTTAATTTTATAACTGCCAATTTCCAACTTGGAACGAAACAAAAACGAATGGGCGATAAATAGACGGAACTCGGAAGCGAGAAATACAAAAGTGCTATTTAAATCCACCCATTTATTTTGCATCTATTTACGAGCGTGCCACAGGTCGGTACGTACGTGTCCTGGCTTGCGGACCCCACAACTGATTCCTTTTCCTGCAGTCCTACTTTTCTTTCTGTTTCCCTCTTTAATGTACATATCTGTAGCGAGTCATGAAAATAATTGTTATGTAACCCGCTATACAAATAATTGATAAGGAAATTACACGCGGAAACTTGGAGAGGTTTCGTAGCAGTGAGTAGTGACTTGTTATCTAGGACGCTGTCATCTTTTTTGGCGGATGCAAGAAGGATTCGGAAATAAAAGCACCGTGCAAGCCAATTGCTAGGCCGAATTAGTGTGGTAACACGTTAGACTGTTAAGTGAACACGTTTAGTAAGCACGTTAAGTAAACGGAGTCCGAACAAGCGGACACTGCATTTATTTTTTTGGTCCAGAATTTTCGTCGGAAATCGTGAAGGATGTTGACTTAAAACTTAAAAGGGACTGCAAGCGAAAGTAACAACTGAAAAGTCCAAAAGTTTTCGTCGCCTTAATAGTATTAATTAATTAATTAATTAATTAATTAATTAATTTAAGCATTTCAATAATAATAATTATTTCATAGAGAAAGCCTTCAATCAAAGCGCTTTGACCGGAGTCCCAGTTAAATCCCGTCAGATCTCAATTTTGAAATTTCAAACGACCGATCCGAACCGTCAAATATGATCTCCATATTGAAATCTCCTTGCCGACCAAAATTTTCATTTTTTTGAATTTTTTAAGTATTTTTTTCTGATTTCTAAAAACAGCAATTTTCGTAGGGTTTAGAACAAATTAGATTAACGATTTTTGAAAATCCGAAAAAAAATGCTTAAAAAATTCAAAAAAATGAAAATTTTGGTAGGCAAGGAGATTTCAATATGAAGATCATATTTGACGGTTCGGATCGGTCGTTTGAACTTTCAAAATTGAGAACCGACGGGGTTTAACTGAGACTCCGGTCAAAGCGCTTTGATTGAATCCATTCTCTTATTTCATATGTTAAAATTTATTGAATCAGCCCTAAAAAATTATTTGACTGATTTAGCACAAGAGGTTATTTTATGACAGTACTAGCTCAATGCAACTAATTTTACGGTTATATTTCTGGAAATTTTCTTCCCCATCTTTTATTTAAAAAAATCTACAAAAACAGTTTAGATATAAAAATATTAGAAAAACTATAATAGAACCATTAATTGCATACCGCAATTATTTTAATATAGCCGTATATAATCATCTCACATCACGATAATTTTTATTTAGTGACGACATAAAAAGTTCAGAATGAATTGTGAATACTGAATACACGGTAAGGTATATTCAACAATTTGAATTATAGCATGCGATTAGACATTCCTAGACATTAATTTCGATCCGCTCTCCAGTTGAATTTATAAATTTATTTCATACTATGATCACATTTGCTCAATTAGATTTCTTCAACATATGAATTCGATAAATACAAAAAATACAAAATTCTATAAACCTAAAAATAGTAGTGTTATGTTTAATATAACAATATAAGAAAATAGAAAATTATTAGAGTAATACTAGAGTCAAACATATTTGACGGTATAACATCAAACTTGATTGAATATCACTTTTCGAGATTACAAGGAGCAATCTGAACCACTTAAATTTTTTCTCTATAATAAGATCTTCTTGGAGATCAAATGTTTTTTTTAGACATGCTTTCTTGGAGATCAAATGTTACTTTTTCATTTAACTATTTTTTTGAATTACAAATTAAAATCCTCAATCTATTTTGTTATGGACCTTCCAATTTAAAAAATTCAAAATATTATGGTAAAAAATTTTGAAAAATGTACAAAATTAGTTTTCAAAGGATTTCAATACGGAGATCACATTAACATCAATCATATTTGACTCTATCATTGCTCCAATTATTATACACGGGAAAAAATGGTCCTTTTATATATGATTTATCTAGATAGTAATTTTATTTGTCTGTGTGGCGCAAAAACAGACCGAACTTACTCATAGGCATTTAATTCCAATTTAATGTAAGAATTGTTGTTTTCGTGGCGCTGCATGATAATAAATTAAGGGGGAAGCGTAACACTGGAAGACTAATGTTTCTCATAAATTTAGTATTGGATCCATGCGATGTAGTTTTGATAATGAGTGAGTTTGTTCTAAATTTTCTATAATTCATTTATGAGGTAGGGTAGTTGTCTAATTAGTGAGTAGGCCATAATTATAGCACGTATTTTTTAAACGGAATTGCTTACCATCATCTTTCCTCAACATTATCCCCTTCATTCCTTCATTAATGCATTTATTTTTTTTATTTTCTGAAAGACTTGTCTAGAGATTCCCTTATCATCGCTCGTCCCATCCATTCTCATTAATGACTTCTCTATTACTAAAACTAGAACAATTAAGTTCTGGAACTAAAACAATTAAATTGCAAAACAATTGTGTTCTAAACTAGAAAAGATTTTTCAGAACAATTATGTTTTGAAACTAGAGCAATTTGTTAGGAAACTGCTCAATTTTAATTTTGTGACTAATTACCCTTAATTAATCCAATTAAAATACAAGCAACAAGAGATCTAGTACATAAGCTCATTCGACACAAAGAGATAGGTGGAAATTGTACCTCCCGCGAAATCATATTCGCGGGGCTCGATCCTACGGCATGGGAATCGATGGGGTGCTCTCCTTCGCCTCCTCCATGTTTGGCCTCGAGTCCACTAAGGTATTAACCAAGTTATTCTCGAATCGTGCTAGCGATGAGAATAACAAGTCTAATCTCAAAGCTTTCCCCTTCTTGCAAATAATTCATCAATTGATTTGTGGAAGAGGAAGCTCAACACATGAGCAATAGAATGGGGAGAAGAGAGAGGGAGGGAGGCGCCTATGAGGGAGAGGGAAGTGGCGGCTAGGGAAGGGAAGAGAGAGGGTTGAATTTTGCTTCTATGCACCTCCTTAAATAGTGCACAAATCCTACCTACCACCTATCCTTTAATTACCACATTGCCACTCAACCCTAGTCCAATATGGCCGCCCTCTTTATGGGCCTAGATGGGCCACAAGCTCATCTCTATAGGTCCTCAATTCTATTAATTAAAGGCCCCATTCAATTGCTATTTAATTGGACATTTAATTTACCAATAAATTAAAGCCCAATTAACTTAATTAAATTAAGTGTGTTGTTTATAAATAATTATTAACTTAATAATAATTATTTAGAGATTAGACTATGCATTAATTTATTTCAATATGATCCATTTGACTTAATTAATTGTAACGGTCCACAACGGTATATAATTAATTAATCAACTTATCATATTTTGCAATACTCACTATTGCAAATAAATAAATAATGCACGTATGGTTAAACACCTTATTATGTGTGACCCTTTGAGGATTTATGCTATGTTGGACATGGAATTAAATTGCTATTTAATTCCAATAATCATAAGCGGTATCTAGCAACACGTTATGATTCCCAATTCGCATAAATAGTGTACTGCTACAATATTTCAATCCTGCATAAGGGAATAAATATGTTTCTCTATTTTGATTCTTATGTCTCACGATATCATCGTATAATCCAAGATAGGAATGTGTCATTCTTGCAGATTATACATTTCTTGATCTAGAGTTGATCGCTTAGTTGTGCGCATACGATCCAACTCCATCAAGGGGCCCAAACAGATATCGTCACTCACTAAGTGAATTAATGAGGGACATACGGTTTTCTTGATGATTAGCTTTTCCCCGCACAATTCAAGAGAACGTAAATCAAGTCCGTATAGCAGCCCTTAACGGGAATCAGCGGTAGACGAGATTTATAGAACCTATCCTCATGTGGAAAAGATAATCATCTCAAACTTAGAACCAAAATCATAACGAAATAAACAATGACACATAACACAATCCATATGTTTATTTCGTTGGGTCAAGTCCTGTACTATGTTCCATAACATATACATATGCAATTAAGTTGGTAACTCTTTACCTATGATTTGTAGAACTTAATCATCACTTAACTTGCATACTAATCTTATATGATAATTAATGTTCCTTGTTAATTATCAAGATTATGGACCGTTTAGATTTATTATTGTCATTCTAAAGAATGATCCACAGAGATCTACAATTCAGATCCTCAACTTGAATGATCTGTCAATAATAAACCTAGGAACAGATGATAAAATATCATCCAAAACATAAACTAATAATTAAGTCATTAAATTATTGACTTCTAGGACATAACTCTAACACAATTAAGTTCTGAAACTAGAACAATTAGTTTTCCAGAACATATTAACTAGGACAATTATGTTCTGAAACTAGAACAATTAGATATATAAAATAAAACAATTACTTATATTAACTTGAATAATTATTTATATTAACTAGAACAATTAATTTTTAAAACTAGAATAATTAAGAGGGAGAGAGCGAAACAAAAGTGATAGAGGGCCAGAGGAGGAGGGGGAGGGGGCGAAACCAAGAGAGAGAGAGAGGGGATGATTCGGAAATTACTTTTGACAAACGTCTTTTTGCTGCTCGCAACTTAAAATTTCTGCAAATGACTAAATTGTCCTTTGACAGCCGTCTACCTCTCCATCCACTTTACGATAGGTTAATTTCTTGACCCCACTTTATATATAAATCTTTTCTCTATTTACATTAATTTAATTTTTGATAGACGGTACTGTCATTTCGCCATGATACAATAACAACGCTTCCTATTGTTTTTTATTTTTTTTATTATAAGGACAATTCTCTGAACCTATATAAACTACTATTCTTTTTTACTCAAAACAGTAAACATCGGATTCATGAAAATGCAGCGACTTCTTACAGAAATGTTAGTAACAAATGAATTGACAAATTTTAAAGTGTTGTCAGTTTGTCTTTCTTGATGCAAAATAAAAAAGAAAAATAAGCACAATGTTTTTACCTTAATGCATTTGTTTTTTACAATTCATTTATATATATTTTTTAGCTTGTGCAATCTGGAACATTAGTATACAATTTTTCATCATCAAGCAGTATATAATAAATTTCTAGTATTTTTAATGGCTTTTGTATGCACAAATCACCAAAAATTTAATTTATGTGTCTTTTTGTTATAAAAGATTTATTTTCTTTCAAGTTGTAGTAGCTATAGCTATTAGTTATGTAACTAGCCACTCATAATGTTCAAAGAGAATTCAAAAAGAAGTATAACATTGTTTGAAATTAGTCGAAACTAAATTGCAAATTCCGAATTTCTTAGACCAAAGAAAGGACGACACGGTTATTGAAAATTCCAAATTTCTTAAAATATTACTAGAGGGAGAATACAAAGCTGTATCTTAGCGGAAAATATAGAAGAAGAGAAAAATATAATTAATTATCAAGTAAATCAGGATAAACTTAAAGTTTAAATCTTAATTAAGACAGTTTAGTCATTCGAAGAAATATTAAGTTGCAAGCAGCAAAAATGTGTTTGCCAAAAGCAATTCCCGGATGATTCACAGGGGATGATGAGTGAATAATTAAGAAATTTATTTATTTTTCTCTCATTAATGAAGCATTATCCTCATTAATGATCCTCAGGAGATGATAGAGATTGCCAAAATTTAAAAAATATTAGAGAAGATCTTTATCAGTCCAATTCTTAAACAGTGCTATGTTCTATAACCAGTGAGAGGTATTAAATATTGAGTTATAAACAAGTGAAATAGGTAATTATTGCCGGTAGTTCATAGTAGCAAAGTATATTTTGCAACCTAACTTGTGAGTTGAAGTATTTTAGTTTATGATATTGCTTTCTTTTTCTGCATTTCAGAAAATCATGTAACAAAAAAGATATTGTTGATTGGATCCAACAAAATGACCCAAAATATAATTTTAATATAAGCAAGAGAATTTGTAAGAAATAATATGATCAGTTTTGCTAATCTATGCATTGATATGCGTATTCTACTAATACTAACATAATTTATTCATTTCTCAATAAATTTAGATTCAGTCAAAATCAAACGAAAAGAACGAAAATCAAATTAACTTCATGTATTTTATTTCAAACCAAGCCAAATTACTAAACTGAAAAATTGAACCATTTAATTTAACAATAATATGTAATTATTATTATGTCCAATTCAAATTAATTAGACTATTGAGTCCAAATGATAAGTGCACGATGCAAACTAGATTGCGAGATAAATAGCTCACTATCTTTGCCCTTCCTTTCCGTTTATGCTGGCTTCCTTGGTTTAAACGAAAAGATAACTATAATAAAACTATAAAAGTTGTTCAAGCTACAACATAGTACATGCCAATGATATGTGCTTATTGGATTAATTATTGTCGTATTTGTCGAGAGTTATTCATGGAAAATATTAAAACAATATATATAGGTGTAAAACAAATATTTTTTTAATTTCGTTCTAATTAGCTTAGTTGTTTTTTTATTTTTTTTAGTTCTTAAATTGCCAGCTTCTGTTAATTTTTTGAAAAGAAAAAGTAGAACTTTGCATGGTAGTTTTCAATAGTAACCAGTCAATAAATAGGAATTAAAGAGAGTTCATCCCGCAACTCACCGTACAGTTTGTACTAATTAACTACATCGTAATTGATCAACACCATCCATAAAAAATTTCAATTGTCCCAAACACTTATTTTAGAATAAGACTTGAGCTCTCACTATAAAAATGAAAGTTGACTTTTACATAGATTTTTATAGCTAGATTAGACTTCGCAATATTTGGACAAATGTATCAAAAATAAATTATTAGATTTTTAAGGATCTATTAATAGAAAATTAAGTCTTGTTAAAAAAATTGTTAGATTTAGGAGTAAATCTATTGTGAACCATGATGCATAGAGGGCTCCGTACACCATGACCGGCCGTTTGATCGGTGATTTTGCAAATTGACAAATCTAAATTAACCAGTCCAATCTATATATTAAAATCTCATAGCAAACAAAATTTTATAATTTTTATAATTTTTTTACTATTTTTTTCGAATTTTGTAAAATTTGCCATTTTTTGCTACAAATTAGTATATTTATAAGCAAAAAATGACAAACTTTAAAAAATTCGAAAAAATAGTAAAACAATTTAAAAAATTGTAAAATTTTGTTTGCTATGAGATTTCAATATATAGATGAGGTTGGTTAAATTAGATTTGACAATTTGTGAAACCACCGACCAAAACGGTCATGGTGCACGGAAGCTTATATGAACTTTCACAATAGATTTACTCTTAGATTTAGTGCATCAAATAAATTTAATAATAGAACAAGATCCAACATAAATAAAAAATATAGCTATATAAAAATCTATGTAAAGTTCATTTTTCTTGTATATCTTTGTTCTATCCAAATCATAAAAAATTAATGGATCTTATGGCTATCGAATGAAAAAAAAATAAAATAATATACAGATAGATAGGTACGTAACATATCTGATGTAGACCTGCTGCTGCTCTGCTTATATTGATTTCTCTGTCTCTCATATCCAAATCTTGAGGAAGATTGTAGGATATTTCACTGTGGAATACAATTAGAAAGAATCAAAATACAGCCAGGACAAATTGGCCTATGGTCACCTAGACTAGTTTGTAGCTAGTTACTATCATGCCTTGAAAGTTGAAACAGAGGACTTGTCAAATTTTAATTACTTTGACAATATTTACATTAACGAAATTATAATAAATGTATGTAACAAAATAAGAATGATTCAATAACAACTATATTATATGGAAGCGTGTTTTTTATTGAACAATTTCTTTCCTAATTGAATGATTGCAGTCATTTTATGTTCTCTTTTTGTTGCCATTTTTTCTTCTTGGCTCCGTTTGGATGAGGTGTGGAAAGAAGGAAAAAATGAAAAAAGAAATAAATTTATTATAAACAATTCAAACTCTTCACAAAGTTACACATTTTCCAATACTTCTTTCCACTTTTTTCCTTCTTCCCTTTTTCTCGCACCTCATCCAAATGGAGCCCTTAGTACATCCAGGTGGAGTTTAGTAACGTGACTTGAATCACACCAACACTATTCAGTATTCAGAACTCAAGATTCCTTTATAAAGTTTATACGTGTACCCGATGGTGGAAATTTTACGGTTTCACATCAAAGATTCCAAACAAATAGACGTACTGACATTTTTCAATGGTGCAATTAAATAGTTTCGTTCTCTCTACGTACGTTCATTCAAAAATATCTAAATATCCTTTTGACATGTCCACATCGAAAAAATAGATAAGAACAAATAGCAGAGAGAAGGAAATGGAGAAAGCACAATTTGATTTCCCACACTCTAGGAAGAAGTGTATTGCAATGAGATGTACAACACAAAATTAAATTATTTGGAGTGTACTTCGAATAACATGCATGCAAGGGTGCGTAAGTGCGTTATGTACCATCGGTGTTTTGGCGCATTAATTGTGGTATATTTGTCAAAAAACACTGTTCTTAGTATTGATTTTATTTACATTCAGTGTATTGATTCAAGTTTTTAAATGATACATCACATTGATTTTCCAACAATTCATATGATTTAAATTTTGGTATGCTAGATCACAATCTCATCTCCCATTATTCTAAATGATCGACAACTAATTGTTCAACCCTTTCCTAATAAAAAAATTAATGTAATTTATAAGGCAACTATATATTAGTCAGGCAGTTTGGACGACAGAAAAAAAATCCTCAATAAAATAAATATATGTAACCATTATTAAATATTAATAATTAATAAGTAGCAAGTGGATAGAGTACGATAGCCACAGAATTGCCATTTAATGTCCTGTTACACTAGAGCGCGCTATATTGTACAAAATCTGATCATCATGTACGTACTATCAACTTATCAAGTACAACGTTAACAATTTATGACCTGTCACAGTCGCGTCCCCTGTTCCTTAAAAACATTAATACAGAAATTCCAGATCAATAAGCAAGCATCATTAGCCAACCAGCTGTATAAGCAAATAATCAAATAAAATTTTGGTACGAAAAGATGTCAAATTTTCAATGTTTGTCTCTATGCACACCATCAATGCAAATTATCTCTTTATTTCATGCTGCCAGTGGAGCATGAATTAAGAACCCCCGAAGTTGGTTATAAAAATATTTTGTGTTGATACCTTCGTAGATCAAACGCAGATGCCCTTAATTATGCCCATGTCTATTAAGTACAAAAGGTGCTGATGCATGAACTTTTGCTCCACACATGCAAATATAAACAAAAAGTTCATCTTGACTGCGTATGGCCTTATGTTTTTTTTATTATGTTGTTTTTATTGGAAAATGGAAATGTTATTTGAATTCTAAAGTTCTTTTTACTTAAATTAAATTTTCAAAAAATCTTGCTTATTATATTGGGGGGGGGGGGTGATTATAAGACAATAGATGGTGCAGATCCAAAAAAACCATGTTTTGTTACTGTTAGTTTTTTATACGATTAAAAATTTTTATAGTTATATTAAAAAACTCAAACGACAACGTACTTAGTTTTTTTTTTTATTTGCAATTCAAAATTGGTTACCGAGATATTGGTTTCAAACTACATGAATCTCAAATTTTTGTACATCACCCAATAAACTAAGTTACATAAAATTTAATTACTCCTAGATATTCAATAACATAAAATTGGTAAGTGAAGACTACTCTACCAGCGGACGTTTCAAACCAACCCATTATTAGTTCTTGAGAGGCAGTATTAGCGAAATAGGATGATATAATATGATAGCCTTTTATACAAGAGCAAGGTTCCAATGCTAACATTTTGGTTGCCTTCGAATGCCAACATTCCATTAATTAGTTATTTTTTCAAAATTTAAAATTGTAACATCAAATCCAAACCATTCATCTTATTTAATTTAATAACCGATGCCTTTTCATATAAGTTTTGTAAATTTTAGAGTTTATTTGATACTCCATCAAGAGGTAGAAAAATAAACGAACCTTATTAATTATGATAGATTCATTCTAATACGTTCATGTTTTAGCCTTTGATGGAGTATCAAATAAACTCTAAAATTTACAAAACTTATATGAAAATACATCGGTCGTTAAAGTAAATAAGATGAACGGTTTGGATTTGATGTTACTATTTTAAAATTTTAAAAAGTAACTAAATAGTAGAATGTTGGCATTCAGAGGCAACAAAAATGTTGGCACTGGAATCTTGCTCTTTATACAATGGGCTGTTCAACTATAGCCCATCTCAGTTAACAGCTCTCATCAGGAGTCCTTCCTGCCAAGAGCCTTCTTCACTGCACATGGTTTTACATTGGGAATTACTCACAGTAATCAACATTCTGTGCAATCAAGCAATCATAGCGCTAACGCTTTCATTTATTTTCCTCACCTCGTCCTCACCCTGCGCGATTTTATTTATTTTCCTTGTCTTTCTTCCTATGCACCTCTGTGCAATCAGATCCGAAAGCACTCTCTCTTCTTTTGTAGTCGTTGTCCTTCTCCCGCTTTCGTAGTCGTCGTCACCTCCTCCTCCGTCTCCGCCTCATCTCAGCCTCTCATTCGCCTCTCCTCTCCTCCGCCTCCGCCTCATCTCAGCCTCTCATTCGCCTCTCATCTCCTTCGCCTCGCATCCGCCTCTCCTCCGCCTCTCCTCTCCTCCGCCTCGCATCCGCCTCCGTCTCACCTCAGTCTCTCCTCCGCCTCACATCCGCCTCCGTCTCACTTCAGCCTCTCATCCGTCTCTCCTCTCCTCCGCCTCACCTCCACCTCCGTCTCCCCTCACGCCTCCCCTCACTGTAAATAAAAATATATAAAAGATTTTTTATATACATTAAATATACATACAAATATATATAATTATAAATATAATATACATGCATAAAATTAAATATAATTTATATTACGACATGTGTAATACATTCATTCGTATTTAATTTTATACATACGTATTTGTATGTATATTTAATGTATATAATTTTTTTATATATTTATATGTATATTAATTTATACATTAAAAATATTTTATATATTTTTATTTACATTTTTTATGTATAACAAAAAAATTATTGGACTATATTATAAAAATAATAATTTGAGGGTCATCGGTGAAAAATTGAATATATTTTTGTTGAATTTATTCTCCGATGACCCTAAAATTATTATTTTTACCCAATAACATTTTTTGTTATACATTAAATGTAGATATTAATATATATATATTTTTAATGTATAAGTAAATATATGTATATTTTATGTATATATAATAATATGTATCATATATTTTAATTATATACAATAAATAGGTATTTAATATATAAAATATATGATACATAATATTTATATGTATAAATAAGAATTATACACATATACAATATTATGTATTTAACATAAATAATTTAATTATATACTTATATTTCATTATAGAAGTTTCAATTATATTTAATTACTAATCACTAATTATATATTTTGTAATATTAAAAAGTTGAGGGCTAAAAGACAAAATTGCAAATAAAATAAATGTACAAAAGTTGGAAAGTTAGAAACGGAACACATTTAACATTGGATTTAATTGGATCGGCAATTGGGATGCCGATCCTAGCTTGGATCGTTATTCGGAATAACGATCCAAGCGTCAATTCGGATGACAATCCAGCGACGTTATTTTTAAAATTTCGAATTTTTAACTGTTATTATCAAAAATCGAGTGAACAGTAACGTTATTTTTAATTTTTCAAGAAGACAACATGGCTTTGATCAAACTGATTTTTACATAAGGTTTTATTTGACTAGCCTCATTTAATTCATAACAATAAGTTATACAACAAAATAAATAACCATCAGCAGTAATGTAATGTTGCATCATAATTCATAAATACAAGGGGCTGTTTGGATTCTTTGAGAATTTGGAGAATTTCATCTTCCTAGCATAAATTTATTATAAACAATCTAAATTCTTCACAAATTTACACACTTTCTAATAAATTTATATTAAGAATAAAAAATTTCTCAAATTCTCCAAATTCCTAAGCGAAACGGCCCCCAAAACACAATCTTTGAAAGTTGAAACAATTATCCTTCCGTAAGTCTGACACGTGGTAAACTTTTACATCCACAATGAAAAGAGTTCTAATGAAATAAAATTATTTCCAGGGTATGCATGTACACACAACACAAGTAAACAAATAAGCGCTTAGTAAATTACTATGACAATGTGACCCTACCAAAACACAGACTCGTCTCTTCCTCATTTCCGTGTGAACTCCTGCTGGGATTGCTGCTCTTACGACCTCGACCAAGGTTAACAGAGGGTCTTACAAGAGGAGATCAGGAGATATCCGGTGGTCACACCTGAAAAACCGGTGATACCCAGTTTCCCAACCTGTCGTTGGAATTCTTAATCCCTAAGAAACGCGATTGTGAACCTGAACAGCCGGTGATTATCCCTGACCCGAACAATCAAATAATCAGTCGGTGATCCAATAAGTCGGTAGAATTCAATTTCCAAGTGACCGTTGTACACCGCGTTCTTGTACAAACTTCAATCCGACCGTTACATAAAACCTCTTATCTTCCATTCTTCCTCCGCTCCATTCCCAATTCCCTTTTCTATTTCCAAAATCCGACCATTGTGCCTAAGTAAGCGAGAGAGAGAGAGAGAGAGAGAGAGAGAGGTGACAGAAAGCCACCTCTCAGTCCCAATTCCCATTTCTATTTCCAAAACCTCTTATCTTCTCTCGTCCTTCTAAAATCTACCATTCTCGTACTCAATTCTTCTCATTCCCTAGCAAATCGCCACCTCTCCGAAATTTTTTTTTGTGATCTTGGATTTCTGTCTACTATCAGCAAGAGAGGTGATAGAGAGCTTTCTTCGACTTCTGATCTCGACCAAGAACATGCCATCCATGCATATGGAACGAGAAGACCTGGCCTCTGCGTCTTCTTTGCCTATGTTTGGTTGTACCTTTAAATCTTTGAATTTAGTAATTCTTTTTTGAGTCGGTCTGTCGGTGTCTTTTTTTTTTCTCGTGGAAAAACTACTTCCCAAATTTGATGTTTACCTTGCGAATGTCAGATTTATCCTGTCTGTTTCTGACAAGGAACTGTATGTAGTCTTACCTTTTACCCCTATTTTTTTCTTTAACTTTTTCTTCCCAAATTTCGTAATTCTTGATATTCGCATTTAATAGTTAGGTTGCCAGTTTAGGTATAGTTTTTGACTGATCCTATTAGAAAAGTTTAAACTATTATTAGCTTGACAGTTAAAATATCTTTCACAATGTGTTTATAAATTGAATAATTTTCATTTGTGCATATATATAAGTGTTCCAATAAACAGTAGCAAAGAATGTAGAACCTACTTTGATCTAAATTTGTTAGTTCGTACTGGTGAGGGATTATTATTGAATGATTCTGATGTTGTTAAATTAGGCATGTTTGCGATTTTAAATAACTACAATTTTCTTTCTGGTCACTGACATGTTAGTCATTTTTGCTGGACAAAAGTTGGTTGCTACCAAAATTGAACTGGTTTTTTCATATCTAATTGTAAGTATGCATCATAAGAAATTAACAATTATTAATCAAATGTGGTTAACTTCACTTGAATTCATATCATAATGATGTCCCTAACTATGACTTAACTGCAATAATCATTAATTACCCTTTTTTAACTTTCTGTTGTTCTTTTTTAATACAATTTTGGCCGTTCCCCACTTAAAAAAAAAAAAAAACATTCTGTAGTTTGTTTAAATTGATCAAGAATCTATTATGTATCAGTGCTTTGATGAGCTGCATGAGGGGTTTGCTAAAAAATTTGTTTTTAAGGGTTAAACTCTTCATTTCTCATTGTTTCAGTGTATAAACAAAGTACAAATAAAGACAATTTAGCCATCTCTGTACTGAATTGAATTTAATTTGTTTGATAGGTGGAGATAACATATCTGTGGCAAAAAGGGAGGAGTATCTATAATGGAACCAAGACAGTTTGCACAGAAGACTGCATAGCTGATGGAGATTCAAATCCATGCCGCTATCAAGTGTATCAACCCAAAGAACTTCTTTGGAGATAAGATGTTTCTGGTATCGCCTTTTAGAGACTCTCTGGTGCTGAAAATATCAGGTTGAGTAAGTAATCAGGTTTATTTATTTTCCTCTATTTCATTTTTTGAGAATTTTCAAGTCAACAAAGTTCACTTTTTGAGAATTTTCTGCTATCGCCTTTAAGAACCTCTCTGGTGCTAAAAATATAAGGTTGAGTATAAGTAATCAGGTTTATTTATTTTTCTCTATTTTAATTTTTGAGAATTTTCGAGTCATCAAAGTTCTTTCCTCCAGAAAAAAAAGAGCTGATATTGCTTTAAAGGCCACCTGCCATCACCTGCTTTTCTAAAAAACATAATTAGTTTCCTACCTCAGTTTAGCAGGAAAAAGCCTGAAGGAGATTATTGACTTTTGGTTCAAAATTTGTTTAACAGGAAGAGTCCGACAACAAGGAAATAGAACTTTGGATGTCATGGCTTTTTTTCTCTTATCGAATCACCTATGCATGATAGTGCTACGACTATAAAGGAGCTTTTAACCATGGGTTAGAGATATTATAATCATCAAACTTGGAGACAAGGTCCCTGTTGATGCTCTTTGCTTGATAGAGATTCCCTTTAAAATTGTTCAGGTAATTACTGTCTTGATTTCAAATGTACTTACTAAACATTTATGTCACATCTATTTGGCTACATTATGTAGGTGGTTCTTGACTTGGATGAGATGTTGGTATGTGCATATGAGACGTCTAGTTTACTGGCTCTTCTACGGTCACAAGCAATTGAATCTAGTATAAAGTGCTTTGAGCTGGAGTGCACACCGTCAGATAAGGTTAGCTGACTGGTACCAGGTGTTATAGCTGCACATATAGAAACTTTGTTGGTTGAACTTTGTTTAGTAATTTGGGTAACATCCTATAGAAGCCCCAAGTAAATATAAATCAAACAGATTAATTAGCTGAAAAAAAAGGTTTAGATACATAAGATAAATTTATGTTAAATAACATTCTGTAAGGTTATCAAAATTATAGGAGGTTGATGGGAAACATTCTTGCAGCAGACGAGTGAATTTGCAGATCTCATGCTCTTTACTGCTGGGTTAGAAGGTTTTTTTTTTCTGATCATTATATTTTGTTCTCTTATTTTTGTTAGAAATGGTTGAATTATCTAATCTGCCAAAAACTAGTATCTTTTGTTTACCCAAAAAAAAAAAAACCCTTCTGTGTGGTTATGCTAATATTCAGAATCATCTCATATGCCAAAATCTAATATCTAGAATTAATAGTGTGATGCAAATATCGTTCAGGTTATGCTAAACCACATATTGTCTCTCGACTCTATCGATTTTTGACTGTTACCACGTTAGTTCATTTTATCTCTGTGGTTTATAAACAAGAAGTTTACAAATACCTTGAGTAATTACCTTGCATGTTCTATTTGATAATAACCACAAATTGAAATTTACATGTTACAGGGAGTACAGGGAGCACGTGAAAGATCATTCTTGCTTGAAGAAAGATTTCTCCAGAATTGTTATAGTAGATAACCACCCATTTAGCATCTTGCTTCAGCCATTGAATGGGATACCTTGTGTGCCTAGCAAAAGGAGTTGCATTTGTATACAATGCAGTTGAGTTTTAATCTTCTGTGCGTACCTGTTGTTAGTTATAAAAATAAAATGTTAAAAATGTTCCCTTTCCTTTCCTCTCACATAATGTTGACTCTTCTAATATTTAGTTGCTAGGTGTTATACTTCCACTTACCAAGCACTTGTCTCTTCCGGAAGACGTCAGACCTATATTATATGAAACATTTCATATGCCAAAATGGTTTCAAAAACATGGGATTCCATCTCAGCATAATCAGATTTTGAAGATTCTTTGTTTTCTTTTTTCCTACTTTTTCAAGTTTTATTCTTCTCTGCGTTGTTCCGCTCGCCTTTTCCTCCAAGGTGCTCTTTTCCCGTGCTTTTTGCCTTCTTTGTTTCCTCTGTCTTCTTATCTTGCTCTTGCTTGGTAGCAGGCTTTTTTTCCTTTTTTTCTTGTTCCGTCGTTGTTCTTATTGATCTTCAGAAATGTCGGATTTTTTGCACCTGCAGGTTTTCTGTGTTTACTGCTGGTCTGTTTGGTTCTGCTTTGCACAGCTGCTCTCATTGGTTGGAGGACTGCATTTGCTGCGGTATGATTTCTTTTGCTTTCTCTTTTTTTTGGGTTTCGTTTTTATTCTCAGGAGTTTTTCCTCCTTTTGTGCTGTTCTTTGTGGGTGGCGATCCCGTCCGAAACCATCTCCAAAATTGAATTTGTCGTTCTTCGTATCACCGATTGGCATCTCATTTGGCGAGGATTTTGCTGGGGATGGCGGCAAGGAGAAGACAGCTGTGCCGAATTCGGCTCACATCCCACCCTCATCCCTTGCTCGTCCCTTCAGTTCTTCACTCCTTTTCCTCACAGACAAAGTATGTGTCACCAGACAAATTGTCCATATTAGGTATTTTGCTTTATCAGTTCCTCATCCTTTTATCCCTTTCAATTCTCCCCCTTTGCTCTTTTTGATGGTCTACAAAGCTTTTAATCAAGTGTGAAAAGGTCTACCAAACTTTTAATCAAGTGTGAAAAGGAATTGATTAATTCCTTTGACAAGGAATCAATTAAGAATTGAAACTTTATCAATCAAGCATGACCAGACCTAAATGAACATGTAGGTGAAGCAATAATAGAAAAAATGAAATAAATAACAGGTGACAGGGAAGCGCAACTATATAGCTACACTTGTCTGCGCAGAGAGGAGATGTGGTGGCTGTGCGGCAGATACTGAGTAAAATTGACGCTCAGATGACCGGCACGGGAGAGGGATTTGATGCCAGTGTGGCAGAGATTCGAATAGTGGTCATGAATGAGTTGAATGAGGTCAATGAAATGCCTATTATACTGGCTTCAGACAAGGGTTTTCTTGACTTAGTTTTGGAGCTGCATTAGTATTCCGATAAGGATAGCCTTATCAGAAAGAGCAGCTCAGGGTCTGACGTATTACATGGCAGCTAGAGAAGGGCACAATGGTAATATCATGCTTCCATTTATGATCATATTGAATTTCTTAATTGACGAGTTGACCTTATCTAGCATTGATTAACATAGGATTCTCTGAGTTTGTCCCCATCAATTTGAGCACATTTGGTTGTTGATCAACTGAAAACATTGATTTTGTGAGGTCAGAGTCTCTCTATCTGTGCACGTGCTATTAAGTCCCCCTAAACTGATAGCAGACTAGCAACTCGACACATGCTTCTTATCACATCAACAATTTCTTCAGACGAATAATTGAGGTAAAATTGTGTGGTGATGCATTAAAAAACCTGTGCCAAACCAGCTTTCCTGTAGTCTACCATGTTGACTTGGTCATTTTACGAATTAAAAACAATATCGATCCCTATTTTATGCATATTCTTTTACAAAACTGCATGTATTTGTCAGTACTAGTACCGGTAATCTTTTCTTGGGTAACACTAGGTTGCAATATACATTTATTTGAAGTTTTTTCATGCTTCTTAACTTCATCAATTCTCTCTTCCACAGAAATAGTGCGAGCCCTTTTGGACCATGATCCAAGTCTGAGCAATACCCTGGGCCCGTCAAATATGACTCCACTCATCTCAGCTGCCACCCGTTGCCACCTGTAAGTGGTTAATCTCCTACTTTTGCATGATGATGGCTCAGTCTGCCTCTCAAAGAAAAATAGTAAGAATGCATTACACTTTGCTGCACGCCAGGGTCATGTTGAGGTCGTGAGGGCCCTACTGGCGCAGGACCCACAACATGACCGTAGAACTGACAAGAAAAGGCCAGACAACCTTGCACATGGAAGTGAAGGGAACGAGCCCAGAGGTTGTGAAGGCCCTGGTGGAAGCAGATGGGGCTATTGTCACGATGCCTGATCGGCCTGGATATACTGCCTTGGATATTGCCACAAGAAAAAATGAGCTGAGGTGATAATTTGGCTATTACTATCTGCTTTTCAGGTTAGAATTTTGTTCGGTTGTGTCTTTTGTCTAATATGAGAGCCAATGGAGCTACTTATCGATGTTCAGACCATACTAATGCGATAAGAGAGGGAAAAAGGTATGGCCTAAGTCATTCTATGTAGAATGATTTTGAACGTTCATCCTCATTTTTTACCTGATTACCTACTTAATAACTTGATTTCTCTGTGTGCCAATTACAATGACGGGAGTTACTTTCACTCAGTACTCAGGTTTATTCTGTACAAGATTGGATTCAACTGCTTTCAGAGATGGAACCTTTTCATTTTGTACAATTCTCCATGGGTGGGATACTGGGACATGATGCCACTCAAATGAATCAAAACCTCTTGCGCCTGATATGGAATCTCGAGATGCAATTCTCCTTTTCTTCTGCTTTTCGTTGAAATGTTTCTTTGTCTTCTCTTATTCAAACCAACTGATGGCTTCCTTCGCCTTTTGGATTTTATAAACCCTGAAGCTACATTGCAACTGGTGATTGTTCTAATTAACGACCTTCTGTCTCATGAATTTTTGATAGTTGCGTTTGTTTTAATTATTAGCAATCTTCTGCTTCATGGATACCTGATATATAGTTGCCTTCCTTTCCTCTTTCTGTATTATTCTTATTTAAAACACATAACAATTTCATATATATTTCCTGAAAATAGCGACACTGAATAATCCTCCAGAATTATTGTAAAAAGAGCTGTTTTTGTTTGCAGATCATAAAGATGGGCTTGGTGTTTATATTTTTACTGATCAAATGCTTTTTTACCCTTTTTTTTTCAGTCTCGAACTTTTTTGTATTGGCCATGGAGCAGAATGTGTTGATCAAGGACCTTACCAGTACCACTATCAATCCAATCATTTTGTGTAGGGTACTTAAACAGTGGGATATTGTCCAATATGCTACTAATAGTTGCCCCAATATGTGCTTCATGCTGATCGATTATGAGGTATAATGTGTTCTCTTGACCAAATTATTATATGTACCGTAACCGTGATCTTTATTATTTTGTTAGTTTTATTTTTCAGGGAGATGCTATTGAAGTTGAAATGTTGAAAGCTGATCATCGTTTACTGCCGGTCAAACCTGTAGATGGTGATGTGTATGTATTCAAAGAGTTTCATGTCAATGGCGTAAGGAGTGTATAATGCTACCTCTCACGATTTTATTATAAAATTCCATAAATTCACTCAAGTAATGAAAGTGAAAAAAACTGAGCGACAAATTTCCCACTTTTTCTTTCAGTTTTGTGAAATAGAGGAAATTGGAGAGCCGTCTCTGTGCAAGCCAAAAACAATCGCTCGTATGTGAATATCGTTCCTCATATAGTACAAAACTTTATTTATTTTCATAATCATCAAATTAATGGTACATGTTCAAATAATTTTGTAGTCCAATAAAAAAAATTTAATCAGTAGTACAACAATCCTAGTTTCATTTAATTCTTTTGGCAACCTGCAATAACAATTTATCCATGTCTGTGCTGAACTGAATTTAATTTGTTTGGTAGGTGGAGACAACATATCTGTGGCAAAAGGGGAGTAGTATCTATAATGGAACCAAGACAGTTTAGCTGATGGAGATTCAAATCCATGCGGCTATCAACCCAAAGAACTTCTTTGGAGATAAGATGTTTCTGGTATCGCCTTTTAGAGACTCTCTGGTGCTGAAAATATCAGGTTGAGTAAGTAATAAGGTTTATTTATTTTTGTCTAATTCATTTTTTGAGAATTTTCAAGTCAACAAAGTTTACTTTTTGAGAATTTTCTACTATAGCCTTTAAGAACCTCTCTGGTGCTAAAAATATCAGGTTGAGTACAAGTAATCAGGTTTATTTATTTTTCTCTATTTCATTTTTTGAGAATTTTCGAGTCATCAAAGTTCTTTCCTCCAGAAAAAAAGAGCTGATATTGCTTTAAAGACCACCTGCCATCACCTACTTTTCTAAAAAACTTAAATAGTTTTCTACCTCAGTTTCGCAGGAAAAGTCTGAAGGAGATTATTGACTTTTGGTTCAAAATTTGTTTAACAGGAAGAGTCCGACAACAAGGAAATAGAACTTTGGATGTTATGGCTTTCTTTCTCTTATCGAACCACCTAGGCATGATAGTGCTACGACTATAAGAGAGCTTTTAACCGTGGGTTAGAGATATTATAGGCATCAAACTTGGAGACAAGGCCCCTGTTGATGCTCTTTGCTTGACAGAGATTCCCTTTAAAATTGTTCAGGTAATTACCGTCTTGGCCTTATGTGAAATTCCTATTAATTTGAATCCTCTGAGTTGGTAGTTTTGATAGGCACAAGGTAAGAGGATGTGAGGGTGTGCCAGCAGTAGCCCTTAAATTCGAAAACTTAATTTCATCACATCTCAAAGAACCTTTACCTGCTCCTGATTCTGATATCTTCGGATGAAACTAGAGCATTACATAGTTAAAAACAATTTTGGATCATAAATAAATTGATTTCAAATGTACTTACTAAACATTTATGTCACATCTATTTGGCTACATTATGTAGGTGGTTCTTGACTTGGATGAGATGTTGGTATATGCATATGAGACATCTAGTTTACTGGCTCTTTTACGGTCACAAGCAATTGAATCTAGTATAAAGTGCTTTGAGCTGGAGTGCACACCGTCATATAAGGTTAGCTGACAGGTACCAGGTGTTATAGTTGCACATGTAGAAATTTTGTTGGTTGACTGGTGTTTTGTAATTTGGGTAACATCCTATATAATCCCTAAGTGAATATAAATCAAACAGATTAATTAGCTGAAACACAAAAAAGGTTTGCATAAGATAAATTTATGTTAAATAACATTCTGTAACGACGACGAGGCCTTCGTCAGTACGCTCTCCTCCCCTGGTATGCTCAGTTCTACTATCTTATCTTATCTCCTATCTTGTGTTTTTTACAAATTTGGCTAGCGTGCTGATACAACTCTTGTAAAGTAACGTGTACATTGTAAGATCTCTTGTTTCGTTTGTCAAATGTTTTAATTCTGTATTGAAGTCACGAGTCCTTGTTATGGTGTGCTTCACCTATAAGTTTGGTTGCTGGTTTTTGAGTTGATTTTGGTGTTTTAGTATGTTTCCTATTTGAGGTCGGTGAGTAATCTCGGACTTGATTATGTTTCCTTTTTTAAATTATAGGACGTACAATTATTTTTCTCTATAAAATTGAGTTAATTCGAATTTTTGTTTTGGCTTAAAGTAAATGTTTGCAATTTCCTAAGCAACCTTAATGAATATTTTCTCATAATTTTTATCACAAAATGGAAATTTGGAGGTACAGGTTTGCAAAATCCATATGGGATGTGATCCCCTGTAGAGACAAGGACAGAAACCAGCTCGTCAGACATGGAGTTTGGTACGGCGAGAGAGTATGTACAACAATAGTTCAGAGTTCTTCAATGAGAGTTCCTGGTGGTATGACGAATCTCTGACGAGGGGCCCTGCAAAGACAAGTTTGTTACTTCAACCGACTCTGGCACGGGAAATTGTGAAGATGGTGCTGAGTCTGGTATTGTATATAACTGTAATTCCCCTCTCTGTGACTGTTGCAAGGGAAGGGAAATCCCAGTGGGGCTGTGTATGAAAGGTATAAGATAATGGATGATTCAACAGAGATTTTGTATGAATTTGGGCTTGGTGAAGGGAATGGGAGAGATGTAGTGTGCTTGAAGGGGATACACTAAGAGATGCTAGCCTGAAGGAATTAGAGATTGTCGCATCTTATATGGCAGATTCAGCTGCTCCAGGTAAGTTGATTTTTTTTTTTTAAATTTGTTTCACTCAATATTTCTTATTATTTTGATTTCAGTTGTAATTTAATCAAAACGTTCAATTATTGCAAACATGGTAATAGTATCAATGGTAACTACACGTGTGCTATTTTTAGTGGATGATCCTTTTACTCAGAATTTCTTTTTCAAATTTGACATTTTGCATTAACTTGTTTTTCAGACTTTGAACCAGAGCTTGAGGTCAAATCAACAAAAATTGTGAGTCTACAAATGATGTGGAGATTGAGCATGTTCCAAAAGGAAGTCATACTGAGTTGGGATCTTCTGATAATGAAGATGCTGATGTTTCATTTGAAATGGGGGATTTTGGGCCTCTAAATGGGGATGGTGATGAGGATTTTGGCCGTAAAAATGTTGAAGAGGTGGAAGAGAAAGAAACTAGTGTTGAGCTTGCTCTCTCTAATTTTATGAAGGAATATGAAATTTTTGACTTGAGGATCATTCATCGGAAGAACAAGTAAGGTTCTCAACCCTTTAAGTATGTTATATCTTCATTAGCTTTCGACATGCATTGAAACCATGTGCTTCTTAATTTCAAAGGGAGTTGTATATTGTCAGCAACATAGTTGTAAAAATAAACTTGGAAGGAAAATTGAAATAAGAAGTGATGATAAGTTTTAGATTACTTCAGATTTAAACAGAATTGAGGGACTATTTTTCAACAATCTATAAGTTTAACAGAAATTTTGTCGCCGCCTTATTGTAACTTCAATGTTGATGGTGTCTTGAGTTTCCTTTTTTTTTTTTATCGGTGAAATATTGCCTTTTAGGTCTCTTTATTTTTCTGAAGACAGTTTTTTTTTAAAAAAAAAAGGGAAAAACAAAACGGTGTCTGAGTTTCTATCTTACTCAATTAATCCCCCCTTCAATTGCAATTGCATGTTTTTTTTTCAACATTACGATCATGTCCCTCCCATGCCTATTTTCTTGTACTGTGATTATACACTTAAATTCATGAAAGCACTCTACCCTTTGTGCCCATATGTTAGGTGTCCACTACAGGACAGGTTTTGAAGAAAACAAGGATTTCCCATCATACTCAATTCAGTTATAGCGGGAAGATATTATGTTACAGAGTATCTCGGCTCAGCTGCATTTAGCAAGGTCGTTCGGGCACATGATCTGCAGACGGGAATGGACGCATGCCTCAAAATAATAAAGAATGACAAGGAGTTCTTCGATCAAAGTTTAGATGAAATAAAACTCCTCAAGTCTGTTAATAAATATGATCCATCTGACGAACACCACATATTATGACTCTATGATTACTTCTATTATCAGGTACGCTAGGATCTCTGAAGTCGCTTCTATACCAATTTGGACAATAAAATTGTATTCCTTGACTTTGATTCTTTGTAGGAACACCTCTTCATTGTAACAAAACTATTTCGGGCCAACTTGTATGAATTTCAGAAGTACAACCAAGAGTCTGGTGGTGAGGTCTACTTTAACATACCTAGAATACAGGTAGAATTGCTGTGTATTTTCTGATTATTGTATTTTATTAGCCTTCATTAATAGCTCATGTTGTTAACTTTCGTTCATAATTTTGTAGGCAATTGCTCGCCAATGCTTAGAAGCACTTGTTTACCTACACAATTGAGAATAATGCATTGTGACTTGAAGCCCGAAAACATACTCATAAAGAGCTACAGCAGATGTGAGATCAAAGTGATAGATTTGGGTAGCAGCTGCTTTGTTACGGATAATCTGTTCTTGTATGTGCAATCATGATCATATTGGTAGCTCATGTTGTGTATTTTCTGATTATTGTATTTTATTAGCCATCATTAATAGCTCATGTTGTTAACTTTCGTTCATAATTTTGTAGGCAATTGCTCGCCAACGCTTAGAAGCACTTGTTTACCTACACAATTGAGAATAATGCATTGTGACTTGAAGCCCGAAAACATACTCATAAAGAGCTACAGCAGATATGGGATCAAAGTGATAGATTTGGGTAGCAGCTGCTTTGTTACGGATAATCTGTGCTTGTATGTGCAATCACGATCATATCAGGCTCCTGAGGTTATTTTGGGGCTTCCTTATGGTCAGAGGACTAATATTTGGTCGCTAGGTTGCATCTTGGCTGAGCTGTATACTGGAGAGGTAATAGGCCATTGAACTTCCAGCCAACGGCAGCTTTAGTAGCCTATTCTAGTACTTGTTGAAACCATTATTAGAAGAATGCTCATGGATCAAGAATGTTCAGCCGCACGTTGTTGCTCTTTGCTTGATGGAGATTCTCAATATAAAAATTGTTCAGGTAATTACCGTCTTGGCCTTATGTGAAATTTCTATTGATTTGAGTCCTCTGAGTTGCTAGTTTTGATAGGAATAAGGTAAGAGGATGTGAGGGTGTGCCAGCAATAGCCCTTAAATTCGAAAACTTAATAAATTTCATCACCTGCTCCCGATTCTGATCTCTTCGGATGAAATTAGAGAATTACATAGGTAAAAACAATTTTGGGTCATAAATAAATTGATTTCAAATGTACTTACTAAACATTTATGTCACATCTATTTGGCTACATTATGTAGGTGGTTCTGGACTTGGATGAGATGTTGGTATGTGCATATGAGATGTCTAGTATAAAGAGGAGAAGTTGGCAAAACTTTATACTACCTCTGTTGCTCTCCTGCTTCACCTCCCTCCTCTCTCCACTACTGTAGCATCGCCTCGCTCCATGGATTGCTCTCCTCTCTGGTCCTCCATCTCCTCAAAAGTAGGTTTCATCTGTGTAGATCAAGAGGGATTTCTATTTTTTTTCTTTGTTTTAGATCCTTCACTTTCCTGATATGGTGATTTTTGTTTTTTTTTTAAAGCATTTGACGGCAAGGAAGTCCTACGATTGCTCTCCTTCTTACTTGACGATGTGAAGATTCAGATCTGTGATTGAATATCCTACAGAGGTTGGTGTCTGCGAGAAGGAAAGTGGTGTTCTCTCTCCCCTCTTATTTCTGGACATCTTCACAGATTATTTTAGGTAAATTGGGATCAAGATTTATTTAGTCGATGCTCTTTGTTACTGATTCTGTGATTCAGAAGATTGTTATTTCGAAAGGTCCCCTATCTAATTGTCTAATTAGAAATGCAACAACAACTAAGCCTTTTAGAAATGCGCTTGAACTTTTTTGTATATAGAACCTGACTATTATTTTTTCTTCATTCAGATACTTTCCTCTTTGGTATTCTCAGCTTTTCCAGCAAAAACTTCAAAAGAAACCTCTCTCTCTGTTCCTCTTCTACCTATGCTTCAAAAGAATATGAACAAGTGAGCATTCTCCTCTTTGGTTCATTGCTATTTATTTTTCCTTTCTTTACAGAAATTTCTTCTAGCCATGTAATCGACTCTTCTTTTACTGTTTGAGTGGTTAATTTCTCTTTTTGTAGGTCTTTCTCAAGTAAGATTTGTCTATTTGGTTAATTTTGGGGATACTGTCATATATTTTGGTCGGATAGGCCAGCGGCGAAGGTTAATGTGCAAGTCATCAGGTGGGCCAGCGGTGAGCTTCTTAGTTTTGCTACTTAGTTTTTGCTTTTTCTCTTAGCCTGAATATGATTTTGATTAAAGAAGGTTAACTGATTATGATTTATCATAATGAGGTATTCAGTGAATAGTTCAAACTGGTGGTAGAAGTATTAATTGAAGAATCATTTTCAATTATTTCTGATACAATAAATAGTTGTTCGGTTTTTTTAATCAAATTCGAATGCAAGATCAATGGAGAGCCTCACAATCATGCTGTTTCTATTGATGAAGCCCCCGTGAAATCCTAATTTGGTAGATAGATTTTATTTTTACTATCTAACCTAAGATGAGGACATAAACTTTTGCCATTTGAGATTAGGCATTCGGAAACATTGTAGAATTTACTTGGATATGCTGCTGATGTGCTTCAATTTCTATGTCAAGTGTTCAGTTTTGTATCGCTTTGAATCTTTTTTCCCCTTCTTTTCGTTCAGGAAAAAGGTTAATGAATGGGTCATATTAACTGGATATGGTTGAACATTGTTCCTCTTTAGTAATAAAATGTCACTGTTATTCTGGAAATAGCAACTATACTTGGGATATTCTGATGATCCAGTGCACCATTTGCTGCTAAAAGATTTTGGTGCACTATTTATGATTTCTTTTTTGTTTCTTAATTGCATTGTTTATGTTGGTTCAGGTAGATGTTGTAGAGATGGTTGTGCAACTCTTAATGGCGTTTGGGCATTGTCAAACCAATATTCTCCATGAAGATTTGCAGCTTAGCCCCTACTTCTCTTTACATCATAAAAGGTCAGATTTTTTTTTATTGATATTCTTCTTCCTGTGACGCTCCTGTGCTATTATTATCGATAACCAAATATTAGGATTAGTGCATCATTTTTTTTAAAAAATTGTTGCATTATGCCTCTATCTTTACCAATAAGATAGGAGGGTTATGTTTGTAAATTTAGGAAATAAGTATTTCTGTGTCTCAGGTTATTTCTCATATGGCCAAGTGATTTCTGTGCTGTCGCCTTTCAGATTGATTATAGTTTTTAAATTGCCTTTGCATAAAAAAGAATAAACTATAGAGATTTGAGTTTTGTATAAATGATTTTTATTGTCTTAAATGATTTTACAATTTCATTGTCTTGAATGATTTTTATTGTCTTGAATGATTTTTAAATTGCATCTTCCTTCTTTTTCCTTCCAAACTTTCTATCCAGTTTGGTGTTTCCCTTTGATTTAGGCTTGATTTTTTCTTCTTCTCCTTTGCACTGTTGGGAATTTGGGATTTGAGGGCTGCTACAGGTCTGCCCTAAGACTTATAATTTCCTTGGTACAATGAGTTCTAACAATTTGTGCTGGATCTGAATTAGAGCAGCATGTCATTCAGGGATGAGCTCAAAATATCGGTCTGATTAACCGGCTGCCCAATTTGATCTAAGAACACCTGTTAACTAAATTTGTTCTTTATTTAGGAGGAAGTTCCATCAGAATTAATTTAGTTCTTTGCTATACTGTTTTGATAAAACTTTTTTTATAAAGACCTATTTTGATGGGTTTGTCATTTAACCTGTGACGCCAATTGGACGCTAAGGAATAGTAATGCAAGATGCCATACGACCACAAGAAGTCAACAAGAGTTCTGATGGGGATTCATTTACCTTAAGGTATGAATAATACCTGCATATCATATTCATTTTCTTCATTTCTTCGATTGAGAACTTATAAACCATTAAATTCAAATTTTACTTTCTTAATAGTCTATTGTACATTGGTATTTCATTAAGGAGGACATTTGTTTGTGTAATGAAATTTGATTTACTTATCATGAAACTTAAGACTATCTCAGTGAAAATTAATAATTGATTTTTCCCACCATTGCTATAATGAAATCCTTTCATATCTGTCATTAATGTCTCCTTAATTGATGCATGCATATAATCATTTCAGAATTGTTGTTCTATTAATAATTGTTTGGTCTGATTTTTCTTTATTTATGATGAGATAGATTTCATCATTTCAGAATTATTATTCCCACAGAGTTTGCCAAGTTTAATTTATTTTTGTTTGTTGTGGATTACATATGGTGAGAAAGTAGGTATGGATACTGGATAGTCTCAATTAAACATAAGAAATCAACAATTTCCATTAAAACACTTTACAAAAAAAATGTACATGTTCGTGTCAAAAAAAATGTTATTTTAGAGGGTCTTTTGAAAGGAAATTTGGTTGCATTTAAGAGAATAGGATTGCAGAGACATTTTGTGATTTCAATTTGGTACACGTGCAGTTATGGTGTTTGAAGAATTCTGATCTAATTAAGACGTCGCTTGAGTCCATGATTCTGTTTTGTAGAGAATATACTCATGGCCCATTGTTGTTTGTCTTTTTAGACATGCTACTCTTTTCAATTTATATATAATATTTACTATTGATAATAATGCATTTTTAATTGAAACAAAGATGACAAATAAATGGATCTTTTATTTATATTGATGATAAGATTTCAAAATATCATTGGTCATACTTTATTGGTATTTTCAGCTATTCGGTGTTAATAAGGCCTTAATAGAGCTATATGTATCCTTATTCTCTCTCTTTAATTGTGATTAGGTTGTTAAGATGTAAATCACAGACTATGGGCATCGAGGAAAGTCAAAATTCTTGCCTTCAGACTTTCACAGCTAAGATCTTCATTTGACTTTCATGTTTCATACTTAATAAAACTTCCTGATTTTTATTTGATAAAACTTTTCATACTAAGCTGAGTGAAATAGCATAGTCTGAAATAGATTCTAGGATCATTTGTAGGCAGCTTCCAGTAAATTCTAGGATCATCTGAAATATATTCTTGGATTGTGCTATATTTTGTATTTTTGTGCTTAAATTTATTTTTATCAAATTTATTCGAGAAAGTTTATTGTGCACTGTAGTGTATTGAGCCATCTATGCACTGCAATATAGTCCATTAGATCTGCTTTAAAATTCGTGTTGATAGAGTGGCTGGATCAAAAAGGTTAAGCTATGCCTTTTGCATTATTCTGTTCCGCCTCCTCTCTCGTAACAAAAATCAAACGATTCGCTTTTCAAAAAAAAAAAAAAAATCAAACGATTCAAACCTCTATTTTCTTCTCCAACAAATCAGATCCAATACCGTTCTCCCTTCTCGTGGGATCACAAACCCTCCGCCTCCTTTTTCTCTCGCGCCTCTCCTCTTGCTCTGTAACACAGATCCGCCCAAAATGAAAGCCTCTCTCTTGTTGGAGCTTCGAAACCCTAGAGAGAAAAAGGTCCGACGAAAATACTCCATTCCTCTTTTCCGACCAAAGCTAAGCCTCATTCCCGCCTCATCTCCGTTTGCCGGAGGAGCTTCACCATGGCGGCGTCCTCTTTCAACAACAACGAGGTCCAAGCCCGAGTTATACCGACTTCTTGACTAGTCCGAGTCTGAGCAGGCAAAATATATGTGCCCTGAACTAGGCTCATTTGCTCCTTCCCTAACTAAAAACGTTGACATAGGCGGTGCCAGAAATGCTTCGATTGCTGTCTATTTGATTTGGGTTTACCAAACTTGATTTAATTAAATATTATTGCAGAATGTTATAGGTGGTACAGTGCATAGTTTGTACCAACTCAGTTGATAGCAAATTACATAATGTCTTTCCTTGAAAACTAATCTTCTCTGATAGCCACCAACTCAGTTGATAGCAAAAGTACAGAAAGGTGCATAGTTACCAATTCATTTGATAGCTAAAACCAATTGTTTACATAAAAGGTAATGATACTCCTAAAGTGTGCCTGAATTTGCTTGCTTTTGCTGAACTTTTCATCCAAACTAAACAATACAGCGATACACACAAGCTGATACACAATGATACTTAAGCCGGTAGCAAAAAATCTAAAATGAACACAATTAAACATGGTAGCATACAATAAACTAACAATCACTTAAATCTCAAAACGTTACAAAATAAAGTAAAAATAATTTAATCTCAAAAAATTACAGAATTGGCACAAGTTACAAGTACTTGATCAAACAACTGATCAACACTCAAAATGACTGATACTTAAATTTTTGGCATGCCTCCTATAACATTACCGACTGCCCTCTGCAAAAATAGAAATTAACAAAGTCAACTAATAATTATATCAGCTGTATAAAATAATATACTAGTGTATAAAAAAAAAACTTATAATTGCAGCCCATAAAAAGTTTCACAAACATAGTAGAAGAGCTCACGAGAATAGTTCAAAAGGCAACAATTGGTAAACTACAATAATTTCAAGACTGGACCAAAATGGTATATACACAAGGAAGGTTTAGATCATTCGATTGAATGAATCTCAAATTCTCAACACTCTTGTTTCTAAAGCAAAATATAAAAGAAAAATAATAAAAATTTTATTCCAATTCCAGGAATAGTGCTGAACATGCAATAACGCAACCTTGGATTAGGGCTAAAAATGCAAAAAATAAAGTTACTGGTACTGGATGCTGATAAAACCTATGGTTTTCAGGAGTGCAAATGCAAAAAATTCTATCACATTTACTGGTATCAAATTTGAGAGAATCACATAAAAATTATGTCACAATTTAGAGTCATAAGTAAGAGAATCAAATAATGCTAAGCCAGAGAGATACTAACTAGGTGCTTTCTAATGATTTGTCAACGATGAGCTTTGGGGTGGCTGAGGTACAAGTTGGATGATGATTTTGTTCAGTGAATTCGATGATGATTAGTCCAATTAAGCTGTTTTGCAACCCGAGTGAAACAATTAAAAATTTAAAATCACAAATATACATTAAAAACAAAAATACTTGAAGTAGATCACAAATACCTGAATACAAGCGAAATTATATACAAACCATGAAGCACCCATGTCAATTGGGCAGCCAAAGGAGCAGTCTATGATAACTCGGTCAACTATTCTATTTAATGAAATCAACACAGTGACCTGTATTAATTAAAAATAAACAAGAACCAAAAGAATCAACAAATGGAGGACCACATGGAAAAGTTATAACCAAGTGTGCAATGAGAACTCACTCACATCGCTCATCAGGCACCTTGGTATAGATTGAGTTGTTATTGTGGAAATTAAAAAAGTAATTGGAAGTTGAAACCTATTGTCAGAGAAGAGAAAGAAGTCAAACCAAATCGTAGAACTCAGAGGGAAGAAGGGAGAGAGAGAGGATCAAAAATCTTGTTCTTCCGATTTCCCATTGGATTAGGCGGAAACCGAGGCTAGAGAGAGAGAGAGAGAGGCCGGAATGGCGGAACCCTAGGTCGTAGAGAGAGAATCGGAGTTGATTAGTGTCTCTTACGTCAGAACCCACAGAGAGTGTTGCTTGAGGTAAGAGAGTCGAGAGGGAGAATAAAGAGGCGGAACAAAATAAGGTTCAGGAATACCACAATTCAATTCATCCAACAATATTATCAGCGCGAATCTTAAAACACATCCAGTGGCTCAGATGGCAGTGCATAGACGACTCAATACACTATAGTGCATAATAAACTTTCTCAATTTATTCAAGTGGAGCATTGAGCACAACTTACAGTTGAGTTTTTATCGCGCTTTGCGCGATACTATAGCTAGTTCTTTTCAATTCTTGGTCCCTTCTACATGGTTATTAAAGCAAATATTTTGGAGATGGGCTAAAATCAGTCACGACTGACGGATGCAACCGTCAGCTACGATCAAATCTCAATTTTCGAAATTCTAACAGTCGATCCGAACCGTTCAATGTGTTCTCCATATTGAAATCTCATTTGAGACCAAATTTTATATTTTTCTGAAATTTTTTAGTATTTGTTTGATATTTTACAAAATTCTTAATCTAAACAATTTTGGACCCTTAAATAACTATGATTTTTAAAAATCTCAAAAAAAATAGTAAATAAAATCAGAAAAATGTAAAATTTGGTCTCAAATGAGATTTCAATATGGAGAACACATTGAACGGTTCGGATCGACTGTTAGAATTTCGAAAATTGAGATTTGATCGTAGCTGACGGTTGCATCCGTCAGTCGTGGCTGATTTTAGCCCATCTCAATATTTTGGCACAGAGTGGAGTCTCACCTCATTAGAACGTGTGTTGCAGTTACATGTACAAGAAGCATGTAAACTTATTGTCGATTCATTATATTGGTTGTATATCTGCAATACTTGTATTAAATAGGAAAACAAAAAAAACAGCTGATATAGAGCTGTTTAATTCCTTCAATTGGCTTGCTCAGATTGAGTGTGGTGAAGATTAGAAGTTTAATTCCTTTAGCTATGTCAAATCTATTTGGCTAAATTTTGTAGGTAGTTGTTTCATCCCTATAACATTTATGTCACTTCTATTTGTCTACATTATGTTGGTGGTTCTTAACTTGGTTGAGACATTGGTATGTGCATATGAGACTTCTAGTTTACCGGCTCTTCTACGATCGCAAGCAATTGAATATGGTATAAAGTGATTTGAGCTGGAGTGCACATCGTCAGATAAGATCAGCTGACTCAAGTGTTTTGTAATTTGGGTAACATCCTATATAAACCCCAAGCAGTTGCGAAGTCAGGATTGAGGAATGGTGGGGATCAAAATTTGACTAAATGATATTGAGAATCAAGAGAATAACAAGTTTAAGTACTAACTACCTGTTATCTTGAAAAAAAAATACTAATTACCTGAAACAATACCAAAAGTCATTAATGGTGCCATCTGCAGTTTTTCCATCTCTGTCATCGCTAAATGTAAAGTGAACATATACAGCAAACAAAGTGAATATATAGACGATCTAACTGAACACATACAAATAAATAAGTTCAATGAAAATAAGTTGAATATGCATGTAAATTTTTGAACAAGTGATGACAACATTTATTTGTTTGTAAGTGTTCACTTAGATCGTCTATATGTTCACCTCATTTTCTTTATATGTTCATTTTGTATTTAGCGATGGCCGGGATGGTATATTTGCCGATGGCATTTATAATTCATGGTCATTAATCTTTATTAACTAAAGCATCATTGAACATAATATTTTGGACTTCGAGGAGGCCCATGAACTTAACTATATAAATTTATCTTAATAAAATAACATATGATGAACAAATCTCTAATTATTAGGGGGGACCTGGCCCTTGCCAGCCCCCCCGCTGTCTTCGCCGCTGACCCCAACCAAACAGATTAATTAGCTGAAACAAAAAAAAGGCTTAGATGCATAAGATAGATTTATGTTATGTAACATTCTGTGAGGTTATCAAAATTGTAGGAGGTTTTTTTTTTTTTTGATAAACTAGGTAGAGACTACCAAGTGGAAGGAACCAAAAAAGAAGAAAAAAAAGAAAAAATAAAAATACAACTAAAGGGAAAGAAAAGAAAAGAAAAGAAACGAAATTAGCAAAACTTCTCGAACAAAGTTGCCTCAGTCACTATCCAATGATGGACATCCCCCAGTCTTCTGCTCTGGTGCCTGAAAATCCTGTTGTTCCTTTCAAGCCACAAACCCCATAAAGCTGTAGCTATAAGTGGCATTTTTTGTGTGTAAGATTGGAACAGATGCAGTAGGGTGTGTTGCAGTCCTTCTTCAAGTGTCGTTACTACTGACATACCCAAGTCATTCCACAATCGTGCAGCAAAGGAACAAGAAAAAAAGAGGTGACTTGCCGTTTCACAGACGTGTTGCTGACATAGCACACAGTTCTGTGTGCACGGAATGTTCCTTCTAAGCAGCTGATCATGGGTTAGTAGGCTTGATAGTGTTTTGATGGGAAGCAAAAGGTGAACCACCTAGGCTTGATAGTGTTGCGACTGAAAGAGAGCTTTTTACAATGGGTTAGAGATATTATAAGCATCAAACTTGTTCAGGTAAATTACAAGGTCCCTATTGATGCTCTTTGCTTGAAGGAGATCCCCCTTTAAAATTGTTCAGGTAATTACCATCTTGGCCTTATGTGAAATTCCTATTGATTTGAGTCCTCTGAGTTGCTAGTTTTTGATAAGCATATGGTAGGAGGATATGTGAGGGTGTGCCACCAGTGGCCCTCAAATTAAAAAAACTTCATTAATTTCATCACATCTCAAAGAACCTTTACCTGCTCTCGATTCTTGATCTCTTTGGATGAAATTAGAGAATTACGAAGTTAAAAACAATTTTGGACATCTTATAATAGTAGCGATGGATATTTAATAGACTGAAATGTCCCAAAATGTGCTCAGACTACAGTCACTCCAAATTTGTTGAGCCAAAAAAAAAAAAAAAAAAATGTTATCTTAGATTTAATTTTGAGGGCAATAGTATGGTCAACTGTGATTATTATCGCTAAATAAAATCTTTATTCGTAATGCACATTATACTTCCTTTCGAAGTTCTTTCACCATTATTGTCCGTTAATCACTTTGAATGAGACGTATGTTTCGCTAGGAGCCGAGGAGGACCTTTATTTCGCTAAATAAAAATTATGTAAAATTATTATTATTATTATTATTATTATTATTATTAAGTATTTCCAATATACAAAAGTGGTCCGCACGTAGCATCTCCAAAATCCCAATGAATATTCTGGCCGAAGTCAATTCTTTTGATTATTCTCAAATAACCATGTACGAAATCTGAAAACTACATAATATACGAACTATATACGACCAAAATAATTCCAATGATACGCGCCAGCATCATAGCAACAGAGTCGTTTGGAAACAACACCTGTTATTTAAAAATGAAAAAAAAAAACATTGTCAGAGAGATTAAACAACCAGAGTTATTGGAGCAATTCTTCCAGCAGTTCACATCTTGAATTCATCAAGGAGAATTATATGCGGCTGAACATTCTTAATCCATGAGCGTTCTTCTAATAATGGTTTCAACAAGTACTAGAATAAGCTACTAAAGGTGCTGTTGGCAGGAAGTTCAATGGCCTATTACCTCTCCAGTATACAACTCAGCCAAGATGCAACCTAGCGACCAAATATCGATCCTCTGATCATAAGGGACCCCGAAAGTAACCTCAGGAGCCCGATATGATCGTGATACAAGCACAGTTATTTATCATAGCTGATATACAGAATCTAATAAAAAAACATCCAACATCTAACAAGCCAGGGAGTCATAAATGGGTTTAAAAATCCAGATTTCCATGTGCTGACGTTAGCAAGACGCGTGATGACGTCAGCAAATTTTTTTTTTTTTGACAAATTTTCGAAATTGTTTGTGCTGACGTCATCAAATATACTGATTTAAGGGTTCGATTAATTGTTTTAAGGGATACACTAAAGTGTGTAAGTATTCAATTAGATGCACCAATAATTTGAATTTTTAGTTTTTGGGTTCAGTTAAATATCTTAAGGGATTATTTAAAAGTTTGTATGTGTTCAGTTAGATGAACAAATAATTTGGAATCTTAATTTTTTGTGTTCAGTTAAATATGTTAAGGGACAAACTTAATGTATCTATATGTTCAGTTAATTGCGCAGAAATTTGATTTCGTAGTTTTTGTGTTCAGTTAAATTATTTAAGGGATCAATTAAAATTGTTTATGTGTTCAGTTAGATGCACTCGTAATATAACGTTTTAATAACCATGTAATAAAGTAAATAATGATCATTTATTAAGAATAATATATATTATTTTACAAACTGAACAACTCTTATAATAATAACACAAATCCTAAATAATTTAACACTACAAACTAAACACACTTCATCAACTCCTCATTCGATTCCTTCTGCACAACTCTTCTCATCATGTCCTGTAATTCCTACATAAACAAAACAAAATACAATTAAGTTCAAATTACTAATAAAGTGCTCTTATAATTAATCCTTTCAGGTCATGTGAGTTATAAAAAAAAATATATAATGTAACAAAATGATCACTTAATAAGACTAATTTAACACATAATGAAACAATATGATCCCTTAGAGAACTGAGCAATATAATATAACAAGATGATCTCTTAAAAATACTAACTTACCACATAATAAAACAATATGCTCCCTTAAAGAACTGAATACCACATGTTAGTGATCTCTACCGGATTTAACACGTTAGTGACCCGCAATAAAATTTGCACATGTGATGACTAACTAATCCACTAGGGAAACTAATTAATTCATTGAAAAAAAAACTAATTAGTGAATCTAATAATATTAAATCTGAATCAAATTGAAAAGTTATTAGAAATCTAATTCAGATTGATCATGAAAGTCTACGAGCATGAAACCACTCGTCGATACGAAAATCACAGTCTTGGAATTCAATTAGTTTTTCAAGGATGACATTCAGCAACTTTGGAAGGAGTACGCTCCAATCCATTTTATTGATGCCACATATAAAAATAAAAAAAGAAAATTGAAATAAATATAAATAAAATTAATAAAGAACGGAGGAAAAGTGTGTTGTGCTAATAAAATTAGAGGATTTGAACGGAAGATAACCTTGAATGGAGACGAAGAGACAGTTGAGAGCCATGGCGTCACATGGTTGAGAGACAATCGATTGGAGGTGGAGAAGCAACGCAGGCGGCGAGTAGTCAAGAGATTCGAAATCCAGATCGGCGAGAAGCATGGGGTTTCGTCATCAATCTGATCCATCGTCTCTTCTGGATCAGGAGAGCAGAGGAGGAGAAGACGGCTAGGGTTTTAAGTACTTGTTATGAATTAAATGAGGCTAGTAAAAAAAAATCTTATGTAAAAAATTAGTTTGATCAAAGCCATATTTATTCCATAGTATTTGGGCCCAGTCCAGTCCAATGGGCGCAACCAACTTTCCGCACGAAATCTAATAAACAACGGGAATTAATCTTTGCAATTAAACTCAATTGCAATCAAGCACGCTCCCTTCCTCACGCGTGACAAACTGTCGCTACCCTCACGCGTGACAGACTTCGTTCCCTCCCCTCTCTTCATCTCACAACACATCTCATCTCTCGCTCCTTTTCTTCTCTCCTTGTCTCACCCTTCCACTACGCCTTTCTTCTCTCTTCTCTTTCACGCTCACCCATCCCCTCCCTTCCCCCACGTGCCTCCCCTCACTTCTTCCTCTATTCATACGACTCGCAATATTCTCCGACCAGCGTCCTCTCCCTCTCCTCCGCCTTTACTCTCTCTTTCACCCTGTACGCCTCTACTCTCCTCACCCTCTACGGTTCCATCTCCTCTCTCTCGCTCCCCTCTTCACTATGTCATCGCCACCCTTTCGGTCTCTCTTCCTCTTCCTCTGCTTCTTTATTCTATCTACTCTCCTTACCTCCCTCTCACCATTAAACCATCTCCTCTGCACAATACAACAAAGAGGTTTAGATCTAGTTCTGCTACGATTTGGGAGTAACTAAATTACTAGAAGAGAGTAAATAATGAATATAAGGGAGTAAATAACATTAAAATCTGATAAATAACATCAATTATGATTCTGTTATCGTTTGGGAGTAACTAAATAACTATAAATGAGTAAATAACGAATATAAGGGAGTATCTAATACATATAAGGGAGTAAATAATATTAAGATCTGATACTGCTATTATTAGGGAGTAACTAAATAACTATAAGGGAGTAAAAAATGAGCATTTGGGAGTATCTAATATTTGTAAGAAAGTAAATGACGTTCAGATCTGATTTTGTTATTGTTTGGGAGTAACTAAATAGTTATAAGAGAGTAAATAATGAGTATAAATGAATTTCTAATACAAGTAAGAGAGTATCTAAAAATTTGAAATAACAATTATTTATTTGAGAAAGTAAACAATACAAAGAGAGTAATTAACAAGTGCAAGAGAGTACTTTAAATCGTTAGGGAGTATATATTTTTTCATTAAAGAGTATTTAATATAAATCATATAGTTGAGGAATGATATACTACACTCTGGAGTATTCAGTCCTTATACACTGAATTTCTGTGCATTTGGATCGCTTTAAAATTCATGCACTAGACTGAGATGAGAGGATCTGATCGAGACGCTGATTTCTCCCAACTTTCCGTCTATTTTAAAATTTTCCATCTCTCTTACGTAGATTAGAGCTTTTTTTCAAAAAAAAGCCCAAAATCGCAAAGAACCCTCACCCAATGCCCTCCCAACCCTAGAGCTCTCCCTTCTACATCTCTCCTCTCTCCCTCCCTTACCTCCCTCTATCAGCCGCGTCTTTCTTCCTCTCCCTTTTTCTGATTTATCCTCTCACCTCCCTCCACGTCACTCTATTTGCTCTCTCCATCCTAAACGCTTCATCTGCTCCACATTTCTCAAGATACTTGTGTCGCGGCTTTTTCGTCATTATTCTCCTCGAAGGAATTTCTCGAAAAACAATGGGAACATAGCCTAGATTCACCTCCCTTAAGGTTTCGATCTCCATAGCGGGTATCTCTTAACACAAGAGAACCCTATAAAGAGTCGCTACTTAAAGAAGTTTCTTGATTTAGCGGGTCCTTTCTTTCCAGTAGGCGCAAGCCCCTACTGTTAATTACCTCGTGATTGCTCACGAGAACCTCTGATTAAGGGACATGAAGGGCAACGACGTAATGGGCTAAGGAAAGAGACTTATGGAGTGTTATAGTGGAGGACTTAATTGATGGTACCAAACTTAATTAACGGGACCCAATTAAGGATCGACGAAAGACTTCTAACTTGACTTGGAAGGAATGGATTTTGGTTTAAAAGAGGTCTTTGTTTGGAAGGGATGAATCTTCAGTTGGCATTATCTTGTAGTTATTTGGTGAACTCTCGGGGCTATGACTGGCCTTCTTATGGGAGTGAAAATGAGTTTTACAACCTTCGGGGTCTCTTGGGCGACCTTTCGGCGAAAGTTGGTTCTTTTACAACCCTAGGGACCATCTTGATCGGTCTTCTTAATAAGAGTTGGTTCTTTAACGACCCTAGGGACCATCTTCATCGGTCTTCTTAATAAGAGTCGGTTCTCGGGACCATCTTGGTCGGTCTTCTTGTGAGAACAAAAGAAATTTTGCAACCTTCGGGTCCTCTTTAATGGCTACTCGATGAAAGTTGGTTCTTTTACAACCCTAGGGACCATCTTCATCGGTCTTGTTAATAAGAGTTGGTTCTTTAACGACCCTAGGGACCATCTTCATCGGTCTTCTTAATAAGAGTCGGTTCTCGGGACCATCTTGGTCGGTCTTCTTGTGAGAACAAAAATAGAATTCTTTGGATGAGGGGGCCCGTAAGAATTCATTTTCTAAGTCATCTAAGGTCGATCTCAACCTTAGTGAGGGACTTTTCCTCAAGCGAAGAGGTTTTGGCTTTGACTTTGGGTTTCGTGTTTTGGACTTTTAATTTATGAAGTTTCACTTGGGATATTTGATGATTTTATTCACTTTGGCCTTTGCACTTTTGATTTTAGAAAATACTTTTCCATTTCGAAAATACTTGACTTTTGAAGATATTTATTTTTAGAAGATATCATATTCTAAATCGTTTAGACTTTTGAAAATATTTATACTCAAGTAGACTTAGCTTTTTGAAGATAGCACATTTGAAGTTTTTATTTCGAAAATACTTAGCATTTTTCAAGGAGTTTGTTTAATTTTCTAAAATTCATTTTAAGGCGAAAATACTTTAAAAATACAAAAGGCCGCTACTTTGACATCTTTTCATATCAAAGTATCAGTGAGGTTGACTTATTTTGATTTTTAGGATTTTATAAATGTGTCGTTTGTATTTTTAGAGGCCTCCTATTATTTTTAATAAATTCCTAAAATTTCTGGCTGACGTGGCATGCTTTGATTGGTTCTGAGGTGGCTTAGGTGACAAAGGGGTACATTTGTATGGGCTTTATGCATCCCGTTAATGGGCTTCTGCACATTCTTTGAGCTCAGGCCATTTATTCATTCTCGCGGGTCATCAGATGAGGCAAGCATGGGTTTCACTTCCGTTTCGTCACAGAGAATCGCATAGGTTTCGGTGCTGAACTTCGAGTAAAGGAGACGGGTTTCGTTCGATGTTAACGGGTCCAACTAATAACGGGTGAGGATTCGTTTTGGATTCTGACCATCTCATCTCATCGGGCTAGTCTTCAAGGCATCGCCAGGCAGAGAGGAATGCGATGCTGGCCTCCATTTTGGTCGCGTCGGTTCCATTTGGTGGGGGTACCACTAGCTGATACGGTCCATGAGAGACCTGGTACCGACAGGCTTAGGGGGTTGAATCCATACCAGAGAGGGGTTGGCTTAGCGCTTAGGTAGGATATGGGAGATACCCCACAGATCAATTTAACGTGTATTGGTCTAATTTGATAGTATTGCAATAGTGACATTTATGAAATTAAACTAATGCAATTATTTGAGAAAGGACTGGAATTTAAGGTTGCGTGGTTCTCATTTGACATACACATATATCACAATCATTCACCTTCTCACTGAATCTCGGGTGGCCTAGTACATAAGACCAAAGACAGCTTAATGGGTGCGTTTGGATAGGTGTGGGAAGAAGGGAAGAAGGGAAGAAGTGGGAAGAAGTATTGGAAATTGTGTAACTTTGTGAAGAGTTTGGATTGTTTATAATTTTTTTCCTTCCCATCTTCCTTTTTCCTCTTCTTCTTCTCTCATCCAAACGCACCCAATATATTTCATTAAGACACATGTAAAACACTCTTTTCATATGCACAATGTTTATGCAAAAGCTAAATGGGCTAATAACAGATGTCAATTTTCAGTGGATTTAATCATATCAGTCATTAACAAACAATCTACTTTCACAAGCGAAACCTCATGGTTCCAGGTTTTGCTTACAGAGAGTGAGGAAATACTGTTATCATTTCATATGGCTCCATCCTTATTTGAATACAGAAATATCAAACTGACACAGGAAATAAATAAGACCTTGGTTTTCAGTTACATCCCTGAACTTACCTCATACTGTGGCTTCTGACAACATACAACTACCTTGTCTAAACTATTTTACAAACAAACCCATAAGTTTTGCCTAATTGCAGGGAATCATTTACAGGAAATACCAAACTTCAGAATGACATCATGTAATATTGGCATTATTATAGTACTCGGCTCCTCTAAGGATTATACTTAAACTGTACACACATTTCATGCAATTACACAGTTCTTATTTATCAATCAAATCAATTATGAGAAAAGACCATAAATCAAGATTGCTTTGGAAATATTACCTAGTGGCATCATTTTGCATGATAGTCCCTTACCTTTTCATAATCAGTAATACTATCACCATTGGATATACTCAGTGTATTCTTACCATTTGGTTCCACGGTTTTCCAACACACATAGCTTACATAAAAGAGGTCCCTCCACTTCTACTTACAGGATCAAGTCAAGAGAATAACAAGATCCTAAAGATGTAACCTAAGTCCATGCTTGTTAGTATGTTCTCATGATCATGGATTTGATCAGTTTCTCAACACATGCTAAGTCAAAGTTCGACCTTTGACTTGAACATGATTAAGTTGACAGCTCTTCCATGAAGACTGATGCCATGCTTCAGATCTTCATGAAAGTGCTTTTCTGGAGTGACCAGCAGGCAGTCACCACATGAGACTTGATGCAATGCTTCAAACTCTCATGAGGTTACTTTTAAACAAACTCCTTTGAAACCATGGCTAATGCTAAGCTTTAGACCAGGACCTCAAGGAAAGAGGAATACATCTATCACAGCAATAATTATAAACCTATCACATCCCATTATTTAAGCTAATGCTAAGCTTTAGACCAGGACCTCAAGGAAAGAGGAATACATCTATCACAGCAATAATTATAAACCTATCACATCCCATTATTTAAGCTAAAACTGTCATATGACAAGCTACGAACAGTTAACTTGAATAACCAAGAAATTTCAGTTTACTTCATACAGTTAAGCTAGTTTAGTACACACAATGCAAGAACTGATCACTAAATCTCGATCACAACCAAGACTCAGCTTTTATTGAAAAGATCAAACAAAGAAGGAGATTATGCCTATCACAGAGGAGATCAAAATCGGCAAATCACATTCCAATTGATGCTATGCTTCAAACAAGAATGTAATCGTGCCACAAGAGAGAGGAAAATAATGATGATTCTGAATCCCGACTAATGCTATGCTTTAGATCGAGATCAGAACCCAGAGGGAAAAGAAACGAGCAGATTTCTTGAAGGATTAATTCAATTACACGAAACTATACAACAATAGTACAATTATACTACACAAGAAGGAATTGATTGATGAAGATCGGACCTTAACTGATGCTACGCTTCAGATTAAGGTCAGATCCAAATCTATCAATGGAAGATCAAGAAAAGGGTAAATAAGAGAATCAAAATAAAAAAATCAAACAGGCTTAACGAGGAACACACTCTAACTGATGCTACGCTTCAGATTAGAGCAAGAACCAACGCATTAGGCGAACACAGAAGAGAAAGGAAGGTTCAGTCACTCAACTCAACAAGAAACTTCAAATTCTATTGAAAACCATACAATTCTTTACAAAATCAGATCTCAATAGCAGACCATACCTTTCAATCCCTTTACCTTTACAAGATTGTCGCCTATCAATCTCTTTCTTTCTCTATGCTTCTTCTTCTACCTATGCACGACAAGTGCTCGAAGAAATGCCTATTCTAAAGCTCTCTTTCTAGTGTATGTGTATACAAAGTATCGCCTCTCAGTAAGTGTGTCTTCCTCTCTTTCTACCTATGCATGAAAGGTGTTTGTACAAATGTCTAGTCTATTCCTAATCTCTAATGGTGTGTGTATGAGTGTGTGTTGTGTGAGGGAGCCTGGAAGTGAATGAAAATTGATCCCCTTTCTCTCTCTTCGAGCCCCTTCTTATAGGCATCGCTCCTTCGCTCTGATTGGTCGAGAGCCCGGCGGTTCCATCGCTCCAACGACATTCTATTGGAGAACTTCTCCTTGCTTCATTTCTTCTTCTTGCTTGATCTCGACACACCGTGAACCTCATCGTTAATGATAGGGCCCACCGTCTCTCATCTACTTTCTTTCATCTGTCCCGAGTGCATCTGCCTCTTTTTCGCAAAGGGGTCGGTTTGGAGGAGAACGCATCTTCAGCGATATCTCCTCTGTTGTCTTCCCATGCGCTCGGTCTTTGTGAACCGTGTACAGATTTTCAGATTGTTGGCTGTGGTTTTCACGAAACAGTTGCGGTCGGGTTTCAACATGTACGGAGAGAGTTTGAAGATTTGATTCTCCTTCTCCATCTCTAGTTTATTGGACACGAATGGACATGTCCATTTCACATTTTCATGGTATTTTTCATTGGTTGCTGAAAGTAAACAATTTGATTGGTGCCCTTCCCTATTGAGTTTCTCCATGAAATTTTATACACAGATTCATAAAAATATGTAGAACATGATGGAACCAAGAATTTCGTGAAAAGATCCCTCCTACTATTTTATTTAATTTTTCCAAAATTAGGGGCTTCTTTGCATAAAATGGGGATTCTGTGGCTCCTTTGATCATTCTGAATGCACCATAAATTCCCTAATGATACACTGGATTTTTGGGTATTTTTCCATGATTTTTGGGGTCTATTTACTATTTTTCATGATTTTCTCAAATTTCTCGTAAATCAGTTTATCTTCAATCGCGAAATTTTAGGGTCAAACAACTTCTGCAAATTTTTTTATTGTATTTTTTGTCTACTTTGTTAAATTTATTTGTTTTATTAGATTTATGTATTTGTTCACTTTATTTTAATTTATTTATTCATTTTGTTTAATTTATGTATTCATTTTGTTTGTCGTATTTATGTGTTTGATTTGTGTTTTCCAATTTGTTCATTTTATGTTTTATTTAGCTATCTTTTATATATGTTCATTTTGTTTATTAGATTTGTTAACTATGTTATTATATGTGTTCAATTGTATGCTGAATATGGTCATTTACTTATTTTTTATTTAGTAATTTGTATATATGTTTACTTTATTGTTGTATATATTCGCTTTGTTTTTTTTATCTTTTTATTTTGTTTTTTTATTCAGGCAATATTTTGTATCTTTTTCTTTATTGGTGTATGTGTTCATTTTATTTGTGTACATGTTCATCTTGAAAAATCAAAGCAAAATCTGTTCATGATGGAATGAAGGGAGTAAATGAGGCAGAAAAAATGCGTGAGAAGAGAGATGCAGCAAGAGAATTTGGGAGAGAGGAGAGGTGGTGGGGTGGGGGAAAGCAAAGAGAAGTTAAGGGAAGTGAAGGGACGTTAGGGAGGGAAGGAAAGAGAGAGGAGAGCGTCTTTCTATTTTTGGCCGCATTCAATTCAACATCCTTTTTATTTTTGACGCTTGGATGATATGGATGACAAATAACTGGATGACTGTTATCAATTTTTAGAAAATTGATTAGTGTCATTGCTAGGAATGTCATCACTACCATCTAGGGGTGAGCAAAAAGCTCGTAACTCATGAGTTACTCGAACTCGACTTGTGAAAAGCTCGATTATAACTCGAGCTAAAAGAACTCGAGTTGGCATAACTCGAGTTGAACCAACTCGGTTAATAAATGAGTCGAGTTTGAGTTAGGCTCAACTCGGCTCGTTGACTCATGAGCTGACTCGTGACGTAATAAATTTTAATTTTTTGGAGATCATCACCATGATCTATGAGTATTAATCTTGAGTTTCAAGACATATTTTGCTTCAAATCAATGGAAAAGAATAAAATTGATAATAAAATTTATTTTTTATATTATTGTAATACTCATAAATAATTATTGCATCTATTCACTATATTCACGAGTTGACTCGAGTTACAAAATGGCGAGTTCGAGTTGGCTCGGTTAGCTCGGAACTGCCTCCCGAACGAGTCACGAGTTGACTCGAGTTGTAACGAGTTCGAGTTCGAGTTATGCTCAACTCGCTCGAACTCGGCTCGTATACAGCCCTACTACCATCGCTAAGCCAGCGATCCCCTCATCCAGCGCATCATTTTCTCATCCAACGCACTTTATCTCGTACGTAAATGTTCAGTTGGATAAGTACAAATGTTATGTTAATTGAGTATAAATGTTTAGTTAGTTGCAATAAAAAATATAAATGACATCAGCAAAACTGTTCATTTGGATAAGTAGTTTAGCAAGAACAAATGTTCAGTTTCTCAAGTACAAATGTTCAGGTTATTACATATAAATGTTCCGTTTATTAAGCAGTACTTTCAGTTTTTTTAGTAGGTGCATGTCAAGAGAAGGGGTCATGAACCGAAAAAAAATCATATGAAAGAATTAGAAGGGATCATGAATCGATTCGGTTCAAATTAGTTTTTTTTTCCGACTTTGTCCCTGGTGCGCCTCTCTCTAAGGTTGACGCGACTGACGCACGGCCATATATAATTAAATCATAGTTGATTCATTTAACTGAACACTTTTGATTATTAAACTGAACACATTTTATTATTAAACTAAACATTTGTGACAGACATCAGCGATGACGCGGGATGATTTTTTTAGCTATGCCACTTGTCATTTCTTGCATTTTTTATTTATGTGCGAAAAGGGAAGGGATTTAAATTGGGCCTGCTGTGTATAAAATATGGCGGCTCATAGTATTCAAATTGGGCTAAAGAAGTTATTTTGTACTATCATGGTCAACGAATTAATTTGACAGTTTTAACAATGATAATTTTTAGTTTTAAGATATGATGCTCCTTTTGAAAGTAATCTATGTTCGATACATATCATGTATACATATCTACTGAAAATTGGTGCAGGTTTTTATCATTCATAAAAAAAAGCTTGAATGGTCTATGATAAAATATCGAAATATATTTGAGTTGTAGCAAATTTGATAGACGTCGGCCAAACTAAAAATATGTTACAAGTTCATTTTATATATGAATTTTGTTTGTCTTGATTTAAAACTATAATATCAAAATTATTCACTTGATCACCATTTTGTTAATGAATCCTCACTCTATCATTGGTAATCTTATACCGAGTCCTCATTTGTCACCATTTGCCAAGTTAAATGGTGATATTTATTACAAATAGTCATAAGCACTTGTTTAAACCGAATATAACTTTGTACCCAAGAACAAAACTGATCATATAGTTCGCTTCCAATTTGAAAATAAATTAAAAGAAAGTGCTTAATTTATGATTAGTTTCATACTTTCATCTCTAAAGGCCATATATGAGATTAGCAGAATTAGTATATGAAATTTGGATTTTGATTTATATGCATTAGTGATATTAATTATATGAAATGTGAAATATTATATTTTTATTTATATCATAGAATATGTAAAGGAGTTACAACATTCATCCATTATTCAAAAAACAGTTAACACACCGTACCTTATATAACAGTGTTTTGAAGTCTGAGCCGTTCGTTGTACTCCATTCTGCATGACCTTTTCTTCTTCGCACTCCATCTGTCCGTCCGATCCCTATCCCTAGGAACCGAATCCTCAGCAGTCCGAAAAAGGACTGCTCCAAACAGTCCTTTTCATTTTTTTTAATTTTTAAAAATTATAAAACTCAAATGGAGAATCCAAACCGTTGATCTTGTTAAGTTTTATCAGCGATGCATTTTTATATAAGTTTTATAAAATTTGAAGTTTATTTGATACTTCATTAAGTGACCAAATTATGAACGGTTTAGAATTAATTAAACCAGGTTCGTTCATTTGTTGACCACTTGATCTAGTATCAAATTAACTTCAAATTTTATAAAACTTATATAGAAATGCATCGCCGATAAAATTTAACAAGATCAACGGTTTGAATTTTCTATTTGAATTTTATAATTTTAAAAAATTAAAGAAAATAAAAAGAATCGCTTTGAGCAGTCTTTTTTATGGCTGCAGACGATTCGGTTCCCCTATCCCTATGCCCCTGGACTGGATTCTTCTGTCGCTGTTCTCGCTCAGAGATGCTTCTCTCTCTCGCTCGATCTCTCTATCGCGTTAAACGCGAAGTTTCACGCTGACGCAATCATGCAAGTGACATGTGCCTGTGCCTTGTGGTACGGCGATGAAGCGTTAGTGGATAGTGGGCTTGTTCTTGTGTTGTGCGTCCGCTTGCATGCGTTGGTTGGTATATTATATTTATTTCTCTTGGTCTTGGTTCGTACGGCGCCTGTGCCCGACGACCTCTTTTGGTCTTGTGGTCTTCGCCGCGTACCTGACCTGATTGGTTTGTTGTTCATCCAATAGCGAACCTGCACCACATGTTGATTGCTGTCTTTTTGATCTCTGAAGAGCTCTTCTAAGTTTCCAAAAAAAAAAAAAGGAGCTCTTCTCTCATTAATTATTAATTGAGATGTTTTCCCCGTTCGAGGTCTGTTCTGTTGCCTTTTGGCTTTTTTTTTTTTCTCCTTTTTCCCTAACTATTCATGATGCTTGATTATTTTTATATGGTTCCCTTCTATTTGTTCTTTCTATCGGATTTATCAATTGTGGACTTGTGGTGCATATTTTTCTCCATTCACGGTTGATTTCTTTTTTTGTTTTTCTTTTCTGATTTGCAGGTCTGCAGATCTGGGCGATTGACGGGAGGAGTCAATAGGGGGCTGCTTGGCAGCCTCTGTCAAAGTTTCAAAAAAAAAAAAAAAAAGACCCCTGTGCTCCCAAAAAAATTAAAATTTTTTATATATTTTTTTTATTTTTTTAGAAATTTTCTATAATTTGTCCCCTAATTAATTATGAATTATTGATTTAGAAAAAAATATTCTTCTCCATGAATAAATTTCTATCTAATTGTTCAATATTTAAAATTTTGTCATTCCTATCATAATTTTCTGACTCCGCCAGCTATTGTTGTCCTTTGATTCTAGTTGTTGTTATCTTTGGGAGCGTTTGGATCGTTGGAAGAAAGAAGAAAAAGAAGGAAGAAGAAGAAAAAAAATTATAAACAATCCAAACTCTTCACAAAATTACACACTTCCCAATATTTCTTCCCACTTCTTCCCTTTTTCCCTTCTTCCCACACCTATCCAAACGCACCCTTTGCATGTTTAATCTACTCATGTGATGCTTCCTCTTTTTTTCTTTTTTTTGGGGGGGGGGGGGGGATTTTTTTGGGCGACATTGTAAGTGCGGAGCTAAGATTTCGAATTTAAAGAATGAAGTTCGAAAGTTTAAGTATAAAAAAATACAACAAAAAAATATTATTTTATTATATAGTAGTTATATTTCTGAACAAGATTGTATCATTTATACAATAAGAAGGATATTGATTGAAGAAAATTAAAGAAAGACATATTTAGAACTTGTTAAAATTCCAGCGCTGCTATACCTAGTATCATAATAATTTCTTCAAAAAATGATAAGCATCACTATTCACTTCAAGGAATTATACACAGGCAAAGATAATTATCATCAACAAAATCGTCCACTAAATATTTTAATATTAAAAATATGTATTTTTAATAATTTTAATTCCTTTTAGTTATGAATCTTACCCCCTCAACTCAAGATCCTGGCTCGATCCCCCCCGTGTTAACACCAGTGCATGGTTTTGTGTTAAAAATTGTAAAAGTATATTAATTTGGTTATCCTACTCTTCTGATCTCTCCCATGTTGCATTATTAATTTTCTTAGTTGTATATTTATTTATTTTGTATGATTGTAATGGAGAAGGAAATGTTGAAGTATCAACAAATGATCGTCTTGGAGTTTATTACCCTATTATCAAGCAATTGAGAGATCAAAATGAGGCAACAGAAGTAACATCATGCATATGAATTAGAAAATAAGAACCAAGTACTATTGGGGTCGTTTGGATCGCTTTGAAATTTGGAGAATTTCTTATTCCTAGGCATAAATTTATTAGAAAGTGTGTAACTTTGTGAAGAGTTTGAATTATTTATAATAAATTTATGCATAGGAATATGAAATTCTCCAAATTCCGGTGGGATCCAAACAGCCTCATTGAGAAGTTACCTCTTTGACCTTTTACTGTACTCTATATTTGATAATTCTAGTCACACTAGCTAAGAGGTTGATTCTGTTTGTGGGATTTGGGAGCATTTAACAATGCTTTGCGCAATTGCCTTTCGGCCAATGTGGGTCGGCTGTCCATAGTCCATACTCCATACTGTTCAACCTTCACCATCCAGGGTTTCAGAATCAAAGGAGGTTGTGAATTCAGTATTTAATTGTTAGGGTCTGCTAGCTTAGAATGTGGCACCATTGAGAAATGGTTTCATTCTTTAAATTATAGTTGAAAAGAGAAGAATTTTAATTCAAATTTGGCGACCGGACAGTACAAAAGAACTGATCAGGAGGATTGAAATTTTGGTGATTGAAAGTTTGAAACAATAAAGAAAATAAAGAAATAAATAAATGATTTTACCAATTGAAATTTGACTATATGTTCGCCCTCATACATTCTACCTGATTGGAAATATGCAATAAGCAAATAAGCATTTTTTCCTTAAAATTAACGTGTTCAGACACATCATTTTTTCCTATTATATAGTTCGGTACAAGCAAATAAGCAATATACAATTAAGATGGATCTGAAGAAAATCGCACCTGAGCTGCTGACTTCATTGTCATTACATTTATTGAAAATAGAACAAAAAAAGGTTCCTACACCATTTAAATTTAATGAATGTTCTCACTGTTTCGAAACTGTGCATTTAACATACATCTACGGTACAACACTTTGTACAAGCAAAGTATGTTGCACGGGTGCGGGTGCGGGTGTCGTATCGGATACGATGCGGGTGCGGGGATTCGTCATTTTTCAAAAAATCAGGATACGGCAGTATATATAAAATAATTAAAATAATTTATTTATTTATATATTTTGTAAAATAATATATTTATATATTTTTTAATTCAATATTCGCATTGGAAATTGAAATATATTTATTACTTGTTAGCCAATGTCAGTAAATTGACTAGCTATGTTAAGCTAATACTTTTTATTGGAATATGTTATTGCCTTTATTTGTTTTCATTAATTGGATTAAAATAATATATTTACATATTTATATATAAACTTGGATATGTTAGTAGGTTCTTTCGTAACTTATAATACATTTATATATAAAATTAGATTAAAATAATTCCTTTATTTGTTACTTCATTAATTAGTAACTTACCTACTTCTTTCATTAAGTCCATTAAAGGCCCAGGACAATCAAAGTGTCTATCCGGTTTTGAAGTGCAAGTTAGTCCCACATGGGAATTGTAAGCTATTCTTGAGACGTATATATAGAATCACTACGCCATTAATAAACATTAGTACCGGTTTTTTTGTATTATTAGTACCAGTTTTGCAGCGGTACTAATAATAGGGGGTACTAAAAGCAATAAAAAACCGGTACTAATGAGCCGGTAGTAAATCATGAAATAAACCGTATCACTCGTGTGCACTCGTGTAAGGACTTAAACTTCCTTGTGCACTCGTGTGCCATGCTCCATCCACGTGATCAGAGCAGAATCAGAATAATTATAAATACCAAACATTGTTTACATAGTCCCTATATCTGATACGGCACTCGAATGGAAGCGGATACACGAATCTGTGCCGAATCGGCGACCGTATCAATGAGTCAAATCGATTAAAATAATTGGGTGCACCACGTGGCAAGTCGGGTGCGTATCGCACACGTATCCGCGTCGGATACGGAATACGGCAGTAAAATGGAGTATCCGAGTAACATAGAAGCAAACAAACCTTCATTTGCGCAATCAAAAACATCTTTTATTCACAAAGCCCTCTTAAAAAAATAAAATTAAAATTTAACAAACCTTCGAGTCTTTTCTTTTTTCCTTCTTTAATTATCTTATCGAAATTCCAAATATTGTTACTTCTGAAGGTGTGAGAAGAAGGAAAGAAGGGAAGAAGTGGGAAGAAGTATTGAAAAGTGTATAACTTTGTGAAGAGTTTAAATTATTTATAATAAATTTATTTTTTTATTTCTTTAATTCTTTCCTTCTTCCCATGGAATCCAAACGGAGATTAATATAGCTTTGAGTATAAATCAAGCGATTTGTCCTCATATACTTGCCAAGGCTCAAACTAGCTATATAGTGTCATCAACTAATCTAATACGTTTGTACTTAGAAGCATCAAAATGGTACTAACTGTTGGTTGCTTCAGAGAGCATATATAGAAAAAGTAAATATAAGATCGAACTTATGTACATTTATATTTCTTAATATAAGCCGTCTTAAGGGGAATTGGGGAAATGGTCTAATTAAAACTCATGACCAGGCTATTACTTTTACGTTGGTCCCATTACTATTTTAGTGTAGCAGTTTAATTGAAGACGATAAATGAGTTCCTTAACTTAATTATAAACAACAAAAATTCCCTGATAAATATCACGTGTGAGGTGTGACCTCGAAACTCTGCCAATTTGCCTTTTCATTCAGATGCTGCGTGCACATCAGGATCTTTCAAGATCTAATTCTTATGTTATGTGGTTCTTGATTAGGACGTATATATGCCTTCGTTTGAATGCGTTGAAAAGAAGTAGGAAGAAGAAAAAAAGAAAGAAAAAAAATTATAAATAATTCAAACTTTTCATAAAGTTACACACTTCCCGATACTTTTTATCTTCTTCACTTCTTCTCACACCTATCCAAACGGAGCCTATGTATCGACGGATTATCTTAGATATCCAGTTTCCGACATTGTTATCTTGGTTATCGGTTTCTGACATTGTTAAAATTTATATAGAGGCATTAAGGCCATTTTAATTTTCAAAATCAAATAAGAAAAATGTAAAGTGGTCCCGCGGCTTTACATGTGTCTAACTCTTAATTATAACAATTAGATTTATTCTGTTATGAAAAATTCGAGACTGGATATTTAATAATCAGCATCTCATTCTTATTTTAATTCAATGATTGATAGAAGTTCAATATTTTTTTTTAGTAAAATGTGATATATGCTTTAATTATTATTATTATTTTATCATATTGCCATTATGTAATATATATTCCAGCTATGGTTGAATACTTTTTTACTAAAGCGCGTTTTTCTTTGTGAATTGTATTTTGGATTTAATGAAAAGTGAGGTTGAACGCAGCACCCTAAGATCTTGTCTAGCCAAATTTATAGAGCTGGCGCGCACAAACCTTATTTCCTTTTATTAGTGTTTGAACACGGCACAACACGGTACGGTACGGAGGTGGTACGACACGGATACGATATGGACACGACACGGCACGAGAATTTAAGCGTGTCGTGTCTTTAGGCGTGTCGTGTTCAACTTAGATGGAATAGACACGGCACGAGATATGACACGACACAACCCAAGAGACATAACAAGTTTATAATTAGGATAAAAAATAGTAAATATTATGAAATAATAAGAAAAATCCATATATTTTCTATTAGTTTACCCATAAGCATAAATATATAATTATATTTTATGATATTCAATTGTGTTCAAACACGACACGGTACGACACGTTTAAAGAAGACACGACACGACACGACACGAGGACACGAGACGTGTCATGTCCATCTCTTAGAATTTAGACACGGCACGTGAAATATTTAGACACGACACGATACTGCATGATAAATGATCGGACACGGGCGTGTTTGACACGACACGACACGTATTTAGAACACTATTCAAGAATATTTAGGAAAAGATTTAGTCAATCGCATTGAAAATTCCACATTTGGCTTTCTCCCACTTGTTATTTTAGTTTCTCAATTTGTTACTTCCTATCGATCATCTCTCTATATCTTACTGATGATTACTTCAAATATGTATTTTTAAGAAATGATGTTAAATAATTGAGAGAGGTTGATTTGTAACGTTTATCACTTTCTATTTTTGTTGGATATACGTTTTATTTTATTCTGTCGATTTCGATATCTGTATTTTGTATTTATTTCCTATGGTAATTTTCATACATTCAATCCGCTGAATTTAATTTTGTGTTTAAATCTGTTGCTAAAGTCAGTAAAGACACAATGATTTTGTTTGCAATATTAATATTATGAAGTCGAAAAAAATGATAGATATTAAATGTTTTTTTTTTAAAAATGAACGACTAACATATCTAAGTTAAAAAAATATTTTTCACGTATTGAAGTTGCCCACACATTAGGTGGACACGGTTATATTATATTAGTATATTACAATATGGATGTGTTTCTACTTCTTATGTTTTTATATATCTGAAATGTAAGAGGAGGGTTCCACTATCAATATTTTGGTTCTCCCCAAATGTCAACATTTTGCTATTAAGTTATTTTTTTCAAATATAAAATTCAAACGTTTAATCCAAACCGTTGATATTATTTAGTTTAATGAGCGATGCATTTTCATATAAATTTTGTAAATTTTGGAATTTATTTGATACTCCATCAATAGATAGAAAAACAAACGAATATTGTTAACTATGATAGATTCGTTCTAATGCATTCATGTTTTTGTCTTTAATTGAGTATCAAATAAATTTCAAAATTTACAAAATTTATATGAAACATATCGATCGCTCGTTAAACTAAATAAGTTCAACGGTTTGGATTAAATATTTGAATTTTAAAGTTGAAAAAATAAGTTAATAACAAAATATTAGTATTTGGGAACAATCAAAAAGTTGGTAGCGAAATCTTACTCGAAAAGTAAATATCATTTAGAGAATAAAATCAGAAGTGCAAATTTACAAATATATGGTGAAGGTGAGTAACTTCAAAAATAAATATCTCCAATTGTTAAAACCAAAGCGGCATTAGACATAAATAATATGGACAATGGAAAAAACAATTACAAACATTTTTTTAATAAACACTTCTGAAAATAATGATCCAGACATAATTTTTTCAAATAAAATAAATTTTTTTTGCCATAAGATAATAACATTTGGTAATGATTAATTGTATAATAATGTCATAAAATAACATTTGTCGGAAGAGACAATTGAGGAAGGAGATATTGCCATATGGCAGGAACCATTAATAATGCAAAAAAAAAAAAACTTCAATGCAGATGATTGTTCAAAGTTCTACTTCTTATTTTTAGGAATTACAAATTCCGCCTTAAAATATTTTGATTGAGCTGTTGCAATAATCTAATTCTTCAATCCCATGCAAAATTTCGATTAGACTTTTAAATGTATATATATAAATCAAGCTTCTAAATTTCGGCGAAATAACAGAAATAGCGGTATTCTGTGTTAAACTGCATGAATGTTACAGTCTTAATTGAGAAAATAACGTAACGCGTTATTTCAATTATTTCGGCGATATAACGCGTTAGTTCAGTTATTTCGGCGAAATAACAAACTGTTATTGTTACTATTGTTAAATTGTGTATTCAATATTGAACTATTGTTAAATTGGTACAAGCAGCTACTGCTACTCAATATTGGTACACTGCAGTATATTGAATTTGGTATGGCCGTATGCTATTTGTATGAAGTATTGGAGATGTATAAACATATAAATTGATAGTTATAGAATTGATGTGTGTCAAACTTTGAAAAAAAAACACTACAGCGTTATATCGCCGTTATAACATCGAAATAACACCGAAATAACATGGGGACCTGGACTGTCATACCGAAAAATCCAAAATTTAAAAGCTTGATATAAATATAAATTATCATTGTCAAATTAATTAACAAATTTGGAAATGGAAGATTAACATTACAATGAATACTATAAATATACAGAGGATTGCTAAAATGCTATGTGGGCGCGTATGCTAAGTACGGTTAATTAAGATATGTTGGGTCGGTTTTTCCTGCACATTTTTGCGGCGCCTACTGCTGTTAACTTCCATAAATAAATTTCATATTTACTAAACTGCCACTCAGCATTTTTTACAGCAGGTGTTTAAAAACATGTAGTTAATATGGTGCCGTTAAAAATCGTTTCTGTTGCAGTTATACACAACCTAGCCACAGACAAAACAAAGACTTGCATCTCTCTTTAAATTCATATCCCTCCTACTCCCCGCTATAACTTCTATAAAAGGCACTAAACGCTGTGGTTTTTAAAGAAGAGCGAGAGGGGGAAGAGAGAGTGGGTTTGTGTACATGGCGAGCCTACTGTTTTCTTTAGTTTTAGGGGTTTGTACCATGGTTATTTATATTCTGATGGCTGCATGGTATTTCACTCCACTGAAAATACAGCAAATATTCAAAAGACAAGGCATTTCCGGTCCTCCACCGCCTTCTCTTTTCTCTGGCAATTTGTCAGAGATGAAGAGAATGAAAACTGTTCATGAATCAAGTTTTGAAGATGGTTTTCATGACTACACCGAGGATATCTTCCCTTATTTTGATCAGTGGAGAAAGGCTTATGGTATGTATTTCTAAATATTTATAATCATTTACATGCTTATGTTAGTGATCATGTATATAAAATAGTTGATGTCCAATTGTTGCCACTAAAAGGTCATAATTTATATATAGAGTATAGACTAAAATGAAATTCTAGTGTCTCCCGGTATCTTATATTACAAAGTAATCAAACATAGCAATAAGACACGTCTGTTGGATTCTTTTTTCTTGTTCTTTTGAGAAATTAAAAATAAGCCATCTTAGAGTTGGGGCTAGAGATTAGAAAGAAATTAATGCATTAGAGGGTAAAAGGAGGTTTAGTATATGTGAGTTATTAAAAAGATGATTGTTGGCGATGATTGGTGCCACCAAATTTTGCTCTATAGTCGATTAAGCGGCGATCATGTCGGTAGTTAGAGATATATTCAACAGGCTAGGGTTTCTTCACGTGCTTTGTTTTCTCAAAAATTTAATTATTGTTATAACTTTTTAAGTATTTTGTTCTCCACTATCACATAAGCCTCAAAAGGAAAATTAAGTTATATTACATATTTGATGAAATGGAGACGGCTAAAAGTCTTATATTCCTTCCTTTCTAAATCAATGAGAGAGTTTAAATTACTAATTAAAATACTTTGTAGGTCTGTCAATTTTTTTTAACAAAAAAAAGGACCCCTATCTAGCTTATTTATATGTATTTGACGTACAGAACCTAAAAGTCAAAAAACTTACGTTCGCAGTTGAGAGCCTCTTTTTCTAGGTTTAAACTAATAATTAACGTTAGATGCAATGTGCTATCTGAGAAAAATTCGGCAGCATTTCCCCTTATGTTCCCTGAATACGCCAACACACGATTGCTCGTGCGTACGTATCCGTGGGAACACAAGGGAAATGCCGCCGAATTTTTCTCAGACAACACATTGCATCTAACGTACAACTCGCTGTCCTAAATGAGACAGATCGTATCCAAAGAGCAGTACTCCCGACCGGGAGTACTATCCGAGATTAATCCCTAATGGATTAATCTCGGACGGGCAATGACCTAAATTCAGTTGAGTTCCGGTATTTGGTTCCTATATGACAATACAAAATCCATGCCTATATATATATGCAAATTATTAACCAAATGCAAATAATTTAAAAAAAGAGAAGTTCATGAAAATATATACTTTCAATCGTGTGACTTCCGATCCGTTGAATCGTGCGACTTATCCGGCCGATGTAAGATCTTCTCCTATTCAATGAGATCTGAAAATATATAAAAAAACAAAAATAACCATGAATTAATGAAAAAATCGAAATAAATAAGAAAAAAATGTAAAAATAAAAGATACGGTTCGAAATTAATTTTTTTTACCTTAAATCTGCTCTCCTTCGTATTCTCTTTCTAATTATTATTTTTTCAGAATTTTTAGAAAATTTTTGCTATTTTTTTGGAGTGAAGTAGGACACCACAAATCGCAATAAATGAGAAGATCAGAAAAGAGTTAAGTGCGGCGCTAGCTGTGAGTTTGTTGGGATGGGAAGAAGACCTAATTAAATACAGAACTTTTCTGTAACGGTTATTAAAAATAACCGTTACAGAATCAATAAAAAAAAAAAAAAAAACGTTAACCTACTGTAACGGTTATTTACTAATAACCGTTACAAAAGATGGTTGATATTTATATATTTCTTTTTTCTTTTCTGTAACGGTTTCTGGATAATAACCGTTACAGAATATTAGAAATCTGTAACGGTTATTATCCAACAACCGTTACAGAAGCTTGATGCATTTTTTTTCCTGACCATGACGGAAATGTTATTACGGTTGTTTCATAATAACCGTTACAGATTTGTGGCGCCAATTTTCCCGCCTAATGCCTCACTATTCTGTAACGGTTATTTCAAAAACCGTTACAGAAGTGCCGTTACAGAAGGTCCTTTTTCCCGTAATGTCTCAAGCGTTATCATATTATTTTATTATTATTTTCTTTGCTATATATATGGCCCATAGGCCATAGCCCATATGCGTATGGAGCGTGTGTTGGCAAAAGAGGTACAAAATATAGGAATGTATAGCTATATATATATATATATATATATATCTGATAATAAGATAAGGTAATATATATAAAATACTACGAATTTTGCGTCAACATCACAAATGTAATAATAAGTGAAGTCAACCATAACCAGGCAAGCATATATACTAGATCTGATTAATTGCTGGTTTGAATTTACTTTAATAATTTTCCCAATGCAAATTATTTATCCTCTACTTAATTAAGCTATCAGTACTAAGTTGTCAATTATGTTTCAGTAATCATTCAAGTTTGTCGATTAATTAGAACAAATTAATTTAGATTTTTTTATTGCTTCGTCATCTTTTAGGTCTAAATATTGTATGCTTAATTTCTTTAGATATATCCGAGTTATATAAAATCAAATATAACGGATTAAACAGTATAATTAACTTCCATTTGTTAATTACATGTCTCTTGTAAAACTTGAATGAAACACTTATGAACTCTTGCGTTGATTTTCATGCCTCAAGTTCTAATACTAATTCTTACAAATTTTCACAAAATTTTGAATCACTAATGAACGGCCAGATTGAAATGGTAAACACGTATATTTCTCATTTCGGCTGGGATTAATAGGTGAACTATATATACGGGGGTGTAGTTTATCTTTAATCAGTGATATGTATAGTTCATTGATCCTTCAGTTAAACGCAATTAGTTCACTTTTGGGTCGAATGGTATGCAATTATCGTGCAAATAGGTGATCTGCTGAACTTAGGGGGGAAAATGGATATTCTATATATTTTTATTGTTCCTTAACCGAGAAATTAAAGTCTCCAAGGGATCACAATCATAGAAGTACTGTTTGTTACGTCTGTGTATGTACATATCAATTGCTATTATCAGAATTCAGAACAAACTAGGAGAACAAAATAACTTCCAATCAGTAAACAGAATGTTAATACATGCACGCAACTCTATGTAATAAAGCGTTTAGTTATAGTTAGGTCATGTATCATAAATCAACCGATTGACAAATATACAAGTTTTAGCTAGTTTTGTCAAAATTCATCAATCTTAATTCAACACTCTTATGGACTATGATTGCACATTCAACTTTCTCATCAAATTAATAAGAGTCATATATATAATATAACCTTATGGACTATGATGTTTGCAAAGTTATCTATTAAGAGTCATATATATAATAACCTTCTGAAAAAGAGTCGACTATGACCGCACACTCAACTTTCTCATCAAATAACTAGCTTTGTCAAAGTCATATTTAAAAGTAGTGGATGAGAACTATGGACTTTAATCTATAGCTACGTTTGTCAAAGTTATCTAAATTTTAAACTCCCGTTTAGTTCGAGCTTTGAAACCAAAATGCAGTAAACTTTCATTATTTTTATGATTCAAGAAGCATATGTAGCGACATTTTTTTTTTTTGAAAACATGTCCCATCTTAACTACTTCGAGATTACATAGTTGTCAAGGCACGAAAATTGCTTAATTGTTAAAATATTGTTGGATTTGATGGGGGGCTAGTTCTAAATTAGAATGAAGAGGGGACAGGAGAGGGAAGATAATATAATGTTGGTTAGTTGGTCTTGGATCACCTCATGCCTGCTATGCTATAAAGATCATTACTATTGGAGATGACTCCCATATAGGCTTCATCGGAAAATGCTTGGGGAACCATAAAAGCCAACTTGTACATTTTGGTGGTGAGGTCAATATTAATGGTAATAAATTTTGACACAAAATTTTGAGGTCTACAATGGGTATAAATTTTATATACAAAACTTAGAAGTACTATATTTAATTGTAATCTAATTTTGCAGTATGAAATTATAGTTCTGTTTCATAAGAAAACACTAACAAAACATTCAAAACATTATTAGAAATCTATAAAAGTCCCATAAGTTGCCTTCGATTCAAAGAAAAATAATTTATATTTTTTAACAACCATGCACATACGATAATTTGTTACTTAATACATATGGTCAATTAATAAAGTTCCAAAAAAAAGAAACAAAAAGATTTATCCATGTGGCTTTGTTGTCATGTGAATATGCATCACGACTCTAACAGTAACATTTAGACTGTAGCTTCATTGCAAAATTATTATGACAAAATACATGCCTGTCAAATGGTGATAGCTAGTTTTTCCCCCTTTTTGTCATATATAAAACAATGTCGAAGCTTGGTAATAATTTGACATGGAAATAGGGTACTTGTAGCATTTCCCTAAATTTTGCCGAAACTGACATTTATATGACAGCTAACTGATTCGAGATGAGTGTTTGACTCCCATTCCTAGCTAGCCTGCCTACAAAGAGTATCATCACAAGTTTTCTGTAATTTGTATTAGATTTTTTTTAAAATTTATTTTATTTTACGTTTTTTCTTGGAGAGATAAGGATATACTAGGCAAAGGTACCCAGTTGATGATTTCTTTATGTATCAGACCCATAATTCCCGTTTAGCATACTTTCTTGCGTGATTTAAATTAAATAGCATAACCGATGATTAAGGAGGCGGGAAATGCCTTACACCTCCTGCATCCTTGGAAAATATTAATGGGCTGCAGACCCTGCAGTATTGTTTCTCAGTTTCTATATTTTAGCTTTAGTATTATTTTTGCATCCACACCCCGGCGTGACAAAAATTATGTTATTTTATTTAACAGTTGGTCCAGCAAAGAGTAACACCCTTTCAGTGAAAGTAGCGGATTCGAAATCCGACTGAGATCCTTTGTGACATTTAATTTTGAAATAAAATAGAGAGCTTGACTCCCATCTTATCTTCAAAAAAAAAAAAAAACAACAAAAAAAAACTGTTCCTGTAAATCTGACATTAATCTTTTCATACCTACTAATTGGTGTATCTGAGATGCATTTCCTGTAGCTCCTAAAAAAGATTTCTAGCACTTAATAAAATTTCCTTGTATTTTGAAGGGAAAATAAAATAAAAAATATTAAAAAATGACAACTGAAACTCCTTAACATCATAAGCATGTAACTTCTTCCACAAAAGATTAGGGAACGGATGAGTTCAATTACTCTCGATTTGTACTATTAAAATATTTGAGACTGAAATATTTCGTCCCTAAATGATTTGGGCCTTATCTTCTTACGTTTTCTAAAGTTAGCTGAGAAGTTCCTTCACCCAAAAGTCAAACTCGGAGATTTCACATTTATGTTTTTTCCCCCTAAATGGTAGTAAACCTGTTAGACACCGGTAAATATTGGCTTGACAATTATGGAAGTTCAAACACAATAAACTAATAGGATTTTAGATTCAAATAGCTTGTCAATGGGTCCACTAAATCCTCAAAAGGAAAGGCGGTCCCTTGCCTTTGATAGCAACCTCAACTTTAAGATTTGTTTGAAACTTCGGAACATCACAAAGGAAATAATTAGAGAGGACGGAAATCAGAAAGTGACAATTATTCTATTTTTTTCATAAATATAATCGTGGTTGGTTTGTCATGCAAATTTGAAAAATGCATATCATGATACAGGGCAGCTACTCTTTAATTTTCTCTCACACGTCACAAACTCATGACAAAGCAATTGATGATAATAACAGGATACATATATATTTTTAAAAAATTCCCGGGGTACTCCTGATGTAGTGATTTTACAGGTGGGTTAAGTTATTTAATACTTGTTTAGAAGAACGGTATAGTAGACTCCTACATATATGGTTCTTCACATAACCGTCTTCATAAAAAAAAAAGGTCTAAATAATTTTCAACTTCTTGTGAAATCAAGAGATGTTGACCCCTCTCTCAGCAATCAAGATTTTATGTGGAAAGAAACTTACGCTGTAAACCAATCTTCCTCTGTCGACACTCGACCTCTCATGCCCCCAAACCTTAGAAGAAATAGATAATTAAAACTAACCAAAAAAACAAAAATTAAAATGGCTCCAAACTAGAGAAATGTACCAGTATAAATAAGTACTATTTTCTTCATACTGTTTAGTCTATCAAAAAGTGGCTATGGAAAAATTCGAACGGTCCAGTGTGACTTGTCTCATTCTCTGGGTAGTTTCCGGATATGATCAGACTATATACCATCTAACAAGATGCTTGATGCATTTTTGTTTCAGGAGTAACGTTTCTTTACTGGATGCAGAGGAGACCAGCGCTGTATGTGACCGATCCAAGCCTGATAAGAGAGATAAGTCTGTGCGTTTCATTAGATATTGGAAAGCCTACTTATCTCCAAAAGGGCCAAGAGCCTCTATTTGGGCAAGGAATTATAAAGTCTAATGGGCCTCACTGGGCCCGCCAAAGGAAACTCATCTCCCCAGAGTTTTTCATGGACAAAGTGAAGGTGTTTTTTTTTTCCCATACTTGTATCTATCTATCTATATAGGTCTCTCTTCAATGTTTTTTTTTTCCTCACCATGTTTTCTTTGGCTCCGTTTGGATGCATTGAGAATAAGGTAGGAAGAAGGGAAGAAATTTATTGGGAAGGGATAAATTTATTGGGAAGTGTGTAACTTTTGTGAAGAGTTTGGATGGTTAGAATTAAATTTATTGGTAAAAAGTGGTTATTCCTTATTCCTTATTCCGGGAAGAAGTCATCCAAACGGAGCCTTTGAGAAGGAAGTCAGCGATAGTTTTGGTATTTGATACATCCAGTTCCAGTCATATTTCGCTAGCTTAATGAGCTTATCCTTTTATGCTTTAAAAATAAGGCCTCATCAAAATGAAGTTTACGTGACCCTCAAAAAAAACAAAATGAAGTTTATGTGGGATTTCATTTTATTTCATTTCAATTGAATTGGTTTCACAGGATTTCGTTGGATCTAATTACATAGGAATTCCAACCAAATGACACCAAATTCTTTCATTTTGATCAAGAATCTTCTAAGGAAATGAAATGAAATGAAATCCCACGTTAAATGGATGGGATTTTGATCAGTGCCTGAATGTAGAATCTAATTAGCCTACCGTTGTATGTAATCCACATAGAAATGATACATATAGTGAAAGTTCAATCAATTTACATCTACCATGAACAAAGAAGATCGGTCCAAAATAATGATGTTGAGCCAATTATGTTTCAGGGCATGGTGGGAATCATGGTGCAAGCAGCTGAGCCAATTGTAAGTGCATGGGAAGGAATAATTGGGGAGGGAGAAGGGAGAACAGGAGTGATAGCAGTTGATGAATATTTGCGTAGTTATTCTGCAGATGTCATATCTAGGCAGTGCTTTGGTAATGACTATGGAAGAGGCAAAAAGATCTATGGCAAGCTCAAGGAGCTCTCTATTAAAATGACAAAATCCAAACTCATCTTTGAACTTCCTTATCTTAGGTAACAAGTCCTTTTTCATCCCTTTTACTTTTTCTGTGCGCCTTTAAATTTTTCAAATGTGCCATTTGCTTTGAACATGCATGTTAGTGTTTAAGCAAATTTTTGCGCAAATTAAGCAAAAATACTGTATTAGCTAGTGGTCATACCACAAATTAACCACAGGGGCACAGGTGTTGAGGTTTAAAATTTAATTCATCAGGGTATTGGGAGAGAAATTTTGATTGTCATATAGCAAACTAGCTGGCTCACGTGTATTTAAGTACTAACAAAGCATTAACAACCTTTATAGGTTCTTTCCAACAAAGCAAAAGAGAGAGTTAAGAGCTCTTGTGCAAGATATCAATTCTCAAATCCTTCAAGTGGTGAAAGAAAGAAAAGATGAGACAAACAATGCTGCTCCACATAGAGATTTCCTCCAACACATAATTGGAAGCAAGATGGAGTTCACCGAGGAGCTTATAGTTGATAATTGCAAGAATATCTACTTTGCAGGATTCGACACAACTGCTGCCACAGCTACCTGGTGCATGATGTTGCTTGCGGTTCATCCAGACTGGCAGAGCAGGACCCGGGCAGAAGTAATGGATGTCTGTGGCACGCGGCCACTAGATTTTGACATACTTACAAAGATGAAGACGGTAAATAAATTAACTTCGATTTGAATTATTAATTTGTAAATAGTGCCTCTCTTAGTGATCAACAGAACTGAATTGTCACCAGGCTAAGACAATAAGCTTCTTTGGTGCTCATATCTTACCAGTTAAATCAATACTTAAATCAGCATGATGAAATTGTAACTTTAACATAAATGATTTGACGATTAGAGGTTAAAAAGTTTCTTTTCTCTTACATCAAGCTATATTTGTATGCCATACACGTGCACAAGTATATATTTTATTGTGAAAATGTCGTTCAGATTATCTAATTTTGACATCTAATATGTATAACTATATGGTAGGGTTAAATTATACGTCTCGGTTAAATCATACTGATCAATTCATACTATATGAATCAGTACTATTATGGCAAACAAACAACTGTGCTTCCTCAATGCAATTCATATTGTGGGACATATATGCAAATAATAGGAATTCAAGGAAACATATGCAATTCTAGATTTAATTACTGATCTATTTCTTTTCCATATATTTTCTTATTTGACGTACATAGTTGACAATGGTCATACAAGAGACTCTGAGGCTATTCCCACCTGCATCCTTAGTTGCAAGAGAAACCTTCAGAGACATTAAAATTGGCACGCTACATGTTCCCAAGAATGTCAACATGTGGATCCCCATATCCACAATGCACCATGACAAGTCGATCTGGGGACCAGATGCTGACAAGTTCAACCCCGACAGGTTCGCTAATGGGATTTCTGGTTCATGCAAGAAACCATATGTGTTCATGCCATTTGGTATCGGGGCGCGAACCTGTCTCGGCCAAAACCTTGCCATGGTTGAATTGAAGGTTATTCTGGGGCTGATTTTATCTAAATTTTCATTTGCTTTAGCACCAGAATATCAGCATTCACCTGCTTTTCGGATTGTTGTTGAACCTGAGTTTGGGATGCCCCTAATTATGAAAAAGGTCGCTTGATGGTATTTACAGTGAGCAATTTTATGCATATGATAAGGTTTGGACCCATTTGTAAATATATAGTATCTACAACTAGCAGAATTGAGAAATGATAAATTATAACATTAATAACAATGTATCTATGCATTTGTGAAATAACTAGCGCGTTTTAAACGTCAGAGCAATCTTGTTAATATGTATTTACTATGTGCTTAGTAATATGAGTTTTTTCTTTTTTTTTTTTTAGTATGAAAGGCTCTTAGGCCATTTTAAAGTTAACATGTATTTTCCCGTTTTATCTAAGAATATTATAGAGAGGTAAACGCAAGAAATGTGCATTCTGCGCCTTTCGCTTCTTCTTTTCTGGATCACGAAGCCAGCACAAATTCCATTTTCTTCCTCTTTTTTCGCCTCCAATTCATAAACTCGTTCGAATTAAAAACCTAGATATATATCCTCAAGTTATTTACTAGATAGCTTCTTTCTAGGTGGCTTTTTTTTTAAATTACAAACGACTGATCCGAACCGTATAATATGTTCTTCTGAAAACTTATAAGAAACTATTTTTTACATTTTTTTAATTTTTTATTATTTTTTTGTATTTTAGAAAATTGTTATTATCGGACGAATCCAAAATTTTTATATCATGAATTTTTCAAAATACCATGAGAAAGTTTAATATGCACTATAGTGCATAGGACATTCCGCGCACCGTGGATTTTTTTGGGGGTATTTTTGTAAATTGACAAATCTAATTTAACCAATCTAATCTATATATTGAAATCTCATAGAAAACCAAATTTTACAATTTTTGAAATTTTATTACTATTTTTTTCGAATTTTTTAAAATATGTCATTTTTGGTCTGGTATGAGATTTCAATATGTAGATTAGATTGGTTAAATTAGATTTGTCAATTTACAAAAATATTCCCGAAAAAGTCCGTGGTGTACGGAATGCCCTATGCACTATGGTGCATATTAAACTTTCTCAAATACCATAGACTTCCAATTATATCTATCTTAAATTTCTAAATATATTTAATTTTTAAACTATTTTTAATTTATATAAATAACAGTGTAAAAAATGACTCTATTTTTTATTGAATTTTAAACTTTAAAATGCGGCCACGGTTTTAATTTATATACTAGATGAGGGGAGACAGCTTCGCCACCATTTGATAAACTTTGGTGGCTAAATCTATCAATAAAAAATATATATTTCCAATATATCTATTTTATATCTACTTTATATATAAAGAACTATCTTAGATGATTGGTACAACTATTTTTAATATATTTTAAAAAAAAAATTTAATTAAAAACCAAGGCAGTCACGGCTTTTAATTAAGTAGGATAAACTTCTAGAATATATTCAGATTGATCGATCAACCAAAATTTGGAAGGTTCAGATTGCATGTCGTATGAGGGGATAATTTTTTTCTATAGATTAGGCATGAATTAGCTTAGACTTTCAAATATATCTACCTTATCTACGTTAGATTTCCAAATATATTTAATTTTAAACTATTTTTAATTTTAATTTCTAGAAATAACAGTATAAAAAAATTGAATCCTATTTTTGACCGCATTTTTAACTTTAAAAAAATACGGCCACGGAATTAATTAATATCTTAGACTCCTTTGGATGGATGCAGAAATAAAAAAATAACTTCTTTTTTCTCTCAAATTTATTATAAACAATCCAAACTCTTCACAAAATTGCACACTTCTCAATACTTCTTCCCTTATTCTTTTTATTCTAACGCCTTCGGAGCCTTAGATATCTCACTAAAATTGTTCTCAGAAAGGAGTTTATCGGATATGTCATTTCATTTGTCTTCACGCATAAACTTTACGTCACTTTTTACGAATGACACCTTTGACGTAATTTAGTTGCATGCGTTTTCTTATTAAAACTTGATCATATATTGTAGATTGATTCGCTTAGGGCTTGTCCAGAATGGTGTAAAATAACAGGGAGCTAAGGTAAGGAATGGAAAAGAAAAAATAGCTAAGGAAGTGTAAAATAATGGTAGTATTTTGCTCTAAGTTTCAATAAACATACATAAAAATGAATGGCATTAACCTTCTCTTTATTATATAGAAAGATAATATTACCCTTCTATTTTCAATTAGAAGGGAAATAATCAATTTATAAACAAAGGATATTGTAGGGAAAGTAATTTGATTTAATGGATTTTTTTGGTTACACTCTGATTTTGGGGGTAACCAAAGTTCTCTTTAAATCAACTTTTGAGTGGCTCCGTTTGGATGGCTTCTTTCCGAAATAAACAATAAGGAATAACTATTTTTTACCAATAAATTTATTTCTAACCATCCAAACTCTTCACAAAAGTTACACACTTCCCAATAAATTTACCCTTTCCCAATAAATCTGTTCTCTTCTTTCTTCTTCCTATCTTATTCTCAACGCATTCAAACGAAGCCAGTAATATTTGTTTCCTTCCATTTTTCCCGATTCACCCAGTTTTGTGACTTGAAGCAAAAAACATTGGTTACACTTCCTTTCCTTAGCTCCCGATACACCATTCTGGAGTAAGCCCTGAGGAAATGAAGCACTGAGAATCTCTCTTCAAATACGCCACTGGCAACGACGATGCTTCCATTTTACTAACATAGGGGCTCGGCTCCAACGTCCATACAACCAAAACTTGGTCCGACGACGATCTCAACCGTCCAATCAATGAATTAAAGACTCCACAAAAGTAACGGCGTCCGTCGAACCGTTAATCAAATCCCATCCGGTGTTGATCGAACGTCCGTAATTCCTTACGATCAGGTTTCGTTCGACGGATCGTCGTGTATGGGACCACCCAGGCAGGCTGTTCGAAATTTTATCAATTGAGAATTGATTTCAAGTTTCAAGTCCGACTCCCGACCAAAAAACAAACCAAATAAATACATCCGAAATTATTTCGCCAAACCCTCTCTCTCTCTCTCTATCTCTCTCTCTCTTTTTTTTTCCTTTTCTCTTCCCTCTCGCTACGCTTCTCCTCACTGTACCTCGAGCTCGAACGAGCGAGGGTTTCGGGTTCTCTAGGGTTTCGAGCTCGGTGGGGCCCACCTGTCCCTGTCCCTGCTCCAGTCGGACTCCGTCGTGCTCAGGTTCTCTCTCGAATTTCTCTTCCGACGTCGGCTGGAGCTTCTTCGCGAGAAAGGAAGAGCTTTTAATGGAGGGGAGGCGTATCTCGGCGAGTCCGAGGCCGTGTAACGGACGGCGAATAGTAGCGAGGAAGAGGCCGCGGTCGGAAGGAGTGGTCAATAGTGTGCAGAAGCTCATGCGGAGAGAGATCAGCTCGAAGAGAGATAGATCGTTTAGTATGAGCAATGCCCAGGAGAGATTTCGCAATATTCAGCTCCAGGTTGAGTTCTTTCCGCTTAATTTTGACTGTTTCAGAAGAAAGTTTCTTGCTTTCCTTTGCTATGTTTGTTTAGTTGTTTAATTGGTTGTTGGTTGTGTTGGGGAGGGGTAAGCTCATGACCCTGGAAAAAGTGTGCTTGCTGGAATTTGAAATTTGGTTTAAGATTGATCGCTGTGGAGTGTGTTGGGACTGTGCAAATTACTTAAAGGCGTGTTTGGTTTGGTTGTGAATAAGCCTTTTCGCGAATAAGACCTTATTAGTGCGAAACCAAACGACCCAATGAATAAGCGTTTATTCAAATAAGCACCAATTAGACCCCTTATTCTAGTTCCACCATTTTCTGAGAACAAGGGGAACGAATAAGGCTTATTCCTTTATTTTTGGGTTACGTCGTAGTTGATTGTACAATTCACACTGATACCTTGAAACTATAGTAAGGTAGAAGGATTTGTTAATTGTTTAAGAATTTTGATTTGTCTTTGGTTGAACTCATTGTCACACACACTATATTTGGTGAAAACACAGTCTATGAAGCTCAAAATAGTCAGACTAGAGTTTCCCAAATCATATTGCTCTAGATTTAGACATGATTGCCAAGAGCCATATTGTTAGGGATATGTAAGTTGCCTTAGCTAACTCATTGTTAGGGACATGATTTCTTTATAAGGATTTACGGATATGTAAGTTGCCTTAGCTAACTCATTTCTGTTGCATTATTGGCACCTCTTACGAAGTTATAATAATAATAATAGCATTAATATTGAGAACAAATAGTAAACTATACTTGATATTTGTGGTCAACAATAGATCAGATTAAGGTGCTTAATGATAAAGTCTTGAAGAATCAGAGGTAAGCTGCATGCTTTAGAGCATTTTCTATTTAACTCCGCTAAATATTGTTAATGCTATATTGGCCTGCTAGATTTATATGTGTAATAAAGGTAGGCAGAATATCACTGGCTTAATGTTGACATATCGTGCTATGTGTCTTATGCTTTGATTTGACACAAACAAAAGGTTTTTATGTGATTTCTGCTACTTACTATAAATAGCTAGCATAAATTCAAGAGGCTTGCATTCTTACCAGCTGTGTTTTAAGTTTTGCAGGAGGAGTTTGACACATACGACCCTAAGGAAAATAGTCTTCTTCTTCCATACTTGAGAAAGCGGTCAAAAATTATTGAGATTGTTGCGGCACGTGATATCGTCTTTGCTTTAGCTCAATCTGGTATCTGTGCTGCTTTTAGCCGAGGTTTGATCTTCTCTCGCAATCTTTTTTTTTTTTTTTTTTTGAAGTGCTAGTGTTATGTACTTATCTATGCAGCACATGGTAAAAGAGATTGATGTATTTCTTAATGTAGGCATTTTCTGTTCTTTTCTAAAGTGTTTCTAGTGCCCTTTGGATTCTAAGCATTGAATACAGTAGAAACCATAAGCATCATTTCTCCTGTAATATGAACACAGATATTGTTTTTTGGATAGTAGCAGCATGTCGAAAGTTGTAGCTCAGTTAGATCAAGATACAATAGTATTCTTTCTACCTTGGTGTTTGTCAACCACAATTGTCTGCTATCGGTCCTGGAGCTTGCTAGTCTTGGCTGAATCATTTTTTTAACCCTTATTTGACAGTGACAAACGAGAGAATTTGCTTTCTTAATGGAAGCCCAGATGAAGTAATCCGTAGTCTGTTTTATAACAAAAACAACGAGTCTCTTATTACTGTTTCGGTTTATGGGTCCGAGAACTTCAGCTCTTTAAGATGCCGTACGACCCGCATTGAGTAAGTGAATATATAACTGTCCTTTCCGCCCTCTCATATTCCCTGCTTGTATCCTTATTCATACTAGTTCTGTTTGCAATTGCTATTGAAGGTATATTAGAAGGGGAAAGCCAGACTCTGGGTTTCCTCTTTTCGAAACCGAGTCACTGAAGTGGCCTGGATTTGTTGAGTTTGATGATGTAAATGGGAAGGTTCTTACTTATTCAGCTCAGGATAGGTATGCAGACTTCATTTTAAGAAATTTGTATTCCCTTGCATAATCTTATGCTTCTTCTTTGATCATTTGTCTGGCAGCACTTACAAGGTATTTGACTTGAAAAACTACACCTTGCTGTACTCCATTTCAGACAAAAATGTTCAAGAAATAAAAATAAGGTACATTTATTCATTTTTTGGTCTCTGTCCATACTATCATTTCAGTTTCTATTTTCATATGCTGATTAAATTGTGGCTTTTGTTTGTTTGTAGCCCTGGTATTATGCTGCTAATTTATATGAGGACAAGCAGTTATGTACCACTTAAAATACTGTCAATAGAGGATGGTACCCTCTTGAAGTCATTCAATCATCTCCTACATCGAAATAAGAAAGTAGATTTCATTGAACAATTCAATGAGAAGCTTCTTGTCAAGCAAGATGGGGAGAACCTCCAAATTCTGGATGTATTGCCTATTTCTCTCTCTCTTTTTTTTTTTTTGTTACTTCTATGAATATGCTCTCCAAGATCTATGTTGGTATTTATTGTGTGAATGCATCAGCTAATGATTAGAATGTCAAAGATGTTTATATTTACTGTATTGGTGCACTGTTTATCAACTTTAAATTAAAGATGCTAACAATATTAGTAGAAAGCATTTCATCTTAACGTTTAATATACATATGGGAATGTATGCTGAAATCAATGATACATTTCAATCAAAACTTTCTCCTAGATAGCTATCTTGGAAAGCACCCTGGTTCCATTTTTTCCTCTCTTTTGCCTTCTATGACATAACTGAAAATAACCAGAAGGCAAGCACTTTTAAACACTCCTGTTCTATTATTCGTTTGCATGATTTTATAGGTGAGAAACTTCCAGTTGACAGAAGTGAGCCGCACTGAGTTCATGACACCATCAGCATTCATTTTTCTGTATGAGCTGCAACTGTTCCTGACTTTCCGCAACCGATCGGTGGCTGTGTGGAATTTCAGAGGTGAGCTAGTCACCTCATTCGAAGACCATCTTCTATGGCACCCTGATTGCAATACCAACAACATCTACATTACCAGCGACCAGGACCTCATCATCTCTTATTGCAAGGCTGACTCTGACGATTCCTCTTCTGATGGCATTGGTCGTGTAAATGGTAATACAATTTACTTATGTGATGTTTAATCTAATTTACCCTTGCTGCTTGTTTAACTGGTCAGGTTGGTCAAAATTTTTTTATGCGATGGTTATGTTGCAGACCCACTCTCAAGTATTAGTTCCATCAATTCCAAATTCAGCCATAAAAAGAAAAAAGAGAAAATCCTTGATGAGAGATGCCTCTCATTTTATTTATGAAGATTTGAACCTATATTAACCCTTACAGAAGTAAACCTCCTATATTCCATGAATTATGATTGGATCAATTGGAGCACTAACAGATGTTATCCTCTTCCTTTTTAAAAAAAAAAATTATTATAGCTGGATCAATTAACATCAGCAACATATTGACTGGGAAATGCCTAGCCAAAATAAGAGCTGGCTGTGGTGCAGCAAAGGACAACAACAAAAAGAAAGGATCCTCTAGTCGATCCTATAGCCGGTTCAATAATACTGTATCCGAGGCATTAGAAGATATCACTGCGCTTTTCTATGATGAAGACCGTGATGAGATATACACCGGTAACCGCCAAGGTCTCGTCCATGTCTGGTCGAACTGAATCATGACAACCTTGGATTGAGGGACTGATTGGCAGGAACCACCTGCTAAGTTGTGTGTAACATGAAGTGTGATTTAGAAGAGGGTCAGATCATTTACTCATTCATCTCACTATTCGTTGTAGCTTCCATTTATCTCTGATCCTTGCTCATTTATTTGTAGTAAAGATTATTTAAGAGTATTAGTAATGCATAGTGTATAACATGTGGTGTTGGTTTATTTTTCTCATTATATTTCTTTTTCTTTTATTCTTCTTATTTTTTTTGGGTAATCAGCTGTAGTTTTTTATTTATGTTGGTTGACTGTGAATTGTACCATCTTGGTTCATCGTTCCTTTGGAAAGTGAATAAAAATTGAATAGTACAGCATTCGAATCAGAGCTGACAAACGTTAGCATTGACTTCTAGACCTAATTTATTTTGTGCTTTTAATTTTAGTGAAGTAATCTCAAGTCAGATACATAGAACATAAAACAAACTGCAGTAATTAGGGTTCTTCTGTACAGTTTAATTTGCAATCTGCTAATCTCGACTTTGGGTTTCATTTCTGACCTATCCTAACTTATTTAGATTTAAATTAGGCTTTGTTCTTATTGTAACAGAATGCCGTCCGATGCTCAATTGCACTATAGACCTACTTAGATGGTTGTTTCATTTTGTGCATCATTTCAAGACTTCGACCATATAGATGACAGTAGGGATGTTTGAATTCCTCTGAAAACGGGGTTTTAGCTGGCCGTATGCTTGTACTAGTGTCGTCATATATTTTATTTTTCTACGCAAATTCTTAGATCAAATAGCACATCCGGATATGAACTTTTACTGTTATAATCAGATGTAAATACTGGTCAATTGGTAATTTGATGCGAAAATGAATTGGGCTTGACAATACATAAATACAATTTTTTTCTAGATATCAAATTGAATAATATTACTAAACAGTAAACACATGATACTGGCAAACGTACTGACAAAATTATAGAAGTATAATTTAATTGAAAAATAAAGCATAAAACATGATTTAATAGACTTTTACTGTATATATATCGCATTATGTGAGAAAAGAAATCATATCATTAAAAATAAGAATCCCATCCGTATTTCAAATTTGCATTGATCCAAAATATGGAAATAAGAAAACTAAAGGCTTTAAAGAAAACTTGAGATATATCTGTTTTAGAAGAAAATTGAATATAACTCAGAGAAGGGATTTTGATATATTGCTGAGACAAGTGTTAATATACTGTCCTCTTGCTATGTCTTCAGATAAATTGAATTGGAAAGTGCTAATGGTCAATATTCAACTAAGAATATGTATAGATGGTTGGAGCATGGTGGGATTGATAAAGATACTAAAGAATATATTTGGGATTTATAGATACCATGAAATATTAAAATGTTCCTTTGGATTTTGAGTAAAAGTAAGATTCTAACCAGAGACCATTTGGTCATTAGAGGATGGGACGGAGATCCTAAATGCACTTACTGTTCTCATCTTGAAACAGTGTCTCTTTTTCAGATGTACTAAAAAATGTTAAAATTTGGGAATGGTTGCACAATCATTATTCATATTCATCCTTCTAAAGTACCTGACAGATTGGAGGATTTGGTGCTAATTGCAAACCAGATTCATTGTAAGAAAGCTTATAGATATTACCGTGCAGCAATCCTATGGTCCTTATGGAGGCATATGAATGAATGTAGTGTTTTGCTGCTATAAAGGGATTGCTCATCTATTGGTCAGAACAGTGGAAGTCATCTGTGAAAGCTGAGGTATGAGGTATGGAGCAACTGTCCAGAAGAGGAGGCTATGCAAGCTCAACTGGAAGATGGAGTATGGGAGAAGGAAGTGTTGAAGGGAGACGACTGATGATATAAGTGGAATGAACCATGTTTAGTTATATGTTTTGTTGTTTCAGATCGGTTTTGAAGGGAGACAACTGATGATATAAGTGGTGATAGTTTAGTTATATGTTTTGTGAGTAATAACTGGCTGTCATATTGGAGTCAATAATTATTAGGAATATGGAGATAATAATGGGAACAATGGTAAACATACCACAAAAGAAATGGACAGGACGGAAGTTGTGGGTTAAACCCACTTATAATTCAAAAAAAAAAAAAGAAAAATTAAGGAAACTGTGCTACATAAATACATCACAAAACATAACACATTTTTTCCTTTTCTTTTGGGTATAGAATCCAGGTTAAGGCAGCTTACGTGCCCCATTCACAACAAATCATCGCTTTTAAGTTAAAAGGATACAAAGGCCAGAATTAGAGCAGTTACGCTAGCACAAAAATTATAGCTTATAGAGCCTGTCCAAACAATTGAGTGAAACAAAATCTCTCAAGTCACTGGGTTTGGTTTTTGCCCCTCCAAGTCAAAGCAAAATTCCTTTTAACCAAAACCATTATTTTAATGACATTAAGGCAGGTTTTTATAACTAAATAAAGCCACAGCGAAACAAAAAATACAACAAGAATCTCAATGACGAACTAAAATTCTCAGTTGTCAACAACTTCAATAAGAGTTGGCTCATAGTCACTGGGGGCTACAAATCCATGCAGATTCATCACAGTTGCGGCAACATTAGCAAGTCCAGGGGTCTGCAAATCAGTTCTGAACTTCACACCTGGCAATAGACCTGGGCCTCCAATTGCAACAGGCACCTATAATTTTATCATACGGTTATAATTGATAAAATTCAAAATAGTTAAATTGCAAGGGCTCAACTATTGAAGCATCTTACAGGTTGAAGAGTGTGGGATGTAAGAATCTGAATATTCCCATTCTTATCTTTAGCGGGTTGACCAGATTTGTTCCTTTTGACCATATCTTCTGCATTTCCATGATCAGCTGTGACCACATATATGCCTCCCACTTGTTCTACCGCATCCAATATTATCTACAAAAATAAACAAGTTAAGTCAGAAGAAAAAGAGAGGACAGAGAGAGAGTGGTCAAGAGAGTGGATCTAGGTCTCCACCTTAACAGCCTCATCCGCAGCCTTGCAAGCAACCACAGTAGCTTCAATGTCACCTGTGTGCCCCACCATATCACCATTTGGCAAATTAACACGCACCTAAAACAATGCAAGCGGTTATTTATTAATAGTCCAAGCAAATAAATAATGAATTACTACTAATGTTGCAAGTTTTCAACCTGGTCAAATTTGCCACTTAGGATTGCATCCCTGGCCTTCTCAGCAATTTCAACAGCCTTCATCTTGGGCTGGACATTGAATGTAATACCAACATCACTCGGAATCTCAACATATTCTTCCTTTGATGCATCAAAGTATCCTGACCGGTTGCCATTCCAGAAAAACGTCACATGACCAAACTTGACAGTCTCACTGTACAAGATCAATTATATCTAAGTCACTATCATGAAAACAACTGTGAAAAGTACATCTTTGTGCAGGTACAGTAACAGACCAGCTACTGCTGAATGGAAGGGTAGGCCTACCTCCTGAACTGAGGGAAGAAATCAACCTTTATATAAATGGGTACCTGTTCTTTTTTACCAAGGTTTTATGGGGACCCTTCCTACTTAGGAGGAGCAACTTTAAACCATAAAAGAAAACAAGTTCCTAACTCAGCATAGAAAATCAAGTTCATTATACTTTCACCCCTCTGATCTGTCAGCGAACAAAAATTACAAATTTTCAACATACCTGCAAGCAAAGGTACGAACTCCATTTTTGACCAAATATTCACCGGAAGTTCTCTCAATCAAAGGTGGAGAAACCAAGTAGCGACTTGGCAGCTTAAGCTCCCCATCATATTGCAACATACCAGCATAACGGATCTTGGGGACTCGTACCCTATCAAACTTATCAAAGTCCTCGTACTCCAAAGCCTTGGCAATCATGACCATGCGATCAGCTCTGAAGTTAAATGTCACCACTGCATCACCATCTAAAATGGGTCCCACTGGGTTGCCACTCTCATCGACAATTACAAAGGGAGGGAGGTACTGGTCATTCATGTTTGGAAGTTCACGCAGCTTTTTTACAGCTTCAACTGCATTTTGGAACTTGTGTGGTGCCTCACCAAGTACCTGGGCATCCCATCCACGCTTGACAACATCCCAATCATTCTAGAAAAGGAAAACAAGAACATTGTTATGCAAAAATGTCATGTAGTTGACCTTGTAGTGCAAGTCGTCATGAAATGTTAATGAGGCCAACACACACATAGTAGTTACTAATCTATGAACAAGGCCTTTCCACAGGATTTTCAATCATCCATTACAATGGAAGCAATAAAAGAAATTCTAAACTATCACCACCTTAATTCATAATAATCTCTGTTACTTATAAACGCACGGATCCATGAGGTGTTAACATGCTACATCTAGCAGGTAAATACGTGTTATACGTGTTTCTGCCATTCGATTGATTTGATTTGGATATCAATCGACAGACGAAGCAACAATATATTTTGGTTTTCTGTCTAATAAAGAAACAAATTGAATAACATATATATTTGTATCATTGGTAGATTAAGCAACATATTTTTATTATCTAATATTATTTTGAGTCTTTATTTGCCCACATATGAGGGCATCTTATGCTAGTTTCTTACAAATTGAGGTCCTTTATTTTTTAGCAGGGAATACCTCGTAACGGTCCATGGTGACATACATACGACCGCCACCAGATGCGATGCGTGCATCAACACCCTTTGCACGTAACTCAGCAAGGTCATTCTCAAGTGTTTCTACAAAACCAACACTACTACCATCCAAGACATCACGACCATCAGTTAGGATGTGAACACGGATCCTCTTGGCACCATGCTCACTTGCACCTTTCAGAAGCAACTACAGGAAAAGGAAAGATAAATTGAGAAACTAAATTGAGATTTATAAAAGGAGAAACAGCAATATTGTTATCATCAATTTATTACTTGAACTTGATCAAGTCTTGAATGGACACCTCCGTCGCTCAACAAGCCGATAAGGTGAAGAGTGCCTTGATCAAAACTTTCCTTGATATAATTGAATCCTTCCTCTTCATAGATTTTGCCAGAGGCAAGTGCCAGATCTACCAATTTAGCTCTATTAACAAAAGCAAAGAGAAAAACAAAATAATTATTGTTAAACTGACATAAATAAAATCAATTTGTTTTCAAAAGCAAATATATTGTAGTTATACTTTACAACTGGGATAGACTGAGGAAACTCAACACAGCATTGGATGTACAACCAATTAGAATCCTTCCCCAATTTTTTCATAAAAACTTCAAAAGAACAAACACCTCCTTAATGCCTTATTAATTAATTAATATGAATGAATGAAGGAGAAAAGAATAATGAGCCGATGAACATGAAGTTGCAAAAGTATTCGTTACACCTTTGCAGTGTTAAAAACAAAACTCTCATTATACAGGGCCATAAAGATATTTCAACAAGGAGAGTATCAGCGTATCCAATTAAAACCAATCAATGTGTGTAAAATTATACCCTTGAGCATAAATGCGACCAGCTCCAAGAGCGTTGTGACCAACTTCACTGTTTCCCATGTCATCGTCAGTGGGAAGGCCGACAGCTGTCCCGTGAGCCTTTACCAGCGTCCATTTCTCAGGAGCGCCCTTAACCAAAGAAAAGTTACAAGGAGTGAACCAGTTAGTACTTGCACTTTATTACACAACTTGTGTTATGCCCCAATAATAGTGCAGACCAGATACTTTAGTAATAATTTGTTTAGAATATATCCTATTTGAAGGGTGCTTCTGCCTCACCAATTCAGATCAAGATAACAAAATCCTTACAAAAGTTTTTTGGGTTTTATACACTGCTGGTCTAAAAGAACATCTAATCAGTTGAACTGATCTGATCAATAAAACCCACAAAAATAAAGCTTTGCATCATTAGAACGAAAGAATTCACTAGATCGCTAAGACATCTCAAGGGACCTACAACTATAAAAAAGAAACCTATAAAGTCAAATACAATATAGATGTTAAGTTTGGTTAGCAATTCGTTTATTTCACAATTAACTACCTTCTTAAGAGAATCCATGGTGGGAGTCTCAGCGACGTGGATGCAATTGTACTGATCGGGATTGGCCTCGCCCCATCCATCCAAAACCACGACCGCTATTTTCTTTCCCTTAGGAAGCTTCGGGTGATCCGCCAATTTCCATTGCGAATCAGAGCTCCCCATTTTCAAATGAAAATTCTGAAACCAAATTAAAACCAAAACAACAATCAGGTACTAAAAGAATCACATGCAAAAGTAGATCGAAGAAACTGAGAAAGACCAACAAAATTTAGATCCAAAAGGAAGCATACGATCTGATAAGCTAGCTTGTATGAAGTTGAGAGAAATGGAGAAATCAGTGTATTACCTGAAGATGACGATTGAATAGAAGAGGGTTTAAGATAGATTTAGAGAGAGAGCTCAAGATGCTTGGACAAGAAGAAGTGATTATGACAAATAATAAAAACAAAGAGCTCGCTATATAGACGCTCAACCTTTCGGCTGTCTACCCACTGGTGATCCTCTCCATTTGTCTAAAATTGGAGATATCCAAGTCCCGGTAATGTTCCAATTTTAGCCTTTTAGTTTTAGTCATGATTAATTGAAAAGAGGGATAATGCAATTAAACATTTAACTTTTATTTTGAATTTTTGTAATAGTATTTTACCATTCGTTTGTGCGTATTATGCTTCATAGAATATAGGCATCTTTATTATGCTAAGAAATTACTGTACATCTCCATTTTTAACTGGAGGGAATTAACTTGAGATGGGCAACAGCTGATGTGTCTTGCACAAGGAGTAGAGTGAATATATAAAGATCCTTGCGTCGAGAGAATTGATGGGGGATTAAAGAAAAATGGAAAGTCAGCGGACGGTCGGATCGTAACTTTCTTGTAGGTAGGCGTGCAGCCCACCATCCAACGGCTGAGGTCACATCTCCACAGTGGAGGGTTTAATAATGAATAATAAAATATCGGGGAATGTTTTTTTTTAAAATCATAAATTCATAAAAATTGTGTCAGCATATAATTATTACTTTAACGAATATTAAATTATTATATTTTAAAACAATACATAATTATTTGCATATAAAAATAAATTATACTCTAAAAAATAAACGAAAATTTACCCGAGTTTGCAGTGACCTAAAATATTTTGTTAATAATTTCTTTTTGGTCTCATTTGATGGCGGCGCTATACCATACCATACCTGCCACTGCCAGTCTGCCAGACGTCAATTTCTACGATCAAGGGATTCATATCTTTTTTTGAATAATGAAGAATTCATATCTCGAACCAGCGGTCAGTGTCTGGTGACCACATAACTAAAACGGTAGATAACGCATCTTGGCCTTGGGAATGTGAGTTTTTGTTATCGGATGGACCTGGTTCATGTTTGAGTGATTGAACCGTTTAGGACAAGAAATTCGAATGCCATTAAGCAAGTAAGGTATGGAGCAACCAAAAAAATTTCACTGTAAATATAATTGAGTTATTTACATGATTCAACGCCGTTAGAAATTTTTATTCGATTTGAAAGGACCAATTAACTTGTAAAACCGTAAAACATGATAGATAATACTTGTCATGAGAAAAATATAAACTTGTGAGGAAACCTCAGTTATATTAATAAAAAAATATATAAACAATTATTACTGTTTAATTTTTTATTTTCTCATTTTGAAAGTTAGCGTATATTTTATTTGTGGACATGCATGTTCTGTCTTAAATTATGCTTCTAACGACATCGTACAAATTTTAATATAATTATGATTAATTTCAACATTTTCTAAAATATTGATGTAATTGAAAGATAATAAAAAAAATGTGTTGTACTAAACGTCTCTAGGTTTGTCGATTGCAAAACAATATCATTTGACATTTAACAATCTTCTTTGAGTTTTATAGGAAGAAGATACAATTTATGAGGACTTGGATAAAAACTTTAAGAAAGATCAAGATCAAGTCATTAGAGAGCTTGTAGGCTAGTTTAGACTAGGATAGAAGGTTTACTTTAGTCCTTGTTTATCCTTGAAATGGTCTAGATAGCGAAAAGCTCAATAAACCAGCAAAATTCTGTTTTCTGTGACCTAGCGTCGTACAACGCTAGATAGAGTTACACAACGCTAGAACAGCTAAATTCATACTTTTGTGAATCAACGTTGCACAACGCTATATAGAGTTAGGCAACGCTGAGTCACAACGTTGTACAACGCTAATCAGAGTTGTACAACGCTGCAGTTAAGAAACTTGGAAAATTTCCTGAGTACCATCGTGCAACGCCATATAGCGTTGCACAACGCCACAAAAATCCCAAGTTAGCTGTGCTGTTTTTACATGAAAAGTCTCTGGAGACGTTAGCCAACGTCTTTCAGCGTTGGGTAACGTTAGCGTTGTGTGACGGCATATAGAGTTGTACAACGCTCTGTTGAATCTGTCAGAGTTGTTCCTTTTGTCTCCCTTTAGCGTTGTGTAACGCCATTCAGTGGCAAGCAACGCTCTGACAATTTCCAACGGAATTGTCGGAGCTTTCCTTTGGTTTTACACTCCTGCGTTGTGCGACGGCAAATAGCGTTGCACAACGCTCTGACAGACCAACGGCTATATTAAAGAGCCGTTAGAATTTACAACGGTCATATTCCAGCGTTGTATAACGCTATTCAGCGTTGTACAACGCTGTAGCCTGTTTTTGCTGGGGAACTGCTCATTTCGAGCCCTATATATATCCACCCCTTGTTCTCTCTCTTCAGAGAGCTTCACTTTGCAAAATTAGACCAGAATTGAGCCTTTGAGCATAGGGATACTCTCCCACTTGAGCTTTTCATAGCTAGACCATCTTGAGAGATTTAGTAGCCTCAAACACCACCGCCCCGACATTGTCGCTAGGTGTAGGTTGGAATAGGTTGAGAGCTCTTCTCCTTTGAGGCCGTTGTGCCATTCGAGTTAGGCCGATCCGCCTCGAGTGTCCTTGTGACGAGGTGATTCGGTTCGAAGTTGTAGTCCCGTTCTTGTTGGAATTGAACGGAGCGCACCCTTTCGTGGTAGCGGAACTCCCGGAGACGTACGACTAAGGCTAGCTTCTTCTAGCGGGTCGGAACTCCGTAATCACATCGCGTGTTCAATTTCTCTCTCTCTCTTTCTCTCTTTATTATCTTGCTTTGTGAATTGCTTGTGTGCTTGCTTGTATTGGGTACCAATTGAATTGTGTTAGGGTAGTTCATACCAAACCGGTCCAAAACCTTAAATCGCTTCCGCTAAACCTTGATTAAGCCGCCTCCCTTAGGGACAACAAAGTGGTATCAGAGCGGGAACCTCGATTAAGCTATTCTTAATCTCGGTTTTCGATCATGGTGGCTAGAATGGTACAAAAACCGGGTAAATTGGACCATACTTGCACAAATTTCTCTATTTGGAAAAATGGTATGGTTGGCTACCTCAAAAGCATGGGTGTTTGGTATATTGTGGCAAATGAATCTAAATTTAAACCTAATACTAACAAGCTTACCACCGAGGCCTTGAGGGAAAAGGAGGATAATGACTATGCGGTCAATGTCCTCCTAAGCTCGGTACATGAATCAATTGGTAGCACACTTGCTTGCGATTTTGATATAGCTAGGGACATATGGAGAGCCATCTTGAGTTGTTTCGAAGGAAGCCACATGGGAGGAGTCCACACGGATTCGGAGTTCGATCCATGTGCATCCGATTCGGACAACTACGAAGAACATGCATTCATTGCCAAAGAGATGGAATCCCCGATTCTTTCAAATCATTCCACTCCATCAACATCACCAAAGGCATGCTCTCCTAAGGTACATCTTCCTCTCAATGAATCCCTTAGTAGTAGTGATAGTGAGAGTGATGATGAACCAACTTGTTCAACCAAATGTGTTGATTGTGATAGGTTGAACTCTATTCTTGATGCTACCCATGATGCCTTGGTTAGGAAAGCCGATACCATAGAAACTATAAAAACCAAGATAGATGAGCTTACTTCTAAGATGGGTGAGTATGAGGCTAAAATTAAGGAGCTTGAAAAACAACTTGAAAAACAACTTGAAAAACCGATTTTAGCTCAAGCTCCTAAAACGGATTTGAAAAACCTTTTCAAAGGTCAAAAGCCTCATGACAAGTCCGGTCTTGGTTACCAAAAGCCTTATCAAACCAAGAAAAAGAACTTGTCACACAATAATGGGAAACAAGTTGCACAAACCACACAATTTCAAAAACCTAGGAATTCTCGTGGTCATGCACATATGTACCAAAGGAAACCTAGAAACACTAAAGTGCAAAACGAAAAGAATTTGCAAAATCAAGAAAAGAAGGTTTTTGTTCCAAAGGCGTCCAATAAAATTTATTTTAGAGGACCCGATGGATGGTTTTATGAATTTAAAAAGCAACACTCTTCTCAAAACCACAAAGCTCAATCCAATGAGCATAAAAAGAATGTTTCCCAACATTTCCAAAAGGATCGCAAAAAGGATTTTAATGCCTCATCCTATGATCCTAAGAAGAAGGCCGAATACCTTAGAGCCCATTACTATTCTCATTTTGTCAAGGGTTCTACCATGCCTAAGCCAACCAATGCATATTGCAACTATTGTTGTCAAAATGGTCATATCTCGTTGGAATGCAAACTTAGGAAACCAAATGGTGAGTCCAAAAGTAAGTGGGTTCCAAAAGCTTGTACCTCTAGTGGTACAACTAGTGGTATGGTAACCAATATGGCCTAAATACCAAGTTTACCCCCGGTCTTATAAGCCAAATTTTTAGGGGGAGCCTCTTTATTTCTATCTTATTTTTGTTTGAGAGGTTAAATTTGGTCACACTACTTTGAGTAGTGCTCTAAATTGGTTCTCCAATTCTTTTTCTCCAAAATTAAGGGGGAGCCATAAATTTAGGGGGAGCTTTGGTACAATTTTCACTTTTTGTCGATTTACAAAAAGGGGGAGAATTGTAGTAAAGCTTGTGAAATGCCAAAATTTAATCGCTTTACTAATGATATTGTTTTGCAAATCGTCAAAAGGGGGAGATTGTTGTACTAAACGTCTCTAGGTTTGTCGATTGCAAAACAATATCATTTGACATTTAACAATCTTCTTTGAGTTTTATAGGAAGAAGATACAATTTATGAGGACTTGGATAAAAGCTTTAAGAAAGATCAAGATCAAGTCATTAGAGAGCTTGTAGGCTAGTTTAGACTAGGATAGAAGGTTTACTTTAGTCCTTGTTTATCCTTGAAATGGTCTAGATAGCGAAAAGCTCAATAAACCAGCAAAATTCTGTTTTCTGTGACCTAGCGTCGTACAACGCTAGATAGAGTTACACAACGCTAGAACAGCTAAATTCATACTTTTGTGAATCAACGTTGCACAACGCTATATAGAGTTAGGCAACGCTGAGTCACAACGTTGTACAACGCTAATCAGAGTTGTACAACGCTGCAGTTAAGAAACTTGGAAAATTTCCTGAGTACCATCGTGCAACGCCATATAGCGTTGCACAACGCCACAAAAATCCCAAGTTAGCTGTGCTGTTTTTACATGAAAAGTCTCTGGAGACGTTAGCCAACGTCTTTCAGCGTTGGGTAACGTTAGCGTTGTGTGACGGCATATAGAGTTGTACAACGCTCTGTTGAATCTGTCAGAGTTGTTCCTTTTGTCTCCCTTTAGCGTTGTGTAACGCCATTCAGTGGCAAGCAACGCTCTGACAATTTCCAACGGAATTGTCGGAGCTTTCCTTTGGTTTTACACTCCTGCGTTGTGCGACGGCAAATAGCGTTGCACAACGCTCTGACAGACCAACGGCTATATTAAAGAGCCGTTAGAATTTACAACGGTCATATTCCAGCGTTGTATAACGCTATTCAGCGTTGTACAACGCTGTAGCCTGTTTTTGCTGGGGAACTGCTCATTTCGAGCCCTATATATATCCACCCCTTGTTCTCTCTCTTCAGAGAGCTTCACTTTGCAAAATTAGACCAGAATTGAGCCTTTGAGCATAGGGATACTCTCCCACTTGAGCTTTTCATAGCTAGACCATCTTGAGAGATTTAGTAGCCTCAAACACCACCGCCCCGACATTGTCGCTAGGTGTAGGTTGGAATAGGTTGAGAGCTCTTCTCCTTTGAGGCCGTTGTGCCATTCGAGTTAGGCCGATCCGCCTCGAGTGTCCTTGTGACGAGGTGATTCGGTTCGAAGTTGTAGTCCCGTTCTTGTTGGAATTGAACGGAGCGCACCCTTTCGTGGTAGCGGAACTCCCGGAGACGTACGACTAAGGCTAGCTTCTTCTAGCGGGTCGGAACTCCGTAATCACATCGCGTGTTCAATTTCTCTCTCTCTCTTTCTCTCTTTATTATCTTGCTTTGTGAATTGCTTGTGTGCTTGCTTGTATTGGGTACCAATTGAATTGTGTTAGGGTAGTTCATACCAAACCGGTCCAAAACCTTAAATCGCTTCCGCTAAACCTTGATTAAGCCGCCTCCCTTAGGGACAACAAAATGATACATTTTTCATTTGCTTAAGGTATGTTGGGATCTTGATCTCTCTCTGCCTTGTGGGTTGTGGCAACATTTGAAAATCAAATCGTGTGTAGCGCTACACAGTACTATGTAGCACGCATGCAGACAAAATATTTCATGCACTGTTGTGTAAATGAATATGCTCGTACTGTAAAATTTTTTATCCGTATGTTCGTTACAAGATGTGTAGCGCGACACCGGATAAGGGTTCCAACATTTGGAGTGCATTCAATACAAAACCAGGAGTGTATAGCCAAAACTTAAAAAAAAGGGTAAAAGAATCACAAGATACGACTTCCTTTTAGGTTATGTCACGTGGCACGCAGTGAGCATATATTTGACGAATATTCCATTTGGTACTGGTCTTCCATTTTCACAGCAATTCGTACTTTCAACTTTGAAGTTTGAAGAAACAAAAACAAGGGGCCACTGAAGACCAAACATCCTAGGCCTGTAGGGATGAAAACGGATCGGATACGGAGCGGATGTAGGTCTTCCCATATCCGCATCCATATTTTTTTCTCGGATACGGATACGAATACGGATGCGTTCGGATACGGATACGGTTCGGATATTAAACGGATACGGATACGGTTCGGATATTATCGGATACGGAGTCGAATACGAATATATTTTGTCGGATACGGATCATATAACGATCAATTTATTTTATTTCATTTCTTTAGAACTTTTTTTAAATTTCATATTGCGTATAAAAATTTATTATATATGAGAGTAGCTGAAGCATAAGAAAATTTTCATGTCATGCAATAAGTTATATTCAAACAATATAAATTATACGATAATAATGTAATAAGGTAAGCAGTGTACAAAATTTATTCTTTCAACCAATTAAATCCAAAATTTCATCAAAATATTATATATAATATGTATAAATTAAATTATTATTAACATTATTGGTTGGATTCTCAACAAATATATTGGATTCAATAAATCACATATATAATCGTAATTATCAAATTTATGAATTAATCAATAAAATTGCAAGCACCACATAAGTACAAATTTAATAGAATTGATCAATAAATTCAGTCTTTCCACAATTTGAATTCCAACAGTATATTTAACTATTCAATGTCAAATCATATCATGTTACCTTAAATGTCATCATACATTAAAAAAGTATATTAATCATATGTAATCAACATGATTAGAGAAAAAAAAATTAATTTTAGTATTATTATCATATATAATCGTCTCAGTAATAAAAAAATAAAAATAATTTTATGTTCTAAATAAAAATATTATTATAAGAGAACTTATCTAATAAAAATTAAGCATTATATAATTAAAAGTATTCTCTAATGTAGATAAGTAATTATATTAATTATCTTATGCCGTTAAAAATACGGATAAACGGATTAATATCTATCGGATACGGATAATATCCATGTCGGATACGAATACGGATCGGATATTGTCAAAAAACTCAAAACCATATCCGCATCCATATTTTTTTGGCGGATACGAATACGAATACGGATATGTTCGGATACGGATACGGATCGGATGTTATGCGTATTTTTCGGATTCGGATACGGATCGGAGCGGATTTTATCCGCTCCGTTTTCATCCCTATAGGCCTGTATAATCTTTTGACGGTTTTTATTTCAGGCCAAGGGCCTCAAATAAAAAGAATTCATTTCTGGAGCCGAAAAAATTAATACTAACGTTACTGTTCATATTAATTTTGATAATAACAGAAAAAAATCAAAATTTTAATACTAACGTTGCTGGATCGTCATCCCAGTTGACGAAAGCCCAATACCCTTGGATCGTCATCCCAGTTGACGATCCAAGTTTGGATCGTCATCTGAAATGACGATACAACGATCCAAGAAAAAAACACATATTAAAAAAAGATTTTGAAATTTTTTCCGTTTGGATCGTCATCCCAAATGACGAACCAAACAAAAAAAATTCAAATTCTTTTTTTTAATGCAAATTTTACATTTTAGTCCCCAAAGTATTTATTATTACAAAATATATAATTTATAATTAAAAATTAAACATAATTAAAACATCTATTATATTTTATTTACACATCGTGCGTGCTGTGTCATGTCGTGTCAAATACGATCGTGTTAGAGTCTCGTGTCGTGTTGACACGAACTACTTTTTTAACCGTGTCGTGTCGTGCTTAGTGGTGAGAAGAGTCAACATAACACGCATTCTAACACGACACGACTGACACGATCGTGTCGTGTCGTGTTGACACGACTGACACGATCGTGTCGTGTCGTGTTGAAACGTTGTGTTAGTCGTGTCAAATCGTGTCAGATTATTTTATTATTTTTTTAATTAAAAATAAAAATTAAGAAAAAAATTACTAAACGTTATAATTTATTATGTAATTAAGTTTAAAGTTTTTATTAATATTTTTTATAAAAAATAATAATTAAATTAAAACAATATTATGATTTAAATGATGGTAAATAATATGATGTGGTATTATAAATTGAAAATAAATTATTAATTTTGCTTAAATAATCAACATTAATAATTAGATTTGTGTTGAGGTGTCGTGTTAATTCGTGTTCGTGTCGTGTTGCGTGTCGAATCGTGTCGTGTTGAATCGTGTCAAACTTTCTAATGTTCCAACACGACACAATTATGACATGACATGTCGTGTCGTGCCAATTTTGTATTCGTGTCGCGTCGCGTCGTGTCGTGTCAACACGCACATCATGTCGTGCCAACACGCACATATTATTATATATAATTAAAATTTATTATTATATATTTAATACATAATATTTACCATCATTTAAATCATAATATTGTTCTAATTTAATTATTATTTTTTATAAAAAATATTAATAAAAACTTTAAACTTAATTACATAATAAATTATAACGTTTAGTAATTTTTTTCTTAATTTTTATTTTTAATTAAAAAAATAATAAAATAACCTGACACGATTTGACACGACTAACACAACGTTTCAACACGACACGACACGATCGTGTCAGTCGTGTCGTGTTAGAATGCGTGTTATGTTGACTCTTCTCACCACTAAGCACGACACGACACAGTTAAAAAAGTAGTTCGTGTCAACACGACACGAGACTCTAACACGATCGTGTTTGACACGACATGACACGGCACACACGATGTGTAAATAAAATATAATAGATGTTTTAATTATGTTTAATTTTTAATTATAAATTATATATTTTGTAATAATAAAAACTTTGGGGACTAAAATGTAAAATTTGCATTAAAAAAAAGAATTTGAAATTTTTTTGTTTGGATCGTCATTTGGGATGACGATCCAAACGAAAAAAATTTCAAAATCTTTTTTTTAATATGTGTTTTTTCTTTGGATCGTTGGATCGTCATTTCGGATGACGATCCAAGCTTGGATCGTCAACTGGGATGACGATCCAGCAACGTTAGTATTAAAATTTTGATTTTTTTCTGTTATTATCAAAATTAATATGAACAGTAACGTTAGTATTAATATTTTCGGTTTCCGGAGCAATTCCCCTTATTTATTATTTATAATAATGCCACGTATCCATACATGAAAAACATCGATAGAATAAATAAATAAAATTTTAAAAATTATAGGGAGCAAAAGAAGAGCCGAGTTAGTCCTATGAATGAGTCAATCCATTATTAAAAGGTGAAGAAACCAATTGTTAGTTTTCCTCAAAAGAAAATTTGGGATTTTGAGTACATATTGGCCTTGATTTAAAATGATTGTATCCTGAATTAATTAAATTGATAATTTGATATCCAATCCAAGATGTAGAACTTGGTAAACGGAGCCTTTCCAATTATAACTGTAGGCAACAGGGATGCAACATTCAAATGTAGGGTGAGGCAACAAGGTTGCATTAGTTGTTAGTTAACTAGTTAAAAAGAATTAAAAGACAGCAAAAGGTGTTTAAATATTCATGTTGGAAGTGGGTTAGAGCAGATGCCAGAGAACTTATGTACCTTTTCTTATTTAAATAAAATATAATTTATTTGATGTAATTTGAAAGCTGATTGGGTGTTGGTCGAAACAAATTAAATAAGACCTCTAAATGTTCAAATTATGCTGTAGGTGACATTATTTATCAAATTGAACCTATTTTAGTACTAGTGTACTACATTTGACGCATAATATTGTATATATAGTTTTAATTTTGTTTTTGAATTTTGATTAATTTTGACTTCCGCTGTTATATATTGTGATATAGAGGATATATTATTTTACTGATAAATAACAGCAGTTGTTGTTCGTGCTGATGCTTTTTGGGTGTTCAAGTCTACCTCTTATGCGTCATATATGTTTAGCTTCAATAACTCTTAGATGTTGTATGTTTGCTTAAGCTGTAGTGTGCCTTTTTAAAAAAAAAAAAAAACTGATAGTCACTGTCAGGACATCTCAAATAATAATAATTACAACATTTGCTGAGTCTATTAGTAGTAAACAAACGAAATCTAACGCATCAAGAAAAATTTTATTACTTCCAAAAAAAACGAGAAAGGGCAAACCGCAATGAAATTACAGGTTAAATAACAGCTTTCGTCATAATATTGTGTCGCATGCCTTCTATTTTAACATGGACAACTATAAATTATTTTTAAGCCGCTTTCTAGTCTCTCAAAAAAAAAAAAACTATAAATTATTTTCTGTGCTTTTCAATTAGTTAAAATAAATATACATGCCTGTTGACTCTCTTTGGAATCTGAACATTTTAATAAGTCCTTTCATTTTGTGAATATTATTTGCCTCCTTTTGGTGCTACTACTTTGCAGTTAAGTCCTCCTTACTAGAGCGCGACTCTTAAGAATGAAGCACTAATTGAAAGATCAAGATGTAATGAATATCATCAAACAGTACACGTACACCTTAATTTGTACAGACCATTCCCCTCCCAAATCTTGAACTGAGTCAAGCGTGTGCTAAGCGTTCTTGACTACTTGAGTACTTGTCGATTTAATTTTTCATAATATGTGCTCATTTTTATTTCCTAGTTTCTTGGTGGGATAGGTACTCCAAAAACAATATGTTGATAGCTAATGGATTCTTTAAAATACAGTTTGGTTATTTTTTTATGACCACCTTACCTTATTACTATATTTGCATGTATTCCAGCTGCAAAGTATGGATCCTAAAAATGATAATAATAATTCTTATAAAGGAGAAGGTAGAGATGCGAAATGATTGCTTGATTTTATTTTAAAAGATCTTATTTAAAAAAAAAAAGGAAATTACAATGAAAAGAAGATACTAAATTTACATTTATTCACAGCATCTTTTTTCAATGCATGGCTTATTTAAAAAGCAAAACCATGCACAAACAAGAGACCCTCTGAAATAATACACACAAGGGGCTCTAATTCAATTTTAGCCTTAAACTAAAACATTGGGCCAAGATCATTTAAAGCAATCATGCCTAAAAACTTCTAGAAGGACCAGTTTCTCAGCATAGAAGGCCCAGGTCCAAAAATCTGATCCAGTACAATCACAACTGCCATGGCCAGACACTTGTCAAATTCTGACTGGACAACTAGCCTGAACACGTCATTACCCAGTGACACGCCTGTTTTGCTCTCCTTCTGGCGAATTTCTGCTACTGCATATCCCTGCGGGTTGTATATTGCGCAGTTGCGGTGGTGGTACGAGCCGTCTACACGGTATGTTGAGCCGTTACCTGAGCTGCCAGGCGTCATGTAAAGTAGAGCTTTCGTCGGACGAAGAGCGACATGCTTTTTGATGGAGAAGAGAGGTCGTGTGCATTCCTCGCCGTTGTATATTAACCATTGATCACTCAAGCTAAGTTTCTGGATTGAAAGAAACAATAATATTATAAGATTAATATTATACTTTTTTTCTTAATAGTATAGGTTGGATGAACTGTAGCCTTAAGGCTTAATACAGCAATAATTGCTACAGCACTTTGGAAAAGTATGCTACGGGAACATTCTAGATCTTCATTAATGTTGTTGACTAACTGAAAAATGATCCAAAAGGAAACTTGCACGTCTAATCATTGATGTCACACTGTCTAGCTCCTAATTAAGACCTACCAATTTTTCACCCATATAATTAAGTAAATGGAAATTGGTGATTTCAAAATTGCAAACAGCCTATGTGCAATTAATGTTTGCATTAGAATTTAAACATTTGCAAGTTGCAACCAACTTGGTTTGAGAACTATGCTTACTGAATCTATGCTCTAGGATAATAAAGACCTTAAATTTGTACTAAACCAACGTTTAACACGAAATAAACACTCATTTCTTTCGGAAAAAGAGCACCCTTATGTACTCACATCATACATATCCTCATATATCCTATTATTCTTTATCGAAATCTATTTCATACCTTCCGTCGAATGGTAAGGACGGAATTTCCACATGAATCCATCAGCACGATCTCTCCTCGATATTCTGATGCGTAATTATCAACCCGAAAAACTAGGTTCCCCTTGGAATCAAAAACCGTAAACCCGTTGCAGTTGAACAGAAGCGACTTCCTCCACACGGTTAGCACTTCTGGCTCGTGCTGCTGCTGATCAGCAACACTTGCATTTGCCAATCTTGGCATCTCATTTGCTGGTGCAACAACATTTGGATGAACCTTTGTCATTTGTCTAAGATTAGAAAGCTCAAAATTGGAGGTTGTTTGATGGTCCAGATTTCTTCTTCTAATTTATTTTTTGGTTGTGAGTAGAAGAAGATGGCATGACTAGGTCTTATATATACCCACATTTTACGGACAAAAATACCCCCGGTACTCTGTTGCAGACGTGGCATATGGTGGAATAAGAATTTGATTATGGGTATTAATTAATGAGAGGTTGATTTGTCCTGGTGTTTGCTTTCCCTAAAAAGAAAAAAGAGATGAAAGGGACTTAATTGAAAAATTAGTGAAAGATGCATAAGTGATCAAGTCTTGGGCGGCTTGGTGGGAGTAGCATCAAAGTTATGGTCGGCTGACGACTATTGGGAGGCTTTATTTAAAAGAAATGATAATTTAAAAAAGTTAGATGCATTGCTAGTTTCCAGAAAAGCAATTTTATAATTGAGTAGGGTTGAAGATTCGCAGTTAAACCTACATTAAAAAGGACGATTAGGTGAGGCCGTGAGGGATCACGCCTTACAAGCTGTATGAATTTGTATATTATCTCCTTCCATACATGCAATGTATATCTGTAAACAGAAGCCATGGAGCTTCATTTTAGTTCTCCTTTTCTAAAGAAATACGGAATGTATCGAGCTGACTTGTCAAAAATAAATACGTAAGAGATGTAATCAAAGCCAGTAAGAGATGAATATCAGTTATCTTTTATAACTTCAAACTTACATTGTTATAAAAGAAATGTAGTCAAACACTAGGAAGCTACCGAATGAGTAATGCTCTCGCTATCTTGTATAAAGTTTAATCACAGTAATAATAAAAAGGAAGATGATTAATTACTTGAGGATAATTTAATTTGACAAACTAATCACACATTTTTTTAAAAAAATCAAGTCAACGATCATTGCAAATTTCTAATTTTTAAATATGTTGTTGAATACGTATAGATAGAGTATTAATCAAATTTCATGCAATTTAAATATTATATTCAGTGATGCATCAGACCGTTCAAACGCCCAAATCACTTGCTTAACTGTAGATCATGCACCATATGGTCCATATCTCAATTCTTTATATAGAATGATACTGCATATCAATTCTGCTTAGAATATAAATTTATAATTTCAACTTTATTTCTTATGATAATAAAAATTATAACATAAATTATCTAGTGATTTCTTCCTAAATTAACAATGTTTTATCTGAAAGTCAAACAACAGAAAAAAAAAATCCAGCTTCGAAATAATGACTACATATGAAATCAGGAATAAATATTTCAAATTACTTTTTAACTACATGTGTGTGTAATTTAATTAATAAAATGAGAAAAATCATAATATTTATTTTACTCGATATATGTGTTAATTTTATTGCAAATAAATGTGCATTTTAGGATGACATTTGAAGTTCAAGAAAATAAGTATTCATTTCGTTCCAAACGGAGCATTTTTTTCATATTAATATGTGCATTCTTGAGAGTCCAGGTGAGAAATTGGAAGTGCAAGATAATTGTTGACAATTATTAAAACATATTTTGAAAAACTACACAAGTGTTTTTTTTTTAGCTAAAACAACTGTCCATTTTAATAAAGTCAAATGCATATTATCACATAGTAAAGTATTGATTTCAATATAGCAACTCTTCGAATTATAAATTGATTGTTAGAGAAGCCGGAATTTTAAAACTTCAGCTTATTTTGTGACGTACTAATTTTAAGATTTGAAACTAAAATTGAATTCCTGAAAAGTATTAGCTGTTATAAATTTTACAAAATTATGCCGCGATTTAGACTTACAAGAGACACTTTACAAGTCGTCCTTTGATTTTACTAAAATTTCCAATGCCAATTCTTGCATATTGATTCAGCGAAATTATTTACAAATTCGGTCCTTCAATTTACAAATTTTACAAAAATGATCTGTCGGTAATATAATATCACCTCCCCTCTCTAGTGATAATGATTATCCGTTAGGAACCTCCCTGTCTGTCACTACGAAGTGGCTAATAATGGCTCCGTTTGGATGGCTTCTTCCCGGAATAAGGAATAAGAAATAACCACTTTTTACCAATAAATTTATTTCTAACCATCCAAACTTTTCACAAAAGTTACACACTTCCCAATAAATTTACCCCTTCCCAATAAATTTCTTCCCTTCTTCCTTCTTCCTACCTTATTCTCAACACATCCAAACGGAGCCAATGAAAGACTTCTCATTGTCGTTTTCCTCCGTGTTTTGTTTTTTCCCCAAACTTTAGTGAAGAAGATTAATCAAAGTTTAGAATTGGCGTGACCGTGTGGCGTGTGAGCGTGTGCAACGCCGTCTCGCATTATTCGCCTCGTCTTTTCTAATTCCCAAAATTATTTTTGTTTTTTTGCTATTTTCAATCTTTTTGGGTCAATACGTACTGTATTATTTTGACAATATTATTCTCTGTTTGCGTTTTCTTTTGTTTTATTTGGACATTCCATTTGCAAGCTGTTAGTTTTGAAAAGGAATCATCATGAGATAGGTTAAAATCAGTTGCGACTGACGGATGAGATCGTCAACTACGATCAAATTTTAATTTTCGAGATTTTAACCGTCGATCTGAACCGCTCAATGTGTTATTCATGTTGAAATCTTATTGGAGACAAAATTTTATATTTTTCTAAAATTTTTTAGTATTTGTTTAGTATTTTACAAAATTTTTAATCTAAACAATTCTAGACACTTCAATAACTATGATTTTTAAAAATCTCAAAATATAGTAAATAAAATCAGAAAAATGTAAAATTTGGTCTCTAATGAGATTTCAATATGATAAACACATTGAACTGTTTAGATTAGCCATTAGAACCTCAATTGTCAGTCTTGACTGATTTTAGCCCATCTCCAAAAACATTGATCTATTAAGTACAAGTTTATACGGAACGTGAACAGTACGTTTAAATGGTTATTCTTTCGTATCTTACTATTTGTTTAATATATATATATTTTTTTTTGAAAGATGAGGGATCTTAACAATCATATAATGACAATTTTTAGAAAGTAATTTATATTTAATATGATCTATATAGTGCCTAGCTACATACTGCATTTATAAAAGTTATGAAATTTGATATACATCTTTACCGGTGTGAATGACTTAAATTTTCAGCTATTACTGATAGTCTGATACACTATCTATTATTCAAATTCAGTTTCTCTTTATTTTCAATTTATTTTGTTGATTAAAAGATTATTGTCATAATTATCAAGTTATGCATCGTAAAGTGAAATTTTACTCGGAGACATGAGTAATTTTTTGGTATTTATAACTGCTATTATGAACTTTCGGATGTTTTAAAAAATATATATAAAATTGCTAATTTCAACACTAATCTTTGTGTTGAGAACAAATAGGAAAAGAGACAGCTGGCCTCAGAGATACTCATCATTGACCAAATTAGAAGGAACGCATCCATCAAATCACAATAGATTTGGGTTACAAATCCTTCTGTATATATTTCCATGTATAGCCAATAGGAACGTTAGGAATTTTCCTAACTTGTAAAAATGACCGTTAGCCATCTGCCTATAAATAGGCTTGTAAAGCAAAGTGTAAAAACATCAGAATAAAGAAATCTTTATCCATCATTTGTCTCAAATCCTCGATATGGTATCAGAGCATGTCTGAATCGTGTGCTTCCGCATAAATTTCTAGCAAAATCAACACACAAAAAAAAAAATCATGTCTAATCCAACAGACAAAGACCAGCAACCAAATCCAACACCACTAAATCAACTCATCACTTCTCAGAAAACTATGCCTGATTTCAACTCATCGCAAAAGCTGACCAGTGTACCTCTTGATGGGCCAAACTACCTGGCGTGGTCAAAGGCGGCCAAGACGTCCCTCAAAGGCAAAGGTTTGCTAGGGTTCATCAATGGCAATCGACCGAGACCGACAAGCACAGGAGATGCCCAGGAAAATTGGGATATACTTGATGGTCAAACTTTTACTTTAATTCTTAATTCTTTAAATCCTCAATTAAATGAGATTTTTGTTCACTGTGAAACCGCAAAAGAATTGTGGGAAGCCATCCAAGATCAGTATAACCAATTAAGCAACAACTCCCACATTTTTCAAATCAAAAAAGAACTTGTCAGAATTGTACAAGGAAACCAAACAGTAAGCCAACTCATAGGCCAAGTGAAATCCAAATACCAAGAACTCAAAATCTATAGGCCTATTACTACTGACCTGTCTGTGCTCCAAGAAAGGGATGAGTTAGATCAGATTTACACATTCCTCGACGCCCTTGACTCGAGCTACGACAATCTCAAGGCCCAAATTCTCGGCAGCACTGATCGCCTCACATTTTCTGGTGTGACGGCTCGAGTTCAGCAAGAGGAATCAAGGCGAGCGGCGATGCACATCTCTGACCAGAACCCAAAGCCAGAGGGTCACGCCTTCGCAGCCATGACTTCCCAAGCCACTCGAGGACAGAAAAATGCAGGCCAGTGGTGCACGCACTGCAATAAGGCCGGCCATCTCAAAGAAGGTTGCTGGATCCTCTACCCGCATCTCAAACCTAAGTGGAAGGGCCAAGGCGGCAGAGGAGGTGGTCGAAACCAAGGGGAGCCGCCGCGCAAGGCGTATCTGGCGGAAAACCTAGCCGCTTCGAGTCAGGGGGAGATGAAGGAGGAAGGATCGTATGGGTCCAGCGAAGATCGATTTATTAGACTCGAATCCGAAATTAACCGATTAGCTTCTCTTCTGGGTCAGCGTGGCCCAGCAGGTTTTATATCTAAACCTTTTATCAACTCTTGTCTAGCCCAAAAGAATAGTAATGAAATTGCAAACCCAAAAATGAAACAGAATGGTCGGTTCATACTATCCGAATTAGACCTAGTTGAGAATAATAATAGCAAATGCAAGTTTTATAATAATAAATGTCTGGCTATTGGGTTTGCACCTAAAATAGTTCCAAATGAATGTACCAAATGGATTTTGGATTCCGGAGCAACTGATCATATGACTGGAAATCAAAAATTACTTAAAAATTATCGAATGATTAAGGATGACCAGTTCTTTACTGTTGCCAACAACGAAAAAGTTAAAATCAAGGGTTGGGGGATGATAAGCATTTTTCCTAAGAATTTTCTCCAAGATGTTTTTTTTGTCGAAAACTGCTCTGTGAATTTACTTTCTATTAGCAAACTTGCAAAAGAATTAAATTGTGAAATTATTTTTAAAGAAAATGTTGCAATTTTTCAGGATCTAATCACCAAGGAGAAGATTGGTGAAGGTTTTCTAGAAAATGGACTTTATTTTTTGGATAGCAACAAGTTTAGTTTTAATATTTCAAAAGATGAAGATTTGAGCAACCTTTGGCACCGGCGTGTTGGACATCCTTCCGACAAAATTTTGAAAACTATGTTTAATTTTTCAAATTTGGATTGTAATAATTGCGAGGTGTGTAAATTTGCCAAACACACCAAACTTCCTTTTTCTGATTCAAAAAATAAAAGTAGTGAACTTTTTGAACTTGTTCATTCTGACGTTTGGGGACCTGCCCCCGTAAATTCTTATAATAATTATAGATATTTTGTCCTTTTTATAGATGATTTTTCGCGAACAACGTGGTTATATTTGATGAAAAATAAAAGTGAGGTTTTTTCGCATTTTCAAACTTTCTCTAATTTAGTAGAAACGCAATATAATAAGAAAATCAAAATTTTTAGAACCGACAACGGAACTGAATTTATCAACCAAAATTTTTCAACATATTTGAAACAAAAAGGTATTTTGCATCAAACTTCATGTGTTTATACCCCGCAACAAAACGGTATTTCTGAAAGGAAAAATCGTCATCTTCTTGAAGTAACTAGAGCACTTTTATTTCAAACTAATGTTCCAAAAATTTTCTGGTCGGAAGCGGTTCTCACTGCCGTCTATTTGATTAATAGAGTGCCAAGTGTTAAACTGAATTTGAAGAGCCCTTTAGAAATTCTTTATGGACGAAAAATTAATTTAGATCATTTGAAAATTTTTGGATGTACAAGTTTTGTACATAAAAATAGAATTGATAAACTTGATTTTACCTCTATAAAAACTTTTTTTTAGGATATTCCACTCAAAAGAAAGGATACAAATGCTATGACCCCAAGGAAAAGAAACTGTACATTTCAAGACATGTAACTTTCTTTGAAAATGAGCCTTACTTTAAAAATATTGAAGAAAATCAAGGTGAACAAATCAATTCTAGTGATTTTGTTTTACCGTGCATATCTAACGAAAGAACAAGAGAAGTTCTTGTAGAAAATGTCATTAATGAAACAGGTGAAGAAGAACAGGAGAATGATGAGACCGAAGAAATTGTGGAGGTTCAAGCTCCAGAAGTTGATCAAACGTTGAGAAGATCAACACGCCAAACACATACTCCCGCCAGGTTAAAGGATTTTGTAAGCTATACGGTACAGTATCCTATTCAAGATTATGTTTCCTATAAAAATATTTCAAAAGAACATTATGCCTTTGTGAATGTCATTTCAACAATGGACGAACCAGCTACCTTTGAGGAAGCAAAAAGGGAACCAAAATGGTGTAAGGCAATGGAAGAAGAACTTTATGCCTTAGAAAAAAATCAAACATGGACGATATGCCCTCTACCAAAAAATAAGAAACCCGTAGGATGTAAATGGGTATATAAAATTAAATATAATAGTAATGGAACTATAGAACGGTATAAAGCTAGGTTAGTGGCCAAAGGGTATACACAAACATATGGAATTGATTATCATGAGACCTTTGCACCCGTAGCAAAAATGAACACAGTCAGGATCCTTTTATCTATAGCTGTTAATAATGGTTGGGGGCTTCACCAAATGGATGTTAAAAATGCCTTTCTTCAAGGTACACTTGAGGAAGAGGTGTACATGACCTTGCCCCCAGGTCATAAAAGAGAACACGTACCTAACCTTGTTTGTAGGCTAAATAAATCTATCTATGGACTGAAGCAATCTCCAAGAGCATGGTATGGAAAACTAAGTAACTTTTTACGTTCTTGCAGTTTCAAAACTAGTTGGGCCGATATATCTTTGTTTACAAAACATAATGAGTATGGTACAACAGCAGTTTTAGTCTATGTCGATGATATTATTATAACAGGGAATAATCAACTAGAAATTGATTCTATAAAAAATAGTCTTAAACAAAAATTTGACATTAAAGATTTAGGAAAATTGAAATATTTTCTAGGAATTGAAATTGCACACTCATCAAAAGGTTTGTTTATTTCCCAAAGAAAATATGTACTTGACTTACTTAAAGAAACTGGTAAATTAGGGTGTAAGCCAGCATCAACCCCTATTGACATAAATGTAAAACTCAATACCGAGGATGGCGAACCTCTTAAAGACATCAACCAATATCAAAAACTTGTGGGAAAATTAATATACTTGACCGTAACCAGACCTGACTTGTCTTTTGCTGTAAGCCAAGTTAGCAAATTCATGCATGCACCGAGAACACCCCATATAGATGCCGTTAACAGGATACTTAGATATTTAAAAAGCTCCCCTGGAAAGGGAATTTGGATGAGGAATAATAATACTAATACAGTGTGTGGCTATTCCGATGCAGATTGGGCCGGAAGTTTTGATAGAAAATCGACAACCGGTTTTTGCACATTTGTAGGCGGAAATTTAGTCACATGGAAAAGCAAGAAGCAGAATGTTGTGGCACGATCAAGCGCTGAAGCAGAATATCGAGCCATGGCATCCACTGCAAGCGAGTTGACATGGATTAAGCAGCTCCTAAACGACTTATACATCAATCACAAAGAACCGATGAAGATGTTCTGTGATAATCAAGCAGCAAGACACATTGCAGCAAATCCAGTCTTCCATGAACGAACCAAGCATATAGAAGTGGACTGTCATTTCATTCGAGAAAAAATTCAAGCTAAAGAGATTGAAACTCCTTTTGTTAGGAGTGGAGATCAACTAGCAGATATCTTCACAAAGGGACTCTACATAAATGCTTTTGAAAAAATTACATGCAAGTTAGGATTACATGATATTTATAATCCTAACTTGAGGGGGAGTGTTGAGAACAAATAGGAAAAGAGACAGCTGGCCTCAGAGATACTCATCATTGACCAAATTAGAAGGAACGCATCCATCAAATCACAATAGATTTGGGTTACAAATCCTTCTGTATATATTTCCATGTATAGCCAATAGGAACGTTAGGAATTTTCCTAACTTGTAAAAATGACCGTTAGCCATCTGCCTATAAATAGGCTTGTAAAGCAAAGTGTAAAAACATCAGAATAAAGAAATCTTTATCCATCATTTGTCTCAAATCCTCGATACTTTGAAAATAAAGAAGTATAGACTTTTCTTTTTTGATGAAGTTTAAACTTCAAGAAAACGATAGGATGAACAAATATTTTTGTCTTTATATCTATTTTTTTCTGACACAATTTATTGCAGCTGATGTTTGCCATCTCTCTCTCTCTCTCTCTCTCTCTCTCTCTCTCTCTCTCTAAACTTTTCTCTGGGCGTGTGCCAAAGAAGAGTCGGTTGATTGTATTCGAGGTTTATTGACTTGTGGATGTGTTTGGTTGAGTCGGAAATAGCAGCGTTACCGTTTATCGAAAAATTTTGGTAATATCGGATATCGAAACGGTAGCCGAAATGGCGGTATCCGATATTTAGAGAGGAAATATCGGAAAATTTCAGAAAAATACTGGGTTTCGGTCACTGACCAGTATGTATGCCGGTAAGATATTGAAAACCATGGGAAATATGGTACAAGAATAAGGAATTTCGATTTGCGTGCTTATTTTTATTCTTTATTTTTATATTATGATTTTGTTAGTATAGAAATAAGGACCCAAATTCTTTATTCTTATACCTTTTGTTTTACACAAGAATAAAAATAAGCACGCAAACCGAAATTTCTTATTCTTCTATCCTATTCCGGACTCATCCAAACACACCCGCATATACTTAAAAGAAAATTAAAAAGAAAAAAAGAAAACTTTGAGAACAACAAAGAAATGCTGTTGATTTCAAGCTTAGAACGAACCCAAATCTTTTCTTTTTTTCTTTCCAGCTACTTGTGTCAAACAAAATAGAAAAGATAAACTAAATTGTTCGTTGTACTATTTCTCAAAATTTGGCATTTAAAGAGTTATGTATTATTTTGCATTGAAAGGTTGTCAAATTGGAAAATAGATTATTTTTTTTTTGAGGTCTCGAAAATAGACTATTATTTTCCTGGAGACAAAGAATAGTTGAAATGATATCACACGAAGCAAAGTTGGGCTAAAAAAAAAATTCTAACAATACAATAGAGGAGAAAGTACGAAGTACCATTAGCTTCTTGGAGGTACAACTATTAGTGCTGATGATTAGATTAAGCAAGAACCATATACTAATCCCAAAAGCTTAGTTCAGTTTTGCTTTTTGCAACCTCACGAAAACATGGCAACATGTCTCAAACAACCTTGTTGTGCTTGCCCCCCTTAATATCAACTCAACTATTTAGAATTTCCAAAAAGAAAAGGGAAAAAATTGTAGAACTCAATTTTTTAAGATAGCGAGTACAAGTCAATTTTTAAGATAATTTCTGATAACGAGTGATTCCGACCGTGCGATTTGAAAGAGAGATCGAGATCAATCTACGAGATCCCAATTTATGTTTCAGATTGAAGGGTGGCCGGGTATCGATCTCCATTCAATAATTATGCTTATAAGAAATGGTACAATATTCGAGAGATGCCATCTTTTACCATACATTTTTAATAAGTGATGAGGAACACAAACAACCTGAGTGGTGTAGGAAGCAGATTGATAAAATGCCCATCTATTTATTTATTTTAATCGATCTACTATTTGAAATTGGTTTGATAAGTTTTACAGCCTGATTTCAACTAGATTGTCTGAATTACCAAACTTTTTTTTTCCCCCTTGAAGGCCGTTTGACGAGTGCCAAACAAGCATTTTTCTCCCATAAAAAAATACAAATTAAATGTTTTTTTTTTAGAAAAGCTTGACAGTGGCTGTCAAGTAGTGGTACACCGGTAAAAAAAAAAGAAGACATGAAAAAGACATGCAAATTAAATGTTTAAGAAGCCAAAGAAAAGAAAAGAAAAGAGAATTTATAGCTGAATAATAGAAAACGAAACCTACGTACAGTAAGGTCTTATGGCCAACGATGACCTAACTTTACAACCATCTCCTATTTTGACACGTTAGAAGATGAGAGATCTCCTTATTTTATATGCAATTAATCCAATAATCAGACGATCGAGGAATTCATCTGCCCCAACTACCCGACCAGCCTTCGGAAAAAAAAAAAAATTCATCTGCCCAGCTTTAGATTTGATATTTCTTTCTAGTGCTGCGCTACGTCGTGTAGTGCAACAATTTAGATCTTTCAAAATCAATTTACAAATCTGTATTTATTACAGAAAAATTGACACAAATTAGAGAAAACCGTTAGATTAATTTTGAAAAATTCAAACTGATGCGCTACACCGGATTTCATCAGGCATTCATCTAAATTTATTTATTTTTAATAAAATTATAAAACATATTTAGTTTTTGCTTTGTCCGACCACTACATATTATAGTGTGGAAATTTTCAGAATAAACTAACTTGACATTCTTAATTAATAAAAGATAATTTGAATTTTAAAATTCGATATTTAGAACCTGATCTATACTCTATATATTTCATACATAATACAGAAATAAAATTGATTCATCAAAACATTTAAGAGTTTCAGTGGTTCAGATTTTAATGATTTATATTGAAATACTAAATAGCATTTAAATTTTATGAAATTTGATATACAATAAATCTAACAAGCAGCATATGTCTATTAGCCTTTTTCTATTTTCATTTTTTTTACAAAATTGAATAAAAAAAAATGTGTTAAAATTTCACACATTATATGAGGAGGAAGTTTTATATGCAGTTATGCACTATGATGCATAGGCTTTTCTATGTATCGCGGTCTTTTTTATCGGTATTTTTGAAAAGTGACAAATCTAAGTTAACCAATCTAATCTACATATTGAAATCTCGTAGCAAACCAATTTTTTTTTTAAATTTTATTACTATTTTTTCGATTTTTTTAAAACCTACCATTTTTAAAATTTTTAGAATGTTCTAAATAGTAATTTGTGCCTTGATAACAATTATCCCAAAAATTCTTCATCCCTTTCATCCCCTAGCGACACATTTTCTCTCTTTCCTTATCCTTTTCGTTGTTGAAATCTCATCCCTATTATTCACCCTATCTTCCAGAGCGTATCCTCCTAGCATTTTCTTTTCGTCCCTTCACCTCATAATTATGACAATTATTATTTTTATACACTAAATATCCTAGTTCTATATATATGCTAATTGTTGTAGTTTTGTATGTTAATTGTCCTAGTTTTACGATAATATTATTTTCCAATATATAGTTAGTATTATTATTGTTCGGGTAAAATGCTAATTGTCCTAGTTTTGTATGCTAATTTTCTTAGTTTTGTATACTAATTGTTCTAGTATTGTATTTAATTGTCCTAGTTTCATCACAGTAAGTATTATTTTTCAACATAGTATTATTGTTCGGGTAAAATGTTAATTGTCATAATTTTGTATACTAATTGTCTTGGTTTTGTATTTAATTGTCCTAATTTTCAGGACATTTAGTATTATTGTTTGTATAAATTTTAATTGTCCTAGTTTTTATATGTCCATTGTTCTAGTTTTGTATACTAATTGTCGTGGAAAGAAGAGTCATTGTACTTGAAAAATAATAATAATTGTCTTGAAAAAAAATTAATTATCTTGGAAAAAAATGAGTACGATCTGGATGCATACTAATTGTCAAGATGGGGGGAGGGGGACAGTAGGGGATGATGTTGGAGTTATGTCCTAGAAGTCAATAATTTAATGACTTAAATATTAGTTTATGTTATGGATGATATTTTATCATCTGTTCCTAGGTTTATTATTGACAGATTATTCATGTTGAGGATCTGAATTGTAGATCACTGTGGATCATTCTTTAGAATGACAATAATAAATCTAAACGGTCCATAATTTTGATAATTAACAAGGAACATTAATTATCATATAAGATTAGTATGCAAGTTAAGTGATGATTAAGTTCTACAAATCATAGGTAAAGAGTTACCAACTTAATTGCATATGTGTATGCTATGAAACATAGTACAGGACTTGACCCAACGAAATAAATATATGGATTGTGTTATGTGTCATTATTTATTTCGTTATGATTTTGGTTCTAAGTTTGAGATGATTATCTTTTCCACATGAGGATAGGTTCTATAAATCTTGTCTACCGCTGATTCCCGTTAAGGGCTGCTATACGGACTTGATTTACGTTCTCTTGAATTGAGCGGGAAAAAGCTAATCATCAAGAAAACCGTATGTCCCTCATTAATTCACTTAGTGAGTGACGATATCTGTTTGGGCCCCTTGATGGAGTTGAATCGTATGCGCGCAACTAAGCGATCAACTCTAGATCAAGAAACGTATAAATTGCAAGAATGACACATTCCTATCTTGGATTATACGATGATATCGTGTGACATAAGAATCAAAATAGAGAAACATATTTATTCTCTCATGCAGGATTTAAATACTGTAGCAGTACATTATTTATGTGAATTGGGAATCATAACGTGTTGCTAGATACCGCTTATGATTATTGGAATTAAATAACGATTTAATTCCATGCCCAAATTAACATAAATTCTCAAAGGATCACACAAATAGGACTTTGACCATACGTGCATTATTTATTTATTCGCAGTAGCGAGTACTGTGGAAATATGATGAGTTGATTAATTAATTATATACCGTTGCAAACCGTTATAATTAATTAAGTCAAATGGATCATATAGAAATAAATTAATGTACATGATAATCCTAAAATGATTATCAATATATTGATAATTAATTTTATTCAACACACTTTAATTTAATTAAGTGAATTAAATTGAAGTATAGGCTTGTAATTTAATAGTCTATTTGAGCCTAAATTGAATGCAACTTGAAAGGCCTATTAAATAATTGATTTAATATGGACTAAGAGAGATTGAACAAACATAACACATGGACCATAAGGCCCATGTATATGGCCGGCCACATAGTGGCATACTTGTAATTTGTTACAAGTGCTAAGAGGGGATGGAGCTCTATATAAGGACCACTTAAAGAAGCAAAATCTAACCTTCTCTCCTTGCCTCCTTTCTTTCTCTCTAGCCGCCACCACCTCCATGGGCAGAATTTTGATTCTCCCATGAAGGTCTCTCTCTCCCTTGCATTTCTATAGGTCTCATGTGTTGAGAATAGCTATTCCAAAAGGTTAATTGCTAGAATTACTTGAAGAATGGCAAAAGGATTAGCTATCTCCTTTCTCTTGCTAGCACAAGATTTGGAACATGGCCAAATTCCTTGGTGGACTCGAGGCCGATTAGAAGGAGGCGCATGGAGGCACGCCATCGACTCCCATGCCGTGGTCGAGCTCCGCAAATACGATTTCGCGGGAGGTACATTTCACCTACACCTTCTCTTGTGTCGATTGACTTAGCACTAGATCCTTACACTTGTTTGTGGTTAATTAAGTGTAATTAGCTTCAAAAATTAAAATTGTGCATTTCCTAACAGATGATGTATGTAGGCACTGGATGGATAGATAATGAAGACATAAATTGAAATGGTTAATTAATGAGGATGCCGGGCAAGTTTTTGAAAATGAAAAAAAATTAAATACGTCATCAGAGGATGACGGAATCTCTGGAATGATGTTAAGTAATTCCGATAGTAATTTGTTTCCAAAAATGGAGATGTGCTACAATATTTTGCAAGGTAATAGGTCCATTTCACTTCACCCCTCGCTTCTTTATTTATTTTTTGGATAAACCAAATAGCGACTATCAGGTTTATCCATAAAAAAGAAGCGAGGGGTGATCTGAACCGTTCAATCTATTCTCCATATTAAAAACTTTTTAGAAACAAAAATCTTTTATTTTTCAATTTTTTTTTTGCTATTTTTATTTTGTTTTCTAGGAAAAGTACTATATATTTATTATATATAGTAAAACAATTTGAAAAATATAAATTTAATTTATAACGAGATTTCCATTAAAAAAAAAAGATTGAACAGTCGTTTGAATTGACCATAAAATCCTCAAATTTCATAAAACGATCGAAGGCGAAATAAAATAGACTGAGCACTTTGTAAATTACCATAGCCTCCACATTATATTATAGTCTACAGACTACATGCACAACAAATATTGCATACATTAAGCAAATGTTGGTGAGTAGGTTTTGACTAGGCACTCAACTCCACAAGCACAAGCAGAGAGTGCCACGCAGTCCAGTGTGTACTATTATTTATAAACGATCACACATATCGAGAGTACATATTCCAAATCAGGAACAACATATACGTACAATACAGAACCACATTAAACAAATAGTGCACACATGCATGTTATGTTAGGTACTAGAATGCTGACCAATCTTCACACAAGAAACGACCCTACACATGACTAAGGCCTGTCAGTATTAACATTCGTTATGCTGTTTCGTTTCGTTCGTCGAAACGAAACGTTAAATAAAAGATGAAATGAGTTCCATTTTTAGAAACGGAACGAAAGCGGAACTAAAATTTGTTAACGTAAATGAAACGGAACACGGAAATATGGCTGAAATCGATAGAAAATAGAGGCGGAACGTTAAATGAAATAGATTTTTGTTACGTTTGATGAAACGGAACGGAAATAGAATCACCATTTCGTTCCGTTACCGAAACGGAACGGAAATGAAAATTATAATTTTCGCTTCCAGTGTAAACATTTGACATCTACACATGACTCGACCCACAACACGAGACTAGATCTTCAGATTGAGTCTGGTTGGTGTGAAACCAACCCGGCCAATACTATCCCAATAATTGCCATTTCAGTATTTAATACTGTTATTTTCTTCCTATGTCCCTTTCTGGTCCAAAGCATTTTTCATTCTTTTATTTACAGTTGCATTTCTCTGGAATTGGCTGTAAGCACGATGTTTTGGGAAACTAATTTTTGCTATCCAAGGAGTAAAACAAAAAACAATGCATGTTCATGCACCTGTTCAACTTCAGACTATGTTTCAACTTAGAATAAGATAATATGACAAAATACAGTATTGGGTATTTTTCTTTTCTTTTTTTTCTTTGGCAAATCAATATTGTTGTATGGACTTCGAATTGTACAGGCATTTACTGGATCATGTTGGGACAAATTAGACACTAAAAAATGTAATTTCTTGGAAGGTGGAGGTGGTTAGAGATGCAGGTAGGTAACAAGGAGGTGGCAGCAAGCCAAAGCCCAACTTGAATTTGGGCCCATAAGAGAGGATGGTAGGGGACTTGGTTGAATTATGAAATACGGGAAAGAGTTTGACAAGTACAGATAAAAGGACAGATTGACAGGACAAATGTGCCACTAGCCCACTACGGCCTAAGCAATCAATTTGGCATAGTGTTGTTGCTTTCATTTCGGTGCGGTTGCATCCGTATTCCGTACTATTGAATTGAGATAATATTTTAAGAGAAGTTTAAAGACCAACTTAATTACTTTTCAGAACATGGAAGGATCAATGTATAACACGAATGTCGTTGAATTAACTTGATTTTTTTTAAAGTGTTATAATTAAGTTATTGCGGATGAGAATTTTTTCTGAAGACAACAAAAAAACTTTTAGAAAAAAATATTAGATCAAAATCCTAGTATTTCTTTCGAATAATAACCTAACCAATAGTACAATCATAACACTAATATGCTGGCAATCCTCTCATGGCACAGTAGTGCTATTGTTACCGCAATACTTGATTACTGTCAGAATGCTTTTTTTTTTTTTTTTTTGACGTAACTACAGTCAGAATGTCGGTAGTTCAAACTTGGTAAACACATCCACACTGTAAATTAGGATGGTACACTTTTTGAACAGGAATTATAAGTGTCGTCGGCAAATATACCATTCCAGTCATCGCTAAATACAAAGTGAACATATACAACAAACAAAGTGAACATATAGACAATCTAAGTGAACACTTACAAACAAATAAGTGTTGTCATCACTTGTTCAGAAGTTTACATGTATATTCAACTTATTTTCATTGAACTTATTTGTTTGTATGTGTTCGTTTAGATCGTCTATATGTTCACTTTATTTTCTGTATATGTTCACTTTATATTTAGCGCTAGCTGGGATGGTATATTTGCGGATGGCAGTAATCAATTTCCCTTTTTGAATATTCAGAAATGACAGTTGAGATCTGAGTCAGAGTTGGATGGTTCGGATAAAATTATTGTAGCACGGTATTACAAAAACAATGTCTGAACAACTAGCAGCGTGCTTCAATCTTGCTCCAACTGGTAAGAACTACTACCAAAAGACACCACTTGATTGAATGTCCCGCTCAGTGGAGTACACCACGTTTTAATTGGATGGATATATAATTACTCAACTTGGCAACAATCGTACCAAAATTTGCCGTGGCAATTGTACGAAACTATGAAATATTTCAGTAATTCATCTTATACTCTTCAAATTCAAAGAGTCAGAAACTTTGTTCAAGATGAAGACAAGGAGAAAGCAACAAAAATATTTTAGAGAAATACTAAGCTCAATTGGTGTTCTATATGTTAATTGTAAAGAATATTGAATTGAAAGAGACAGTACCAGAGGCGTCATTTACAGTACGTATCCGAAAGAGAGGAAAAAATAAGAAAGGTGGATGCTTAGGTGGGCTGGCTCAAACAAATTGCTGAAAGAAAAAGAAGAAAAAGCATTATTGCACTAAAACGAAGACCTGTACTGATACCGTACCAGTGGTCCTAACTGCTTTTTTACCAGAACAGTTGCCACTTCAAGCACTGCAAAAGCAGTCCTAGTACAAGCCACATGGTCTTTCCACCATACCATATAGGATCTCCTCACCTGCACTCAGTGCATTTATACCATACCGTACCAATTGCACGTAAGGTCTATTGAGCTGCACGAGGCTCAAAACATGTTATGGGCTTGTGGCTTGGTTTGCCTTACTCTACTATGATAAATTGATAATGCAGTATATGGCTGTGTTTTGACTTTGTAATAAAGTAAAGCAGTTGACGAAGAGTTTCATCTAATATAAGATTACTCAACTAGTGAAAAAGCGCATTTAAAAGTAAACCTTTAGTAATCAAATCGTCTGATAAACGGGAAAAGCATTTCTGTAGTTAACAAAATTGATAACATGTTTCATATTATGGAGAACATATCAGAAATATAAAAAGGCATTGCTGACCTTTCGGTTATATGGATGATGTATGGGCTTTTATTGTCTATAACTATTAAATAATCTAATGTGGTTTTAGGTACAGAACTAGATAATCTTTTTTTGAGGGTCAGGTGGTAAAGCACCACACTGACAAAATTCATTGATAAAAAAAGAATAATTACAAGAAAATTTACAACAAAAGAAAGTTGAAAAAAGAAAGAAAAAGAAACAAAACGGAACTAAGGAAAACTATACAAGTCTAAAAAAGAAAGCAAAAACAACTAGGTTAATTTTTTCCAAAGCTCGACTAGCGTTGAAATCTCCTGTACCAAGAGGAACTGCGGCCTAGTCAAAGAGTTGAAAATTCGACTGTTCCGCTCTTTCCAAATTGTCCAAGAAGTTGCCGCCCATATGATGTCCCACACAGTTCCGATTACAAGACTGTTTCGTAGCCAAAACTCAGGTAGGTCGTCTGTTAGGATGAGGGGCGGAAGGAGGTAGAAGTGTCGTATCCTATTCCACAAAGCAGTGGCAAAAGGACAGTGGAGGAAAAGATGGCAAGCCGTTTCAAATGGGCGCGCTAAACAGCAAGGGCACCCATCATTAGCCGGCCAATTTCTCACTAGCAAGTTCTGTTGGGTAAGGAGCCTATCCTGCAGCAGTAACCAGAGGAAGATCTTCACTTTAGGGGGCACTTTCAGCTTCCAAAGCTTGCCAAAGTAGGGAGACCTAATCCCCGGGTTTGCAAGCAAAGCATAGGCACTCGCCGAAGTGTAGCAACCCGAGTTCGTCCAGCGCCAAGACAGGGCATGGCTGCCTCTAGTTGAATCGATCGAGGTAGAGTAGAAGGGAAGGAACTTCAGGATGTCCCTGAGACCAAGTGAAAGGAAGTCGGTGTTAAGTAACAAGGAGAGATCCGTCGTTCCATAAAGAGCCTGAACAGTAGTCGTCCAAGTAGAATTAGGCTCAGAGTTCAGTTTCCATAACCATCTAATGAGCAACGCTTGATTTTGCAAAGTGAGGTCTAAAATACCCAAACCTCCAAAGCATTTAGGGATACAACACTTATTCCAATTTACCAAGCAATGACCTCCCAAACACTTATCCCGTCCTTTCCAGAAGAATCTTCTTCGAATCCCATCCAAATGAGTTATAAGCCATGCCGGAAGTTGCATTACTTGCATGTAGTGTAGGGGTAGGGAAGTAAGTACTGAATTAATAAGGGTAAGACGACCAGCCGAAGAAAGGAAACGGGATTTCCAACCATCCAATTTTCTCTGAAAAGCATCGATCAACGGCTTGTAATGAACCTTTTTTAACCTGCGGATTGAGAGAGGCAATCCCAGGTATGTTACAGGCATATCCTTAGGTGAGCAATTCAAGATTTGTGAAAAACATAGAAGGGAATTATCAGGAATTGCCACTGGCACAAAAAGACATTTGTCATCATTAATGTGAAGACCAGTAAGGAGAGCAAAATACAAGAGGATTTCCTTCACAATAACCAAGTTTCTAGGAAAAGCTTCCAAAAGGATGATGGTGTCGTCAGCATATTGTAAAGTCCTGGGAGGTATGATGATTGGGCCAGAGGTGAGAGAGGAGGCATTTTGAAGGAAAGACTGTAGGGCATCCACTACTAAGTTAAATAACATGGGTGAGAGTGGATCACCTTGTCTGAGGCCCCTACGGTGGAAAAAGAAGTTTGTGACTTCTCCATTTACCTTAATGGCAGAGGACGAAGATTTGAGGATATCTAGTAACCAGGCAATCCACAAAGGTGGGAACCCCCGCTCCGTCAGTAGGTTTGTCAAAAAAGTCCAAGAAATTGTGTCAAAAGCCTTCGCAAAATCCACCTTATACATAAGGGCCGGTATTTTTCGCTTGTGATAAAAGGACAGGTACTCTCTCGCAATCATAAAGGACTCCATGACTGAGCGACCTTTTGTAAAAGCCGTTTGTAAAGGAGAAATGAGCTCAGGCATGAAACTTTGGAGGCGATTGGCTAAGATTTTTGTGATCAGCTTAGGAAGAGTGTTGATGACACTAATTGGTCTGAAATCATTTGGTAGGAGCGGCATAGCCTTCTTTGGAACTAGCGTAATGGTAGCTTTATTTAGACTGCGAAGGTTAAGTTTACCCTGTTGAAAAGCATCTAGACTAACCATGATGTCAGGCCCGATCACCTCCCAAAACCTTTTGAAAAAATCAATAGGGAATCCATCTGGGCCAGAGGATTTTCCTGAAGGTAGTTCGTTAATCGCCTTTAGAACCTCCTGTTCCGTGAAAGGCGAGGCAATAGAATCCAAGTTCAACTGAGCTCCTACTTTGCCTGTTAGGTTGAAAGGCGGAGGACAAGGCGCTTCAATACCCAAACTCGAGTAGAAGTGAGTGTATAGAGCCTCTTTTACCTCCGCAGGTTCTGAGACCATCCCAGAAGGGAGGGAAAGTGAAGAGATAGAGTTGTTGGCGCGTCTTGAGGAGGCAACCGCATGAAAAAATTTTGTATTCTTGTCTCCTAATTTTAACCAGTTCGCCCCGCTTCTTTGCTTCCATTTTTCTTCTTTGACTGAAATTAGAGCAAAAGCATGTTCACGAAGTCGAATACGAAAAGCAAACTCCTCCCTGGAAAGTTGTCGAGATTCTTCTACTAAGTCGAGGAATTGGATGATGAGTTTAGTTCTAGAGAGAAACAGATTCGAGTTAGCAAACTTAAAATTTGCCCAAGTAGAGAGTACTCTCCTTACTGCAGCAAACTTATGTAGGAGAATCCTTGAGGGATCAGAAGAGAGGGTTCCAGTGTTCCAAGCTTGGGAAACAAGTTGCTCAATTTCAGGCGCTCGCAGCCAGTAAGACTCAAATTTAAATAATCTCTTCTTTCGAGTAGAGGGAGCGCTAAACAAAAGCAAAAGAGGAGCATGGTCAGAGGTGGTAGCCGGAAGATCAGAGAGCAAAAAAGAAACAGGGAGGGTTAGCCAATGATGAGAGAGGAAGGCACGATCAAGCTTAGAGAACGTTGGTGACGGTCGCTTATTTGACCAAGTAAAACGCCTACCCAAAAGAGGGACCTCCAGCAGGGCACACCGTGCAATGAAAGAGTTAAATTCGAGCATGGAGTTGACGTTAGGTCCACTACTGGAGGAGTCAAGCGAATCTCTAAGTAGATTGAAATCTCCAACAATAATCCAAGGTTCGGTAGAGAGACTGCTTATTGAAGAAAGTTCTTGGAGAAAATCTCTTTTTAGCGAGTCCGAAGTAGGGCCATAAACCGAGGTGACCATAAAAGAGAAATCATTTAAAGTAAGAAAGACGGTTATCGAAAAATTGAGAATAAGGGTGCGAACGCAGGTAAACCGTTGGTTCCAGACTAAAAGAATTCCTCCCTTAGTTCCCAAAGCAGGAAGAAAGGCAAAATCATCAAAGTTAAAAGTGCAAACCGTGCGAACACGGAAAAAATCACAAGAATCCCATTTAGTTTCTTGCAAACACAGAATATCACAATTAGCATCCCTAATAGTATCTTTGACAACCATACATTTTTTTAGGTCTGAGATGCCCCTAACATTCCAACAAAGGACTGAAAGTTTCTTAAACATTGAGAAAAGATACACAGGATTAAAACCAACAATCCTACAGCAACTACAACAAAAAAGAGAAACTAAACGGACTTAGATCTCAACAGAATTACTCTCCCGAGCCAGTAGGGAGAGGAGCCTCGCCAAGTGCAGCGGTAGGATCAGTTGAGGGAGCAGGCGGCTCAGGAGCTGGGTCCAAAGTCTGACCAGCGTTGAGGACCCCACAAAAGGAGGAGAGGGCCTGCCTTTCAGCCAGAGTGAGGATGGCAGAGGTACCCTCCTTAGAGCAAATGTCACGAGAAACCCCTGCCTCAGAGAGCATTGCTTGAATAGCCTTTTTGGTGGCAGCAGAAGAGGTTTTGGGCGCTCTCTTCTTTGAGCCGACCTCAAACCCTCTGAACACCTTGCTGGGCTTGGCTGTTCTAGAGCTCCGACGAGGTTGCGAGGTACTGGTCGAAGTACCAGAGGGAGAAACCGCCAGGTTAGGGGGTGCAAAAGGTAGCCGGGAGGGAGGCTGAGGAAGGGGACCTGAGTCAGAGGAGAGCCTGGAAGGTGAGGGGTGAGAGAACAAAACTTTTTTGGCTGAGCGCGGGTTCCTTCTGTCAGAGGGAGAGATGGCTGCCCCGAAGCCTATATGCCCTTGGTTCGGAAGGTCGGAGTCAGGCAGTGGAGAAGATGGAGAGACGGAGGAGGCCCGACGCGAGTAGACTCGAAGTGGGGAGAGCCTGTTGCAGGTTTTGGTAGCAGAGTTCGCCTCAGGTGGGAGGAAGGAGAAGTTGTTTGAAGGGCTGGAGAGGTTGAGTTGAGGCCCAGGAGCAGGTCCGAAAGCAAGGTGGGTTGAGTCAGGGAGAGGCCTGGAGCGACCCAGAGTTGGAGGAGAAAGAATGGTAGTGGATATTTGGTTTGTTGTTGGGTTTAGGGTTACGGGTTGGAAAGGAGAAAGGGTCACGGGTTGGGAGTTCAGGGTTTCGGGTTGGGGGTAGAGGGTTTCGGGTTGCTGGTTGGGGGTTGCTGTTTGAAGGGTGCAACCAAAATCAGGTGGGTTCTGGCTCAGTGGGGTCTGGGTAGAGGGGGGTAAAAAGGGAAAAGTAGCAAAATTAAAGGAGGTTCTCGAAGGCTCTTCTTCAGATGTCAGGCGGGGGACAGGAGGTACAAAAGTGTCGTTATACGCTGTGGTGGCACCAGCTGGCCTGCTCCCAGCTAAGGGGGTGACTAACCTCTGGGAAGAGTCCAACGACACCTGTCCAACCTCTGGATTTTCTGTGGCAAGAGAGGAAGAAGACGGATCCGCTGTTGCAAACGGGTTGCCAACCGTGTGGCTAGGAAAAGGCAGCAACTGCTTTTCTGATGCCTGCGGCGGCAGAGGCACAGGAGGTTGAGGATGACGTCTCATCCATTCCTGAGACTTGACCATGGCCCAGAACGGAGAGCGTTGGAGGTACCTAGCCAACCCGTCCTTCTCCTCCTTCGCCGACGGCGGTAAGGCTGCCCAAGCCTTGAAAGCAACCTCAAAGTCAACCTCGACTGAGTTGAAGAGAGGGTGGTTAGAGGGAACCGGATGGGTAGGCGGAGGTTGGGCCCTGAGAAAATCTTCAAGTTCTGCAAAATATTTTGGCGATGGTGTAGGGTCTTGTGGTGGGTTGATCAACAACGGCTCGTCAATCCATCCTAGCACAGTGAAAGGGATAAACTTTTTCAGCCATCGAAAAAAGAGTCGACCGTTGATAGGAACATCCTCCAAGTACCGGACAGCCACCAAGACCCTGAGGCGCTCGATACTGTCGACGTGGTTGAAGGGGGTGTGCTCCAAAAGCAAGCCAAATTGACCGATCATTGGTAGAAGGTGCTGCTTGTTCCAAGCTTGGATGGGCATCTCGTGGAGTTCCAACCAAACTTTGTATTTATAATCCGCCGGCGAAGTATCTATTGCTGGACTCCAGGGGTAGAGGACCAGCCCCATAGATTCAAGGTTGGAGCGAATGGCTGCTATAAACTCAGCTCTGCCAATTCCTTCCTTGAGCAAGAGGAGAAAACGATCACCCGCCATGTGCAATACCGGGAAAGGGGCAGCATGAGGTGCATAGAGAAGCAATGCCGCTTGGATAGTCGCCGTCTTGAAGGACCCAGTTTTAAGGCGGCCGTCAATGACGACCCCCTGGTGGAGGTAACGAAGGTCGTCAATTGAGTCAGCGGTGGCTGGAATGAAAGTGTCAATGATAGGGATGCGGTTGGTAGGGAGCTTGGCATCTCCTAGGTTGCCTCTTGGCTGGAGCGCTGCCATGATGTCAGCCGTTGTCTTACGGCGAGGCGCGGCCTTACGGTTCTTCGGGCAGCGGGAATGAGAGTGACCCGGTTCGAGACAAGCTGCGCAAGCATGAACCGGCGCTCGGCACTGGGAGATGCTATGTCCTCTCACCAGGCACTTGAAGCAACGGTTGGTCCAGCCTTTCTTCCCTGGCTCAGGAGGGAGGTGGAAACGAAACTTCCCTAGAAGATAGGGGTCCTTAGCATAGGCTTCTCGCGTAGCCGGGTCAGTGCGATACCAGTTGATGTGCATCTGAGAAATGGAGGAGTGAGAGGCGGAGGTGGCTTGGTTGTGCAGGGGTTGCCTCATCGCTGAAGGTAGTGCTTGGTTGTTTGGGAGCGAGTTGGAGAGGTGAGCGTTTGGAGGGGGAGAAAGCGAAGAGAGAGAAGGGGTTTGTTGGGTGGGAAGAGGAGCAGGTAAGGGGTTAAAAGGTGGAGGGAGGGTAGTTGTTGTAATTGGAGAGGGAGGGAGAGAGGAGGGGTTGTTGAGGGAGGTTTTTGGAAAGAGGTTGAAGATACCTGGACGGTGGGGTCGCCTGAGGGGGGGCTTGGGTTTTGGAGAGGGTTTGATAGGGTTGATTGGGCGACGGCTGTACGACCACCAGCCTTCTCCGTCTTGGACAAGTCTCCTCTTCATTTCTCCCTTCAATTCCAGAACTAGATAATCATTCTAAGATTGGAAAATTGGAACTAGATAATCATTTTGGAGAATAGCACATCGTCTCACAGAGAAAATTGGAACTTTCGATTTATCATTTGGGCAATCTTCAATGCTGTACGCATTCCATCGATCATGCATGCTTAGGATCTGCCAGATTAAATGAGACAATTTTGGTTAGTTTTACCTTTTTTTTTTACATCAAATATTTCTACTTTTCATTAGTTAAAAACATTTGGATGGTGTCTATACGTCACTGTATTCTAAAATTTACTGGTGGATGATGGCATCAGACCATAAGACAATGAAAGAAACCGGGTTACCTGAACCACTATGCAAAATCAGCTTGAAAACTAGAAAAAGCACCAACTTTCTAAATTAGGTAGAATTATGGTGGGTCTAGATTTACTAAATTTATTTATATTGCAAAAATTATTGGGCTATAAGCCAGAAATGTGTGTTGGTTTGGCTATATGTAACTATGTATGCACAAACTTAAGAAAATAAATAATCAATTTACATACAGGGAATAGAAACATTATACCCAATTTTAGAAAAAAAAAATATCAATTTAGTAGGCCAGTTTGGTAAACCTTACTTTTGTTGTTGAATTTTTATTCATTTTGGAAATTATACAGGCAGGTCTTTGATAAATTTACTTTGTAAAAAAACAAAATGAAGTTAATCCTGTGCAGGGGAGGAGCTAAATGTATGCAAAACTGGGCATTGTGACCATTGTCCCACTGTATATTCAAAATAAACCCTAAAAAGTATAAAAATTACATGCTATCCTATTTGATTCATTCAATTTGCACCCCCCCCCCCACAAAAAAAAATAATAATAATAAAATCTAAAAATTTTAACAAGGTGTCTCTTTGCCCCCCCTTGTTCTAAAAGTCTGGCTCCGCATTCCTGTGTAAGCATCAAATTACAAACTTGAGGTCTAAGAGCCAGAAGAGGCTTTCCAGCCCCATCCAAGAGAAGAATCTCTCTGGTTAGATACTTATGCCGCCGCGAATAATTGTCGACACGAAATGCCAATTTTCCTTGGCTGTCAAAAATTGAAAAGCCATCGGTTCCCTGAAACGACATGCTTGATTTCTTCCACACCGTCCATACTGTCGGTCGGTTGCTGGTCGAAGCTAACTCTATGGTATCGGTATTCTTAGCTTCAGTAGGATGAATTCTGCTCATGTTGTTTGGCCTTTTCTTTTTGAGTTAACAAAGTGCTAGAGGGCTGAGAAAGAAAGACGGATGGAGAATACGTGAAGTGCGCATGCCCCCTCTTTATAGCTAGGCAGCGCTTGTCAAGTCGTCAAAGCAACAAAAGTTGAAATTTTAAGTTTAGATTCTCTTCAATACGAAAAATTACTGGAGACGTCATTTTACTCTGTTGAAATAAAATCCACTTTTCGATGATGTGAAATTCGTTTTGAAGTCTATATTTTATTAAGTTGTTATGTTCATAATTATTATTTGCAACTTCATAATTTCAAATTATATTGTATTCTAAATATATTTGTATCAGTAAATTTAAAAATTGGCTAAACTTACTTCTTTATTGTGCTAGACCAAAACAATTAAGTTCTCTACACCTGACCATTTAACTTAGTAGTTAGCCATTGATTGCAATATTTATTGGCTTAAGGTAAATTTAGTAAAATATGATTAGCCCATAACATGTATGTCTCATATATTTACAGCAAAAAGTTTACAGTTAATTGAAATATAAGTTCACATACTCTCTCACTCTTTATAAAAGAGGTCAGTGACATAAGCATGTAATTCTATCATGTAAAGTAAATTCTAAACTATTTATTTAATATCTATTTTTCAGCTGAAATATAACTTTTAATAATTATATGTCATAATTTGTTCACAATCCAAAAGCAACAAACGTGACCTAATTGAAGTGGTTGCGGAACAGCTCTTTGGTCCTATCCCATTAGCATGTCTCTTTTTATTCAAAATGGAGAGCATTAGAATCATTACTAATTAAAGAAAAAAGTAACAATATGCTGCGAGGGAATTAAGATGGTTTCTGAATGGAGGTTACGTAGGATGAGAATCATATGAGCTTTATGAAAGAATGTCTAAGTTGGACTCTGTAAGAAAAGAGAAATTTAATTAAATAATTATAGTAAACTATATTTTCAGAGACAGAATTAGATTCTTCTTATCTATTCTCTGGCCGAAAGTAAAATAAGTATATTTTTAGGATCTTTCTAACCTTCAAGATTATATAAAATACAGACTTCTAATGACTGCAAAAATTTTAAAAATTGTCCATACTTGGGGAAGTTGATTAAAATAAAAGCCAATATATAACTCCATTGGGTGAAAAATTGAAAGTATTGTTCTAAACTGGCAAATGCACTCATTTAATAAGTGGGTAAAATTTTAACGGACACATAATATGATCTAAGTGGGTATATCATTAATTTACATTCCCATCAATTGCGTTTGGATAGGTGTGGGAAGAAGGGAAGAAGTGGGAAAAAGTATTGGAAAATGTGTAACTTTGTGAAGAGTTTGGATTGTTTATAATTTTTTTTGTTCTTCTTCTTTCTTCCAACGATCCAAACGCACAATAACTAGCAAATGCACTCATTCACTCTACTTGGAGATGGGAATGTAAATTAGGTACATAATTAATTTTAAATATTAATTATTTTCCTTCCCCTTTTCATTTTTGATAGATCTAAGCAATGAACTAATCAGAATGAGGCAACAATGCCAACTTTATCTGACGGGGCATGATCATATGCATGTTAGCTGACATCTGCGTACTTTGGACGTGCATATCATGTATTTCAAATAAAATTACGCGTGTGTAAAGAAATACTAAATTAACAGTTAGTACTTCCTGGACATGTCATTAAAGAAGATTAAATACTAGTTAGGAGAGAGATAAACATTTTAAAATTTGGTCATGTTTAATCTCCTTTTTTCTTCCTATGTAGCAGTTAAAGCTTTCCACATCACCTCATTTCTTCAGGTATGATGGCATGTCACATGTGCATCCCACCGTGTTAACACAGTTATCAATATATAACATCATTTGTATCCTAGCTAAGATCTTTCTAGTGAATCATTAAAGGTGCCAAGTGGGTTATAGTAGGCTTAATAAGATGAACAAGACTGGAGTATTTTCACCAAAAGATAAATTAAGATCGCTGTTAATACTTAGGTATTGCAAGGTCGATTTAATTAGTTTAACTTTTCCTTCAAATTTATTTTCAATTTACTAATGCAGTCAAGTCAATTCATTTTTCTTCATAGAAAATTAAGTCAATTTCATGTCTAGACTGCCTAAAAATGCAGATGCACATATTTAATATTTAACAGGACCGGGATTACTTCTTTTTAAATTCTTGTTTCACTTTCTTTGTTACGACATTAAATTATAATAATTACAGAGAATTCTCGTCTTTGTTTAATATTCCATATAAAAGAACAAATAAACTTAATTTTATAAAAAAAAATGATTATAGAACATTGAAAGTTAGATGAAACAATGGGCCCTAGATAAATCCATGATGATGTAACAATTGACAAATGAAACGTGCGATTACGCTCCAATTAGACAGTGACTCAATGGCACTATTAATATAAAATACTAAATTAGAACTTATTTATGTTGTTGGCAAGTCAAAAACAAGGGGCTTGCAAGATAAAAAGTGAATGTGTCTAAACTCCAAACTACTTTCCTCTGTTATTAGACGAAACAAAGACCTTTATTGAGGATCATCAATGGTCAGTGCTAAATGAGTCACATAAAGAAGGTGCGCAGTGTACTGTAACTCATGTCGGCTCCTAGCAACAAATTAGGGGCAAGTTAGCAAATGGATTTGCAAAATCTGACCCAAACCAACACTTTTCTGAACCCGATATCCGAAATATTGTTTGAACTCAAGTTCATTAAAAAAAAAAAACACAAGCTGTAAGAAAATTAATCGAGCTACTAACAACTAGAGTCACTTTTCCGCCTGAACTGGCACCTAACCTGCAATTGGTTTACCAAATATTGTTTGTGCATGTTTCACTACCCGAAATTTGGTCTTCTATAACAGTTAATAAAAGCCTTCAGTAACGGTTTGACTACCGTTACAGTAGCCCCCGTTACAAAAGCCTTAATAACCGTTACAAATCTATTAACGGTTTTTATCTAATAACCGTTACAGAAAGTCAGCTTCTGTAACGGTTATTATTTAATAACCGTTATAGATGCTACCTTTCTGTAACGGTTCTTTGGAAAAAACAGTTACAAATGGCTATAATCTATAACGGTTAATATGAAATAACCGTTACAGATAAGAACAAATAATATAAAAAAATAATTTCAAAAGTATAACAGTTTCTTTATAAAAACCGTTACAGTTTTATATGGTTTTAAAAAAAAATAAAAATCATATACAAAACACGCATAATCATTCGGGCTAACAAAATCATCAAATTGTAATCTCCTAACTAAACAAAGAAAAACTCATCATAAATCATTAACCACGGCCACGGCTTTCGTCCCTCGACCATGGTTTCCGATCTCTTGACACAGCTTTTGCTCCCTCAACCAAGACATTCATTCACAAGGCTATGACTCCTAGCATTAACCTGAATACCAAAATACCAATTCTGTTTAACATTATACTTTAGATTTTGGTAACAGCTAACAAATTTAACATCAATATACTTTAGATTCTAAATACCAATTATGTTTTAATTTAACATTTACTTATGGTAATCCTCAAGATATTTGGATATCTTTTGGCCATTTCAAAGCTAAAAAGGAAATTGTGTCCTTCCTGAGAAAGAGATTTCTCAACTATAACTTGGATATCAAGGGCTATTGCAGGTAAATTAAAGTATTGTTTATTTGCAGAAATCATATCTGATACAAATGTGAGTGCTTGTTTCTCAACCATGACAAGTGTGCATGCTTACCTGCCCTAACCAGAAGGGTACCAAGATATCACGAGAAAATAAATTAAAAATATAAATGGAGTTTCTGCCCAATTTTGAGATTGCACATTAATTAAGTCCTGTCTCAAGATTAAAATATAAAATAAGCAAAAAATAACCATGCAGAAACCAGATGAAACAGAAAATAATCACAATTGAGATCAACATTAATCCATTAGAATTAGCCAAACAGCATCTAGTACTTTCATGAGCAATAGATCAAACTTGGAAGGACCAAATGATTTTATAATTGAATTAGATCAAAAGGCAATGGTAACATAAATAGAGCTTCATTGGACATGTGCAAGACTCAAGAGAGAAGGAAAGAAATCAGTACTTTCATAAGCTCTAAAGCTGGTAATTGTGCCTCCAATGATGCAGCAAAGGGGTCAACAGAAGCACCTTTATAATCCAAATCCTTTGTCTAGAACATGCTTAGTATCCTGTTGTTATAATAAAAATAATTACAGTAATAAAAAAAATATATATTATAAATAAATAATTCTATGAACACTGCTTGTTGATGTTTCGCAACTGCTGTGATTATAGGTACAAATAAAACCTTTGCGTGTTACCAGTAGTACAGAATTTAGGGTACTTATTTCACAGGTGACAATGGTTCTAGTAGAGTCAGGTTCAGGTCAGTTTGCAACTTCTGGTAATTAGGAAGCAGTTGTCAAAAAACGGTGAAATGAGGTAGCAGTTTGCAACTTCACATAAGTGATAAGCTTCTGAAATTAGAAAAATGTTGAAAATGAGAATTTACAAATAAATGCATGAAAAAATGTGGAATTACTGACAAATTAGTTAGGAACTCAAAGAAATTGAAAGAAGCCTCGGTAGTACTCTAGTAAATACTTCTCATCTCATCTGTAAAGAAAATTCATAGTAATATTTGCATTGAAAATTAATAATGAGTTCTTCCACAGATTTAAAAAAAAATCAGTAGAATGTATTGCAAAGACCTTCGTAGTTGAACCAAGAAGGGAAGAGCAAAAAAACATTACCAGCCAAATCGCATCCCTAAGCATTTCTTCAAACACCTTGAAGGCACCATATCCAAACACTCCACGAATAGACCCAAAAAAAAAATACTAAATTAAAAAAAAGAAATAAATCTAAACACTGCTGTATATATGAACAAAAAAATAAATCGTTGAGATTAGAAGCAGACCTAAAGAGGTGAGAGGGAGGAGGTCAAAACCGAGAGACAAAAAACCTAGAAGCGACAAAATAGAAAATGGACCAATAAATAAAAACTAATCAACTGAAATGAGATTCTTGGTGATACCAGCGAACTTGGTTGTCGCAACCACCTCCACCTCCTCCTGACGAGTCATCCTCTTTTGACAAGCGAGGGGTGGTCTTGGCAAGAGGGTGAAAAATCAGATCTAGGGTTTGTAGGAAAAAGAGGAAGGAGAACGAAATTAGCCATGGCAGGTCGTGGTGGAGAGGTCGAGGGTGAGGCGGAGCTGGTGGAGAGGTCGAAGGTGAGGCGGAGGTACAGATTTATTTCGAGTTTGTGAAAAGGCGGCTCAAGCGTGGTGACGACGATCAGATTGGGTGGAGCACGACGTGGTGACGGCGACCGGATTGGTGGAAACGACGACAAACGACATGGTGGCGGTGATCGGATTAGTGAGGTGGAGAGCGGAGAGATCGAGGATCTTCGCTCGAGGAAAGAGAGAGGTAGGAAAAAATGAATTAGGGAGCGGCTCGATATAGAGAGAAAAATAAAGAGGAAAGGAGTTGGACCAAATATATCTGTAACGGTTTTTATTAAAAAACCGTTTCAATTTGAAATTCCAAAACTGAAACGGTTTTTATATAAAAACCGTTACATAAGTGAAAAGTTTCTATAACGGGTTTTATATAAAAACCGTTACAGAAGAGTTAACTGCTTTTTTTTTTGTCTGTGACGGAAAATTTGTTACGGTTTTTTCATTAAAACCGTTACAGATGAGTGTGCTTTATTTTTTTCGCGCTATATCCCACAGTTCTATAACGGTTTTTATATAAACCGTTACAGATATTCCGTTACAGAAGGTCTTTTTTGTGGTAGTGTTTGTATTGTTTTGAATTTGAAATGACGATAAATTGAATTTTTTTATTGGCTACTTGACATCGAGCCCATTATTTTTGAAAATTCGGAACCTCGATATATTCATTTGCAGTTAAATTACGGTGTTTGAAAAATCAAGGCAATGCGGTGTAATGTCGAGACCACCAACCATATATAGCACTCAATTTCTCATAAAATACAGACGCGACTATATTTTGAATATGGGATTATATTGAAATTTTAATGCTTACATCACACTTAGATTATTTACTAGTTTGATTTGAAGATTAGAGAGAAGCTAGATCCGTCTTTCACTGCAGTAATTTTCAAATTAGCCACTGAGTTTCACCTTCTGTAGTCAATGCACTTGTTGTTTGAGTAGCGAACATAAAAAAATTAAATAAAGAATTTCACAAATTAACTAGGTTCGCTTTTTCTTGCAATAGGACCATGGGGTTTGGTAGATGAAATGATAAGGACGTAGAATGTGAAAACTAAAAAAAGTAAAGGCTATATAAAATAAACTAAGGTAGCTATATAATTATAACCACAAATGGACACTCCATAAGACAATGTTAGAAGTTAATCTGTCATCTAAATTGGTTTCTTTGTCTAGGCACCTGACTTTGACTAATATATACCGCAATTTGATAGATACCAACAAAAATAGGAGAATCGTCCTCTTGATATCTTAGGCTACTTTAATATATATTGTATATTGTATTTGTAATAATAAAAACCAATTAGATTCCCATAACCTAGCTAGTAATTCTTTTCATGTGAAGTTGGATTGTCTTGTACTGAAAAATAAATAATGAAACAACTCCAGCCATGTTTTTCAATATAAATGAAGTGATGATTTGGTGATCAGTAAATTGTTGTTGAAAACAGGAACTTCGTCAAACTTACTGATAGATGATTCATTGAGAAAGAATTCTAAGATATGTTTCCAATTAAAATAAAAAAAAAGCTTGTAATACATAAAGTAGTAGCTAGTATAATTAATTTTATTGTATTGTCAAATTAATAGGCTTTAACTTGAACTATTCAAAACTAAGTAATCTTTCTTAAATCGATCACATAATATATGTAGAGTTTTGCTATGGTGAGTTCATGAGTCGCGCTCAAAATTTTGAAATTTAGCTCAAAATGACTGATCCAAACCGTCTAATACGATCTCCCTATTGAAACTCCATGCAGATCAAATTTTATATATTTTTTTTTGAAATTTTTAAGTATATATTTCGGATTTTTAAAAACTGTTGTTTTTGAACGGTTCAAAACTAATTAGATTAATAATTTTCTAAAATTTCAAAAAAAAAAACCTAAAACTTTCGAAAAATATAAAATTTTGTCTGCATAGAGATTTCAATAGGAAGATCGTATTAGATAGTTTGAATCGATTATTTTAAATTAAATTTCGGACTTTTGAGTGCGACTCACGGACCTTCGGTGAGTTACAACTCACCATAGCAAAACACATATATGCAACATTTTTTTTACCTTTATAGATATACTTCCTCCAACATTGAAACCAAAAGTGTTCTAGAACACCTACACTCTATCCAACACACTGCATCGTGACCCATTTCGTCGTATATAACCAATGTACAATTTGTCGAACCACTTTCAGACTTCTCTGAATGGAGTGGAAAAAGAACAAGGAAAATGAAGCTCATGGTTGGATCTCGGACTCCTACCAATCAAATTACACGTTCAGAGAGTTCAATAGCTTACATATAATTTCAACGAGGAAAAAAAAGAGAGAAAAATTTGTATTTCCTCTGTACAGAATTTACATTATCTAATGCTACAGCTATAGTAACCGTCAAGCTCCATGGTTGTGTACATACACTCAACTTTAGTTTAAGCTCACTCAGATATGTGAGTTTTGTTCTCGTAATACTTCCTTTCACTAGCTTCTTTCTTCTCATTTCTTTTCTGCATCCAGGAAGACAACATTCACATTTAGCATATGACGCCTAAAAGAAATTCCACATGGAAAAGGCCGACAGTAATAAAAAGACTGGAAATTTATGAACCTGATATGCTTCATGATTAGCAACAATCCTCCTAATTATTGTACTAGTTGTGATATCTAATGGACTTTCCAATTGCCTAAAGATGCCCATAGCCATTGGAACCCTATATTGGTTTGGTTCCTCCTGAAGAAAAGATATCAAAATTAGAAGTCAAATATCAATACAAAAAAATATCCTCCTGATCATGAAATTTGTTACCTTTAAAAACCCCATATTTTCAGCAATTGTTCCATGCACTACCAGGGAAATATTGAATGTAGTGATCTGCACCAGAAGGAAAACTTCCACAAGTGAATTTCTCAACAAACAAATCAGAAAGCAGGCCAAAGAACAAAATCCACATATTTTAGGGAGTAAATGACCAAAGAACAAATTGTATAATTTCCAGTCTACCATATCTTTTGAGACTTCACGAGGGGCTCCAATTATAACTTCATCTACATAGCGACAAGCTAAGACACTAAGGCTTCTTTCATGCAAATTCATTATTGGGCGATGCAATCCTTGTACCGAGCTGCATGCAAAAGAAAAAAAAAAATAATCACTCAGCACAAATCGCCTAACGGAAAACCCAAAAAAGAAAGGACAACGAAATACACAAAACCTGACTGTTTGGTCACTATAAATGCCAACTAGCAAGAAATCTCCCAAGTCCCGAGCAAGCCGTAATATCTGTATAAAAGACAACAGAAGTATATTAACAACAAAATGGAAGAGATTAGCTTTTTCCATGATAATTAAAAGTAAATTATCTATTTATCTGTGAGAGTACCTCCACATGTCCAGCATGGAAAAGATCAAATGCACCATCAATGTAGATTATTCTAGAATCTGGACCTGGTCCCTGTATTACATTGAAAGAAAACCCTTTTTTTAAGCCAATTAAGTATTCATTTCCCAGGAGACGTAAATAAGAGTCACCTTTCCATTCGAGAACTGGACTATGCGTCTAGAAGTAGGCAAGAAACGAGATATGCGGGTTGCACTTCTAGGCGAACCACTTCCACCATCTAATTTCTGGCCATGGCCATGACTGAACTGCCTTTGCAAAGATGAATGGTTATGCTTATCTCCAGTAGATCTCTCTCTTACACAAAGAAGCATGCGACCTGTCAATACATCAAACAGGAAGAACACTATGACCAAGATGACAGTAGCCAGAGAAGATTTGCAACAAGGACCTCGCCTTCCTCACTTAGGCATTTGAACACCTACTGTTTCATATATTTGCAAACTGACACTAGCATAGCTTCCTTTTGAGACTTACATTCTCAGTAATGAGGAGAAAATTAAACAAGTAAAATGACAGAAATGGCCACATGTTACATATCAAATCTATAGAAGAGGGCTCAGTCAGTAATGACAGGTTTTGATTTAAAATACTAAATTACATTGATAATAGATCAATAGAGTAATGCTACTTAAATTAACACTGTCCTCTTCAAAATTTAGTGAGAAGAAAGTGAGAGGCACGTAACAAATCGTACCAACAATATCAGTGCTAGAAACGCCTTCAGTTCTTTTGATCTGCTTGTATCGTCCAGCCTTCTTGGCAATGGCATAAGCATCGGTACCATCAGGAAGCAGGCAAGGATCATCACCATGTATGATATAATCTATATTATACTCTGTGAAAAGCTTCTTCATAAATTCTTCATTTATTGCATAAGGAGCATCCGATATTACTTCATCCACCCACTTCACTGCACCTACCATTGTCATTCTGCAGGAGTGATCAAAAGTCAGTGCTATAAATATCATTTCAGCATTCCTATTACAGAGCTCGATGAGCAGAAATCAGGGGTAAAAATTGACAGAGCAGGAAATAAAGAAACTCTCCATATTTTACTCTCATGTAAATTTCAGCTTCCAATTGAATTTTGGGTTCTGTTTCAGCTCAATTTGGAGTATTAGCTTCAGGCAATCAGCTTTTACACAAATTAAAAAGTGGACTATTTTTGTGTTGCTCAAACTAGCAGTAACTACCATCTAAGTAGCATAACCACATAAATCAACCTAAAATTTAAGTAAAATTGGAAACAAAAAAATAAAGGAAGGAACTGAACCGTTCGTATAAAGAGCTGACAGGTGGGCCCTTGTTGGCAATAATCTCCTCATCCCTGATAGATCCGCATCCTCGACAGCCAAGTTATTTGGCTGTACCGTCCTGTCCGCAAATACTGACTCTCTGATCTGCATCCAAGGGCGATAGTGAAAAAATGCAGTGATTTGTCCTCTCTCGCCAGTACCCGCCTGCCCGACTCGAATTAGGTTGAAAATCAGCAATTTCGTCTGTCCTGGACTTCCTGCCAAAAACGTCTGGTCTGATCAAATCCGACACTCATCCCTCTCAATCTTCCGATTTCTCCTGTCGCCTGGTCGCGGCGAGACTCAGAGAGAGGCTTTGACCTGCTGAGACTTCTTCCCCCATTTCATCTTTTAATCCCACTACAGGTACGGACATGGTTTTATGCTTTGAAATCATATTATTTCTTTTTTCTGTCGTCCTCCTTCCCCAGCTTAAGTCAAAAAGGCGAGGGGCTGCTGAGTGTGAAATGCAATGAGGGACCCTTGCAGTTATATTTGCTTTGTTTTTCTAGGCAAATTTGCTCCGATGCTTGCACAAAGTCACACAAGTTTCAATAATTCATCTCCAGTTAAAGCATTAACAGCTGGGTTTGAGAAATGTAGAAAAAATGAGGCAAAAGGAAATGAAGGAACATCTGATTCAGAAATTTAAAAAACATTTGTACTGAATTATTGATCCTAAAAAGTGGGGATATTAGCAAAGAATCTGTTTGACACAGTCCTTCTCTGGCTTTCTCCTGGGCATCTGGCCTCAACAGCGTACTAGGCGGGGCTGGTTATATTTAATTGGTCATATTTAATTTTTTTTTGTTCTCTTTGAAGGATTTGGAGAAATTTCAGTTTTAATCTTTGATAAAGTAAATTATTTGATACGTAATTTCAGTTTTAATAATTACTTCAAAAAAATGGAATATATTAAATAGCCAATCTGGATATGAAGTAGTGCAAGTATATGTCATAGGCGAGTATTTGATATATTTTATATGTCAAGTATATACCACCAACTATTTACCAATATATGTCATAGACGAGTATTTCAAGTATATACCACCAACTATTTCAATTCTGTCATAGGCGAATATTTACCAGTATATTTCAATTGCCTTTATAAAATGGAAGATATGAAGTAGGCCAAGCAATAATTTACCAGTAACACTATACCAGAGGATTTGAATTCTGTCTCTCTCTTTTATATTGTATCTAATTTTTTTCTTAATTATAGGCCAAGCAATAATTTATCACAAGATATAACGGAGGAGCATTTTGGGTGCTATGGCAACCTAGAAGATATACAGTATAATTTAATTTATTAAAACATTTCAAAACAATTTGAAGATATACATTACAGTTTAATTAATTTGTCTAACTAATTTTTTTTCCTTTTTTTTTGCAGCAATTTGGAAATTTGTCGAGATTAGGGTAACTTAACATCAATTCCTTTTGTCGGCAACATTTTGTTATTGATTGTGGCCAAGTATAGTTTTTGGCAACATTTTGTAAATCAAAATAGTTATAGCTTTTGTGTGTTGGAATATAACAATTTCTAGAGGGCTAAAGTGAAAATGACATTGTAAACGGGTTTTGGATTCTATAACATATATTTGAATATTAATGTTGTGACCTTCCTGGGTTATCTGCATTATGTTAGTATTCCTTTTAATTTTAATTCCAGTTTAATTCTTTGCCTATGTACATATTGAGTTATCTGCATTATGTTATCTGAATTATGTTAGCAGCTCGTACAATGCTGCCAAAATGTCAATGCTGCCGAAAGTATTCAATGCTTCAGGCTATGGCTATATTTTTCAACAAGAATATAGAGCACTACAGAACATTTCTTATGTCAGTACTTCAGGCTATGGCTACAATTCTTACGAAAAATATAGCCACGGTTGGTTTTAATGCTTTTTACTAGAAGTATTCAATGCTGCCTAATTGTAGCGTGCAAATACATCAAGTAGGAGTAATGTAGCTTCAAAACTCAGTTGCATAGGTCCGAAATGTCAAATTAAACTCTATATATTTCAATCCATATCAGAAATGTCAAATCAAACACACATATCAGAAATGTCATATTTCAATCCATCAACAACTCAAGTCATATTACAAGGCATGCATCTAATACATTTGTTGTTGCACACTGATTATTGTTGCACTCACTGCAATAAGGATACACTTCAACAAGGCTGCTTTGAGAGCTCATTGCTATTTAAAAAAAAAGATATAGTATGAAAACGAATTCAACAGACTAATTCAAGCTAAATTAAAGCTAAATTTAAACAGTTGCTAATTCAAGCATTTGTCAGCACTAGATGGAGGTGATCCATCCTCTTAAACATTAACATTGTTGTGTGCAGTCTGTATCTGTTGACAAATGTGCTGCTTACAAACATCTTAATAGTACTCTTTCAGGTTGGTGTGGTTGAGTATCCTTGTTGTCTATCTTGTTTGGACATAATTATAATGAGGCTGTTCATTAAAGTAGAATAGATAGAATTTCACTCTTACAGCATATAATATACATAAGTTCAAGGATTTTGAGTTCAGCAAAGCTAAATTTCAAGTCAGTCACAGTTCATTTTTTAGTGTAGAGAGTACATAGGACAGTAAATATTTCATCTAACTTGTACCTTTTTAGGCGTCACAAAGGAGAGATGAATTTGCTCTTGAGTTTGTCGTCGTAGCACCAACCATACCACGAACAACTTAAATTGTAGATTAATTTGTCAATTAAATTCCTACCAGTAAAAGAAACAACCAAAGTGAACAAATTGTCCTGGATATCAATGCTCTGAGATAAAAAAAAAAACTAAAACTAAAACTTGAGAAATTACTTCAATTGTATTGGATGTCAGTGCTCTGACGAGGTCATAACAATTACAATGTTTCGCATTTAATAGTACCTTCTGTCTGTGGAGAAGCACAACATGAATTTCAATGTTTTAATGTTAATTTATTCCAGAAAAATTAACAGAAATTTTTTTGCAAATAAACCCAAAAAAAGAGAAATTGCAACAAGTAGAGCAACAGTAAAAGACTAATTTCAACATTCAACAGTTTCTAAACAACAATTCAACAGAAAAGCAAGCGGATTGGAGTGTTTAATTTCACAAAACCTGTTTAGGGTTTCGAGAGGAGGCGGAGGTATTTGGAGAGGTGCAGATTGGAGCGCTAAGTGGTCTATCTCTTGATCTACTGACTCGCTTCAACGATTCTACCTTGATCTCTCGCTCGATCTAGGGTTTTCAAGCTTCTCTGGCTTCAGGCGGAGGTAACGAAACGAAAGAGACGAAGAATGCTTTTTTATTTTTTTCCTTTGGTTGCATTTTATTCAGAAGTGATGCGGGCAGGTCGGGTAGGGTAGAAGAGAGGTTTTTTCGCTTTCGCCCTTGGATGCAGATCGGAGGGTCAGTATTTGCGGACAGGACGGTACAGCCAAATAACTTGGCTGTCGAGGATGCGGATCCCATCACTGATCACACCAACCACCAACTCATCTCCAAGCGCGCGCGCCTGTCTCAGAGCGTTGCAGTGGCCATAGTGCATCATGTCGAAGCATCCATCCATATACACTCTCACCGGCTTCCTTCTCCTCCTCCTCAGACCTCGCCACAAGGAAAATCCGACGAAGAAGAGAAGAACCACGGCGCCTATGACGCTCGTGGCCACGATATTCGGGTCGGGAGATCGGAAGGGATCCGATAAGAGGCCCGAACTTGAGAAGGCTTCCATTGAAGAAGGGAAAGGGAAGGATGGCTGGGGTCTGGAGCTCAGGCGTCGCGCTTCCACCAGAGCGCCATTGGAGGTCTCGTGGAGCTTGGAGTGAGCGACACGGAGATCAAGGATTTGGTATTTGTAGTTCGGATGGTCTATGAACAGTACTCGTATGATAATTGTGTAGCGAATCGATCGGATGACCCTGATGTGATGTCAAAACTCAAAACGGCGGAAATTAGAAACCCATCTATCTATTATGTTAACGTTTTATATGTCCCCTTTTGTTAAGAGGCGTTGCCAAATGAGAAAACAGGCTTGATTATTTTCCTTACAAAATGGAGTTTCGGAAGTTCCAGGTATTTGAGTTTTTTTTTTAAGATAAATTGGGTCAAGTCTATAAATTTATTTTTAAATTAAATGTCTATGTAAGATTCTCATAGTCGGATTTTAAACTTGCGACCTTTCACTCAAAATGCATTGTTCTTTGCCACTAGATCAAGAGTTGGTTGTCAGTTTCAGGTATTTGAGTTGTTTAATTTAAGTTGTTTTTTCTAGAATTTAGCTGGCATTGTAACGTTTTTGGTTCTAACTGTAGTTGGTTTATGTAAGATCCACAATTTAATTATTTTGACCTCATGACACATTTACTTCATTTAGTCGACACACAAATGTAATTCATCAAAACTTGTTTTACCTAGATAGAACTTCGAAATGACATTTACAAATTGCAACATCAATAGTTCATATAGTTTAAGTGTGTTTGGATGCAACGGAATAAGCCGTGAATAGGGAATAAGAATAAAAAATTTCGGTTTGCGTGTTTATCCTTATTCCTTATTCTTATACCATGATTTTGTTAGTATAGGAATAAGGGCCCAAATTTCTTATTCTTATACCGTTTGTTTTGCGCAAGAATAAGAATAAATACGCAAACCGAAATTCCTTATTCTTATTCCTGTTCCCGACCTATCCAAACACACCAAGTAGACACTTCAGTATACCACGACTTATGAATTATTTAAAGGAATATTTTTTTATGAAGGAACTCGCACGTACAGCGTCTGCTTTAAGAAATCTGATTTTGAAAGAGAACTTTTTTTTTAATTACCTGCATTATAATTAGAAGCTGAATAAAGATGTGGATTAAAAATTTGAACTAAATATATCTTAACTCACATATATCATTATCTAAGAGAACAAATATTAAAGAGCATTTTTTTTTTTTAAGGTAGAGTGGCGAGAACCACACCTACAAAATTTATTAAAACAATCAAACAATGTACAAAATTTTATTTACAAACAATAAGAAAAGGAAAACCAGCTATTTAAAATTCTAGCAAAACCAATAACTCTTCCTTATGTACATATCTTTCCTATAGAGCGGCACCTTGTATGACTATGTGGTACAAGACTGCATCTCTTCCATTTTTAAAGAACAAAATTAGATTTCCGTAATGCATTGGATAGAATCTACACTTCTCTTTTCCTGTTGGTACAAGACTGTATCTCTTCGTACCGTTAATTCCATCCAACGTTGAAAGGTGCAGTGGGGCTAGAAGTTGAATCCGACATCCTCACATTAGCATTGTTTACATATTGTTGCACTGGCTGGTTATTATTCATGGGGCTCTCCATTCCATGTCTTGCAGTAGTCATCAGTGCCGGTTGGGGCCCTTCTGGCATGTATTGTTGTATCACTAGCACTGACACCACCATAGAGAAATCAGATGAAACCAGTATGTCCCCTATAGGTCCGAGCTCAGGACAATCGGTCCAATCTTTCAACCCAGCAGTTAGATCAGTACTTGGGTTTTTGTAGCTTCTTCCGACTATGAAAAGCTCATGACGACTATCCAAGTCCCGTATCGTGCTAATTGCTTCCTCACTATTCCTTACAAACTTTTCAATGTAGTGGACATAATCACGTCCCACAGTCCTGATATCAAAAGACAAACATATCTTATTTTAAATAAAATGTCTAAATTGTCTCTTAGATTGCATGCATGTTTGATCTCTTAGATTGATTGTATGTTTAATTTTACTACAATTAAATGTCTAAATGTATGTTTGATCCCTTAGTACCTGAGGCGAAACTGATGAAGGCATTCTTCATCTTGTATTAGTTGTTGGCCTTCAACAGAGTTTGCATTTGCCATAGGATAATTATGTACTACTGAAGACGAAGAGGTTCCACTTTGGTGTTCCTCTAAAGGTAGAATTCGAACAACTGTGAGAGATATGGATGGATTATCAATCATGCGCAAGGAAAATGCAAGAGCCTCACGGTCATCTGGACCTCCAAAGAATAGAAGCATTACACGGCGAGAGGTAGCCAAACGCACTGTAGATGCAGAAAGGCCGCGATCAACAAAAACTGCAACTGAGCATGGGGCGTTGTTGAGTATGCTTTCATTTACTGCCTTGAGTGATGTGTTTATTGGTTCCATTCCACCATCGACTGTTTGTTGCTTGTGGAAAGGGATTACAATCAGAGACACGTGTTTGTCTTCTGCTAGAACACATACATCCTCGTGCATTGTTGAGTATGGTGACACGGTTGTCAGAGGTTGTACCGACACACCACCGGCATGTTGTTCATATGACTCAAAGGCAGAGAAGATATGAGGGGAGGATGATGTGTTGCTCTTGTTAGAGGTACGAGTAGAATTGGCGGCGCTGTGTAGAATAAGCATGTTGGAGGCACGCCCGGTTAGTTCGACTAGGTGAAGTGCATACACAAATATAGGAGAGCGCTTAGTAGGATTAGCTATGCCCAAAAGAGAGATAATGGAGGGAACATTGCGTGGGGTGTTGACACATGCCAACATGCGGAGCTCACTATCGGGGTTGGAAAGTTGAAGATTGCGTCGCTTGTATCCGACCAAACGGCGGGACCCACGATGCAATGTAGTGACTACAGGTGTCACTAAAGTTGTCATTAGCACGGAGACGAGCACCATAGTTGCGAAGGACTGGTCGTCTAGGACCTATTTAAGAAGCAAATTTTTCTGTTATTGAAGTGTGCAATCTTAAAAAGAAACAAAAAAAGTTGAACTGAAGGTAAACGGAAAGATGTTTCGTCATATGGCAACACACAGATAAATGGAAAAGAATACTGAAGTGATCACTTATCCTTTAAATATATACTTCTCCTCATTGTGGCAAGATGTTTCGTTACTTGTTCTTCATTTAACTAGAACTGAAGGTAACGGAAGTATACTAAAATACAATATAATTGGATTCCAATTACCAACCAACATATGGATCCTGGACACATTAAACATGTACAAGCTCTGTAAAATGGCCTTTTCCAGGATTCATACAACCAACATACTAGAAGATGAAATTAAATAATTAATTAATTACCTGCTTGTCACGACCGATGTTGAGCACAATCATCTCAATAAGCCCCCGAGTGTTCATTAAAAAACCAAGAGCGAGCCCCTCATTTAATGGAGTATTATAAACCGAAGCTATCAAAATAGTGCCCACAATTTTCCCAATACTGGCAAGCACAAATACAAGTACCAGCAGACAAACGGTGAGAATGTCTTTCATTTCTGCTACATTTGTCCTGAGCCCACTAATTGCAAAGAAAAGCGGCAGTAACAACATCATAACAAAATCCTCTAATCTTTCTACTAGTGTTATACCAACAGCTCCGTTTGGTATAACTAGGCCATAGACAAACGCACCAAAAACTGAGTGAATGCCAATGGCATCTGTCACAACACCAGCAAACATAACACCGGCAAGGATTAGACAGATGTGTCCATCACTGATGCTTTGACCCTCGGGTGTGCGTCGCATGAGCCACCACATGATAGGCCGTACCACGAAGAAACACACTAACACAAAAGCTACTCCTGAAAGGAGAACCTATAATGAGAGACAATTATTTATTAGAAACAATTTAAACATCAACATCAAAACAACCTAGTCAGTTTGCCAGTTTTAGCACCATTATAAAGCCATGAGGTTTCAACAGTTGTTCATTATCAGATAAGATATGCAGAAAAAAGAACATTTGTACGTAGTTACAAATATAACTTACATAAAGAGAGGAGAAAGCACTTCCTTCCACCTCAGCGATTGCAATAGCAAGTGCAAGTAAGATCCATGCGCACATGTCATTAATTATAGCAGCTGACATAGCAATACGACCTATATCTGAATTAAGCAACTTGGTCTCTGCAAGAATACGTGCCAGCACAGGGAAAGCTGTAACTGAGAGTGCAACACCAAGGAAAAGTAGGAAGGCAGCTTGGTGTACATTCGTTGAGATTTGATGTCTGAACACGAATGATGTAGCTGTGCCGATGCAAAATGGCAATGCCATCCCTGCAGCTGCAATCACCAATGCCTTTTTCCCTGAGCGACGAATCACAGCGACGTCCATTTCAACTCCGACTAGGAAGAGGAAGTAGAGGAGGCCAAGGTGGGCCACGGTCTCAAGCGTCATAAAGCTTCGTGTCGGGAACACCATATCACCAAACGCCTTGGAACGGCCCATGACGGATGGCCCCAGGATCACGCCGGCCTAATTAAAATGACTTGTCAAATTAGTTAGCACATAAATCGGTTTGTTTAAATTGCATGCTAAATACTTATAATTTGCAGTGCTTCTATTGGAGGCTTGGAGCAATGTACTTGTAAAATTGTAGCCATTAAAGGTCTCTTGGTATATTACTGTCTTGTATGTCTTTCATAAGGTCGGATGGCTTATTTCTGTTCACTGTATCTGCTCTTGCTGTGTGGTGCAACCAGATTGACAGGTTTTGTTAAAACTGTATTGCAACCAATATATAATTACATGCATGTTGTATGGATGCAGAGTGTAATTTATCACATGCGAATTAACAAAAACACTCCAATTTTATATGTGGAAATGGTTAATAACAACTGCAAAGAATTTTTTAGAATTTTCTTGCTTTATAAGTTAAATGATAACTTTTAGGAGCCTGTTTTCCAATGTGACAGATGGAAATTTACCAGAGAACAATAGTTAACACAAAAAATGTCACGAAAATACTTTTGAATTTAAAATAAAAAATAAAAAACTCCAATCTTAATCTTATTTATTTATCAAATAAAAATCAAATTTCTCTCCATGACAATAGAAGAAAAATTAGGGAAAAAATACTAATTAATCTGATCACCGCAAATTAAGCACAAACAAAAAAAAATAGTAATAAAGTACCATGATCTCGGCAATCACACGAGGCTGCCGGAAAGGCTTGAGGAGGACAACAAGGACACGTGTCATCACCACAATAATTGTCATTTGTAGAATGAATAGAGGGAGAGAGTAATCTAATGGGTTGGTGCCTTTCCAAATACCGTTTGTTGTGACCAGCATTCGTGAGGAGCATATCACTCCTGCTGTATTATTGCTCGAAGCTACATGAACTACAGCTTTTGTCATGTTCTTCGACAGCAACTCATGAATTCTTAGATGCATCATTGTATCAATTTCCATTTTTCTTTTTGAAATTTTATGATTGAAACATGGCGGGAAGTTGTGATAGTGCTATCTCCTTGTTGCAGATTTTTTTTTTTTTTTTTTTGCTTTTCCCACTTTCTCGGGTGGTTGATCCTCACCGAAAACTCTGCCATTCTATATTTAACTAAATTTTTATATTCAGTCAAACTGCTTAAATTTAGTATATATGTAAAAAATAATTTTGAATTTAAGAAGATGAGCATCTTTTTCAAATTTTACAGGGATTTATATGCAAAATTGTTAGACCCCCACCCCAACTAATAAGTTATAACCTCTACGCGAGTCTAGTTTTCTAATTTTCAAGTTGAATAACAAAAAGAAGGACGTATTGCTAGTCGAATTATTCGTTAATTTTTTAAAAAATTGCAAATCATTCATTTATCCTTGGGTGTGTTCAGAGTTTACTATTCAAGGGGCTGAACTTTTTGTTGTGTGGAATTCCATAGTTGAGGCAAAATTGATAGCAGATAATATATCTCTTTTTATTCTATTTGCAAAAGACATTTCCGTCATTATCGTTTTTCATTATTATTAATGCAAAATGTGAAATTCATACATTTTGTGAAAATACAAATCAGACATTTTAAATTTTAAAAAGGCAGCTATTTGAAGTGCGAATATTATGAGGTTTTGTAGGGTGTACAAAGAAAACAATTTCCAAAAGTGAAACATTTTTTCAACTCTCATTTTTCGGAAGACTAGTGTATAATTCTGTTATTTATATCTGGCTGACCATAGATTTCGGTACATATCCGGTAAGCAAAATGTATTGGCACTTAATGGGCCTAAATTACTTGGACGAACGTTATTGAATATATCTAATTAAGCTAAGGTCTGAATTTGAGGGAAAAATGTTCAAAAAACAAAATAATAAATAGGTTCTTGGTATTTGAGCGCCTCTATATTTTCATAAGGCGGTAGCATTAATGAATTTTCAAGGTCTTACATGTAGACCTGTCAAAAGTAAAATACGAAAGCGGAAACGGCCGTTTTAGTTTCTGTTTCGTTTTGGTAACAAAATAAAATTGTTGTTTCATTTTCGTTTCATTTCATCAAACGAAACAGACTTTTATTCCGTTTAACATTCCGTCTTTTATTTTCTATTAATTTCAGTTCATTTTCATGTTCCGTTCATTTTCTTCATTTCTGTTTCTGTTCCTTTTCAGAAACAAAATTGGTTTTTTCTTTCGTTTAACATTCCGTTTGGACGAAACGGAACGAAAATGTTCAAAACGTAATGAAATTGACCGGTCTACTTACATGTATACATCAGAAAGAGGAATTGGCGACATGGCCAACGTGGTGCGCTCTTCAATAAAAAAATTTTGGAAAGGGCCAAGCATCTCTTCTGGCATTTGTTTGTTCTTAAGAACGAGCGATTTGCACCACCTCGACCTCGCTAAAACAGAATCATGAAACCTCTCACCTGCGATACCCATTGACAATATCATAGTTAAAAACACCTCCATCCTGCCCCATCACAGTCATTCAATCTTGTATAGAGTGTGCATTGTAATTTGAGTGACTTTAGGAAGTTCAACTGATTCTGACACGATTTGTCGATTCAAACATTTTGTAAGCATTATTAGATAGCTCATCTTTTTATTTGTACATATTTCATTTATAGAACTGTTAATTTGTAAACCTTTTCTTGACTTAAGAAAGAAATTATTGTAGGCTAAACCTGCTTGCATAAAATGTTACGTGCAATCAAGTTGGGTGTTTTGAAAAGCATGTACATCTTTTTAAAACTAAAACTTCAGGAATAATGCTTGGTATAGTGTTTGCAAATGTGCACCAATTGGATATATCAAGATGTTGAGTCCTAGCTTTTGCATTAGTTTTCTTAGAATATGTTCCCCAAATTCCAATTAGCCTTGACAATTTCCACGTTTTTACTTTTGCGTTTGTAAGATCGCATAAACCACCAATTATTTTTTAGAACAGAACGTACCATTCAAGACGGTCCAACCTTGGAAAGACGTTAGCCTATAATCAACCACACTATTCAAATCCGATGGCTATTTTTTGCTCTCCGTGCCCCAGCGTTGGACCTTGACCTTGAAAATCCTTGTTCACACTAAACTCACATAAGTTGTTGGGTATAGGCCTGTACAGTGTTGGACAGGGAGTTTGACAAAATGATATCAGCTTATTAAATTCTGTTAATTTGTCGTCTTATATTTTTCTTCGCAGCTTTCATTGTGTTTTTCTCTTCAACGTCACTCAACAATTCTAGGTTTACTCGGAGTTTAGAAAACAAAAAAGAAATTGGGTGCATTTTATATTTGGACTGATTTGTTCAAGTTGTCTATTTATAATAAAAGCTGTGACTTCTAGTCTTCTATGTAGCTTCTTTATTGCAATTTTAATCTATTAATTAATATATATTTACTATTGTTCTTTCCTTTCAGATTTCAATTTTAGGCTTTTGTCAAGAAAGTTACCTTATTTGACTTAAGAGTCTAATAGCGACTTGATCAAAATATTATTTTGAATATGTACAGTGCTGACTTGAAAAATCGTACTTGCTTCTTTATAGCAGAAACTTGGGTTTATCTGGCCATAAGTTATATACTCTGTTTCTTTTGACTTTTTGTACATTTTCTTCAGCTTGTCCTATTATATTTTATTGCTTTTCTTCTCCAATTGGAAGATAGTTCCTTTGTCAGAAATTACGAATTTCCATCTCTTTAAGATCTGGTCTGAGATTTAGCAGTTAGTATACTCAGATTTTCTGAATTTTAGGATCCATGGATCAGAATCCTAGTCAGAAAGAGCAAATCATGTTGCCATTTTCAGTTGTCTCGGGCATACTTATGTGCAAAACTGTAAGTATTTCTCTGAGCAGAAAAAACCAAATCAATCATGCATGTATGTAATTTGATACTGCTATTCGTAGTGTCTGTTCAAGTCGATTCATTAGGCAAACTGAATCAATCAACAATATGTTTTTTTATTTTTTTTTAGATATTATACTCTTATGCAAAACAATAGTTGCCACAGTTTTTCTCTTGTTTATATGCTATCTTTTCATTTTTGAAGGTATATGATATCACTGGTAAAGTCAGCTCACAACTATACAAAGGGTACAATGGTCTAAAAACCAAAGACAAAATTGAATGGAACAATCGGTATGTGGTAGTATATACAAATGTCATTTTTCCCTGAAATTCCTCCTTTATTTATATACTAATGGTAGTATATTGAAGAATGACTTTATATTTTTATTAAATGAAGGGGCTTTTCGACATTTCATTCATTGGTTGTTACGGTAGTTTCTTTTTATCTGGTGTTTATTTCGGATATTTTCAAAGAAGACCCTCATAATCCAGTAACACTAACAGAGAGGAAATCTCACCTTTCTTCCAGCTTACAAGGGGTATATATATTTCTTTCTCAACTCATCAGCGTTTGTCCAATTATATATTCTCCTATTATTGATATCATAATCACCTGGTACGTACATAATTACTGGTACATATACATACTGGTCTTTTCAGTTTCCAAGCCAATTCTTTAGCAAGCTTATAGGTTTCTTATTTTTGCCAGAAAAAAATATTGCAACTACTAATGGGCCATTTTCTAGTCTGGCATATGACGAATTTAGAAACAAAAATGCAATGAGGCAGCATAAATCAGACAAATTTGATATTCTGGACAATAGTCAATTCACAACTGGTATGGTATTCAGTGTGATTTATTATTTGTTAACTAACTATCACTAATTTGCATGTCCAGATATCTCTTGGTTACTTCATCGCAGATTTTGCCATGATCGTCTGGTTCTTTCCATCATTAGGTGGAATGGAATATGTAAGGACTTTAAATGTTGCTACTTTATACAGAGAAGTTCAGTTCATATTTGTAAATCTATTTTTATAAATATTTTATAGGTGCTGCATCATTTGCTGGCAATTTTTTCAATTTCTCTAACTTTAACAAGTGGGAAAGGACATTTGTATGTGCATACGCTACTTCTTACAGAGGCAACTACACCCTTTGTTAACCTCAGATGGTATGTGCTAAGTACAACATTTTTTTTTAATTAATCCAAGTTACTCCTGTTCAAACAAGACCTAGTTTAAGTCGAACCAGCAAACAATTCTTACACGTGCTAACACAAAAAGTTGACCAAGAAAAGAACAAGCAAAACCATGACGAAGCAAAGAAGAAGCCTAATAACATAACAATTATAGCATAGAAAAAGCACTTCAAGCCATGATAACTAGAGAAAATTTCTCAAACTTATAAAATCTGGTCAGAATCTAGTATTGAGTTCCATTTATTTTTTTAATATGATCCGACCTCAGAAAGCATTGCAGATGGGCAAACGGGAGATTTTTTTTTTTTTTTTTTGAGTGGTAACGGTAGATAAAATTACTAAAATCGCCCTGAAAAAACTATAATAAGAGAATATAAATATATATGGGATGAACCATTGGTATTAACTGAGAATATCTCTGCAGAAACTTTTCGATGCACATGATAAACTTTTTTTTTTAAAAAAAAAATTAGTAATTGGAGGTTCGGTCCCTTTTGAATATTTTGTACACATGCAACTGTAAGTTATTTAATTTATTTTAACACTTGATACATAGAATTTTTGTAAAAAAAATACCAGCCTCCTTATTGTTATTTGAAGAAGTTTTAGTTGCATTTTCAGACAACAACCAAAGACAGTTCTTAAATATTAACAACTGATGAGAACGGAGTTTTTACTGATTATTATTTTTCCTTATTATTATTATTATTATTGCATTTTGTCCAAATTCATAAGATGCATTCTCTTCTTTATAAAACTTGCACTACATTATCAGAAACTTGTCTTGGATGGAGTTATACTGATTATTTTCTTTTCCTCTCTTTCTTTCAGGTACTTGGATCTTGCTGGGAAGAAAAGCTCAACCCTCTACTTATACAATGGTTTAGCAATGTTTTTTGGGTGGCTGGTAAGGGATTATGAATTATATAGAAAGAGGAATTTCATCTAGAAATCGTCAAACAAAAACTGCTTTCGTTACTTAGGAGTGATAACTATACATCTAAGAATTGAGAAGTAGATGGAAATAAACTATGTTTAAAAAATAACAATAATCAACTGCCGGCAAGAGATTCCTTCATTCACCAATCACTACCCTATAGCATTGCAAGTGGTTTATTATATTTGTTTTTTTTATTATACATGGTGCATAGTAAATACTTGTAGAAGTAAGAAAAATAATGAATTACTAGCGATGTAAGTAATACTTAGTAGGCGATTCCCAGAAAAAGTTTCTATTGATATTAAGCATGCATATCATTATATTTGATAAATTTTTTAGGAACCAAAATTGCAATAATTAATATCAGCAGCATTCAAGGCCTTAAATATTTTTTTATTTTCAGGTTGCGAGGATTCTTCTCTTTGCATATTTCTTTCCGCATTTATATTTTCATTTTGATGAGGTTTGGAATTTTTCTTGTTACCGTCAATTAATATACTTTTTTTTTCCTTGAGGCAAAATGTGGTATCAAGCACCACTGAAAATATTAAATAAGGAGACGAATAACATTACAACGATTTATTTTGACTATTTTGTCATATATTCTCAAATTGATAAAAATAAGAGATTGAAAATTAACAAAATATTTCATATATAAGAATAGATTTCCAATTCCAGGTGGTCGCTAACCTGGTTTATCTAAAAAAAGAATAGATTCCAATTAAATTTCATAAAATTTGAGTATCATTGGTGAAGAATCAAGAACCTCGACTTTGAAAACGTTGGAAAATTAATTAGAATCGATTGAGGAACAGTAAAACATGTAAATCTGATCTGTTTGATAGATCATATTTTTAATATTGGAATTTATTTTACAAACAATTTGTAAGTAATTTCTTCTTTTGAAATACATAACTATTTTATTCCAAAAAAAATTATAAGAATTCTGAAGGATTGGTTACTTAAGAGCGTCACAGCGATATGAAAACATTATTTTCGCACTAACCTTTTATGTTAATTATATTATATTTTCAGGTGAAGAACACATTTCCTTTGGGCCCGTATCCATTGGTAACAGTACCTTCAGTGCTGGCATTAATGAACCTGTTTTGGTTTTCAAAGATTTTAAAGGGAGCGATTAAGACTTTGGCCAAAACGAAAAATTGCTGATGATTTTATAAAAGGAAATTTTACAGATTCAATTTTTCTTTGATGGAGCGCTAGAAGCTCAATGCACTTCATCCTAATTATATTTTTAAGCAAGAAAATCCAGAACAACTAGAGTTATTATATTAATCTCGTAACAAATACAGGCACAATAGTTGACACATTTCTTTTTTTTTTTTGGGGGGGGGTCCCAATATGGTTTAAAAATGAAAATCGACATATTCAACTAGCATCAAGAATTCATAATGAATTAATGAATCACAAAATGATGAGTTGACTTATCCATTTGTTTGTTGTTTTTATTATTTTAATCCAAAGACCTTCAAAAACAGCCTGTGTTCTCTCTGTTGACAAATTCACATTTGTCAATATATATATATATAAGCAAATACGCCCACTCAATGTGTGGGCAGATTTTTTTTTTTTTTTTGTATAAGTGTGAGCAAAATTTTATGAGAACATAAGATTATGCCTTTTGGCGCTTGATCAAATGGTCCCCGTCTATAATATGCTATGCAAATTTAATATGCTGTGAATAGCGAGTGTTAAATGAAAATACACGGTCACATCTAATGATATAATTGAATCACCTCTAGTAGCAAAAAAATTTGTCAAGCTTTACATTAAAAAAAAAGCAGGAAATGAGTAAATTAGTTTCTACAACTAAACAAATTTCTTTTATATGACTATATCACTTGAATCCATCTATCCAACGAAAAATTTAAATTTAAATTTCTACAAATTGAGGAGCCATGGCCCGCAATTTGATCGCCAAAAAAAGGTATAATTTATCAATATCTTCTTACTTCAGCACTATTCCTTTAATTTATTAGTATCCTCTTACATAATGGAGTTCAATTGCCAATACAGAATATTTAAATTCATGTGTGCTATGGCAAAATCATAAAATTCAATTATACTCCTGCATGCATACAATGCAAAAACTTCTGCTGTTCTGCTTCTTCAGACGTAAGCAAAATCTACTCTGTTTATGTTCTGCCACGACGGAACGTAACGGAATACGTGCGAAACGACATGGTATTGGTATTGACAGCTCTAACTCCAAACTTCAAATTTGACCAAATTCTTTTTGTCTTGGACCCTTCTTGCATAAATCATAAAAAAAAATAATAAATATTAATCCTACTGAATTTCAACAAATTGATCAAAAATTTGTTGTTAGGTAAAAGACAAAACGCCCAGAGCAAATTATTTTACTTTAACAATTGTCGGCTCAAATTGCTCATGACGGAAAGATGCGAAGAGGGGATGAAGAAAATTTTGTCGGACAAAAAAATATATGTTTCAGTGTGCACGAAGGGAAAGTCAATGCCCTTTCGGATCGAGCGCTACAGACGAAAAGTCAAGAGTTAATTAACTTTTCATTTGGAGAGTATCATCCGATTTTTATTTTGTAAATCAACGGTTCTGATAAAAAATTGAAAAGTTGGATACATTCTTGATTTGAAGGTCTACACTTTTAGATTGGTGTATTTATAAGTAGTATGGATATATATATATTCCTCAAAAAAGAAAATATTATTCCGCCAAGTTGTTCCACAAAATAAAAATAAAAAGGAAGAAGAAAAGAAAAATTGTTGTAGATGATATAGTAGTGAACGGATTTCCATTTGCCAGAAGCCAACGTTACGGCATCGCCCTAGATAAATTAACATACATATTAATATATTTATTTAATTCCGGATATTTTGTTATTCTCGCAACAAATATGGACCCAGCATTTACGGAATGGTTGCATCAAATGATTGCATGTCACGCTCACGAGTCACACCTAGAGCGTTCTCCGTTTCTTCCTGACTCGTAATCTCTCACTACGGGAAAAAAGGACCTTCTGTAACGACACTTCTGTAACGGTTTTTGAAATAACCGTTACAGAATAGTGAGGCATTAGGCGGGAAAATTGGCGCCACAAATCTGTAACGGTTATTATTAAACAACGTAATAACATTTCCGTCATGGTCAGGGAAAAAAATGCATCAACCTTCTGTAACGGTTGTTGGATTAGAACCGTTACAGATTTCTTATATTCTGTAACGGTTATTATCTATCAACCGTTACAGAAAAGAAAAAAGAAATATATTAATATCACCCATCTTCTGTAACGGTTATTAGCAAATAATCGTTACAGTAGGTTAACGTTTTTTTTTATTTTTTAATGATTCTGTAACGGTTATTTTCTAATAACCGTTACATATTTTAGCACGAATTTTATTAATGTTTTTATGATTCTGTAACGGCTTTTTTTTATATTTTTTTTTTTATTTTCTAATAACCGTTACAGAATAGTTCTGTATTTAGGTCTTCTCCCCATCCCAACAAACTCACAGCTAGAGCGCCGCATCACTTAACTCTTTTCTGATCTTCTCATTTATTGCGAATTTGTGGTGGTGGCTTCACTCCAAAAAAATAGCCAAAAATTTCTAAAAATTCTGAAAAAAATAATAATTAGAAAGAGAATAAGAAGGAGAGTAGATTTAAGGTAAAAAAAATTAAATTTGAACCGTAATTTTTTTTTAACATTTTTTTCTTATTTATTTCAATTTTTTCATTAATTTAATGGTTATTTTTGTTTTTTTATATATTTCAAGATATCATTGAATAGGAGAAGATCTTACATCGGCCGGATAAGTCGCACGATTCAACGGATCGGAAGGCACACAATTGAAAGTATATTTTCATGAACTTCTCTTTTTTTAAATTATTTGCATTTCGTTAATAATTTGCATATATATATATATATAGGCATGAATTTCGTATTGTCATATAGGAACCAAATACCGGAACTCAACTGAATTTAGGTCATTGTCCGTCCGAGATTAATCCATTAGGGATTAATCTCGGATAGTACTCCCGGTCGGGAGTACTGCTCTTTGGATACGATCTGTCTCATTTAGGACAGCGAGTTGTACGTTAGATGCAATGTGTTGTCTGAGAAAAATTCGGCGGCATTTCCCTTGTGTTCCCACGGATACGTACGCACGAGCAATCGTGTGTTGGCGTATTCAGGGAACATAAGGGGAAATGCTGCCGAATTTTTCTCAGATAGCACATTGCATCTAACGTACGCTCGCTAATGAGACAGAGTATCCAAAGAGCGGGCTAGGATGGTGACCGGTCCGAAAACCTAATATGACAAATTGGTCCGAAACCCTAATAATTTGCATAAATTTTATTGTTCAGATGGATCGGACGTGGATGTACTCAAGTAATCGATGCTCGTCTACATTTTTGAGAGGACTTGAAGAATTTATGGTTTGTGCTAAAGAGAATTTGAAAATGAAAGAAGATGATAAAATGTATTGTCCTTGTCGTGTTTGTCAGAATTTGTTGAAGTGGTCTAATTTTGAAGAAGTGAAGGCTCATTTGATTATAAATGGATTTCAACCGGATTATAGTCGGTGGACACTCCATGGAGAGAATGGGGGGGATAGTACTAGCACAAATGTATTGGATTCTGTGTATGAGGAAGAAAATGTATCATTGGATGATGAAATTGATGATGTCAATGTATTTGATGATGAGAATGTAGATGATGATAGAAATGTAGATAACTCAGAATTTAATGCCGATTTAGATGAATTTATTACTTGCCACTTTCAGGAAAAAGACGTATTGTCGGTGTTGGTGATGTCGTAGATGAAGAAGCATACGACCACTTCGAGGAAATACCTCCTTTTCTATCGGTATCGACGATACATCACAGCCAGTATCGATCAGTTATAGGCGTACAGATAACACCGAAGGCGTGTGGGTCGATACGCGGAGGAAAAAAAAGAAAGTAGCTACATAATCACATGTGAGTTAAAAAACTAATATAAATTATTCTTAACATATATGTGCTAAATTGTTATATATGTTAATATTTTTATTTTTATTTTTGCAGGTCATTAATTGGTGAAATTTAACATATATGTGCTAATTTATTTTTAATTTTTGTTTAACATTCTAAATTGTTGAACTTATTATTTAACATTTTGTTGAACAATATTATTTAACATTTCAAAATTATTATTTGTTGAACTTAAATGTAACAGTCAGTCAAAATCACTTAATTAAATTTTCAAAATCACTTAATTAAATGTAACATTTCAAAATTATTTTTAACATTTTATTATATAAAAACGTTTGGACTTCTGTAACGGTTACTAGCTAATAACCGTTACAGAAGAGGTCTAATCTGTAACGGTTATTAGCTAATAACCGTTACAGAATGTCATATATATAAAAACGTTTGGACTTCTGTAATGGTTACTAGCTAATAACCGTTACAGAAGAGGTCTAATCTGTAACGGTTATTAGCTAATAACCGTTACAGAATGTTATATATATAAAAACGTTTGGACTTCTGTAACGGTTACTAGCTAATAACCGTTACAGAAGAGGTCTAATCTGTAAAGGTTATTAGCTAATAACCGTTACAGAATAGTTGAACCTTATTAAAAACTCATCATGGCTTGCGTCTCTTCGTCATTATCTTCTAAAAATCGATCGAGCGCCTCTTTATTCTTAAGCCCCTCATCTCTCGACAGAAGCAAAACCCTAGCCTCTCATTCTGTCGCTCTCTGACTCCCTCTCTCGACAGCTCTCGCGCCTCTCCCATATATCTCAGGTAATCCCTCTCTCATCTTCCTCTACCTCTCCCTCTCATTCTGTCGCTCTCTCTGACTCCCTCTCTCCCCTTTATAGCTCTCTCTCTCTCGATCGGTCTCTCTATCCGATATCAAGCAACACTACTCGGCTCTCTCCCCTCTCTCTCAGGTAATCCCTCGCTCTTTCTATTATTCACTCGATCTGTCTCTCTCCTCTTCACCCTATTCACTCGATGTGTCTCTCTACTCTCGCAGGCAACTCTATCTCGGCTCTCAGGCAATACTCGACTCGGTTCTCAGGTAATCCCACTTTCTTTTCTCTCAAATTTTAATTTTGGCTTGATTGTGGCTGTTTGTGCAAAATGCAAAATTGTGCTGAAATGCAAAATTGTGGTTGATTGTGGCTGTTTGTGCTTGATTGAAATATATGCTGAAATGCAAAATTGTGGCTGTTTGTGCTTGATTGAAATGTGCTGAAATGCAAAATTGTGACTGTTTAATTTGGAAAAATGCTTAATTTTAGGGATTGTTTTGCAACAATATGTGCTGTTTTGGGACTGAAATGCTTAATTTGGGATTTAATATGTGCTGAAATGCAAAGTTATGACTGTTTAATTTGGGAAAATGCTTAATTTTAGGGACTGTTTTGCATAAATATGTGCTGTTTTGGGCTTAAATATGCTTAATTTGGGGTTTAATATGTGCTGTTTTAGGGACTAATATGCTTAATTTTGGGCTTTTTTGGGGCTAATATGCAAATGTTATTACTAAAATTGATTATAGAGACGTGCATGTTATTTCTTGATAATTTAGAATTTAATTTAATTAGATATATATGCATTGTGAATTGATTATGAATAAGGAGTTAAGAAATTTATTTAAAATGAAAATTAGATGGAGAAGGATCAAAACGACAATAAGGTGGGGGAGGAATCCAAGGTGGGGAAGGAAACACCTAAGGTGGTGTCAAAAAGGGTCCCGTTTTACGGACCTCTCAAAAGAAGGGCTGTTTCGGCTGTACGTCGTCTTCCTCCAGGCTGTGAAAGGGGTCCTGATTTTAGTATGGGAGTTAAAATAGATGAGGGATCCAGTGAGAATAAGGAGGTGGAGAAGAATAAGGAGGAGAAGAATAAAGAAGAGAAGAATTAGGGTTGAATTGTCTTAGGAATTAATAAAATTATCTATGTTATTTTTTGTGAACTTTATTTATGTAATTTGAAGTTTATGTTATTTGTGTATGAATTCATGTTTGAATATTAGTGTGTTTTAATTAAATGAATTTTAAATTTATGTATTTTTAATTATTTGAATTTTAAACTTGTTCATGTTTGAATAAATTGAACATTGCGCCAAACATTAATATATATTATATATGGTGTTTTAATTAGGTAGTAATGGAGAAAGGTGAAGGAAGCAATTCAAAGGGGAAAAAGCCGATCGAACGAGTCTATGTTAGGCGCAATGTTCGTGCCAATCCATCCTCTCAAAACCAGACGAACCAAAACCAAGCCTCTCAAAACCAAAACCAAGCCTCTCAAAACCAGGGGCAACCGAGCCTCTCAAAATATGAAAAACATGCAATTTTTTTCAAGCTTTTGATTGACAAGTTTGTGGCACCGTACACAGAATGGAGAGAAGAAGTCATTGTTTTGTCGGATGATGATGATGAAGTCATTGTTTTGTCGGATGATGAAGACTAGTTTTAGAATTTAGATTTATGTTTGGTTTAGTATTAGGGTTTCTTATCCAACTGAATGTTTATGTTTATGTTAATGTATTTTGTTATTTGAGATTGAACTTGTCGTTTAATGTTTATGTTTATGTTAATATATTTTGTTTATGTTGTTAATGTTTATGTTTATGTTTGTTTATGTTTATGTTTATGTTTGTTTATGTTTATGTTAACTTGATTGATTGTTTTCATTGTTGTTAATTATTTGTTAATAGATATGTCTGGAGATCAAGATAGAGATTTACAGGGTGAACAGACTGGTACAAAATCCGGCGATGAGGAGGTCACAACGTTCGAAATAAAGAAAAGGAGCAGAACGACAATGGAAGAGTTTAGGAGAAAAAAAACTGCTGGGGAAAAGTATGAGATTAAATTTGACAAAGAAGGAGTGCCAATTGGTACTGAAGAGGCGGTGAACAAATTTGCATCATATTGCGGGTATCTGGCTAGAGTAAGAGTGCCAATCACAATTAATGATTGGCGGAAGGACGTTTCAAAGGAAACCAGACTTGAGTTGTGGTTGGACATCAAGGTGAATAATTTTTTACTTAAATCATCTAATTTAAATTTCTATGCTACCAATTAACTAACGTTTCGTTATGTTTCAGAAAATGTTCAACATCGAAGATGATAAAGCCATGAACAATACTCTCAAAGCGATGGGCATAAGTCACAGGGCTTATAGAAGTAGGATTGCTGAGGAGTACATCACAAATGCCGATCCAAACAATCCAAAAAATCCATGCGATAAACACCCAATCTCACAAAAGAATTGGGAAGAATTTTTCAAGAAAAGGACGGGTGCAGATTTTGTACAAAAGAGCAACAAAGCGAAGGAGTTGAGAAAGAAATGGAAAGAGCCTCATAGGATGGGTTCCACTGGCTATAGAGGAAAAAAAGGTTCATGGAAACCTACAGACAAGATTGTCATACCCGGAGATTCTGAAGGGGCCGGTTCCACGAGCATTACCATCGGCGATTTGGAACCGAAGAGTCAAAGGTATTTCATGGGAAGGACTGTGGCTACGAAGGATAAAGGTACTTACACATGTAAATACTTATTATATATGCTAACTTCAAATTCTGTTTTGTGATTATTAATAAGATTTGTTTGTTGCTTGTTAGATACTTACACGTTCCATAGCTCTGATTCGTCGACTATTGAGGCATTCAGTCGGTTGAGTGCCATGTCTGGTGAAATCAATTCCGGGTCAATACCGGAACAAGAAATCTTAAATCGGGCGGTTGACAGGCCAGAACATCCAGGAAGAATCAGGGGATATCCTTTATGGACCAAGAAGGAAGATGTGTATAAAAGAAAGCCTAGAAAGGATGCGCATGAAGGATGGATGGTACCAGACCAGATTGAAGAATTGATGAGCAGGGTTGCAGCTGAAGCCGCTGAGAAAACCAAAAGGGACTTGATTCACTCCGAGGAGATAATGAATGCGGCGAGACAAGAAGCTTTTCAGGTAATCCTTTTTGACAGTCAAAATGTAATCAAAATGAATGAAAACTATTATTCATCATCCGGTTGCTTGATAATTTTCAGGAGGTGAAACAATGGTTGGCCAGTAGCGGATTGCAGTTTCAAGCACCGCAACAATTTGTGACGCCGTACCAGCCATTCGTTGAAGCTGAGGTAGACTCAGGAATGCCAAACGAGCAGTTATTCCGAACGGTTGCCTCAAGCTATATGCCTCCGGATCCGAGAAGCGTTGTTCAGGTTCATATTGATCACTTTTCTCTTTTCTATTTAGATTTATGTTTGGCTTAGCATTAGGGTTTCTGATCGAACTGAATTTCAAGAAGAAATGCCGTGCGATCTCTTTTCCCTTGATCATCTTAACCAGAAGATTAAGGTGGCCGAGGGAAATATTATTCCGAGTGTTGTTGGTCAGATCGTACACGGCGTGCCACTAACTGATCAACAACTCTATATCCATCTTCTCCGAGTAGGCGATGATTTTCGTCAGTGGCAAGTCCCAGGTAGGTCAGATGAGCTATTAGGAAATAATATAGGAGGGCGATTCCCATGGCCGTCATTTTTTGTGGAGATAGGCCACAAGGTATCGTTTTATTTAATTATGATAATTTATTTCATCCATCTCTATTAGAACTCACTAATTAATTATGTGATGACATTGAATGCAGAGTTTGATAAAAAAGAAGCCAGATGCGAGCAAGGCGGTGGCGAAAAAGGTGATCGAGAGTCCAAAGGTTCCAAGTGCAGGTTTATCCAAAACCTAATTAGTTCAATTGATTGTTTCAGGGTAGATTGTTGCTCAACGTCGAATAATCTATTCTTTTGTGTCTGATTATTTCAGGGTCGATTGTTGCTCGCGATCCGCTACTTGAGCAGGATGCAATTGAAAAGCTTACCCCATCCGAACGAGAATTGTATGAACTATTGATGCTCCAACCAGAGCTTGAGAAAAATTTTGAGTTGCATAAATGTGATGTTTGGGGTACACACAGCGGCGAGGTTAAGTTCAACGTTGAATTGTGCGACATCCTCCAATGCTTTAGAAGAGAATCTCTAAACGTGTCTATCGTCAAGTTGTACTCTTGGTATGAATTTTCAACCTTTAAAATATTTTTTAAAGTACCGTATTCAATTGGAGGTGAAAAATGTATGAATTAATATCCGTGAGTGTAGGTTTTGGATGAATGAACTTTCAGAGGGAGAAAACAACATCACCGTATTAGATCCAGAGATGTTGACTGCTCCTAAAATCAAACAAGAACAAAACCAAGCTGCGGACTACTTGATGAAGTCATTCGCGCAATATTCATCCAATTATATGGTTCTGCCTTATTTACAAGAGTAAGGACAATTATAACTAATAAAATATCAATTATCTCGTTTACATGTTTGTTTCATTTTCATGAAAACAATAATCTCTATTATTACAGCTTTCATTGGGTCCTTCTTGTTATTAATGTCGAGAAGCGCACCGTTCAAATAGCAGATTCTATCGAGCGCAAGAATCCAAAGATATTGATTAAGGGATTCATAACCCAGTAAGTTTTCGTTTCTAAATGAAATTTTGATATTGAGATAAGGACTAAGTACGGTTCTATTTAAGCTATTAATGATATTGTATGCAGGATATACAAGCGATACCTTATGGAAAATGGAAAATATAATGCAAGGACCCGAACAACATTTGATTGGTACAAAATTCAGGTACGAGACTTAAAAAAATATATTAGCTACCTAGGGTTTCTGAAACTGTGCAAAATCTTAACTATCTTTCTTGTTGGATCTTTAATTAGTGTCCGATACAAAAGGGCAGCACAGAATGTGGATATTTCACAATGCTCGCCATGAAAAACGTATTATCTTATTGGATAGCAATTCAGGAAATACCTCATGTAAGTAACTTATTCTTTTAACTAATAACATTTGATCAAACAATTAGATTTTAGAATTTCATGATCTAACTAATAATATTTTTGACTTGTTTATCATAATATGCAGATGATCGAGCCGGTTGGAGTACCATACAACAAAGAAAATGATTGATGGTGTCGTGACAGAAGTTATGGACTTCATGCAAGGGGTATTATTTTGATTAAAATGTGTTATTTGATGACTTGCCATGTTTGATTATACTTGTGATATATGTAAATACTTTGTTTATTGTTTGTGTGATATGCATAATTATATATGTTTGATATATGTGTGCTTTGTGATATATATATATGCTGCATTTGTTAATATAAATTGGGTACCAATTTGGTACCAATTCGGCTAGCAAATTGGGGCTAGCCAATCAAACAGGCAAAACTAAAAAAAAAATTAAGACTTTTGTAACGGTTATTAGATAATAACCGTTACAGAATATTATAATTTCATTTTTTTTTAATTATAAATATTATCTGTAACGGTTATTAGATAATAACCGTTACAGAATCAAGTCTTCTGTAACGGTTATTACCTAATAACCGTTACAGAAGTTCTCCAAACACCACACTTGTTCTGTCCACAATACCATAACGGTTATTAGATAATAACCGTTACAGAAGACTGGCTTCTGTAACGGTTATTATCTAATAACCGTTACACATGTTCTACAAAAAACTGTACCAGATTTTTCTTGCATAATACCATAACGGTTATTAGATAATAACCGTTACAGAAGAGGGGGCTACTGTAACGGTTGTTGTCTAATAACCGTTATAGATCTGTAACGGTTATTAGACATTCTGTAACGGGGGCTACAGTAACGTTTCGTGTACCGTTACAGAAGTCTTTTATTAACCGTTACAGAAACCAAAATTTCGCATAGTGTCTGGATCCCTCGAGGCAATTACGGAATCGCAAAATGTTAACCTTTTTACTGATAACGTCAGTTGCTCTACATGTTTGACACTTGTGTCTGTCAAATACAACATGATCTCAAATCGCTTGATTAATTTGTGAAAATCGCTTGATCAAAAATTATGAATCCTTTAATAACAGTGATCCAAAAAATATTCTAAAAAACACGTTGATAGTTCGGATTGGTTATTTACTAAAAACTTGATATCTATTTGTATATGATGGGCTCGTTCGTCGAACTCATTAGACTCCAACATTATTCTTAGTCAATGGCCTTAACAGAAGATCCATTTTCAGAAAAAAAAAAAGAAGCCATCTTGGTCTGGATTTTGGAAAGGATTTTCGATGAGGTGGAGATTTCTAGACAATATTTTAAAAATTAATTCATAAATAAAAGTTTATACATATTTGTTTACCTGATGATACTTTTGTATTAAAGTTTGTTCAATATAAATATCATCTGATATTAATTAAAGACCGCCAAATTTAAATCATTACAATATAAAAATCTTGATGAACAATAAATTTACACAAATTTCAGAGAAAACATAGGGTGCATAATAATGTATGGAAGTTTCGGTGCATACTGATCCAAATTCTTGGATATGCTTCAAAATGATCAATCTAAACTGTCCAATATGATCTCACTATTAAAATTTCCTTGGTAACCAAATTTTACATTTTTTCAGAATTTAAAATATTCTTTTTCGGATTTTTAAAAATTGTTATTTTTGAACGGTTTAGAAAAAATTAGATTAACGATTTTCTAAATTTGAAAAAAAAATACTTAAAATTTTTGAAAAAAAATTTAAATTTGGTTGGTAAAGAGATTACAATAAGGAGATCATATTGGATGGTTTGAATCAGTCATTTTGAAATAGATCCAAGAGTTTGGATCAGTATGCACCGAAAGTTCCGTACATTAGTATTCACCATATGTTTTCTCCAAATTTTATCATTTCTTCTGTTATATATATATACAGAATAAATCATATTTGTCGGATTTTCTATAGTTTTAAATTATTATTCCAAATGCTATAATTATGAAATTATACATTAAAAAAGATTCCCGACTTTTTAAAACTCAATATTATAATCACCCGAACAATAAATAATTTTTTTCAAAATATATATAAATGAGCAACAACTTTGGGGAGGGGGGAATAGGCTGGGAGCTAGGTTACCGATACTTTGGAACATTAACCGTATCCGGGTACCGGAACGGTCAACGGTCAATGTGTTGATATTAGTGTTTATGTCATTTATTTGTGTAAATCGAAGCATTACCTAAACAAAATTATGTATACACATTATATTTTATAATATAATATAATTATAGATCAATAAAATATTCAAATAATACACATTATATATATATATATCGTCATACCGGTACCGGAGATTTTTAAAATTTTTAGTACCGCCGTACCGGTCAGAGCATCTAAACAGGAACCGAGAAAAAAGCTTTTTATCACAGTTCTTAAAATTGAAATAAAACAAAATAAATTTTTTCAATCCAACTTTTTTAGTTAAGAAAATTTAAAAAGGGATTAAAAACATATCTGACTTTTAACCAGCAATTTATTTCTGTTGTTGCTTGCGACATAATTTTTTTCTAAATGACTAAACTATCCTCACGAATCTAAGCCTTAAACTAAAAAAAACAATATTATAAAATCTTAATTCATGCTAGGAGGCTAGTTTAGTCCATTTAGGGATGAAAACGGAGCGGATCCGCTCCGATCCGTATCCGAATCCGAAAAATACGCGTAATATCCGAACATATCCGTATTCGTATCCGTATTCGTAAAAAAAATATAGTTGCGGATATGGAAAGACCAATATCCGCTTTTTATCCGTATCCGACATGGATATTATCCGTATCCGATAAATATTAATCTGTTTATCCGTATCTTCAACGACATAAGATGATTAATATAATATAATTACTTCTCCATATTAGAGAATACTTTTAATTAGATAATACTTATTTTTTATTAAATAAATTTACTTATAATAATATTTTTATTTGGACTAGTAACATAAAATTATTTTTACTTTCCATTAATTGAGACGATTATAAATGATAACAACACTAAAATTAATTTTTTTCTCTAATATTGACAAATACTAACATAGACACTGAGTATATTGAATATCATTATATTTATAGAAACTGTTTTTATAAATAAATAATAAAGATTAAAATGCAATCCGTATCCGACAAAATATATTCGTATTCGACTCCGTATCCGATAATATCCGAACCGTATTCGTATCCGTTAAATATCCGAACCGTATCCTTATCCGAATATATTCGTATTTGTATCCGTATCCGGAAAAAAATGTGGATGCGGATATGGGAAGACCAACATCCGCTCCGTATCCGATCCGTTTTCATCCCTAAGTCCATTGGATAAAAAAAATTGTGCTGCACGAAGCAAAAACGTTGCTGTCAAAATCAATTCCCATTAAATTGCATCATTTAAAAGGTTTTCGGAAAGTTGAATGTTGATCTAACAGCATCGTGAATTATTAAGTGAACTTTGGTGTTCTAAGCCTGGAGATTCATATTAAAATAAATAAATAAACGGTTTGGATCAAAAGCAATTAACCATATCCAACCCCTTGGAAGCCCTGAAGCCAGATGTCCATTTCAATTCGGAGGAGTCGGACTAGATTAGAGAGGCTGGGCACGCAACGCAGCAGATACGGACTCGGCCATTTTCTATGGTTATTATTATTATTAGAGCGACATGTTTTTATGGAGGACACTGTAGCAGTAGACTCTTGTCTCATGTAGTTTTGATTTGGATCTGAAAACCACTTGTCCGATCCGATACCCGATAAGCAATAACAGTGCCGTGTCCAAAACAAGGAAAGGATACAAAAGAGAAAAGAACCGCGTCTCCGTGTCAGAGGCGATGTTGCAGTTTTTGGAAAAATGGCAACCCAAAAAGCAAACAGAGATAAAGATACGCGGAGGGTAGCAGTAAAAGCAAGGCAACTAGGCAAATGTCACTATTTAGCAACTTTTTTTGGTCAAATAATTTAGTAACCTTTTTAAGAAGATAGAATTTAATAAGTAATGGGTGCGTTTGGATAGGTGTGGGAAAAAGGGAAGAAGGGAAGAAGTATTGAGAAGTGTGTAACTTTGTGAAGAGTTTGGATTGTTTATAATTTTTTTCTTCCCATCTTTCTTCTTCCTCTTCTTCTTCTCTCATCCAAACGCACCCAATAAGTAATAAACCCACTTTCCTGGATGTAGCCTCCAGATGGAGTGTGATGGACCAGTATTCTATGCATACCTCAAAGGATCTACAGAGGGCAGACCATCGTTCCGAACCTTCCGATTTAATCTTGACGGGTAGTTTTTATGATCCGCTCGAATTTTGATGGATTTAATATAAATCATGAGGCATTTGATGTCTGCAGAGGACAGACAATCGATTTGAACCATGTGATCTAATTTCGACGAGCAATTTTTACGAGTCGTACCAATATTGATAGATCTGATATTAATCACGAGACATTCATCCATTCATCCATGATGGTAAGGTTCGGATCATACCTCACAGGGTCTGCAGACTGCAGTTCTGTGGTTTCGCCTCTAGATCGGAGTCTCACTTTACATTTGGACTGCTAGTTCTGCGCACTTCTGTGAAGTTCCCGTTAGTTAACGGCGTTTAAGTAAAGCTCGAGTACATGAAGGCAGGCAGCAGATTGACAACGCCAACTCAACACTAGGTTTTGTGTGGTTCATTTTTTAGTTTTTGACGTTTTAGTTTCTTGTACTTATCATTTGTACATAAAATTAATGTTTCGCATTTCTCGTAATTTAGATTCTGGATTACTAATTAACGTATAAACAATACGTTAATCAGGCGGAGTTCAGGACTCATAAAAAAGATGATATTTGAACATACAATAATACTAAATTTCTTCAAATTTTTTTTATTTTTATATTATTATCATGTGCTAAATTTGAGACCCTACTTTAACTAAAAGTATGTTCCGAATATTCCTATCAAGAACAATAAACTCGATTGGTAAAAAAAAAATGCGAGGTGCAGTTTTAAAAAAATGTCTTTTATATGAAGAATGTGTATTTAAAGCTTTTGGTTTTCTCCATCACTGAATAATGTTTTTCTTGTTTATTATAAAAATAAGGAAGAGATCTGTCAACTCTTTCAAGAGAGAAATAAAATATATATGTAAGAATGATTTGGGCAACAAAAATTAATTATAATTTGTGTATGAACAATGTATTACACATATGAAGAAGAAATCTACAACTTATTTAATGATAAAAAAAATTGAATTCAAAATTATATAAGGTTAGTTTAAAAGTTTCATTTAGGACGGAAGAAACATGGTTATTAGTCTTATTCATTTTTAATATAAATAAATAAATAATTGAGACAAATTTTAAATTTAAAAAAAATTTTGAGCAGTGTTTTTTTCAAAGTCCTAAATTGTTATCATTTTAAAACTAACGTGTAGCTTAGTTGTGTTATAATTTATACAATTTCATGTTTATAATAATAATAATAATAATAATAATAATAATAATAATAATAATAAATTATGACATGCTATCTTTGAAAACAATGAGAAGCATTCAATTTAGTATGTAGAATAATTACATAAGTTAATTATATTATCAATTTTGGAGGTCTCTATTTCTTGCACTATTAAGAAGCTTTCGATACCAATAACTAAATATTATGTGAACATATTAATGGTATATGAACAAGAAAGAAATTTTCAAATACTTAAGTCCCAAATATGAAATATAGAAAATCTAGCTATAATTATTTTGACCAACCAATTAGATTTTGAAAGTGTATTGCCAACTACAAAAAAAGTTTCAATGAAGTTCAAGATACAAATCTGCAAAATTTATGTCATATTCTAACTTTAATATATTATTATATTATTTTTTGACGTATCAATTTCTATTTTGATAAAGAAGTTTAAAAGTCAATTTAATTTATATTTAGAGTTTACATTTTAAAAAATTATGAAATATGATATAGTTTGTTTACTTTGCCTCCAAAAAATGGCAGCCAACTAACTTCCGTATGATAATTATATTATATATCCACCGTTGCTTATACGGACAACTATTGACACTCTGTCTGTGTGACTACAGTTAATAATTATTCATCACTTTCCTTCTTCGATAAAAAATATGTTCATCACTTAGTATCATGTATCATAATTTAAGTTTTTAAACTACTGCACTTTGCTATATTACTCATATAGTCAAGGTCATAAATTGAATCACTGAATTTTATATGTTATTAAATATAAAATATTAATTTCATACCTACTTAATATTTTAGCAAAAATATTTCCCAGGTTTTGCTCATAAATTGAATCACAAATTTCATCACTTAAGTGGTGGTCGGACCTCTAATAACTCAAAATAAATGATCAAATTAAATTTAAGCAATACATTATGAAAAAATGAAGACCTTTTTTTCCCCTTTTTCCAATAAGCCATATATATACTCTCATGGCCTGCAGCTTGTCCTATTCAGCTGGCAGCAGAGGGATAGAAACGTCATTGGTCAAAACTCAAAAGTCATTAAACCAACGACATCTTTAGGGGCAAAGTTGGAGAAGCACATCGGTCCATATCGATTCTAAAAAAAAAAAACATCGGTCCATATCAAACGCCGTTACAGTCTTCCCCTATTTCACAGACGTTGACCAAATCAGTACCCCACATACATCGGCAAAACATTTCAAAAAGGCATGACGACCACAAAACCAACACATCAACCTTTCTACGTTATTCCACTAATGAACACGTGGCAGTGTTTAACTAGCTATTAACTCCGTAATAAATATTCTCGTAAAACTTGTTCGTACGAGAGTAAAAGGCGCACTTGCCTTCCTTCCTCTCTAGTCCCCTCCCATTACGCTTCGAATTTCTCTCGTTAAAAGTTGGAAACCACCTCCACCGCCCCATATCTCTCTCTCTCTAAACAGAAACAAAAAAGGAAAACAAAAAGTACAATAAAAAAAAATGCTTGGTCGCGCTCTTCTCTTACCACAACGGAGGTTATGGCAACCCCAGCAACTGCGGATCTGGTCCCACCATTTCGCCTCGCTTCCATCCCCGGCTCCATCTCTGGAACCCGACCCCACCACGCCTAGCACCGCCACGTCAGCGACCGAGGATGTAGGCCAACCGGCGGTGACCATCTCGGAGGCGAAGAGGCTGATGCGCCTTGTCAACGTGGAAGCGCTGAAGAAGAAGCTTGGCGAAAATGGTGGAGAGGTTATCCCGTACCATGAGTTGCTCCGCACGTGCGAGTCCATGGGCGTCGCTCGCTCGTCCGACGAGGCCGCTGCGTTCGCACGTGCGCTTGATGAGACTGGAGTTGTTCTGTTGTTTCGGGATAAAGTGTACCTTCATCCAGACAAGGTGATTTTGGGAACTTTTTCGGATCAACCCCTGGAAAATGTTAATTTATTAAATACATTTGTAGCTCTACATTGGGAATGGATATTGCTAATCTTTTAAATTGATCTCAAAAACCAAAACTTTTTGAGTATATGACCTGCCCTTATTAGTTTCCATTAATTGAGCTTGTTGTGTTGTTTCACTCTGTTAATATTGCCTTTGTTTTTCTCTGGAACCCCTACAAAATGGTCCTACCTAATTACGTGTGGTCACAGTTGGAGTCTTCCATTAATTTCGCTTCCTTATTTTAAATGTTTTATTGGGTTCCCAATCTATCAGGACAGCTTTGACTTGTTTAAGAAATGAATGTAGTTGACCTTAATGTCAAGAACATGACATGCATGATACTGTTATGCACCCCCCCCATTAACAATGCAGGACCAATTAAACCGTTATTTGTTGTTTTAAATTTTATTTCTAACATCTAATATCTGGCCCACATTGAAACTCAAGTTTATAATTTAATTTTGTTCTTGGTCATATTCTTAGGTTGTTGATTCAGTGCGAAGAGCCGTGCCTTTTGCTCTGGCACCAGAAAATGACCCGAGAAAGGAAGAGCTGAAGCAACTCGTGAAAAGGAAAGAAGAGATCGACAAGCTTGCACACAAACAGGTCCGCCGCATTCTGTGGACCGGTCTAGCTGGCTTAATTGCTCAGGTTGGTCTCTTCTTCCGCCTCACCTTCTGGGAATTCTCATGGGATGTCATGGAACCCATCGCATTTTTCACCACCACAGCTGGTTTAGTGGTCGGATATGCGTACTTTCTGATTACATCAAGAGACCCGACATACCAAGATTTCATGGAAAGGTTGTTCACTACTAGGCAGAAAAAGTTGATTCAGAAGCAGGGATTTGATATGGAGAGGTATTTGGAGTTGCAGAAGTGCTGCAAGGATCCATTAGATAAATGCCGTGAAAGTTATTTTCCGGGAAGCGATGGTTCGCATTCGACTTACCATGATCTTTCCCTTCACAAGTGACAGTAGGAAAAGTAGCAGTACAATTGACCCTTATGCCTGATTGTTCTCAGCCGCCGGGTTAATGCTACACTTTTTCACACATGAAGATTAATAATTTTTTTGTTTCATTTTTGGTTTTATTGACTATACTTTTGCCACAGCAGTAAAGCTGCTTCTAATTGGGACGGTGAGGGTGAGGGTGCGGGATGGTGTGGGGGAAGAAAGGCATGTTTTGTATGACGACCAAATATTATTTGGGGAGTCAATTAATGTGATTTTGGTGACTACTTTCACATATATATATTTGTTAATGATTTTTAAATTTGCATCTTGGTTTGGCTACTTTTGTCGGTATAATTTATCTGCTACAAACAATTGTTCTTTCTTTGTATTATTTTCCTTGACTGGTGGGAGGAAGTCATTATCGTTACTCGTTAGTCAATATTTTATGTAAATTTCTTGGTTCAGTCACGGTCAATGACTAGTGCATGATACGATAGATTTTCACGATTTCATGCCATCGTGTGGAACCTTGCTTGAACAAAAATCTTCGCTTTGTTTACTTGGTTGTTTATAAGAAATCTTTTTGTTAAACTGGGTTGTTGAAAACCTGCCATTCAACTACCCCGTTTTGAGTGACGCCAAGAAACACAAAAATAACTACAACTGAATTTATGTCGTGTACCGCAGGGTGAGGCAGCGCTAAGTTTTTTTGGATGTTCAAAATTTGAAGGTCACCTAAAATAATCAATTAGATCTGACATCTATCCGTTTGCCAAAAGGAAACGGATTGGAGAATCTAAGAGCTGATTTTACTTGACCTGGTAATTCCACAGACAGGTGCTCATGGTTGAAATTCATGACCAGTTCCTACAAGCCTGAAAACATCTAAATTCCAAGAAAATGAGATTTGACTGCGACTAGATTCATGCATAGTAGGCAAACCATTAATTTGGAGATAAGTATCAAAAAAGAGAAATTTCAAATATTGTTTTATTTAAAAATAAGTTAAAAATATGCATGCGCAAGAGTACTCTTTAAAAAACATGGTGTGTTCAAATACGGCACGACACAACGCGACAAGATACATGGATGTTACGATACGGTAAGACACAAACACAATATGGTACGAGAACTCAAGCGTGTTGTGTGTTAAGGCGTGTTGTGTCCGAATTTGATGTCATAGATACGGCATGCAAATTGTCCATACACATCATGAAATACGAAGAACCAGATCTTGGTCTAGTGGCAAAGAGCAATGCATCTCAAGTGAGAGGTCGCATGTTCGAAACCCGGCTGGGGGGATCTTATAGACATTTAATTTAAAAATAAGTTGGGAGGCTTGACCCCCAATTTATCTTAAAAAAAATCATGAAACATGACATAACACAACATGACATGACTCGAGAGGCAACAAATTTATAATGAGTTAAAGATGATAATTTTATGAAATAACGGAAAAATTCTTATATTGTCTATTTTTTTAAGGATAATTTCATAATTTGAATGTCCAATTCATCTATAAACATAAATATATAATTATATTTTATGAAATTCATATGTGTTCAAACAAAACACAAACACGACATGAGGACATGAGATGTGACATGTCCTTAGATGTGTTGCGCACATCCCTTATAATTTATTAGAAGCGCCACGGTACAATATATGAAACATTTAAGTACGACATAGTAAGACAAACGATCCGAGACGATATATTAACATGGCATGACACGACACATATTTAGAACACTGTGATATGCCGATTATATACACAATTTATTGATAATTTTTACTATATATATTTGGAAAGCTTGAGCAATACGATGACAAAATAGCTAAAGTTTTATTTCAACATTAATAAATAGTGAAATATATAAATTCCAAAAGAAAAAAATTAATTTGTTCGCTAGATACTGAAGAGAATAATTGAAATGTGGAACGTTAATTAATTAAAACAAATTAACCAAAAGAAGTTGCACAATTTATTTTAATAATGTCTTAATTTCAGCATGAATCCATATGCAGTCACATGATGCATATGTAGCCTCTATCTGCGGCGGCATATTCAAATCCTCACAATACAGATTATATATTATCTTGTCTTGAGCAGAGATTATTTCTTGCAAACGCATAAAACCGCATTTTTTTTAAAAAAAAATACTGAATCCATGTCCTGACAAGCATTTCGTGACAACTGCGAAAAGAAAGCATACAGTAAAAACAAATAATAATTAAATCATAAATTAGAACATAATGGTTATTAGTATCAACTGTTATAATTATTATTGGCTATGATAATAAATGTGAACCGAGTTTAATTATTAAATTTAACTAATGAGTGCATTGAATTTTGATGGAAAATTTAATGAATCAGATTCATTTAATATGTGATCCCTTTGATTATCTTAGTCTTATGTACTAATCTTCTGTCATTAATTGGCATCCTTCCATTAATTTTCACCATTAAGAATCTGATATAAAACAGTAAAGAAACGCCTCAAGAAACCATCAATTAAACTGAGGAAAATTGAAGAAAATTCACATATTCCGTTTAACGATGTTTTCTCTCCAATTCTCTAAATTCTAACTCATGAATTTATTTAATTTTATATGAATTACATGATTTTTTTAGATAATTATAAAAATTTTATAACAAATTAAATATTTCAATTTCTATCATCAAGCTCCAACCGAATTATTTCCTTTGTCAAGAATCAGGTCCACCCCATCCTCACCTTACGAGATTATTTCTCTTGGTTCCTCACCTTACGAGATTATCTCTCTTGGTTTTAAATAACAGGAATGTTACTTAACAAATAGTGAGAAGCACCTGTTGTATTTTTTTTTTATCTTCATGTTTTTTACTTGGTTTTAAAATAATCACAACAAAAAAAATTACTTTTGAGTTGTGATATTTGTGTCAAGTTACTTTTATAGTTCAACGACTTGTATATCATTATATATTTGTGTCAAGTTACTTTTATAGTTCAACGATTTGTATATCATTATACATGAATTCTATGAAATAACTTTACCTGCAAAAGTTTCGTTAGTACTGTTTCATTTTCTGTTAACATGTTATTACGGTTGTGAGTAGCGCGACTTCCACGCTAGGAGTCATTATTGTTAATTTTGATTTCCTACGAAGTCTGAATTATTTGAGTATAATTAAATCTGAGCATGAACAAAAGTCATTTTTTTTAAAAAAAAAAAAGTGGAAAACCTATTGTCTGTTAATGAACAGAATCCGTTTAATCTATATCAGATATATACTACCCGGCTAACCCAACCGTATTATTTGTTCTATATCTCAATAAAAGTCATAAATCATAATTGAGTCTAATCATTCATAGCAGAAGGCATCCACCACTCGTGTACATTAGTACATAGCGTGCCAAAGCTTGAATTATTATGAGTTGGAATAAGGAAAGATTGCTGTCACATAGTTCGTGCCGTCCCGTTTGCTATGTAATTACTACAATTTTTGGCTGGGGATTTAATGCTTTATGATATTTCCTACCACAACAGACAAGTACTACATCTCGCGTGTGTTCTAAATAAAAGTGAAAGTTGATTAGTTGTTTGCTTTTGTCTACTGGCAAAACTGCAAAAGAAAAGGATTTATTATTATTATTATTTTATTTTTTTTGAAGCCAAGAAGCAGGCTGCTTTTGTATAGAGAAAATCACAGGATATAAAAGTAAGCCTCAAGCTTAGGAAGAGTTCAGTGCTAAAAAAAAGTTAAATATAGTGCTGGCTAACAAGATCACTTTCATGAAATATCCAAATATAGGTTGCTGTACTTTTAGTCTGTTATTGTTCTGTTGCAGAACCAATTTTCATAAACAATTAATTGTCATATAGTGAAATAATTATCTACCAACTTCAGTAAGAACTCAAATTGGACTTTTCAATTTCTAGAAATCCTCTTCAGTTTGGTTCAAGAACAAAGCTTCTTTCATTCACTAAAGAATATCTGTCTACAATTCAATATCCAAAGGACCAAAAAGCAATCACTTAAGGAGAATAAACACCTACTGTCAGGAAAAAAAAAAAGAATCATTAGCAACAGGGACAAGTGTACTAGGGAAAGAAGGAAAAAGAAGGGCAGAAAACTCTCTTATCATAACAAACAGTATCATCTCCAACACTTTTTACTAGCATGGATCCCCTCAATTTTACGCAGCCGAGAAATATATTTTCCATGGCTTCTCTTCGCCAATTCCGTCTCCATGAACCAAACAGCAATGCAACTTCATTTTATGTGCTGCCCTTTCTCATTTGTACAAGATGTACTATCCTCAAATAACTATTAATTTTCACATTTCACAGTTTCCTATCTATGGATTTATGTTGCACTCGGCCATAAATGGGTCATCACGAGGGAAGTACTTTCTCCAGTATTTTTTGTACCGTAGAATGCCAAGGTGTAACCAAGGTTTCATGCTTCCATCAAAATGGAGTGCCAGAGCCTTTCTTATACGACCATGGGCTAGTTTGTAATCATGACCTAAACCTGACTGGATCCATTCAGTTTGCAGTGGTTGCACCAGATCATGAAATGCTAGTAAACTTGCTCGTAGAGTTCCAATCCTCCATGATTCTTCATTCATACCCTCAAACTGTAAAAGAATAAAAAAAGAATAATTTCAATGGTTCTTCCTTTTGACCTTTTTCTTACTATCAACATATAAACAAATTGTAAGCAACTTAATTGAATATCTAACATAACTAACCCTTTGAAGTAGCCGACTGTACATTGAACTAATATCAAGCTCTCTCCATTTCTCCAGATCAACAATATTCAAACCCGACATCCAAGCACATGAATCAGAATCATACCTAAATTCACCAATATAATTCTTTATTTGTCCCAATCGGACACCACAACATTGGACTGCACCAATCACTTTTCCTCCCAGATCAAAGTTCCACAGCGATGACAAATCCTTCTGCACAACCACATCGTCATCTAATACCACGACCTTTGGAATATTTTCAAGTAGGTCAGGAAGAGAAAAATGGGAATGACCAAAAACTGACAGATACTCAGTTCTCTCAACTTGAGCTTCTTGGTCAGTTCTACTGAATGAAATGCGGAACTCCTCAGATGGGGATAAATTTTGGGTACTCAAATTGCTGTATTTGTTTTTAAATTGAGAATCCTCAATATTAAAGATTTGGAATGATGCCCCTTTGTATGATTGACTAGAAAACCAGCTCTTGAAAGCATAGAAATTTTGTCGGTCCGTAATGAGATGAAAAACCATGTTATCTGGATCCTGAAATACTATCAAGAGATGAGGTAAGTCACACAAGGTATACATGGGTAAAGCAAGTGCATGACAATCTTGTACTGGGACTGACTGGTAAGGCTCTGATTCAGTATGATTAAACCTCAAACTAACCGTTAACTAATTCCACTAAGTCCAGCATCAATAGGATAATTTCTCCTTAGTTCTGACAATTGCATTTCAAAACCAATGCAGAAACAGCCTAATAAGAGGTTAGAAGGAAAAAGCTTCAAATGCAATCATCAAAACAGGGAATGCAAATAGGTAATAGCAGTACTTGACCTTACCAGTGCATCACCAAATCTGAGGTCTACAATGCTTGGCATGACAATAAGATGGTTTCTGTACCTCAGAGTTCATCACGGTAGAATTAACTGTGACGGCAGTGGAGATAATATTTCTCGAAAACAAAACATAGTGCCTCAAATTAGGGTCTTCAAGTTTGTCAGCATGCAGAACCGCCAAATCTTCAGACAAGGAATTGAAATACCTAACTGTTAGTCTCAAGGCCAGACAATGGTAGCTCTTCAGTAATGTTTGGACGTTAAGTTGGTACAAATATGCACTTTGTTTCATGTGAAAATGTGCCTCGTCTTCAGTCATGTCAAGCAATTGCTGTAATTTCTTGTCAACATTGTGACAGTTGACATCACAAGATTTTGCTTTAGCAATTGTCTCATCCATCTTCTCTATCATTTCCGCAACACTGCAAGGTAGTTATTAGGGGAGAGAGATCATTTGAACTATCACATGAATGTTGCTAATATAGAATCAGCACTAGTACAGAGGAAACTGATTGTATTCATACAACAAATATACTATTTGTATATTTATTTATTTCTAGCAAGTTACACACTAAATAAAGGGGAGCAGATGGTGGCGCAAGCACAAGACCTACCAACAGAGTACATTTCATCTGTTACTTTATGAATTAAAAACAGTGACAGCAGAGTGTACCATCATTTGGCGCAATTTTCATGTTCCAACTGTTCGTTATTTAACTTGATCCAAAATCAATGAAGAGAATTCTTACAAGTTCGGAAGATCGAGATCAGATATGACCTTATTGAGCATCTGTTCATACTCTTGTATCCTCTGTCTCATTTCAAGTGCAAGTTTGCTCGTTTCATTCAGCTTTACAATGGTTGGGTAGTATGCTCTAGCAACAAACAACTGATCTTTGATCCTTTTAACAGTAGAATCCTTCATTTTTTGTTTGTTCTCTTCATACCATGTGCAATAGCTCCCAAACTTAAGCTGACAAGACTTCACATTCTGGCCACCGGATAGCATATTCTTTTGATAGTTTCCCGTTTCATTTATATCAGTTTCCTGATGCGGAAATAGAAATAAGTCAATTAACTCTGAAGCAGTTATTTCTTGTTCTTTGAATAGGAGAGTAACTTACAGTTTTGTTCAGGTACAACCGTTCTTCTGAATTTATTATAGTATGAACTTTGGAAGAAGGTCCTATAATATTGCAAAAGAAAAGGAAAAAAAGGCTCAACAGCAATAATTGATACATTAAGAGAAAAACTTAATAAAAGAGGCCTAAGGACAAGTTATAGGCACTGAAAATACTCTGATAAGTAGTATTATTATCATCTTCAGCTGAACTACTTGTTATCTTGCTTGTTTCATTGAACTGGCTTGTCAGGTTTCCTTTCCCTTCCTGCAGCAAACATACATACATTCACACCATAAGTTCGAAGGTTCAAATAAACTGATAATGACTGGGCTGCCAAAGGCATAAATTACACAAGCTAATAACTAAATGCATATTAAAGGAAATGCAGACCTCGACAAAAGTTGCAGCGAACTTCTTGACCGGGCTGCCAATTCTCGAATTATTGCTCTGGAAACAAACAAATTGGATGACATCAGTTAGATTTAGCAACCATACAACAAAGTGACATCACATTATTCATTTATCCAAAGAAAAAAAAACAAATGTTTGGTAATCTGAAAGAATGACATAACATTTAACCTTTTATCAAAAAAAAAAAAAAAAAACCTCAGCCTGAGAACCATTTGTCTCCCAACTACCAATGGTGCTCCCAGATAATCCAAGGTTGGTTTCCTATTAGCCAACCATAAACCAAATAGGTTCACAATTAATATTACGAATTTCAATTAACACCTTATACTTGTAGGAATATTCCCAGAAGACTTCCATCATGGGAAATAATCAAAACACTGTAAAAGAATTAAATAAGGGACATAAAAAATCAATATATTGACCAATGCAATAATTGTTTGGAAAAGGAACTCACTGATTGCGACACCCGATTTTGCATCAAATGCCCTGCACAATACGCAAAAGATAACACGATCACTGAAGGTTCAGTTGCAAATTTAGAAAGCATAAACTAAAAGACTTGATTAATTAATGGTAATAAAAAGGGAGGGAAGGACCGTAAGGAAAGATGTTATGGAGGCCGAGGAGAACAAAGAGAGGGACGAGAAGGGAGAAGAAGATCAGCGCGACAAAGGCGGCGGCGAAAAACCACCTCCACCGCCACTTGGAAGGAGAATTGGAGGCGGCGCCGTGAGGAGTCTTCATATATGTGCCGCTAAAACCTCCAGCTTTGGTCTCTCTTTTGTTTACCTAGAATAGATTGAGAGAATGAGAGACGAGCTTACCAAGTACAGGCACTGAGGCTTGTAATGTACTAATGTAAGCTTGTTGATACTTTCGCTCTCTCCTGAGGAGGCAGAGGATCCGGATCCGAGGATCTTGTAGTTTCTCTCAGCTTCTTTTTTTTTTTACCTTATATTTATTTATTTACATTTTTTTTAAGAGTGGTGCTGTGGTGATACCAACTTTCGGAATTTTATTTTACTTTTTTACATAAGGCTGTAGGGCTTTTTTAGTGAAAAGTAATTTATTTATTTACATTTTTTTTAAGAGTGGTGCTGTGGTGATACCAACTTTCGGAATTTTATTTTACTTTTTTACATAAGGCTGTAGGGCTTTTTCGGTGAAAAGTAATTGGACTCAAGTCTATGGCGTTGGTTAAAAGCAAGTTTTCTCATTTATTACTTTTCTTTCGGTAGGTAGAACGGAAGCATTAACACTGCCAGCACGGAATTTTTTTTTTGTATTGATATTTATTATTGAGAAATGCTAGAGTTCAATATATTGGACGAATGGGTCCGTCCAATACGATAATTTTTATATTTTTAAATTTCGAATAACTGATTCGAACTTTTCAATATGTTCTCTATATTGAAAAGTTATAAGAAACTAACTTTTACATTTTTTCAAATTTTTTTACTATATTTTGGTATTTTAAAAAATCGTTGTTATTGGATGATCCATAATGTTTATATCATGAATTTTAAAAAATACTAAAATAATAGTAAAAAATTTTGAAAAAATATAAAAATTAGTTTCTTATAAGTTTTCAATAATAGAAAAAATATTAGACTCATCCGTCCAATATATTGGACTCAAACATTTCTCATTTAAAATTGAAAAAGTTTGATATGCACTATAGTGAACAGGAGTTTCTATGCACCGCGAACTTTTTCGATTTTTTTTTGTAAATTGACGAATCTAATTTAACCAATCTAATCTTCATATTGAAATCTCATAGCACACAAAATTTTACAATTTTTTATATTTTATTACTATTTATTTCGAATTTTTTTAAACATTTCAATTTTGGAATGTTGTAAATAGTATAACATTCCAAAAAAGCATGTTTTAAAAAATCCGAAAAAATAGTAATGTAATCTAAAAAATTGTAAAATTTGATTTGCTATGAGATTTCAATATATAGATTAAATTGGTTAAATTAGATTTATCAATTTATAAAAATACCTCCGAAAAAATCCGTGGTGCATAAAAGTATATATTAAACTTTCTCTTTAAAATTAAAACATTTTAAACAGTGAAAAATTAAAGATAATATTAAATGTAAAAAAATATTAACCAATTATCACTGCTCCCTCGATTCTAGGCATTGCACGTGACCGTGGACAAATTATTAAATTTGTCTTTAATTTTCTGTAATAATGCAACTACGCACACCGGCACACAGCACAAGTCACTTGTATCTTTGGAGTAAAGACAAGGAAATAATAGATTAGAACTGTGATCTATGATCTGCGGGGCCAGAAGCGAGAATCTATCTTCGTAATCCGCATCATCAATATATTATAACGAAGAGTTGACCGAAATATTGTTCAGCCAGTGACACATACGACCAATAAAAATGTCGGCGTTATTTAAAAATTATTATTCTTCGCTCATCACTATTCACTCATGTCATGAGTGCCAAACACAACTCAATTTTGGGTCGGAGATTGGTTTTGTTGCCGATTTTATTTTTATTATTTTTTCTTAAGATTCTTCTGCTAAGTAGAAAAAAAGACATCTGAAGTTGGAGCTTATGATTCCGATCTTTAGAAAAAAAAAAAATCGTCGGAATTCCCAAAAAATTATGGGAATCAGAAAATTGGGCTTAAAATTGTTAGAATTCACAAGAAAAGGGCGGGTTTTAATATGTGCTTAAGTTTAATTACGAGGATCAGAAAATCTTTACTAAGGGGCCGTTTGGATCGCTTAGGAATAAAAAGAATAGTCTCTTTCTAGACGAAAATTTATTTCTAACCATCCAAACTCGTCACAAAGTTACATATTTTCTAATATTTTCCGTCTAGAAATAGACTATTCCTCTTATTCTTAAACAATCCAAACGGACCCAGCATTTACCAGATGTAGTCTGGTATAACTATCTGTTTCCAACTTTTTGCAGAAAGAACTCCCTCATTTTAGTATGCACCTTCCAAATGCATTTTGAAAATTTCATATGTACCATATAATTATAAGATCTGTATTTACAAACATACTTTGAATATGAAGCCTTCTATCTTGGGACCGTTTGGATCGCTTAGGAATAAGAGGAATAGTCTATTTCTAGGCGAAAAATATTAGGAAGTGTGTAACTTTGTTAAGAATTTGAATGGTTAGGAATAAATTTCCGTCTAGGAAGAAACTATTACTCTTATTCCTAAGTTATCCAAACGGCCACTTTATATATATATATATATATATATAAAATTGCTAGTCGGATTTTAAATCAACATCTCATACTCCATGGTAGTTAATTTTATCATTAACTAATTTGGATGAGCATGGAATAAGGAATAAGAATAAGGAATTTCGGTATGCGTGCTTATTCAAATTCCTTATTCTTATATCATGGTTTTGTTAGTATAGGAATAAGGACCCAAATTCCTTATTCTTGTGTTGTTTGGATTGCACAAGAATAAGAATAAGCACGTATACCGAAATTTTTTATTCTTATTCCTTATTCCATGCTCATCCAAACACACCCTTTTCCCAAAGTATAATTCAATCACATCAGGCTCTGGGTCGAATTCCTGCTAAATCATTCAATCGGCCCTATAATCATGGAAAGAGTACGTTATATTGACAATCATGATAACTAATCAAATAATCAGCAAATTGAGTGTAAAATTATAGATAATTTATTTATAGTTTAGATAGATTGTGCATCGATTTTGATGTAATTTAAAAATCAATTAGCCCCATCAAACGGCTTGAAAAATTAATGGTTCAATTTAGAGCACTTGATTGATATTCACAACATATTTAAACTAAGAGATATTTATAAGTTTACCTTTTTTAAAAAATATTGATTGTCGTTAGTCAAATGTCACAGTTGTTAATCATATATCTCATATAATATAAAAAATCCCATCACAAATTCTTTTGCGTAAATGCTTGAAGTGCTGAAGAATAATGAAACGAAATTTCATCCTCAGGTTTAAGAAAATAGAGCACGTAGGAGAGAAGACTATCCTTTTATATTTTTGGTTTAAGGTGAGGATTATATATATAATTACTTTTTTGTTAATACTAATCAATAATTAAAATAAAAATTATTTTGAGCACATACAAACGGGATAATTTAGTTTTTTGAAATCGACGAGGAAATAGTATTATATATTATTTTGTTTTTTTGGATGATTTCTCTTGTTGGATTTCTTTTCTAGCCTACCCCAATTTGTTTGGGACAAAAGGCTTAGTTGTTGTTTGTTGTTATTGACGAGGAAATAGTAAATTTTTATTTTTTTTTTGAGAAAATATTAAATATCAGTTTTTTTTTTCAGAAGTTTGGTAGTGGCTACCAGTTTCATTACAAAAATCAAAGTTTTGATGGGTGTATGCGTAATTTTCTCTTCAAAATAGGAAGAAAATCTGAACCGTTGGATCCAATATTAATTCCCACCAGCTGAATCTCCACTCACGAGAATCGATGGTGTTCCTGGTTCTCCAATGCGACATTGGCATGGTTGGATGTTGCTAGTCCTCTCCAATTTTTCTGTGTAGTTTTCTACTCTTATACACTCATGGAGTCTTTGTATTTGTGTTTCCATTTGAATCCCTTCGCAACCCTGTACTCGGTGGTTGTTATGTTAATTAAATTAGTTGCGCGCAAGGTGCTTGGCAAAATTCCCAAGAGAAGTTTTAGTTGTGTATGGGTACGTAGCTTACAAAATTTTTGCGTGAAACAATCCTAATATTAGAGCATTCGAACACTTATACAATTTCACAAATGTGCTCTCTGTCCTCTTTTGTGTCTGCTCTTTGATGAGTAATGGTTGCGACTAATAAATAGAGAATGATAGTTGTTGCTACTAATTATAGATGCTACCAGTGACACCTGCAATTTTTTTTCTTTCTTTTTTGCAAGGCACACTACATATATGTGAATAGAAATTAGAAACGCTTGCACTTCAATTAATGTTCCTGAGCTAAATTACCTTTATATTTTGTTTCTCTTGCAACATTTCCTAAAATAAATTAAAATTGAATAGTCACAGAAAATACTTCACCCAACTGAGAATGTTTCACTTGATATCATGTGATACAATTTCACTGATCACTCACAACGTACATACTTTCTTTCTCATTACAATAGTTCCGCTTCTTTCAATATATGAATAAAATTTGGTTGTCCCTTTTAAGTTTTAATTGTTAATATAGGGAGGAGGCAGCGGGAGGTCAAGCACATTGCCGCAACGCAATGCATTTGTAGGTATGTCATACTCGTCACGGAGTGAGCAAGCAGGAGAGATGACACTAACATAGAGCTGCTGCCCAAGGTGGCGACGGTCCCAACTCTCAGAACAAAGGTTCCATATGCCGGCATTGTCAAATGTCAACATGATTGCAGTCCACGATTTTGGGTACACTTGAATTGTGTGCCTGCTAACGGTGTCAAGAAGGTTGTACGTCCTTCTGCTCTGCGGGGTCCATGTTCCTGGTCCCATTCTGTACCAAGAAATTGGAAGGGAAAGAAATATAGATTCATTAACATGACAGGTAATTTGTTGTTATTTCTGTCATTTGGTATATGAAGTAAATGGTTTGGAATGTCACTGTTTTCTGGTGCACAAAATTAACTATTATAGGAAAAAAGTTGTGTTCATGTAAATTTTCAAAATGAACTTGATTAAAATTTTCTGCTTTTACTCTCATGTCTGTGACCATATTTCAATTTTATACAGTAACTAGGAAGTTAAGGTTTCAAACTGAAACTGAATAATTTCATATGATATTGTACATACCCAGCAGCGAAGAAGGAATAGCCATCCAAGTGGTAGGACTGGATTGCCTTCTCAGGATTCTCAAACACAATCTCGACAAAAGTACGAAACTCAGTGTTGATGACATTAGGTGAAATCTTAGCTGGAACTCTGGCTGCAGAGGGCACATCACCAATCACATTGTACTCGAATGTCTTCTCCGCTATGCCAAAGTACTCAGCAAGCTTCAGTGGAGTTTTAGTATCAACATGTGACACTCCATTAATAGCATAACGGACCTTGCCTCCCACCTTGGTTCTCTGGTTCACAAGCTTGATGGTGCGGGTAATGTTGATCTGGCCGTAGTGGTAAGAGCCTTGTGGGTTGGGGCGGGCTGCGCTGGCAGAGAGGTTCCAGCGGAAAGAGCGCCACTGGTTTAGTGACCATCCCCATCCAGTTGGCACTTTAGGAAGAACCTTGGAAGGAGGGGTGTTGGAACCGGCATAATGGATTACAGCTTTAGCAGTTTGAACTTCCTTCATGAACCGGGTTGAGACAACCATATAGTAGTCCATTGGCTTCTTGTCAGCTGTGACAAGCACAGAGTAGCATTGACCAACGTGCACATCAAGTGACTCATACACATTCTGCATGGTGTGGGATCCGTCCATCTCAACCAGTTTCATTTTGTGGCCTTGGATGCGAAAGTTGAGTGAGGTGCGGATACCAACATTGCAGACGCGGTACCGGTAGACCTTTCCAGCCTTCATGGTGAACAGTGGAGCATCAACTTTCCCGTCTGCATTTTTGCCGGACTTGCCGTTGATCAGGATACCTGCAGGGCGGGCAATACTTCGGCCTGAATCAAGGAGGCGGGCCAGATCCTTGTGTGATTTGGTGTACCTGCATTGTAAAAGTTTATTGCCATTTCTGAAACAGATAAGCAGTAAGATTTGTTCACTAATAGAAACCATTTTTAGTTAGGTTACCAGTCACCAATCAAGACATGGTAGTCATCAGACGGAGGATCAAAAGGGACAGGAATGAGTAGACGGCTATTGATGCGTATGCCACCATAACCTCCAGCAGCCTTTTGCATGCCAAGCGATGGGAAGTAGTAGTAACTCCCTATCTGGTCCTTTGGCTGCCAGTGGTAAGTGAAGTTCTTCCCTGGAAGGATGGGGCAATTTGTGCCAGGCACACCATCCATCCATGAATTCTTCCTGTGTTGAATTCCATGCCTATCAAATGTTCACAACAACAAAGTTAGCACAAATAAAAGTATAAATGAAATCTCTCCTCTTATATTATTCAATCGTAAGCTGTGCATTACAGATCATTTAATAAACAATCAAACATTTTCTTGACAAACAAGAGGATTTATTAAAGAACTGTTGTTTGTTATTATAGATTTTAGCAGAAAGAAGCAAACCAGGAGAGGAGGAAGGGTTCGTCGAGGTTGTTAAACACATTGATCACAATGTTGTTGTTGGAGCTGCAGTTGATCCTTGGCCCGGGAAACTGGCCATTGATCATGATTACCTTCTGTGGTACTCCAAGAGGAGCAATTTTTCCATAACTCACATTCCATGTGAAAAATAAGTATGGGTCCTCTGCATGTACAGCGTGCAATTGCACAGCCAACAATGCTAATAAAGCACACACAACCCTTTGTGGACTCATCCTCACCTCCCCTCCTTTCTGCCTTCTCAATGCAAAATGTAGGCTAGTTAATTGGTTTTGGAGTTTGAATGTGTTAAGTAGAAAGGGAGAACTGTTGGACGTGACAGAATTAGCGGGCAGCCATAATTGGTATCTCTCCAAGGTTAAGTAGAAATTTAGTTAATCAGTTGGGTACCAAATGAGGAAGAAGAGAGTGGTTTAAATAGAGGGTGTAGATCCATACAATTTCGACGTAAGACCAGTATAATAATCGCTGTACAGGTAGACCTCTTGGTCAACACAAATACAATCCGTCGCTTGGTATTGCGTTCTTTTGTTGGCTTGCAATCACACTGTTGCAGGTTCTATATTTAGCTATAATGTTCAGTGTCATTCATACTCTGTTGTAGAAGAGTTATCTTTTTCAGGCCTCAGATATTGTTGAAGGTCATTTATAAACAAGTCTCGCTTAATATTAGCTTATAGATTTGAACAATATTAAGTTTCGGTACCAAATGTTGAATGCGCTTTAAATAACTATGTTATTATTTTTTATTTTACATTTTATTCTAGGGAAAGGAGACTTTATTCTAATTTAGACATTATCCTTTTAATTCTAAGCTTATGCTAGGTATGACTCGGATGATCCTTTCACAAAATTCAGTATGTACTGTGCTGCATTAAACAATTATTTTAAGTTGACAGTCATCAAAAATAAAAATCAAAATAAGAAACCAACAATTTCCATATTACTGTACAGTGCATATTGATGTGCACGCAAAAATAATGAGATTTGATGCATGATTAATTTAAAGTTCTGAACAAATTGAACTTTTTTTTATCTTAGGAATCATCAAATGGTAGTCGAATCATATAAATTTTGATAGTTAGAATATTTATGTTTTTGTATCACATTCATAAAATTATTTTTCGTATCTTCCAAGATTCTTTTGAATTGATACAAAATATTATTAACATGGTCAGATATTGTATGTCAAGTATGTTTCACTGATCACTATATATACTTTAACAAATAACTCGGGATATTTTAATATTTACTATTTACCGCCAGCAGCTAGAGCATGGTTGTTAATTTATCTGTAATGTACGGTGCTAGTTAATGTTGCAGTTATGTATGCTATCACTTATTAATTAGTTAGCTAATTTTGTTATTAAAATTGCTCTCTAAATTTGACCAGCCTAACTTTCTGAGTTGGCGAGACCGGCCTAAATAGAATATGTTTGCGTCAAGAGGCTTGCAACTGAACATTATACTTGAATACTTGATTTCAGCGTTAAAGTTCTTGACCCACAATTCGACTATTTTCAATTCAAAAAGGGAAAAAAATAATAATAAGCAATGACATTTCATCTCAACCCCCCCCCCCCCCACACACACACACAAACTTTCATGTTTTGATATTCACCTGTCCAAATTATTTTCTCTCACATAACGTTAGGCTGTATTTAATTGAATTAACAAACAATTAAAATTATCAATCTGTAATGTACTTTCTCTGAATCCAGAAAATGTAATTGCATTCTTGAAAGTTACATTTTACTATTGTTTTGTTTCTAGAGACAGCAGTAAATAAGTACAGAGCTTCAATCACAATTTCACCCTCGAAGACCAAAACTTCAATAAAAAAAAAAATGAAATGAGAACAAAGAATCTCCCTATAATTTCAAATATATTACAGCCAAAAGCCACTACAACTATTAATCACAAAATAAATACAACTTCAAAATTAAATTTAGTCCAGCTACTTCGGTTCGATGTATGCTTGGTATGGATATGCACCACTGGAGTCATAAGCATTGCTGCTGATATCTCTTATTATTGGATCTTGGTCACTGTATGGATGCTTTGGAAGGTTTGCAGCATTTCCAAAATCATTCGAATAATTTGCACTTGTTGTTCTTGTACTGTCATCATTTTGCAATATTATCTCTATCTCCTTCACAACTTCATTCATGGATGGACGGTTTGAAGCTGAATCCTGTACACAATCCACTGCCAATTGGACAAACTTTCTAAGGCCAATGTTTTTTGCTTGGTTCAAAATTTTGGGGTCCATCATGTCTCTTAAACCATAGTACTCTTGATCATACTGGTCAATGGCTGTTTTGATCTCACGCACAATGTAAGTGCCCTTTTCGATTGGCAGTCTGGCAGTTATCAGCTCTAGCATGACTACACCAAAGCTGTATACATCACTCTTTTCTGAAAGTTGTTGAGTCATATAATACTCTGGATCCAAATATCCCTGATAGATGAACAGAAAAAATATTTTTTGAGGGTCTTTTTAAAAATTTTTTTGAGGGTCGAACAAAAGAAAAATTAGTGAACATCTTTTTGTTTTGCCAGTCATATTGTACTACTATTATTATTAATAATTAATATTTTCTTTTTTGGATCTTCTAAAGAAGGCAGGGTCTTAAGGTTACTCATGTCACCAAAGATTAACGAGACTTAGAAAGCAGGAACGTATTTTAAATTATAATTATGTAAAAAAAAATATTTCTTATACTCACTAGTGTTCCTTTGACTTGGGTAGAAACATGCCCTTTCTGCGTGTCAGCAAGCAACTTCGAGAGACCAAAATCAGCAACCTTTGCAGTAAGACTGTCATCCAACAGGATATTTGTTGACTTGATATCTCTGTGTATAATCGGTGGATGAGCAAGTTCATGAAGATAGGCTAATCCTCTAGCTGAACCTAATGCAATTTGTAGCCTCTTTCTCCAATCCAAATGCATACCACCTTTCCCTGCAGTAAGTAATAACTGCAATTAATAATGAATAAAACAAAAGTATAATGATTAGTCCACGGAAGTTCCACTCAAAGATTTTGACGTAAAATCAAGAAGTTAATGATTATCTGGCCAGATATAAGCAAGCAGCTTATAAAAGATCAATGAAGCAAATCATTTCTATGAAGCAAATCATTTTTTTTTTTACTCCATTAAAAAAATTTGGGGGTCACTCTCTTTACATTTTATTTTCTATAGTTTGTTGGTGTTATTCTTGGTTGGCATTGTATTTGTGTTACTTGTTTTGCTTGTGTAATTGATTTGGATCGAATTGAATTTTGAAAATTAGAAATCTAAAGCAAAAATTGAGCAAGTTAAAAGTTTTAGCCTACTCAACTTTTAAGCCCTTGATTAGGAACAACAATGAATTCTTATTTCATAATAAGCATTCAAAATCAGTCTAAAGAGAAAAGTGAGATGTAAATGAGAAGATAAGTCTGAGGGACATACCTACTAAATTTTCTCTTAATGTGCCATTAGAGATGTATTCATACACTAGCAGTTGTTCTCCTTGTTCATAGCAAAAACCTACTAAGCCCACTAAGTTCTTATGATGAACCCTAGAGAGCAACTCGATCTCATTTTTGAATTCCTGTGCACCTTGCATGGATCCTTGTTCTGCTCGTTTAATGGCAACAGCTACCCCATTTGCAAGGTATCCTTTGTAGACCTGTTATAAACAAACCAGAATGTGGCATAATTCTTTGGCAGAATTACACAGTTCTGGATACAATAATAAATAATGTATTTTCTGTACCTTTCCATAACCTCCTTGCCCAATTTCGTTGTTTTCTGAGAAATTACCAGTGCACTTTTTAAGCTCTTCAAAAGTGAAGTATTTGGCACCCTTCAACTGAGGTGCAGCTCCGTCATCTTTGCCACCAGAGCCCCAAGAGGCTGCAGAACAAAAATGGTGCAACTCATTATGGAAAACTGAAATTGTTCTTGATGACTGCTCAGAATTATAAAATTAAATTTAGAACAGGAGTCGTACCAAAAGGGTTGGCAAGCACAGCTGCTTCTTTGACTTTTCTTCTCTGTTTCAAAGCATAAACTGCTACCAGAGCAAGTGCAATTAAAACAACACAACCACCAACCGCAATTCCTGCAATTGCAGCAGTGCTAATTGAAGAACTGCTACTTCCAGAACCTGAAAGAGTACTCCTAATGAGAATCAGCATTTAATCTTATATAAAGTTCTTACTTGCAAAAGAAGCATAATTTTTTATTCAACAACTGAAATTTTTGAGTTACCTGGGAACTGATAGGGGTATTGGATGAAATAATAGGGCCCGAACATTGCAGGTGCTTGGTATGTTTGATTGTTAAGATCAAAGCCCAGTCTTATAACATCAGATGCACTAAAGTATAGCCCAGAAACGGGGAAGAGTGCCACATTCGCCTCAATATACTTATCCCCTGTTATGGCTACATCTGAGATATAAACTGAGTTTGGTGCAAGCCCAAGCTGGCTCCATAAACTCGACTCGAGTTCTTGAAACATTGCAGTGTCTGAAATATCCTTAAAACTTGGTGCCCTGAAAACAATCAGACCTGAAAAGGCGTAGGCGCATGTGCAGTTTCTCGGGCTTAACATCTGATTGTTAGGACATGCGGTTGACCCACATCTTGCAAGGCTTGTGGTGTAAGGAGTTTGGTTTTGTTGGTTTTGGCAGTACAAGTTGTTGGAGTACTCGGCCAATTGGCAGAGAGGGTTGTTTATGAGTCTGGAAATTAGCAAAAAAAAAAATAGGATAATGGCATTATAGAACCAGTATATTGACTGATTAATATAATAATAGGTTATCAGAACTAATATTTAATTTAAATCATGAGAAAGGTTCCGGTGCCACCAAATACCACAACTTTACTTTTTCGTTAATAATTAAAATTTTAAAAATATAAATATCAAATCTAAACCGTTGATCTTCTTCGTTTTAACAAACGATGCATTTTCATGTAAGTTTTATAAAATTTGAAGTTGATTTGATACTCGATCAAGAGGTTAAAAAATGAACGAATCTGGTTAACTATGACAGATTAATTATAATATATTCATGGTTTGACCTCTGGATCAAGTATCAAATAAACTCAAAATTTTATAAAAATTATATGAAAATGCATCGTTTGTTAAAACGAAGAAGATCAACAGTTTAGATTCGAAATTTACATTTTAAAATTTTAAATATTAATGAAAAAAGTAAAATTGTGACGTTTGGTGGCATTCTAAACTTGTGGCATCAGAACTTTACTCTTAAATCATATAGATTGAGAGCTTGAATATTAGTCGGAATATAGTAAAAATACTCAGCTGTGCAAAACAGATATGTAACTCTTCTTGCAAATAAGAAAAAAGGGAAAAATGATATAACGCATAAAAGAAGGAAAAATAATGATATAAAGCATTTTTGTAGAAACTTGGGTAACTTTGAAACTTCAAAAGAACTAGATGCTTACGAAATTGATCCGTTGTAACTTGATGTAATGTTGGCATCTGTAATACTATTGTTGCGAATACTGACTTTCTCTAGATTTTGCCCGAGGTTGCTACCCATGTCCAGTGTACCATTAAACCGATTTGAATCTAATGACCTGTTGAGAAAAAAAGTAATCTGTTGTATTTCTTGTTGATCTTCGAATTTACTTTCAATTTCAATTCACAGTGGCAATTTTATGCATATGCCTACAATTTGTACCCTTGCAGAACAAGAGGGAATCCATGGTACTGTACAAATCATATTTAATAGAAGCACCATCATGAGGAGGAAGAAAAAGATCTTACAAAATATTGGGAGAAAATGGTACAGACAATACCAGTTTTTGAAGTATACGTTTGATAGGAGTTGTTATAGAAGCCCATAAATTTATCGATGGACACGCTAAAAGAAGCTTTTATGATAGTACGTACGAGTTCACTTAGAAGAGGTTACTTACACTTGTTGTATTTGGGCCAAGGTGAACAATTTCGGTGGAATTTGTCCAGTGAGCTGTGTATTCTCCATTGCCCTGTAAATAGAACAAAGTGAAAAATAAGCTAACTGAAAAACATTAGAGCTAATGTTTTTAGAGGAACAAGAGAAATTGTCACAGTAGTTAAGTCTGATCTAATCGTAGATGAGTGTGATGGCCACCAAGAGATATATATATGTGTAGTTCAGGTGTAACTCTATTTAAATTCGATAAGCTTACAGTGTGTAGAGCGAATTTAGTGTGGTCATCCAGGTTGGAGCAGTCGAGGAGGCAAAACTATTATTGCTCAAATCCCTAAGAGGAAGATGAAAATTAGTGTTTAGCATAGTGGAAAAGTAACGCAAATCACCAAACAAAAGACCTGAAACAGGGTATAAAGACTTACAATGAGCTGAGATTTGTCAATGGAGCAAGATTTGGTATTAGTCCGGTCAGCTGATTATTTGCTAAATTTCTACAAATAAAGAAAGAGCAATATTATGGAAGGTCTGGCAATGTGCTGATGCAATAATATTTTTGTTTATATTTACTGAGATACTGCTGACACTTACAATACATTGAGACCCCTTAGGTTGGTGATATTAGTTGGAATGTCGCCGCTCAACTGATTGTTATCCAACTGGCTGTTTTGAAATGGCAGAAGGTTAATTACGCAAAAGAAGATGCTATACTTATACCTACTTCAGAAAAATTATAACAATTTTTTTTGCAATTAGATTGTTGGGCCATTAATTAGTTAGCAAAGGAGACTTACAGAATCTCCAAAGTCTCCATGAGCCCAATGGTGTTAGGAATAGGACCAGAAAAATTATTGCTGTCGAATATCCTGCGAATATTTACAAACAAAAGTCATTATAAAGTGACGAAACGTTACAAGTTTAAAAGACATGCCATGTTTGAAGAAGTTTACATGTGTATAAGATTCATGTTAGAGCTGAAAAGGGTTGCATTGAGGGTGCCAGATAACTGATTCTTATTGAAATGGCTGCTCATTATGAAAAAAATATTGTTAGTACATATCTGATCAGACATATAAAATTGATCAAAGTAATCAAGTGATTGCTAATGATCCTTACGAAGCAAGGAATAGTATTAAAATGAAAATAGTGTGAAAATTCTGGAAGAAATTGTAAATTACTACTTACAAATGCCTTGTGTTTACGAGAAAGTCTAGGCCAGGAGTTGTGCCACTGGAAATGGGAATTGGTCCTGTCAGCTGGTTATCAGCAAGATCCAGCCAATACAAATTTGAGAGTAAACCAATGGTATTAGGTATGCTCCCGCTGAATTTATTTGAATTAAGGGCCCTGCAATTTTATCATAATTTAAGGGATAAAAGGTCCACATGTAAGAATATGAATTACTGTACCTGCAGCTCAATGCTTATGAAAATGAATCAAAAAGATTGAACAGATACTAAAAGCCGAATTAAATGTTTCTGTAATAACATATCTGAATTACAATTTCCAATATTCAAGCTAAATCTGTGGTCAATGATTCTTACAGAAAGGTTAAATTTCTTAAATTCCCTATTTGAGACGGTATGGTGCCACTGAAGCTGCAGCCTTGCAAAATCCTAAACAAATTGGAGTACAAAAACATAAGAAAACAACCATTATTTTTTCACATTTTAATTCAATACAACAGTATAGTATATTGTTGATATATTGAATTGTAATTACAGGTTCATAAGCTTTTGTAGCTTTCCAATGCTTGCTGGCAGCGAGCCACCAAGTTCGGGGTTTGAAGAAATATCCCTGAAAGCAAATTTGAGTAATTTTGAATGTCTTCTATCATTCGATACTAATATACCACTCAATATTGTCTGACAATTTTAAGTCAGGCATTTTGAGAAATTAATGACAAAACACTGTAATTTTTGCAGACAAATTTAGTCAACTCACAAGTATTGCAATTCAGTTAGAAGGCCTACATCATCAGTTAGCTTGCCTTTAATATTCATAGCAGGCAATAACCTGAAATTTCAACAAATATAAAAGCAAAATCCATATTTTAGATGGATATTTTAATGATTCCCGAAAATATTGGCACCAGACCAGAGTACTAAAGTCAGTTACTGGATCAAAGAAGACATACCATACAAAAATTTATATTTGATGAAATTATCTATATAGTAGTATATAGAAAAAGGTTTGAGTATGTGATGTTAAGTACATACAGATGTGTTACTCTTCCATTTGTACACTGAATCCCATCCCATGGAGCGTCACATGGATCAGTTGATTGCTTCCAGCTTGATGGCACATTTTGCCATTGACTCATCAATGATTTCAATGCCGAAGCTGCAAAATAATTTTGAAACTCATTCACAAGCTGCTTTGGAAATGTTAACTTTTACACCATTTAACCTTGATTTACCCATAACTAGTTATATGTAAACAAATTATAATGAATAAATACTCAGAAATGCAAAGCAGAGGAATGGCAACAGGAAGGAATTGAAATCCAGCTGGTACAAGAAGGCAACCATAATACCGGCCAGTCTGATCCTTGATTTTCTCAATGAAACATGCTCCTTAGAAAACCATAAACAGCTTACCATCTTGAGAATTGGTTACACCATATGCCACTTGGAGACTAGCTACACACAGAAGCAACAGCAGGAGGCGACAGGAAACCTTGCCTCTCATGTCAGCAATCAGCCGGTCCTCGAAACCCGTGCTCGTTTCCCAAAATCTTAGTTCAATACCTTGTATCTTTCTCACAACAGATAGCCCAACAACATATGGAGAGATAACGCCAAGCCTGCCTTTTGTGGGCAATAAATTCTTTTATTAGTGGAGAGAAAAAAAAAATTGTCTTGTGTGAAAGCATATGAAGCTTAAATTTGTTTGACTTTCTCACATATGCCAAATTGCGGGATGTAATTAAGGGGGGAGGCTGGGGAAGAAAACGTGAGATAGGCTGCAACCAGGCTGTTTGAATAAATCAATATTCAAAAAGTTTAGTGGTTCAACGATATAAATTATTTATATACATGTTTATTAATGTCATTTTAATTGATGTTGGGAGGGTAGTTGCCTTTTGTGGACCCTGCAAGTTATTGATTTTTCTATCGGGTTTGATTGAGTCATAAATGTGGCCCGTCAAACTGCCTCCATAAATCAGATGTTTTTAGATTTTGGGGATTAAAATTATTTCCTTTTTTCAAGCTGGCTTGCAGGCTTGCGGGCTTGGAATTGTGTATGCAATATATACATTATCATATACAGTATATTATTATATCGACTACGAATTCTTCATTTGATATAATATGACATCTGATAATTATTGAAGTTAAAAATATGAATTTTTTTTATTCTTTTTAAATGCATACATCTGATGTTAAGAACCTATCTGGTGTAATATTAATTTTTTAGATAAAATGTGGTACTTTGCGTCCCTCAAACAAAAAATTTAGAGAAAAATGTAAAATTCTGTAGACTGTAACTGGTCAACAATTGCCGTCAACCATTGATACAACCATGCTAAATATTATCCCGAACTCGTGCAAGAATACAAGGATAATGTTTGGAAATTGATAGCTGCTTGGGTCAACCGAAAAGGTTCGTTCCCTCTCCTTGCTATCGGAAGTCAATGGATGATCCCAAGTAAATCTATTGGAGTTGGAGGGTGCTAATAACCTTTGCCTCATAATTTATAAATTTTGATGCAACATTTTAGTACAAAGTTGCACACATACACCGTCAGATCTGAAATAAATGATTCAGGTTCATTCTAAGCCGCTTCAAAATTCTACAAATTGGAGAGCATCCAGGTGTGACTAACAACAAGTGACAACCAAGTAGTGCATTAATAAAAGATCTTTTTTCCACGGCACATGCGGCTGACATGTCAAACAGCGAACAGCTTTCCGAGCCAAGGTGAAGATTGTTCGGCTCTCCCAACTCCGTTGACCATGGAGAACAGCCCCTCCATTTCAGAGTTCAAGCGTAATTTGAATATATGCAGAACCTTAAATAGTGCTTGTCAAAATTATGGTTTCTGGTACTCATGAACTTTTCGAATAAACGAAAAACTTTTAGTAATTACAAATTTTTTTTTTAGTTGTGCTCAAGTGCTTAACTTGATCTCAAAAGTTTTTTGGGTATTCATATAAACAAAATTGATCGGTAAACCTAAAATTGCACGTGATTTGCCCTTGTAGATTCCTGCAAGGAACTAAGTTATCTGTATATTGTTTTTGTTCAAGTAGCATTTAATTTTTAGGAAAACAAACGTCATTACATTTATTAGAAATATTTGGCTTGCCACTTGTATTTACCAAGTGGACTCGTTCTTTAGCAAAAAGGGGTGTGAAAATGTGTTTACAACTTCACTAGGACTTGTTGTATTTGGTTTAAAAAGGTGGATTGTGGAATTAGCAGCGTCAACCTTCTGATATGTTTATGATTCACTCATAAGTAGACCGGATACATACTTGCAATTTGACAAATTAATTGTTAAAAAATTTAATTGTATTACGTTTATTAAATTTCAAATATACTACATAGTAAATACTGTTAATAAAAATCACGGTCAAATTAAGTTGCAAATATTGAGACCTAAGCTAGAAAGATAGCAACGAATGATATGTGATGTGTATATGTATATAATAAGTTCAAAGCAACGAATGATTAATTTATTCGACATCTTGTTGCCTGGAGAGGGTGTTTTTATTTTAATCATCAGATGAGATGACTGAGCGATTTCAAACAAAAGAAGTTCTCAACTTGGGAATCGTTATGACCCATGCATGCTGCTCGTAATGACTTTTTTTTATTTAATTAGTTGCTTTTGTACATAAAGTATAAAGCTGACTTTGGATCAAGCAATAAGGTTTTTGTGAAGAAACTAAAACGTGTCTGTTTTTAAATAATAGATTGTATGATTAATTCCAACTTTTTTTTCTAAAATTTGACATTGATGCGTGTCTTATTCAAAAGCCTTTCCAAAATTACATAAATGATACATCTTTTTGAAATTTAAAAGTTCAATGTTTAAAATGATGCATACCTTTCTAGACGGATTGATTGAGAGACAAGTTCAATCCGGTGTCTACCCTTAAATAAATAGTTAATTAATTATTCATATATAAATAAATTTAACTAAATTGGAAAATATTTATATTTTTCAAATTAACTATATTTTATATGCATACCTATTTAAATAATATTTTTTATCTTTAATTTTATGTGCATACTTATCTGATTTTTCTGGATCATACCTTTTAGTCTGAGACGTCTCAGGGTGAACTATATAAATTCGGGAAGGGGGAAAAAAAAAACCCACTATCTGGCAGTTGTCATAAAAATAAGATTGAAGAATCATGGCCAATTCCGCAACAATTTGATATCTAAAGAAACTGGTATATTTTATTGCTTTCAAACTTGTTTGCAATGTGAATGCACATTATTGAGCATGCGATGAAAGAGTCGACTAAGTGATTTGGTCAGGTCAATGTTTCTGGTACCCATGTTGTTAGGAATTAGTCTTGTAACTCTTGTTTAAAGTTGTTCTTTTCTTTAATATTCTTTTACTACTTACTCTCCTTTGACTACTTCTGTTTTTATCTTTTTATCTACTCTCCTTAGATTCTTTCCAGTTCCAATGCACCAAAACAATCTTCCTACTCCACTATGGGTCTATGACTATTGTTATTTTAAGTTTTTAACTACGGGCGTTGATCGGCAAAGGAAAAAAAAGAAAGGAAAATAATGCAATCACCATTCACCAGGTTAACGTTTGCTGCTTTTGTGTTCTGATCTTTCCAACCCAACATTAAAAGCCCATAAAATGTAACATGAAAAACCCAATTTACCAGTTTTTACTGACTGTCCAGTTTTATCCCCAGAGCATATGTCGTAGTCTCGTAGATTTCTGTAAACGGAGTTGATTTGACATCTTTTATAATAAATAAGAAGTTTACATTATCTATTTTTGTTTCGAGTTCGAATAGTCCGGATATTTTTTTTAACGATTCAAAACTAAATTGATACTCACATCCGATTTGATTTTACATATATGAAACTTATATAAACATAATTAATTAGTTAGAGTTATATTTATGTAGACAGACAATATGTGGACAGGATAGGGACAAAAAGAACAATATCCGCTCTGTTTATAGAAGTCTACGACTTTGCTCCTACTTCTCAATTAATTCTACCGGTCCAAATGCCACCTCTCGACCTAAATCAATCAATACATATATAAATAGGCGTTTCACTAACTTACTATAGTTAGCACTATTCAAGAACAGTGTGGCTGACAGGTGGACCCCACTGGACAGGTTTGAATTGTTTATACCTATCTCTGCCACGTGGACGCTGCCCGTTGGAGATTGTTCGCCAGCTAATATGATTGACACAGAAAATCTGGACAGGTTTGATTTTTCACGTGCGTTTGACATGTGGGCACACAGACGAAGATTTTCTGTGGTAGAAGGAACAAATTTTAAACACATATAAGTGAAACTTTTCACAGAAAATCTGGTATCTAAATCTGGCCTGTGGGGGACCACGCGGTTTGTATAGAGTTTCAGGATTTTCTGTGGTATTTGAAGTAAGAATGAAACGCATTTGAAAAATAAATTGTCACAGAAAATCAGATTTCTAAATGCCTATGAATGAGAATTGTGCAATGTCTGTTCGCTGCACATGCATGCGTGGATTGCTAAAGGTCTCCCAAAAACACTTTAGGTGGGGATATTTGGATGAAATATTTGAGAGAAATCATAGTGCACAATTTGTGAGACTAAAAGTCTTCATAGTGCACATAAATTGTGGAGATAAATAATATAAAATTTCTTATATTTGAATTATTTTTTCCGACCTCTGATGTTCTTTTATACAAGTTATAAAACTTATTCTATTCTAACTATATAATTTTAGAATTACATTTTCAGCTTTCAATTATTTTGAGTCCCTTCTCAAATAGATATTCTTTTTAGTTTCTATCATATTATTTTTTTTGTGTTCAAAAATATTTATTTTCTCATGTAAGTTGTGTAGTTTGCTATGTAAGAACATATGACGTATCCATGATGAAAAAAAATTTGACAATTGATATAAAATTATAAAAGAATAGGTCGCGCAACGCGCGAAAAAACCACTAGTATGTCTTCAACAACGCTCGGTTGCAGCAGAGACGCTTCCAGCCTTCCAGGGATAGGGGCCAGAGAAAAAGCAGGAGCCTGATCTGATTCGGATGCTCTCCAGTATTATTACCTTATCATTTATTATTATTATTATTATTATTATTATTATTATTATTATTATTATTATTATTATTTGCAATGAGTTGTTTATCATTAATTATCATTAAAATCGGGCGCAATAAAGGCATGGGGCATTTATTATACGATCAGCTGTATCTGGGGTGAAAACGGTATATTGTTTATCGTTTTTCATGTATGTTCCGTTCAAATGGCACGGTAAACGGATATGAAATTTCAATATGATTTTGAAACGAAATCGTAAACGATACGCGTTCCGTCACACGTTTGGGTGAAATACAGTTCAAATTTGTACGTTCCACCATGTTCAATTGAAACGGAACGATTAACGAAATTGTTTGGTATGTACCGTTGACGAAACGGAACGGCAAACAAAATGCCTCATAAGTTGCCATTAGACACGTTGTGCAGCCCTGGCTGTATCTTTGACATCGCAATTAGGCCTGTCAACGATATATTGTTTCGTCGTTTTCCGTTCTGTTCTATCGAAACGGAATAGCTAACGAAACATAAATTTATTTTGTTTCAAAAACGAAACGGATTTACTAATACGTTCCAGTGTAATACAGTTCAAATTTCGACGTTCCGTCGAAACGGAACGACTAACGAAAATTTCGACATGTACCATCACAGAAACAGAACGGCGAACTAAACGGCATGTTTCGTCTCTGTTTCACACGTTTGACAGGCCTAAGTGCAATGAGACATACAATACAACCTCCCCTATAAATATAAAATTGACCTTTGGAAAAACAAAAACAAAAAAAAACAGTCGTCCCTATCAGGAATCGGGACTGCCGATATCGATATGTGATAAACAACCTCTTTACAAATTTCCTAAATGACTTTTGATGGACTTTGTAATCATAAATCTCTCAATTTCAAGCCTGGGAGAACTGTAGAATTAAAATTCAATCCCAGCCGTCCGTTTCTTCTGCTGCGTCTGATCCCAGCCGTCTGTTTCTTTTGTTGCGTCTGATGGGTTTGATCCTGGTCTTTTCTGTCCGCTAGCGCTGGCCTCCCTATGTTTCTTTCGTTCTTATGTTGACATTTCTCTGCCCTGTTGGTGTGCGCCTTTGTTCTTTGCATTGCAACTTGACGTGCTGCGCTGTGTTCGGCTACATTGGATCTGATTTTCCTTTTTCCCTGACGACAGCCATTCCTCTTCTGCTATGCGGTCAATCCTCTCTGTACGGCTCCCTGTGCTGCTCTTAGTACATGCTCTAGAAAATTCTCAGCGGCACTATTCTTTGATTCTTTGGTGCGTGCTCTCTCTTCTTCTTTTTCCCCCTTGACTTTTGCCATTCTGTTATTGCGTTTCTTTGATTTTCTTCTTTTCTCCTTATCTTCAAGAGGGATTTCTAGGTTTTTTACTGTTGTGGTTTCTAATGAAGAATATTATCTCCTTTCCCATTTTTCCATGGGCTAAGCTTATTTTGGTGCTTCTCTTTACTGTTTTTCTCTCGATTTGTTGTTTGATTTGGGTATTTTGAATACTTCTTAAACAGTTTGATCATGCCTGTTGAATTAAACTAAGTACCAATTATGAGACCCGGACTCTCCCATAAGAAAGAAAAAGTAATTTCTTTTGTTCTTTTTTTTTTTTGAGAAAATTACATTGTACTTGTAGAAAGCTCTAAATTTAATAGTTGCTATTAAATATCTGGTAATATTCTACCGTTCATACATCTGTTAGTGTTTTCAGTAGGAGAGGTGATCAATTAGGTTTCTTTGAACTTAATTATTATGATTTGTTTTATATCTCTTTGACTTTTGTCAGGTAGAGAAGACAGATGAAGAAAAAGAGGAACATCATATTGCGCACAACAACATCTGTCACTGTTGTGGAAGGTGAATTTTGCAAAGGAAGTGAGGCTAATATTTTATTTATGTTATTATTTTTGTTCTATTTATTCTAATTTGGTTCTAAAAATTCCATGTGGCGATGCCGCTGTGAACAATAAGCTTTTGTTTTGGTCTGATTTTTTTTTAATGAAGATTTGAATATCTCGTAATAATTTGTACCTCGACTAAGGCAGATCCATTGAAATTGTTTAGATTCAATGGAGGTTAAATTGCATTATCGAGGATTGGATGATAGTTTACATATTTTTAGCGCCCTAGTAGCTAGCACCATAAGAGGCAAAATTTTAGATACTCAAATGGAAGAAACAAAAAAACTTTTAGTTTTTAAAAAAAGTGCATTCTGTATGTAGTAGTATTTATGTGCTGATACAATTTGTTATGCATTATTGGAGAACAAAAGATTGTTTGGTTTGTTTCATTTATAGTTGTAATACAAATGGATATATTATGTTGTCAAACAACAAGGAAAAAATCAAAACACCATGCATAGGCAAGTCCTGCAAACCTATACCCTTGGACCAAGGATGGACATCATCAGGTATGCTTCTTTTCTTCATTTGTTTTGTCTTGATTTTGTTATAACATGCATGTTATCTCAGCCCTAGCTTCTCATTATTAGTTACCTTATTGGGTACGCTTCTCATTGAACAGAAGCACCCCTCATGTTGCCCATCCCATATATTCATGATACCGGGTACATCTCTAGAAACAGGTGATGATGTAGCAGTACCTGATGGTGTGGGATTGGTTCGTTGAACTGTCCATGTAGTAGTACAAGTTGATTCAACCATCAAACCAGCATGAAGTTACGTACCTTCCTGAAGTTCCTTAACTTCTGCCAGAGATTTCTTCCTCAGGTGCACTTATTTAAGTACCTATTTAACCCACTCAGATCAAATCAATTTCAGTAATGCGCCTGTTAGAAGATTACTATATCTAATTTTATTATGTTTTTGTGTGTATGAAAAAAGGTTGAGGCCAGGCCGGTACGCCTAGCTGTTCTCATTTATGTGCATGCTAATTATGTACATTTCTTTGATCAAACATAATTCTTTTCCTGTGTTTTTAACTGACGTAAGTCAAGATGAAAATGCTAAACTAGACCTCACATACCTAGATAAATCATGGTGAAATTTAGTAGAAAATGTACATTACTTTTGTGATTCATAGAAGTAATGGTGTGCTGTATGAGGTCAGAATCGATTTACAATGTTTTGAGGCCTTATTTCCATTTTTACCCCTCATTTATATAATGTTGTATGCTATAAATTTCTATCCCATGGAGTTAATCAGATTTGGTTTACGTTACTCCACCAGATTGTTTGCATGCATATGTGCTGCGTTGCCTTTTTTCTAATCGACCTATATGGACCACCATATATAGATAACATGATTCCTGAGTGTTTTCCCTAAATTTAAATAGGATATATTGTGATTGGTGTACACAGTACACTGATATGGCTTCTTAGTGAAGATGCGAAAATTAATCATTTTTTTATTCCTAATAAATTATTTTTGTGCCTTCAGGTGAACAAAGTAACTTGATAGCCAACTTGAGCAAGAAACATCCCCTTGAGGTACTGCTCCCTGACCCATGATTACATTACAATTAAATGAAATAGAGTGTGATGATAACAAAGTAAAAAAATAAAAATGTGGATAGTTTGCAATTAGATTACTTCCTACTCCATAGAGAATCAAGTATCCATATTCATAGCAGTATTGCCTTTGACAGAATAATTAAAGGGCCGAACTGAAATCCATAATCTACCAGATAAGTGCTACATAAAAACTCGATGTTATTTTTATAAATATAGTTTGGATAGTTTCTTTAGTGCAACTGTTATTCAGTGTATTTTTTTCATTCGATTAAGTTCTAATTTCTCATCCCTGGCTTTCTTTGCTTTAGTGTGAGAGAAGACAGTGCAACATGGTAGGAAACGGGAGAACGGAAAGGATGAAATAAATTTGGAGATGTATTGTCATGTTTGTGCTGTTGACTCACAGTTCTTCATGAACTCTCCTAGAATTATGAGATTCATCTTTTTTCCGGCTCTAATGTATAATTTCTTAATCTTCTTTTCTGATTTTTTAAATTGAGGAAATTTCCTTTTAGGTTGTGCCAAAATGTTTGTTTGTGGGCTTGCTAGAATCACCACCGACTCTATTTCTATATTCGTTAGATTTTTTGCCTTTCTTTAATATTTTTCATGTATTTTTCTCTGTTGATTCTCTGTTAAAACAATAGATAGATTGTGGTCCATACTTTGAAATTAGAAGCAAACCTCCAGGGTTATAACTTGAAGGAATTGGATGGAGTGATTAAACAGACATAAGAAGGCTCAAATGAATTACCTGCTGCAACCAGAAAACTAATTACTTTGTTTTTTTATATACCCAATTTAGTCGATTCGATCACCGACAAGCAAGATAGTTAGAGGAATAATCAATGTACTGATAATTATCGTTGTAGGTTAATCTTACATCGCGCGGAGTGCGATGCATTAGCTAGTTTTCATAATAGTAAATGGCTCTTTATTACACGCTTATTATGATTTACGAAGTTTCCTTTTATTTGTTGATTTTTGTACGATGTTTGCTATGCGGTTAAAGTAGTTTGTTAGAGCTATCATGGTAGCGGATATCAAATATTTGAATAGAGTATAGATAGAAAAATACCATCCAAGCATTTGCAAAGTAGATCTGATAATGACACATTATAAAATTATTTATCTTCCTAAAGACTCGTGATAATTTTTTTTATTCATCTTGGATTGCACATTATCTATTGTGCCGATACACATATCTGTTGTATTAATACACATCTGATTATTTATGAAATATGATGCAAGTGCGCACTTCTATGTTAGTTAAATCGCAATGGTTGATTTGATGAGCCTATTTATTTGTTTACCGGTGAGGATTCATAAGTGCGCTATAAAAATTTTTATCAAAAGGTGACTTACATCTCCAATTTATCTTAAAGAAAAAAAATTTTGAGAATCAGCTCTTGGTCTAGTGACAAAGAGCGATGCACCTTGACTCCTTAAGTGAAAGATCGCAGGTTCGAAATTCAGCTGGAGGGTCTTTTATAGACATTTAATTTAAAAATAAGTTGGATGACTTAGACCTCCAATTTATCTTAAAAAAAATTATCAAAAACCGCTATAAAAATTTGTCTTCATTTTTTTTTAATCATCTTAAAAAATACACTTAATCATTATTCACACTTAAATACGAATATGAAGTCAATACACGTAATTTTTTTAGACAAGTGTGATATTAAATACAAAATCGGCCTAAACTCGTTGGCCCAAAATATTAACTTGTGCTTAGGCCTGTCAATCGTGAAAACAAAATACGGAAATGGTCTATTTCGCTTTCGTTCCGTTCCAGTCGACGGAATAGAAATTTATTTTGTTTTTGTTTCATTTCGTCAAAGGAAACAGATTTTCGTTCCGTTTAACGTTCCGTCCACCATTTTCTATTGATTTCAGCCCATTTTCGTCCATTTTCGTGTTTCGTTTACGTTCAATTCGCTTTCTTCATTTCGGTTTCCATTCCGTTATCAAAAACGAAAATTGATTTTCTGTTTCATTTAGCGCTCCGTTCGGACGGAACTGAACAAAACATTAGAGCGGAACGGAATATTGAAAGGCCTATCTGAGATCAGTATTCTCTGGAGAGATGTTCACTCTGGACATCTTATCACGATCATCCGATCTAATCTCGACGGTTAATTTTTTTCGGACCTTACAATCCGAAAAAAAATAGAGGTCACTCGATTTAGAGCCGACGGTCAGGATGAGATGTCCTCTCTATGTCAAGAGCAGAGGATTTCGTTTCGGCGTACTTGTGCTTGTGCAGTTGTGCTGCGCAAGTATCGTCAATTTCCCCCTTTTGACGTAGAGGGACAAAAAAGAAACAAAAGTAACCATCACGATTATTCACGAACCACAACAAAGCACAAGTACAAACAACAGCAAGCAAAAATGCCAGCGCCGCAGCCGGCGCCAGAACCAAACCAAACGGACCACCGCACCAGAGCCTCTCCCTCTCCTCTCCCCATCCAACACTTGCTCTCTCTAGTCCAAAACTCTCCCAACCCTCTCACCTCTCTCTCCCACCTCGAATCCCTCTCCTCCCTCCACCCGACTTTCACCCCTTCCTCTCCTCTCCTCCTCCACCTCCTCCGCCGCCTCTCCGCCTCCGCTCCTCTCCACCTCCCTCGCCTCCTCCGCCTCCTCGCCTCCTTCCCCCGCCGCCACCGATTCTCTGAACACACTGCGCTCGTCCCTCTCAAGGCCTTCTCCCGCTCTCTCCAACCCGACCTCGCCTTATCCACTTTTAAGAATTTCAAATCCTTTTTCGGTATTGATCCCTGTGTTCGATCCTATAATGTGCTTCTGGATGCATTTGTTCGTGCTGGTAGGTGTGACAAGGCTGAAGCATTCTTCACCTTCTTTTGTAATAATAATGCCACTGTTCGGCCTAATATACAGAGTTATAATATTCTCATTCGCGGGTTGATCTCGAGAGGTGAGATTGATCGTGCTTGTGAGGTTCTGGACAAAGCTTCTAGTTGTGGGCTTGAACCTAATTGTGTCAGTTGCAGCACTATTGTTGGTGGGTGTATGAAGTTGGGAGATGTTAAGACAGCCCTCGAGTTGTTTGATGAAATGCTTGAGAGAGGTGTCTCGCCTGATGTTGTCTGCTACAATCTGGTGATTGATGGGTTGTTCAAGAAACGCGAGTTGGACAAAGCAATGGAGGTTTGGGAGAAGTTGGAGAAGGATCGTAAGGTGACTCCAAATGTGGTCACGTACAATGTGACGCTTGATGGATTGTTTAAGCTTGGTGAGTTTAAGATGGCCACTGATATGTGGGCTCGGATGGTCACAAATGGACACCGGCCTGATTCGTTTACCTATGCGATCTTATTGAATTGGTTGTGTGACTCTGGTAATATAGATGGTGTGTCACGAATCTATTCTGAGATGATTAAGATTGGTTTCCCTCTTGATACTGTCATGTGCAATTTGTTAATCAAAGGGTTTTGTAAGGTTGGCTGGGTAAATGAGTCTTTGAAAATATGGGACTCGATTCTTAGTTCAGAAACTAAGAATATAGTCAGCTACAATACAATACTCAAAGGTCTTTTTGATAATGGAAAGGTGGACAAAGCAATAACAATATGGGAAGAATTGAAAGAGGATAAATTTTGCTGTCCCGATTCAATCGCTTATGGTGTTGTAATCCATGGGCTCTGTGAGAATGGTTTGATTGGCAAAGCATTGGGTATCATGAAGAAAACACACACAGATGGGACGGGCAAGCTGAATGCATATGCATACTCTGCCATGATAATTGGGTTATGCAAGGATGGTAGGCTGAAAGAGGCGATTTCCCTTTTTTACCAAATGGAGAAAAGTGGCTGCAAACTGAATTCTCACGTTTACAATTCCCTAATAAGTGGATATTGCCGATGCTCTTTGATCTCAGAAGCACTTGCTTTGTTTGATCAAATGGTAATGAGTGATTGTGTACCTACTATTGTGACATACAACACACTTATAGATGGTCTGTGCAAGGCTGAGAGGTATCAAAAGGCATCTATGCTCACAAAGGAAATGATTGAGAAAGGTTTCGAACCTAACAAGAAGACTTACAGTTCTTTGATGGATGGTCTATGTAGGGATGGCAAATTTGATGCCGTCTTGTCCATCTTGAATCATGTTGTAGACAAGGGATTGAGGATTGATACCCAGATGTATAATATAATGATACATGGCCTTTGTTTGGCAGGTCAAGTACAAGATGCAATGCGTATTTTCATAGTTATGAAAGAAAAGAGATGCTTTCCAGACTTGGTGACCTATAACACTCTAATGGATGGATTTTATAAGATAGGTCTAATTGAAAGGGCAATGGATATGTGGGCAGAGTTGTTGGATGCAGGTCTAGAGCCTGATATCATATCATATAATATACGAATAAAGGGTCTTTGTTCTTGCAATAGAGTAGCTGAGGCAATTGAGCTTTTAGATGATGCCATGACTAAAGGGATCATGCCAACTTCAATTACTTGGAATATATTGGTTAGAGGTGTCATCAATTTTGGGTTGGTTCCTCCATAATTTCTCAGTTTGGAGTGCATCTGCTTCTCTTGTATATTTTATATGCCAAAATATTAACGCAGTAATAGTACCAGTGTTACATATTTCAGTTTGATTGCTCTGCATCAGAGGCGTATCAAGCCTGAAGCCTAAGTGGACATGACATCAATACCCTTCTTGTATTGTGAGGTATATTCAGTAATTAAGTAACATTTGGTTCACCTTTGGGTACCTTATGATGGTTGTTGACTAGTTGCTGCTTGGAGTATATAATTTCAAGTAATAATAAGCATAGCAGAGGTTAATCGTCACTTACAATCAATTAATGAAAGTTCTAGGTTTCGTTGAGAAGGGAAAAGAATGACAAAGCTTGGAAAATCTAAAAAAAAATTTTCCCGTTTTGCAGGTCATAACTCCACCTATATCAAACTCTGCCTGTGAGGGGATAAGCTTCATCGTCGAGAGGGAAAGAGCCCAGATCACCAGCTAAGGCCCCTAAATGACTGCTCAGTATTGAGATTCTCGTAGGTGGAATGCCGGATATGAGCTTCTAGTAGCCCTTCTTCCAACTGTGCTTATTCCGTGGCAAGATTTTCTGACCCATTTATGTAACTCCTCTCCTTTCAAGCTTTTCTCGTTAAGCCGAAGCACCTGAGGACAAATTTCGTATATCTCACTGGAGAAAGTGAAACTCCACTCTTAAGGCTCTTGTCGATTAAGATACCTACTCCATTCCTGCCCCGTTCTTTTCCAGTGTACCACAGCTTGAAACCGGTGTTCTCCACTTCCTTTGCTTTTTGGCCCGTCCACTTTGTCTCTTGTACGCACAAGATGTTCACACGCCTTCTAATCTCATCCATCACTAAGGCAAAAATATACGGTCTCCGATATGTACCGGAGCCATGACGTAGGAACTTAGGGGTAGGAGTGATGCCATAGGTTTGTAGGTCCCTCTATTAGGTCACAGTCGAGGTCTAGGTTTCTACTATTACTATTATTATTAGAGGTATTATTATTAGTCTGGCTAGTCTTACTATTAGTATTTTTATGTTTTTTTTTTTTTTTTTTTTTTTTTTCTTGGATGTGTTCTCTTGTTGGGTTTCTTTCTAGCCTACCCCAACTTGTTTGGGACAAAAGGCTTAGTTGTTGTTGTTGTTGTTGTTGTCACTGGAGAAAGTGAGCTTCTCTTCTTTGATCGAAAAGCTCTGGCAGATGAGAGGGAAGTAGTGGGGAACATCTACCAGTCAGGTCTTGCACTGTTTAGTATAGCTCGGTCCAAAGCCCGAGTAAAAGAAGGAGGGTTGTGATTGGCCGGGCGAACCAGCGTAAAAAAAACCCAGCTATCTCCATGAAAATAAAACCCAATAGACTTTTTGCTTGGGTTTCTTTTCTAGCCTACCCCAACTTGTTTGGAACAAAAGGCTTAGTTGTTGGTTGTTGTTTGCAGGTCCTGCACCTTCCTCAAAGTACTTGAGGTGTTTGATGCTTTTAATTTGCAGGTGTCAATTAATCCAATTACAAGGTAACTGAAGTCATATCTGAAAGCAAAAGACTGTTCTTTTTAATTAGCATGCAAAATATATAGCTTTATGAAGCTAACAGATGCTTTTCAGAAAGTATAACTATACATACTTGGGATATGTGTGTGTGCACACGAGTGCATATATATTCATTCTCTAAGAACAAACCTAGTGCGGTACATCCACTCATTTTAAGGGGCAGGAGCTCTTCACTTTTCAGAATGAAAAAGGAATAGCTCCTTTCCAGTTTCCACAGATTCGAAAAAGTATATTGTAAATCCCTACTTAATGAAAGCTGCTAATCAAGTGTTGTTTCACTTCAACTTCATAGAGAAATTTTTAGGAGTTCAACTTAACATGTGCAATAACACCAAAACTGGGAAGCACAGCATCAGATAGGTAACTTTTGTTGCCTTTAGTTTGGCAATGAAAGTCACATTGCGGAACTTTCTATCAGATGCAAAAGAAAAGACATGAGTTTATCAAACGCCAGGTTGGAGGATCCTGTTGTCTATTGGCTCATGCACATTTATTCAACTGTACCAAATATTATAAACACCTCTCTATTCATTTTATAAAAGCGCTTCCATTTTTTTTAAAAGTCTGTTCAGTTTTGACATTTCATTTCTTTCTTTTTTTTTCTGTGAACCATTGCTAACAGATTTTTTCCATCCGCTCGAAGTGCAACGAGGCAGTTGGTCAATACCAATATAGGAGTATCTGATAAACCTCTTGGTGGCGCCCCTAGCAGCAATACTTATGTATATAAGACAACACTTCGCAGAAATTTCAGTGGAAAAGGATGCACTTAGCTTTAGCTTTAGCTAAAGATTTGAATATTATCATGCAGTACGTAAATTTTGCCATAGAAATATTTTTCAGCTCTGATTTTCTATATACAGAGCATCGAGTTTAATGTATGGAAGAAACAATTGCAAAATTTATGTAAAGATTTTCTAAACCTCTCTCTTTCTTTTCCCCACGCCATCTAGACTTTCAATTCCCTCATACCTGAGTACTCCAGGCAGCATCATGATTGCTCATCCTAAATTTTAAAGCTGACTAACTTTCTAAGGTCTCGTTTGGATCGTATGAAAATGGGAAGAATAGTTTTTTTTTTAGACGTAAATTTATTATAAACAATCCAAACTCTTCATAAAAATTACACATTTTTCAATACTTTTCGTCTAGAAATAGACTATTCCTCTTCTTTCTAAGCAATCCAAGCGGAGCCTAAAGTCTATCCATTCATAAATCGGATAATTCTACAGTTGTCCAAAATAATCGTGGCAACTGAGAGTGCGGTTCTCTCTCTTAGAGCCTAGAGTAAAGTTTCAAGGTCTTGTATAAAGCAACAGTTTATCAATCCGTGAACCAGCCGCATATTCATCCAGGTCAAGTATTCAAACCCGGTAGTTTATCCAGGTTGATGCTAATTCCAAGGTGAACTTTTTGTTTCAAAAAAGTAAAAATAAGATCAAAATGAGCATTTACAAATTCAATTCTAAATGCTAAATTGTAATCTAATTTTTGTCCAAATATGAAACTTCATGCTCGCATGCATCAAGCATAGGGTTGAAAATGGAGCGGATAATCCCGCTCCGAACCGTATCCATATTTGCTATTTTGCGGATTATGATAATATTATCCGTATCCGAACGGATACGGATGCGGATTCAGATTTTTTTTAAACGGATATGGATGCGAATATGGTAAGCAATATTAGTGCGGATATGCAAAACGGATATTCGTTTTGTATATGGTAATGGCACATTTTATTGAAAATAGCATCATAATTGACATATAGGTTTATGTTAGAGTTATGTCCTAGAAGTCAATAATTTAATGACTTAATTATTAGTTTATGTTATGGATGATATATTATCATCTGTTCCTAGGTTTATTATTGACAGATTATTCAGGTTGAGGATCTGAATTGTAGATCTCTGTGGATCATTCTTTAGAATGACAATAATAAATCTAAACGGTCCATAATCTTGATAATTAACAAAGGAACATTAATTATCATATAAGATTAGTATGCAAGTTAAGTGATGATTAAGTTCTACTAATCATAGGTAAAGAGTTACCAACTTAATTGCATATGTATATGTTATGGAACATAGTACAGGACTTGACCCAATGAAATAAACATATGGATTGTGTTAAGTGTCATTGTTTATTTCGTTATGATTTTGGTTCTAAGTTTGAGATGTTTATCTTTTCCACATGAGGATAGGTTCAATAAATATTGTTTACCGCTGATTCCCGATAAGGGCTGCTATACGGACTTTATTTATGTTCTCTTGAATTGTGCGGGGAAAAGCTAATCATCAAGAAAACCGTATGTCCCTCATTAATTCACTTAGTGAGTGACGATATCTGTTTGGGCCCCTTGATGGAGTTGGATCGTATGCGCGCAACTAAGCGATCAACTCTAGATCAAGAAACGTATTATCTGCAAGAATGACACATTCCTATCTTGGATTATACGATGATATCGTGTGACATAAGAATCAAAATAGAGAAACATATTTATTCTCTTATGCAGGATTGAAATATTGTAGCAGTACACTATTTATGCGAATTGGGAGTCATAACGTGTTGCTAGATACCGCTTATGATTATTGGAATTAAATAACGATTTAATTCCATGGCCAACATAGCATAAATCCTCAAAGGGTCACACAAATAGGACATTAATCACATAGTGCATTATTTATTTATTCACAGCAGTAGGTTATGTGGAAATATGATAAGATTGATTAATTAATTATATACCGTTGCGAACCGTTATAATTAATTAAGTCAATGGATCATATAGAAATAAATTAATGCATTAACTAATCCTAAAATAATTATTAATGAGTTAATAATTAATTTAGTTCAACACTTATCAATATAAATGGTTATATTGATTAATTGGGCCGTTATTTAAATAGCAAATATATAGCCCAATTAAAGAGCAAAGTTGAGGGACCTTAATTATATGAATTAATGGTCCAAATGAAGGGGTTAAATGGCCCATAAAGGCCCATTTCGTGGCTGCCCAATATGGTGGTAGGTGGGATGGCATAGTTGTAATTATGCAAGAGGTCAATTAGGTTTTGTGCTCTATATAAGGACCACTTATGAGAGCCTCCACCTAGCTTTCTCTCTCCTCTCATTTCCTCCCATCAGGCCGCCACTTTTTCACCCTCTCCTTCTCTCTTTTGCTCATGTGTTGAGCTATTTTCTCTCCACTAAATCAAGGTTGTTGATTGATGCAAGAGAGAAAACCATAGGGATTAGGCTTGTTCTTTGGGTACGCTAGCACGTACCTTGTAGAACGTGATTAATCCTCCTTGGTGGACTCGAGGGCGGTTACGAGACGTGGTGGAGACGGTGGAGAAGGCACGCCATCGATTCCCATGCCTTGGTCGAGCCCCGCGAATACGATTTCGCGGGAGGTACAATCATCCACCCCTTTCTCTTTGTGTCGAAATGGCTATGTACTAGATCCTCTTGCTCTTTGTGTTTTAATTGGATTAATTAGTTAATAATTAGTCACAAAATTAAAATTGAGCGATTTCCTAACAGTGGTATCAGAGCCCTGGTCGTACTTAAGCTATTTTGACACTTAATTAAGAGAAATTGGCTAATTAACGGATTAGTAGAGATGATGCGTTTGTTTGCTGTCTGGAAATGGTATTTTCTGTGTTGTTTCGCGTTTTTCGATGTGATATGTTCTCTGGAAGATCTTTCCATCTACATGAAAATTGTAGATCTTTGGATTGTGATTCTTTTGGCGTTGGATTCACATTTTTCTGAATTAGTATAGATTTATTGTGAATAAAATGGCGACAGTGCGCAGAACCAGTTTCTGCTCGTACTGTCCTGTTTGAATGGCTTGAAAGATTTATATTTTGAATATAAGTACCAGTGTTCTATGGCTAGAAATAAAGAGGACTTGAAGCTCTTTCTGAGCATGTATAAATTGTTGCATGACTCGGATTAATTTGTGGGTTTTCAAGTATGAAAAGGAAGATCTTGTCAGATCCAGTTTGTTGAGCAAATCGATTGTTCTAATAAACTGTACCAACTGAGAACTCCTTTAAAAATTCTGTTTAAATGGAGTTGTTCTATTTTGAGTTATGATTCCAGGAAAATTAATTTCATAATTTTTCGTGGAAGTTTGGACCTTCAACTAGGTTAAAACATTTCGATCGACAGTCTGTTCCAGTACAGAATTTGTTGATTGTTTAGCATGTAACTTAATATTATTGAACTGAACTTGGTTGTTTTCTTTTCATGAATGGATAGCCTGTAGTCTAAACAAGTTTTTCTATGTATATTGTATATATAAAAACTGGATAGAAGGTGGTCTAACAGACCAAATGGTTGAGAGGATAAGCTGAAAATCTCATAACGGTGTTTCGTGCACTTGTAAGAGATTTGTCTTTTTTTATTCTCCCAGATGGTTTAAGATCTCTTCTTGAAATTTTTACTGGTAGTCACAACTATGATAAGGAGCTTAAGTAATTTATTTGAGAATTTTTGGAGACCGAAAACTGTTGTTTTTGTTGGATTCCATTAGTTACGTTTTTTGGTAAATTACTGTTTTTCTAAGTATTCAAACTAGTTGAAATTAATTAGAAAACTCCTTGTTTGATCTCCTTTCAGTTATGGGATGTTGAAAGAACTTTCTAAATGAATTTAAACAAGTTTGGTTGTTTAAAATTGAGAATTTGTACACGGAATTTACTTATAGCAAACGATACGCAAAGATGCTTGAAAATCGTTAATTGGAAACAAAGTGCTTGTATGTGCTAACTTTGTTTTGTAGGTGGATAGTGGGTTTAGTATGGCTCAAGACTCAATGCCTTGTGGTTGTAAATTGAATGCATGTGTGAATGTTTGTAATGCGGCTTTTGGTGCCATTAATTAATTAATTTGTTGATTAATTTTTGATGTAACTTGTGAGGCTTGCATGCCCCTAAGGCTAGGATGGGAGTAGGATATTTTTCACATGTATTTTGTTCCTTTATTTTATAGGATTTAGATCCTTATAGAATTTAGTGGGAGGGACAAGGATTAGATTAGTTTTGCTCCATGGACGATGTGGCGAAACTAATACAAGCGGGAGCCATACAAACCCACAATAATGAGATGCTTATATGTGATTGCTTGTGATTGCTATGAATTGTCATAGGCTAGGTATGGGTGTATGCTTACATGACCACCAAACAAGTGTCACTTAATTGATTGTCCCAAACAAAACATGATTAAGTTAAATCGCCCTCCTTCTCTCTATCCCCTTCTAACGTGTATGATCGTTCATTGATGCATTCTCGCCGACGCGGGACATCGTGTTCCATCATCCGTGTCGGGGTGTAAATCGGATTTACTAGGAGCAAATAGAGAAAGGTTACTTAACGATGTTTTCTAATCGGATTGGACATCGGGGCAAAGTTTGTGGATGTGCATGTGATATTTCACAAACCAAGAATCATATGGAATGATTGGTTGGAGAACCTACCTTATCTAGTTGTTATGGTGTCACGCCGACGCTAGCATCATCTCAACGAAAATAGGGATCTTGGAAAACCTACTACATTAGGGACATTAAATAAATGTTGTGGGAGTTTTATTTGTTATAAATAAAACAATTGCATAAACTATATGACCTTAAATTGATTTTGTTATAGATGTTTAAATTGTTAATTTTGTTGCGATCAATCTTTGAAAATTAACAAACTCGTTTCTAAAAGTATTTACTTAAAGAAGTAATACCGATTCCTAAGACATGATCTTAGTGAAAAAGAAATTTGAGTATGTCAATTCCCAAAACTTTCCTCAAACTACCCGAACGTAGCAACGCGATGATTGATTGACTTTTGACGAAAAGTTATTCAATAAAGCGCATGGCTAATATCCTCATTCAAAATTTCTAGACCTTTGAATTAGAGAATTCATATGGACTAGATTTAACTCGTACGCTCTCATTCGCTTACTCAAGAAAGTGTTCTTGGAGAAAGTAGATATTAACTCCATCATTTATGATTGAGTATAAAGAATATGAGTTGACCAAGAGATTATTCTTTTAAAAGAAGTTATATGAATGTTTCATTAGCTTACAAATCGAAAGATTGAAGTAGCTAATTGATGACTAGAGATATTAATCTCCGATATCAAGGATTGTTGATATTGTCATTCGATCTTTTTTGAATTATAAAGGATATAATGTTACCTTCTTCGCACACTTGTTGATGCAAAAAGGTAATTGGTTAAGTATACAAGAAATACTTCACCAAGGTATGAGTTGAAATTTCGAGACCCTCATTTGTGACCATGTGTCACATGAGATGTTTCATTTGCCGTTTGTGGGAGGCATTTGAAAGGTTGTCCGAAATACCATGATTGTGACGATTAGAAATATTCTAATCCTAAAGTGTATTTGTCGTTCAAATTATCTCACTATCTCTAATTTACACTAGTAACTTGATACTAGTTCATATGCTCACATTTAACGAAATGTATTAGCAATGAAGAATAAGAGAAAGTTCGAGAAATGTAAAGTAAACTCCGTATAGGAAATGACTTGTTCATCTAAGTCATTACCATTGAATACGTAGAGTTATCTTTATTAAGAGTTTGTTTAGGAATTGAAGGTTGCATACCTTAATTCTAAAAACCTCTCAAAAATATCTCCATTTCATATTCCATGATGGATGATTATGTTTTGTAAAAGACAAGATCTTTTATTATGGATTTGTTTATATGATTTCATGCATCTTGACTGAATTTGCTTGAAATAGATAAACAATTTTTGAATGACAAATAGAATGTGTAAGACTTGACATAAAGTATTTGACTTTCATGTTATATATACCGCTTAGTCATATAAGTAAACGAGAATCGCATTACGAGAGTCTACGTAACGTAGAGCTCGTAATTCAATTCGATTCCAATCGATTGATATGCGAATCATGTTTGTTAAATGACAAAAGCACCTTGAACCTATGAAGGTTTAAGAACAAGTGAATTAATTAGGACTTATACATATCGATGTATAAAGACCTATAAGTACTTGTGCAATGAAAGGTTGTTGATACTTTACTACTTAACCAACGATCATTGTAGATATTAACATATCTATTTGATAAGGTATAAGTATGAACCTTTTGACTAGTTCAAAGGAGTTCAAGTGTGAAGTTAAAAAGACCGTTCAAGGAAAAAGAAAAGTCTTACAATTAATCATGGTAAGTAGTTAAGTCATATGATTTGAAATATTATCTAAAGAGTATGAAAGTAGTTTTATAACTCGCTCCATGAGGAATAATATGTCCAAGAATGGAGGTATCGAACAATATTTGGTATAGTTCGATCGGTAATAAATCAAATGGACTTATTCGACTCGTATTAGGGAATTATGTTTGAGGACAATATTGTTTACACTGAATGATGTTCCATCGAAGTCTATTGAAGAAGATATCTTATGAGATTTTGATCTCTAAGTATAATGCTTCTTAAGATTTGGTGTTGATAAGCTTATTTCAAGATTGTTGATAAGCTTGTACCCAAATAAGACACTTAATATTTGTAGGATGCTTTATATTAAAAGGCACTACTTCCACGAATATGATAAGAACAAAGTAGTTGTTGCTAATCATAATGTAGTATTGATGAATTGAAACTCTCAAGAAGAAGTAGTGGGAGTAAAGTGAGTATTAAAGGAGTTTATGCGTCACTACAAGAAGTACTCTTATGGGAAACTTGTCACTCCATACATGGTGCTTAGTGGGAGTTGAGCGGGACTTCATTCACAAGTTGTTTTGAAAAGAAGTTTAATAGTACGCTCCTTCTAATGAGGACTCAACCATCTCACGAGTTGATGATGTTTGAGAAACTCATGGAATATATGAGGAGTCAAGAACTTGTTCAACAAATCGTTGTGGAAGTAGTTCTTGAACCTCAAGTACCAATCCTACAAAAGATCAACGAGAGTTGATTGCCTAAGCCGTTTGATACATTGGCTTCACGACATTCTCAAACTTAGCATATGAGAATCCGTTGATAAACAAGGAAACGATGGAACGATCCGATTCCACATATATGGTTTGAATTCATATGATCTTTAAATAAAATCCATGTATAACAACAAGGTATAGACCTTGGTTGATGTTCATGAAGGAGCAATCCATCGAGCACGTTTAGATCTTCAAAAGGAAAGATCGACATGGATAACAAATCGACTATGTACAAAGCGCGGCTTCTCGCTTGTAGCTATGTCTAAGTCGATGACTAGTTGACTACGTACAAAGCACAACCTCTGCTTGTGGCTATGTAAAAGTCAATGAAGATCATTCTGGCAATAGTTGTATTTCATATATGTTGATATATGGAAAAACACATAAAACCGCCTTCTTCGTATGAATGAAGGATGATGTTGTGCATTTGACACAAATCGAGATTTTATGTATTGCTAAAAACATACGCATGCTTCAAGGATCCATAAATGGATTAAAGCAAGTGTTGTGGAGATTGGAATAAAAGTTTTGACAAGGAAGTCAAGGAGTTGAACTTCGTCAAAAGTATCTTGTATAAACAAGATATTCAGTGGGAGCATAATTGTATTACTTGTATTGTTCAAGATAACAATTCATTAAATTGGGAATAACATTAAGAAAATGAATATTGTCGAGATCTCTTTGGAGAATGTTTTCTCAAATGAGAACTTGGGCGAAGTCACCTAATCCTAGGAAACAAAATCTATAAAGATAGATTATGATGGATGTTAGGTTTGAGCAAATATGCATATATTGACGAAGTGTTCTAGAAACACGAAAGTTACACTCCAAGAAAGGATGTCTAACTATACGTCACATGACATGACTTGAGTGTTTTAACTCGGTCTATTGCAACTCGATTCGAGAAAGTGCATGAAATAGTTCAAGCATTCCTTCATTATGAGTTTCATTGTGTACGCCATATTTATGCATATGCCCCAATGTGTAGTATCCAAAAGATATGACAAACAGTTGTCAAATGGATACAAGAGAGACACATTAGGACGATAGTCAAGGATATCCTCGAGTACCTTATGAGAAAGAGTGATATAATGTTTCATCTCTTAAAAAAAGCTCGTGTAAGTTAATTACACTAATGCTAGTTTTTCGAAAGATTGATATAATCACAGTTGAAATACATATTTTGCTAAAAGGTGGTGTTGTAAGTTTAGAAGGTGTTCTAAATGGAATATTACAACCGTTTCCGTCACCAAAGCAAAATACATAGCAACTTGTGAAGCAATAAAAGAAGTTTATTTCGGATCGATTTCTTAGTTGAGTTATTATGGTTCTAAGCATCTCGAACTATAACTTACTCCTAAAGAACCCAATGTTACATTGGAGATTCAAATATGATCTATAACGATATCACTTGATATCACATGATGGTGATCAAGAATATATATAGGAGAATATATATATATGGTCAAACAATTTTGGATAGGTTCGCGAACACAGCGAACACTCTAGTACGACCTCTACCTTGAGCAGTATACGAGATGCAGTTATGCATCCATACGTGGTGGACGTATGAGTAACTAGCTATAAGCGTATTATTTATTTTGAGGTCCGAGACATGTATATATGTAGATATATGACATTGTTCTCAATTCTTCGTTGGCTAGAAGTCACTACTGATTGACTCTAGGCCAAGTGGGAGATTGTTAGAGTTATGTCCTAGAAGTCAATAATTTAATGACTTAATTATTAGTTTATGTTATGGATGATATATTATCATCTGTTCCTAGGTTTATTATTGACAGATTATTCAGGTTGAGGATCTGAATTGTAGATCTCTGTGGATCATTCTTTAGAATGACAATAATAAATCTAAACGGTCCATAATCTTGATAATTAACAAAGGAACATTAATTATCATATAAGATTAGTATGCAAGTTAAGTGATGATTAAGTTCTACTAATCATAGGTAAAGAGTTACCAACTTAATTGCATATGTATATGTTATGGAACATAGTACAGGACTTGACCCAATGAAATAAACATATGGATTGTGTTAAGTGTCATTGTTTATTTCGTTATGATTTTGGTTCTAAGTTTGAGATGTTTATCTTTTCCACATGAGGATAGGTTCAATAAATATTGTCTACCGCTGATTCCCGATAAGGGCTGCTATACGGACTTTATTTATGTTCTCTTGAATTGTGCGGGGAAAAGCTAATCATCAAGAAAACCGTATGTCCCTCATTAATTCACTTAGTGAGTGACGATATCTGTTTGGGCCCCTTGATGGAGTTGGATCGTATGCGCGCAACTAAGCGATCAACTCTAGATCAAGAAACGTATTATCTGCAAGAATGACACATTCCTATCTTGGATTATACGATGATATCGTGTGACATAAGAATCAAAATAGAGAAACATATTTATTCTCTTATGCAGGATTGAAATATTGTAGCAGTACACTATTTATGCGAATTGGGAGTCATAACGTGTTGCTAGATACCGCTTATGATTATTGGAATTAAATAACGATTTAATTCCATGGCCAACATAGCATAAATCCTCAAAGGGTCACACAAATAGGACATTAATCACACAGTGCATTATTTATTTATTCACAGCAGTAGGTTATGTGGAAATATGATAAGATTGATTAATTAATTATATACCGTTGCGAACCGTTATAATTAATTAAGTCAATGGATCATATAGAAATAAATTAATGCATTAACTAATCCTAAAATAATTATTAATGAGTTAATAATTAATTTAGTTCAACACTTATCAATATAAATGGTTATATTGATTAATTGGGCCGTTATTTAAATAGCAAATATATAGCCCAATTAAAGAGCAAAGTTGAGGGACCTTAATTATATGAATTAATGGTCCAAATGAAGGGGTTAAATGGCCCATAAAGGCCCATTTCGTGGCTGCCCAATATGGTGGTAGGTGGGATGGCATAGTTGTAATTATGCAAGAGGTCAATTAGGTTTTGTGCTCTATATAAGGACCACTTATGAGAGCCTCCACCTAGCTTTCTCTCTCCTCTCATTTCCTCCCATCAGGCCGCCACTTTTTCACCCTCTCCTTCTCTCTTTTGCTCATGTGTTGAGCTATTTTCTCTCCACTAAATCAAGGTTGTTGATTGATGCAAGAGAGAAAACCATAGGGATTAGGCTTGTTCTTTGGGTACGCTAGCACGTACCTTGTAGAACGTGATTAATCCTCCTTGGTGGACTCGAGGGCGGTTACGAGACGTGGTGGAGACGGTGGAGAAGGCACGCCATCGATTCCCATGCCTTGGTCGAGCCCCGCGAATACGATTTCGCGGGAGGTACAATCATCCACCCCTTTCTCTTTGTGTCGAAATGGCTATGTACTAGATCCTCTTGCTCTTTGTGTTTTAATTGGATTAATTAGTTAATAATTAGTCACAAAATTAAAATTGAGCGATTTCCTAACAGTTTAAGCTATTTCGATTATATAGCATTAGAATTGACAATTAATTTTTTATAAGTTTGATTAAAATTTGCTTTTTTTTGATGTCTCAATATGTGTAAATAAGTATTGATTTTTTGTTGTCGTTGCCTTTAATTTTTTGAATTAATTCTATACTAGTCGAAAAAAAGTAAACATTACACTCTTCTAATCGAATATTGTCTTTTGTTTAATAAAATAAATTGAGTAAAATATTATCCGTGTCCGATAAAATATATCCGTGTTTGTATCCATATCTAACAATATCCGAACCGTATTTCATATTGTGGAGTTATATTAGTTATTTGTGGTATTTATGTTATTTATGTTATTTGTAGAAGTCTAGGGTCCTATTTGTAAAAGTACGATTCTGGATTAATATAAAAAGGGAGCCTCTGTACAGAGGCCATAATCCCTAAGTTTTAACCTAATTCTTCTCTAAACCACATGGTATCAGAGCCCCGTTGACGGCGGCGGCGCTGAACCCTCCTTCTCGCTCTTCTTCTTTTTTCTTTTCCCTCTCTGCTTCCACTCGTGAGCCACGCAAACACCAGATCTCTCTTCGCTTCCGTTCGTGAGCCACGCGAACACCAGAGGGGCTGCTGTGGACCGCGTGTGCACCATCACCTCTTTGCCGCTGTCGTGGACCACGCAAACACCACACGGTGATCTGCTGTCTGGACCACGGTGAACCGCGCCAAAGACCGCAGCACATCTGTGCAGTACATCGTGTCTCCACCGACTCTCGTCAGATCTGTTTCCATGACTTCCATTGTTATGTCAGGTGTTATCTCTCTTTTGCTTCAGATCTGTTTTTTCATTGGATGTTAAAACCGTGATCGTGTTCATCCGCACGGTTTATGATTGAGGTGCGATTGATCTCGTCCTCTAGTTGTATTTGAAATCAAAATTGTTAGTGTCTATTTGATTGTGAAGATGGCTGAACCTGTGACTACGAAAGATTTGCAGGCCGTTATGACTGAAATGGCCAGATTGTTGAATGTGAAATTTGAGGAGTCCGGTAAGAAATCCGGATCTGTGCTAGACCAGTCACAGGTGTTACAGAAAATAGAGTTGCTACCTAATGATATCAAACTTGAGGGGACGAGAAATTATCTGAGTTGGTCTCGGAGGGCATTGCTGAACCTTCACATGAAAGGACTCGAAGGATATGTGAATGGAAGTGGTATTGAACCTATTGACAAATCGAGTGCTGAGTGGACAAGATGGAGTCACATGAATTCTTTGGTGGTTTCTTGGTTGTTGACATCTGTGTCTCCAGCCATAGCTGGAATGGTGGAGTCGATTAGAAGTGCAACAGATATCTGGAACACTCTAGCTAAGATGTACTCAGGAGCTGGGAGTGTGATGATGATGCTTGATGTGGAAGAAAGGATCGATGCCACTGTTCAGGGAGAGAAATCAGTTCTCGAGTATGCGGCAGAGTTGCGCAGCTTGTGGGCTGATTTGGATCACTATGACCCATTGTCACTGAAAGATCCAGCAGATGTTCTTTGTGGAATGCAGTATCTTGAACGGAGGCGTGTGGCTCGCTTCCTGAAAGGTTTGAACTCAAAATTTGAGACAAGAAGGGCGGCGATATGTCATTTGCCGTCACTTCCATCATTGAATGAGGTTATTGCTTCGATGGAGGAAGAAGAGGTCAGACAGAAGGTGATGGCATCTCAAGCTGTTCCCGTTGTTCGCTCAGCAATGGCGGTGCCTGGAACCCAAGTCAGAGATGACAGGGACTGCTTTAATTGTGGACTGAAAGGTCACCTCAGTTTCAATTGTCCTGCGCCTCGCAAGTCTATTGGTGGCCGAGGAAGTGGAGGACAGAGAGGTGGATATGGTGGTCGTGGACGTGGAAATGGATATAGAGGGCGAGGAACCCGAGGACGTGGAGGTCGAGGTGTTGCTCATTTTGCCACGACAGAGGAACCCCAGGCTGCAACAGAAACAACTGGCGGAGAACTGACAGAGCTGGAAGAACTGAGACTTTTCAAAGCCCAAGTTGAGAGCTCTAGAGGCAAGGGAAAGGTCTCGGAGGAATGTGATGACAGTGCTTACTTCGGTAATGTTGGTTATTATGCTCATGTGACTAAAGGTATTCAGGCACAGGCTTTTGCATCCACTAAATCTCATGTAGATTGGATTATAGATTCAGGTGCATCTAGTCATATAACAGGATCATCTAATGAATTTGTGGAATATTGTCCTAGTCAACAAATCCAACCAGATACAGTCCAAACTGCTGATGGTACATCTCAACCTGTCAAGGGTATTGGTTCAGTCAATTGTAATTCTTATATTACTCTACCATCAGTGTTGCATGTTCCTTCTTTTCCTGTTAATTTACTCTCTGTTAGCTCACTAATTGATCAATTGAATTGCACTGTTCTTTTTGATCAAAATACATGTTTGATTCAGGAAAAGGAAACGGGGAGGAGACTTGGGAATGGCAACAGGCGTGATGGACTTTGGTATCTGGATAAGGAAGCTGCTATGCTCGTTGCTGCTATGGAAAAAGGAGCAGAAGCAGAGGCTATGTTGCAACATAATAGATTAGGGCACTTATCTTTTGATAGTCTGAATAAATTGGATCCTGATTTGATGAATAAAGTAGATAGGGATAAATTATTTTGTGATGCTTGTGAACTTGGAAAACATACTCGTTCTAGTTATAAAATGATTGGTTTAAGAAGTTTGGAGCCTTTTGCACTTGTTCATTCTGATGTTTGGGGACCATGTCCTATTACTTCTGTTAGTGGATTTAGATGGTTTGTTACCTTTATTGATTGTTACTCACGCATGACTTGGGTATACATGATGAAACAGAAATCTGAAGTTCTCAAATGCTTTAAAGATTTCTGTGCTTGTGTAAAAACTCAATTTGGAATACAGGTGAAGGTCCTTCGAACAGATAATGGAACTGAGTATGTCAACAAAGAATTTGCCAATTTTGTGTCTGAGCAAGGGGTCCTCCATCAAACTACTTGTCCAGATACTCCAGCACAAAATGGAGTAGCTGAGCGCAAGAACAGACATCTATTGGAGGTGACACGTTCATTAATGCTGAGAATGAACGTACCGAAGTTTTTGTGGAGTGAGGCAGTTTTGACAGCAACCTATCTGATCAATAGGATGCCATCAAGAGTGTTAGGAATGAAAACACCACGTGAGGTACTATTTGGATCTAATGATTTTGTTGTTCCACCCAGGGTGTTTGGATGTGTGTGCTATGTGAGAGATCACAGATTGACAGTAGGAAAGCTAGACATATTCATATCCATTTAACATCTGCGCCGTATTCGTATCCGAACATATCCGTATCCGAAAAAATATATAGATACAGTTATGGTATGACCGCTAACCGCTTCGTATCCGCCCCGTTTTCACCCCCTAATCAAGCATGCAATTGTAAGAATCTGGGACGAAATATTTGGTAAAAAAGATATTTACCAACACAAGGTCTGACCCAATCTAAAAGCAATGATTTAACAGAAACATTGAGAAAAAAAAAAAAGGACGATACTGAATCATGATTCAAATTAACAAATCTTACAAAAAAAAAATATTCTGTAAATAAGTACTAAAGAAAAGGCTAATGACTAAAAGTTTCAAAATTGATGGATAAAAGAAGCATCTAGCAGGAAACACAGGTAATAAAGGACCACGTTAGTACCGCCTTGCCTTGGAGTCGCTCTTTGCAAGAATCATTCCATAAATCTTGTCAACTTCATACAGGAATACAGCTGAAAACAGGAAACTGTGCAAACAGAATAACAAAAATAATAGTTTAGCATGAATTCCTTTGCATTGGTTTGTTTACATACAAGTGGTTGGTAACAGCTGTGCCTTTCTTTTGCTTTCATAAAAACTAATAGATCAGATTAGACTGATAAAGGAAAACCCACTAAACTATAGCCATACATATTGCAATTCAGGGTTAATACTGCCAATAAGATTAAATAAGAAAGTTAATATTGATAGTTCATGACCCAAGGATAATTCCAGATGCAACTCTTGACTGACAACCTAGTACTAGCAGACTGAATCATAGTGAACTCCATTCTTGTAACAGTTTCATCAAAGTTGTGCAAATCTAAATAGGTTGCTTTGAGAAGGATTTACCAGAGCCTGACTTGGGAATCCTAGTTCCAAAATAATATGGTGGCAACCTTGAGTCATGCAATGGTGTAAATTGGTATATAGTATTGGGTTAGAATTGCAGACTTCCCATATTAATTTTTTTTGTTAGACAAAACTTGTAATTAAGGACTTCAAATTCTTACCTTCTCCAGTTGTGCTAGAAAGATGTGATATACAATACAATAAATATCATTGGGTTTCTTAAGGCGAGACATAGTATTAAATCTTTGTGATATGTTGTTAGTTTAGTTTTATATCAGACAAACATTTGACAACTTTCAGAACCCATTGTACAACCCTAATCAATTCTGCCTCAAAGTGACTCTAGGTAGAGTCCTGACTTACGCCTTGGTTTTTAACCTCAAAACACTACAACATACATTACAGAAAAAAAAAAAAAGGAAAATTCTGACTAGATCTGAGGTACCATGTCGTGATGCAGACACGGTGTACTGTGCTAGCAACAATAAGAGAAACAATTTCTGCCAATATAACTGCATAAAAAAGAAAAATAAGGAAAAGGAAAGGCTGAAAATAAAAGTAATTAGTGTATTCATGAAGCATGAAGAAACTAATATTTTAGTGATAAAAATATTACCAGCACCCCAGCCAGTCTTCATGCCAGATAATTCTTGGTAGTTCCCGATGAACTGTAATATTCTTAAAAGTTAGCAGTATATAACAACTAAAGCAAAAAGGGATAAATCTAAAAAAGTAGGACATTATTTCCAACCTATTATAACCTAGTTTAACATATCAATAAAAAATATATTGATTTGCTTGGAAACCATTGGTCTTAATTTCTTTTCTTAAAGATATGTAAAAGACTCTGTACTACCCACCTTAACAACACTATTTTCTAATCAAAGCTAGGCAATGTTGCGTTTGTTTCACACTAAACTTTGCCTGTGAATGAGAAACAATGACCTCACATTTTGAAAGCGGTAACAGCAACTATAACATAATTGAGTGTATGAAACTTATTTAGGTTGACAATGTCTCATCTGGATAAATGTTTCAGATAATTAAACAAATCATGCAATTTAAAAGCAAATGGAAGATAACAAATTCTATGCCTTATGAGTAGAGATCAGTATAAACCAATTGCAAATGTAGATTAAAAGAATGGTAACGAAGAACTAACAGTGAGCATCAGGATGAAGAGAAGTGAGCAGATTAGCCCTCCAACAATAGTCATCAGTTCTGATGAAGCGAATTTTCCTTTGTACATTTGGAGAAGTGAGAGGATAACAGAAAACAGCAGAGAGGAATAGATCATGGATCTGCCAGGAGTCGCCATTGTTTCAATCCTGTGTAATTAATTGCAATTGAAAAAGAACAAATCAACCCAAATCTCACAACAGGTAATAATTTTCGCCGATCTGACTCTTACTTATAGCGACCATATTATAAAAAACAAAACAAAACAAAAATTGTTCGAAAAGAGAGAAAATTTGAGGAAGAGATCGGCGGACATTTCGTGGGTAATAGATGGGAGCTTTCAAACGAGTGGTTGATCTCTAAGAAGTTAATTGATGGGGTATAAATACGTAGAGAAGATCTGAGAGAGATCTTACTGTCTGCTTTGCGACCTTGCTTGGATCGATAAACCCCAGCTCTCTTGGCTCTTGGCTCAGCAGCGGTCAAGACGGGAGAAACGCGAGCGCTCTGGAGCATGAGGAGAAAAACATTGGTGGTTATGCAAAAAGATCTCTATGAATATAGTATTTCTAAAAGCCACCCTGCGTATGACGAGGAGTTTTTTTTTTGTCCCTCGCCACAAAGTACTCGTATGAAAAATCTTTTACTTATTGTTATTATTAGAACTCTTATGGGTGTGTTTGGTTGTAGTGGGAATAGCCGAATAGAGAATAGAAATAAAGAAAAGTCTATTCCTTATTCCTTATCCAAATTCTTTGGTTTTCACCGGAATAAGAAATAAGGGGCTTATTCCTTATTCCCACTCCAACCAAACACACCCATATAATTACTAATATCAATAATAAATGTCAAAGAATGTCATAAGAAAATATGTTTAAATAATATCTATTTATAACATACCACCCAAACAATATTTACTCTTCACAAATAAACAATATTCTAGTAGTATAATGAGTTCAAATATAAATTATTGTGATGAATTGACTTAGAATGAATTCAAAAACTATATAAATTCTAAAATGATACTCAGAATTGCATTGTTTTGCACTTTACAAGCGTAATTACCGTGTATAATCCAATCTTTTTGAACAAACACGATATGAATCATATTATATAGACATTATAATGAGTTTAAATGTAGATTATTGTGATGAAATTACTTACAATGAATCCATAAACAAATAAAATGCTCAAATGATACTCATAATTGCATTATTTGCACTTCATATGTGTCATTTCCACTATAATCCAATCTTTCTAAAATAAACAAGATATAAATCGCATTCTAAACAGTATAATGAGTTTAACTGTAGATTATTGTGATGAAATGTCTTGAAATTGAATCCAAAAACAATTGAATGCTCAAATGATACTCACAATTGCATTATTTGTACTTTATATATGTAATTACTATGTATAATTCAATCTTTATGAATAAACATGATAGGAATCATATTCTAAATAATATAATGAGTTTAAATGTAAATTATTGTGTTGAAATGACGTAGAATGAATCCAGAAACGATTTAAATGCCCGAATGATACTCACAATTACATTATTTGCACTTTACGTGCATAATTACCATGCACAATCCAATATTTCAGAATAAAAAAGATATAAATAATATTCTAGACAGTATAATGAGTTTAAATGTAGATTACTGTGTTGAAATGACTCATAATGAATCCAAAAATGATTGAAATGCTCAAATGATACTTTGAATTGCATTATTTTTCCTTTATATGCGTAATTACTATGTATAATCCAATCTTTTTGAATAAACAAGATATGAATCATATTCTACGTAGTATAATGAGTTTAAATGTATATAATTGTGTTGAAATGACTTAGAATGAATCCATAAACGATTGAAATGCTTAATTGATACTCAGAATTGCATTATTTACGATTTATATAATTACTATGTATAATCCAATCTTTTTGAAGAAACAATATCTGAATCATATTCTAGACAATATAATGAGTTTAAATGTAGATTATTGTGATGAAATGACTTAGAATGAATCCAGAAACGATTGAAATACTCAAATGATACTCAGAATTGCATTATTTGCATTTTATATACTTAATTACCATGTTTAATCTATTTTTTTGAATAAACAAGATATGAATCATATTCTATATATTATAATGAGTTTAAGTATAGGTTATTCTGATGAAAAGACTTCGAATCAATCCAAAAACGTTTGAAATACTCAAATGATACTCATAATTGTATTATTTACCTTTTATATGCTTAATTACCATGTATAATCCAATCTTTTTGAAGAAACAATATGTGAATCATATTCTAGACAGTATAATGAATTTAAATGTAGATTATTGTGATGAAATGACTTAGAATGAATCCAGAAAACGATGAAAATGCTCAAATGATACTCAAAATTGCATTATTTGCGTTTTATATGTGTAATTACCATGTAATCCAATCTTTTATGGACAAACAATATATGAATAATATTCTAGACAATATAATGAGTTTAAATATAGATTATTAAGATGAAATGACTTAGAATGAATCCAGGAACGATTGAAATTCTCAAATGATACTCAGAATTGCATTATTTGCCCTTTGTATGCTTGCGATGAAATGACTTCGAATCAATCAAAAAACGTTTGAAATGCTTAAACAATATTATGAATTGCATTATTTGCAGTTTATACGCTTAATCCAATTTTTTTTTAATTAACAAGATATGAATCATATTTTAGACATTATAACATGTTTAAATGTAGATAATTGTGATAAAATATCTTAGAATGAATCCAATAACGTTTGAAATACTCAAATGATACTCTGAATTGTATTATTTGCCTTTTATATGCTTAATTACGATGTATAATCCAATCTTTTTGAAGAACCAAGATGTGAATCATATTCTAGACAGTATAATGAGTTTAAATGTAGATTATTTTAATGAATGATTTAGAATAAATTTAGAAACAATTGAAATGCTCAAATAATACTCAAAATTGCATTATTTGAACTTTATATGTAATTTACATGTATAATCCAATATTTATGGACAAACAAAATATGAATCATATTCTAGACAATATAATGAGTTTAAATGTAGATTATTATGATGAAATGACTTAGAATAAATCTATAAACGATTGAAATTCTCAAATCATACTCAGAATTGTATTATTCGCACTTTATATGTATAATTACCATGTATAATCCAATATTTCTGAATAACCAAGATATGAATCATATTCAGAAATACTCAAATGCTCAAATGTATTGGAAAGGGAGAGCGCGCAAAAGAGGAGAACATAGCGTGGTTGTGGGAGAGAGAGACTTTTTTTTTAGAAAAACGTGGTAGAGGGATAGAATTGTCGAGGAAAGAGATCAAAAGGGAAGAACATATCAAGCGAGACAGATCAATCAACGAAAACCAACGGCCACGATAAGAGAACTATGCTAACTAGAGTAGTGACCCCTCACATGTGCATCTCACGCTCTTCGAGCCTTTTATATTTCTAATGTATGGTCAGTGAAAAATGTTTGCATGCCAAGATTTGCCATAAATCATCAATAAATACTCTAATTATGGGGAGCTTTTCTACAATATTCTTTCATATTTATCTAGATCGTTGATTTCAGTAGGATAGATCAAAATCGTTGGTTTCCACTCGGTTTCATACTTTATTTTTCTTTCCCCCCCTATATTCACGTGGGTAGGGCTGTGATGAGTGGATTTTATATACATATTCAGGTACTATTTTGTCTCCAAACTAAATCAATTGCCTTGAGATTACATAGTTTACATAGTTTAGATGAGTTTAGGTTAGTTTAATTAGAGTTTTGTATCAAGAATGAGTTACTACCATAGTTTCTAATTTTATTGCAGATTCTGGACAAGAAATGACTTGGATTAGTCCATAAAGTTGAAGAGCTTGTTCTAAGCTTTCCAACGGATCTTGAATCACCTCAAACGGAGTTCGGATGAAGGAGATATGCCCAAAATACTGACAGGACGCAGTGCTGACATTTTCCTGCGACCCGCTGATAGTCCCAGCGGCCCGCAGACCTGGAACTGCCAGATTTAGCAGAATCGCCCGATTTAGCAATTCTATATTTGGATGGCGGTTTCTACCGACTCCAGGTGCATCCAGAGCACGTCTTTAGTTATTTCCAGCGTTTCTACACCTTCCCAATGCCTATTAAAGAGGAGAACAAGGGGGAGAACAAGAAGGAGATCAAATCCAAGGTCAATTTAGGGTTAGACATTGAGTTATTTGAGAGTTAGGTCTCAAGTCCAGATCGTGGCAGCACCAAGCAGGTTGATTGCGACATCAAGAGACGTGTTTGATAGGAGGTTTCGACACACGCAAGAGTAATTGGTTGTAATCTTTCCTTATTCTCATTTTCTCTTGTGTTTGTATGATGTCTCTTAGTTGTTGATTGTTTGTTCTAGGGCTATGGTTGTAAACTCGAATTCTTAGTTGTTGATTGCATGTTTATTTAGTTTATTTGATATCTTTGTGTTTTATACCTTGCTTGAATTGCTCGAATTGATTATGCCATGATTGTCTAAATAGATTTGTTTACACCCGTTAAGTAGAGCTCGCTTAATTGCTAGGTGGTTAAGTCCAAATAAACTTAGATTATTAGGCATGATTATGATTAACATGAAGGTTATAAACTGAAAGGTTAAACCAGGACTAGTTAACGAGAGTTAAGTTCTTTCCAAGAGTGAAAACTCAAGGATTTCATAGGTTAGAAAGGTATAAACTTGTAGAAACTAGACCAAGAAACGATAGTTGAAATATAGATTCTATACGAGGGAAATTGGGTTAATTAATTGATAACCAGACCTAAACGAGAGTTTGATCTAGGAACCTTAATTAAGCCATTATTCCTACACAATTATCAACTGAATTAAGTCAATTTGCAATCACATCGCTAATCCTAGCGGGCCGCTGAGTGAATCAGCGAGGTTGTCTATGCCCGCCAAGTAGCCAGCGACCAGTCTAATAGATTAGTGACCTAGATTCTTTTAGCGGGCCGCTACGAGAGTCAGCGGACCGTTGGAACTGGGAATACCTCTTATTAATTCTTGTTTTGACCTTGAAACTAGACTTAAGATTTGAACCCACTTGCAACCCTTAATTTACAAAGAGTTGAACCGTCTAGCTAGTTTAGTAAAGTAAAAGACTAATATTCCAACACCGTCCCTGTGGATTCGACCCTCAAGCTGTTCTACAAACGATTAGATTGGTAGACACGAGGTTTTTATTTTGAGACTTGGTTTTCCCATCGATCAGGCTGTCAACAGTGGAATTCGTCCACGTGATTCCGTGGCCGTTCCGTTGGAACGGAACGGTTAACGGTATAATTTTTTATTTCGTTTCCGAAACGGAACGGCTAAATGGAACGGTTTCGGCATTCGTTTGTGTGGTAAATAGTTGAATTTTAACAGTTCCGTCCTATTCCGTCCGAACGGAACGAATAATGGAACGGCCGGTATGTTTCGTTACCGAAACAGAACGTTCAAATGAAACGGCCCATTCCGTTTTCGTCTGACACGTTTGACAGGCCTATACGTGGGTTGAGTACCCCATGCGCAGCCATATTTTTTCCTTCTTTTTTTTTATCCCCATCCCCACCCAAAATTTAAGGGCCCACCGTCCAGGCACATGACTAAGGGACATTTTAAAATATAGGATGTGTGTAGGCAAAGGTTGAATAAGCCTTGTTCCGAATAAAACTTATTCGGGATGAAACCAAACGCGTTTTGAATAAGTCTTATTCCGAATAAAAACTTATTCAACCCCTTATTCCTTATTCTAATACCATCTATATGGTGAAATTAAATTCTTATTCGGAATAAGAGAAGAGAGAAGAAAGAAGAGAGAATCCTTAACTCATAACAAACAAAATTTGACATTTTTTATCCAACTAATTCATGATTTAAGTCTTTTATTTAATTATTTATATTTACAAGGTTTACAAATTATTTTTGCATAAAATTTAATGGAATTTAAAAAAAAAATCAAATTATATAATTTTATTTTATAGGTTTTTTAAAAAATATGAAAAATAAGCTTGATGCTTTTGCTAGTTAATAATAAAGCTTAGCGGACGGGAAGTTTGCTTTGAACGACAAATATTTTACACGAATCGCTGCCACAGAAGAACTTCGGAAATACTTTAGTTTCCTAATTTCCTCGCCCCCGCTCCCTTCGATCAGACGGCACCATTACCTTTTCTTTATTCGTATCTATCCAATTAGGAGCCGCCACGTGGTAAATCTCGCAACGTCTCCATCCTCCATCGCCCTAATTCAAATATTTTCGAAATCGTCTCACTGACATCCCATCGTAATTTTGTACTAGCTGAACCTGGTTCAGACATCTCCGTCTCGCTCCACACTCCCGATCCCGACTCGAAACCTACCGTCTCACCCGTGCGGACCCCTAACTAATCCAACAAAACTTGTCCTGGACGCGTTCCATCATCGACAAGGTTCAACTCTCTTTCTCACTGACACGTGAACCGTTCGAATCCTATGGCGGTGGGTCCCACCTGTCGGAAATCTTTCCTTCCGATAGACCTGATCCACGCTAGAGATTCTTAACAAAGCCCGTCTCTCTCTTCTATCAAGTTTTTAATTTTCGTTTTTGTTGTATTCCCCATTTCTGTCGTCTTTTTTGCTCTTTCTTTCCCAATCCTACCCATTTTTCGCTCATCAAACAAGGAGCAAAATCGACGAAATTTATCTAAGATCGATCTACGATTCCAATCCAGTCGATCGGATCCACCATTTTCGATTTTTACCAATTCATGTCTATAAAATATTGAACTTCCAAGTGAAACTTAAACGAAGGATCTCGCCAGAGAAATGTCGACAGAGGAAGAGAAACTTTTGAAAGAGGCGAAGAAATTGCCATGGGACGAGAGGTTACTACACAAAAACTGGAAGGTGCGAAATGATGCGAATATCGACCTCGCATCTGTGTGCGATAGTATCATGGATCCAAAGGACCCTCGCCTCAAAGAGTTTGGTGAGATATACAATCGCCTCTCATCTATTTTTTGTGATGAACATTCAATCTGTTTGTAATATTTACTCCCTATTAGATCTGAGATTTTGTTTATCGTTCAATCAGCGCCTTTGTTTAAGAAAACTGTGGCGGATTCGAACGCCCCAGTACAGGAGAAGGCGTTGGATGCCCTAATTGCTTTTTTAAAAGCTGCTGATGCAGATGCTTCCAGGTACGATTTCCAGGAGAACTTTAGGTTTATTGTGTAAATGCCTGTTAAAATTGTGTATATAATAGTATGATTAGTTGAAATTGTAAATTACATAGGTATGGCAAGGAGGTCTGTGATTCAATTGTGGCTAAGTGTCTCACTGGCAGACCAAAAACAGTGGAGAAGGCCCAGGCAGCATTTCTTCTTTGGGTTGAATTAGAGGCTGCTGAAGTTTTTTTGGTCAGTAACTTGTTTATTCCATGTTGTTTATTTGTTTCTAGTGTTGATTTTTTTGGCGGTACCATGAAAAATTGTTGAATTTCTTAATGGAATATGCCATGGGCAAAATTTCTTTTTGGTTCCTTCTCCTTGAATATTGAGCAAATATGAGTTCAGAAGCAGTATCCTTCTTTCAAATCTAAGAAATTGAAATTTTGCTTGCTTCTAGTATTATTTTTCTTTTTCTACAGTTCATTTTATTGATTTTACCAAGTATGTCAGTTAGTTAGATCAGTATACACAGAATATATGCTGAATAACTACAACCAATTTATGTAAATACAGAGGCATTCATAACAGCCCAAACAGAAAATAATAAGCAACGTCCTGATTGTCAATGCCTCAAAGCTTATGTAGCACAGACACAGACACCAGTGTCCAGCATGGCACACTGCAATACTACATCTCATTTTCAATTCAACATCTATAGGGACAGATTTGTTGCTGTTGTGTTGAATACTGGCACCATACCCATAAGTCAGGGGCACAACTCTAGGAGTGTCTGTGCTAGATTAAGGCCTCTCACAATAACAAAATGTTCAATAGTGTGCTGATACTATAATTACTGATGCAATCTCATTTAAAATATGTTGAGCCATTCTCCAGTCATCTTGTTTATCTGGTTCCTTGTCGTAACATATAATCTTCTCTACTTTATTTAGTATGCAAATTTTTTGCAATGATGATGTTTTTGTTCTGCTATGATGTCGCCAGGATGCAATGGAGAAGGCTGTGAAAAACAAAGTTGCTAAAGCTGTTGTGCCAGCCATTGATGTTATGTTTCAAGCCTTGAGGTTTGTTGTTGTTATGTCAATTTTCATTTTTATTCTTTCTTGGTACAAAAATCCTAAATCTCATTTACGTCTTTTCCACTGCATTCAGTGAATTTGGCAGCAAGATTGTGCCACCTAAAAGGATTCTCAAAATGCTCCCCGAGCTATTTGACCATCCTGATCAAAACGTGCGTGCATCATCTAAAGGACTGACTCTTGAGCTGTGCCGATGGATAGGCAAGGAGCCTGTCAAGTCAATTTTATTTGAGAAAATGCGAGATACTATGGTAAGTTCTACTTATTTAAATTTGGAATTGAATCACGCATGAAGTGATATTGAAATGTAATCTTTTTTTTTGTTGCCTTAAAAGAAAAAAGAGTTGGAGGCTGAACTTGCAAATGTCACGGGAACTGCAAAGCCCACCCGCAAAATAAGGTATCAGGATGCTTTCCCTATATTTACATTATACTGTAGCCTCATTATACTTTGATATCATATGTAATTGCTTGATTTTGTACAAATATAATTTAGTACTACTTTTTAATGTTTTGAAAATTTGTTAATAGAGCTGACCAAGACAAAGAGATAGAGGTGGAAGCTGCTCCTGAGGCATCTGGTGCTAGTCCAACAGAAGAAACGGCAGCTGAAGGTGTCCTTTCCTCCCTTCCTTTCTCCTTTCCTTTCTCTCTATCATGCTGTACCGAGGTTTTAATTCATTTTTTTGGTGCAGCTGCCCCAGAGATAGATGAATATGACCTTGTTGACCCTGTCGATATATTGACGCCTTTGGAAAAATCTGGATTTTGGGATGGAGTTGTAAGTAATCCTATCCAATTTTTAATTCGAAATGGTTTTGTTAATTCTGTTCAATTACATTCCTATGCTCTTATGCTAATTGTCATTTCTTTTTCATAAATTATATATTAGAAAGCTACTAAATGGTCTGAGAGAAGGGATGCTGTGGCTGAGCTCACAAAACTTGCTTCCACTAAAAAAATTGCTACTGGTGATTTTTCTGAAGTTTGTCGGACCCTTAAAAAGGTTTAATATCCTCTTAAACTATAAATTAATGATATATTGAGGTTATTTTATTCATACATCTGATAATTCAATTTCCTCCTGGCTTTACCTTTTACTTTTGAAAATATATGGGGAAAAACTGTGATGAAGTTGTGATCTAATCTTTAAATACTGTTTTTTTTTTATAAACTGTGATGAAGTTGTGGTACCTTTTACATTGCAATTGCAGCTTATGCCAAGTTTAAATAGCACTTTCATGAATTAATTTTTTTTGTGCAGCTTGTCACCGATGTAAATCTGGCTGTTTCAGTTGAGGCAGTGCAAGCAATTGGTAACCTAGCAAAGGGGCTTAGGAGTCATTTTGCAAGCAACTCACGGTTTATATTACCTGTATTACTTGTAAGTACTCGTTTTCTGGAAATATCATTATGAATGAGTATTTATTTGGGTGCTATGACTGAAGTTATCTGATTCTTCTTTAAATTCACAGGAAAAATTAAAAGAAAAGAAACCAACATTGACAGATGCCTTAACTCAAACTCTTCAAGCCATGCACAAGTCTGGGTGCTTGTTGCTAATGGATGTTATTGAAGGTAAAGTTTGATTTTAATATTATACTAGTCTTAGTATAGTCCTCATCTACTTATGTCCTGTCAACATTATATGGAGAGGCAATGTAATACTGATACCAGTCATTTTATAGAGGCAAATTCATTGTTGGCTGGTTCCTACAATACTAACGATAGCTTTTGAGTTAGTTTTTTTAATGATCAATCATGTGAAACTTAGAAGAAGCTTCAACTGGTTAATTTTATCATGAAACCTGTATTGCTACATAAGTAAAAATTAAACATATTTACTTTAGAATAAAAAAAATATATGATACAGAAAGGTCTGATAAAGTTTGCTCCCCAGCTCTTCTAAAGCATATACATTGTACATTAGCTCCTTACACTTTAATAATAATAATGTGTGATTGTGTTTTGTTGTGCAGATGTTAAGGTAGCTGTCAAGAATAAAGTTCCTCTTGTAAGGTCGCTAACCCTTAATTGGGTCACATTTTGCATTGAGACTAGTAATAAACCTACTGTGCTTAAGTTACACAAGGAATATGTGCCTATTTGCATGGAGGTAAATGGATCTTGCTTTATTTTGCACGTAGTATAGCGATGGTTCTTTTTGGATGCACTATCGTCATTCCTCTATTAACTATTTTCTTTTGCGTACTTGTGTCAAAATCTGACAGTCCTTGAATGACGGAACACCTGAAGTGAGAGATGCTGCTTTTGCTGCTTTGGCTGCCATTGCTAAGGTCATTCCCATCTCCAAAGAACTTACAATCTCTCTAAATAAGCTCATCTTATTTTTCAATTAATTTGACCATCTTGTGATTTCTTTAGATGGTTGGCATGAAGCCGCTAGAAAGATCCTTGGAGAAACTTGACGATGTTAGAAAAAAGAAGTTATCTGATATGATTGGATCCAGCAGTCCTGGTGCTGTTGCAGCTTCAAGTTCTGGTGGAGGTTCAGGTCCTGCATCACTCCCAACAGGTGGTGGTGGCAGCTCCAGTCATGAGGTAATTTGCTTTTCTCATTCTTCATTTTGAAAAGAAAGATACTTATTATAAGGAATTCTTAGATTCCATAAGTTCGGAGTCTTGGCGATAGCTGGACCTTACTTAAATTTTCCAATTTGCTGTCTGAAGAAACAAAAGATCAAACAAAAGGATTTTATTTCAACAAAATGATAATAAAGGAGTCTCATAGGAAATAATGCTTTAAGCCTATAATCTTTACTTTATTTATTAGGCTGATAATGGTGCAATGGTGAGAAGATCAGCAGCAAGTATGCTTAGTGGGAAGAGGCCTGTTCAAGCAGCGGTCAGTAGTTACATTCTACTTTCTTCTATTGCAATGTCAAGCAATATACCCTGTCCTATATTTTTTTTTTACAACATCAAGCAATAATTTGGTAGTGTACTGGTGCCAACTGCTTATGTATGAACATTCTGTTGAAATGTATTGCTATTTGTATGAGCTTTAGAAGTTCTTTCCTTTGCTAAAATAATATTAATTTCTATAATTTCCATGCAGCCTGCTGCTAAGAAAGGTGGTGGAACAGGAAAGCCAGTCACTTCTAAAAAGGTTGATGGTGGCGGTGCACCTAAGGTCTCTGCAGCTGTTGAAACAGAAGATGTTGAGGTTCGTGCAAGAGTGCAAACTATATAACCTTAAGTTAAATATGGAATATTTTGATTTGGTTTTTACTGATACTTTGCAGCCAAGTGATATGAGTTTGGAAGAAATTGAAGAGCGATTAAGTACTGTTGTGAAAGCAGACACAATAACACAACTAAAGAGTAGTATTTGGAAAGAGCGTCTGGAAGGTAACTACTAGTATTACTTAATGATCCTTTTTGATCCTCCAAAGCAGATAGAAAACCTTTGAATGCATGCTGTCATGTAGTTTAGGTTATTGGATTACATAAGCTGCTGCTGTTTTCTTCTGTTTCTGCTTTACATTTTGGCTGAATATCCCCTTTTGCTTGATCAAAATGCATTTACTACTAAGAAATACCTATTCTTTTTTAATTACTTTCTTTGCTTATTATAATGTCTTCACAGCAATTGGAATGTTGAAAGAAGAGGTTGAAAACCTTTCAGACCTTGACCACTATGCCGAGCTCTTGGTTCGTCTATTATGTGCTGTCCCTGGTTGGAGTGAGAAAAATGTGCAAGTATGTTTTCACTACTCAAGATAAATGTGTATTCATTTTCTCTCTCTCCTCTTTCTTTCTATTAAGCTAGTTATTTTGCTTTATCTATATGTGACAGGTTCAGCAACAGGTCATTGAGGTTATCACCCACATTGCTTCGACTGTCAAGCGGTTCCTTAAACGATGTGTTGTTCTGTGTCTTCTTGGTAAGCATATTTTGCTGTTATCTGAACAAACAACTAGGTCAGATCTGCTACTGTCATTGTAATGGACCTGATGGTTGATGGTTGAATCCTTATCATCCAATTTTGACTGAAGTCCTGGTATGGATTGACTACCTATTTATAATTGCTGTTGGGTTTTTGATGGATTCAAACAGTTTGATTCAATTGAGCTTTTTGTGCCATCACATATTTTTTTTCGAAAAAAGGTGGGAGCGCCACCCAGTTTCATTTTGTGAAATGAAACAAAGAACAGAAAAGTAAGTTTACAAAAACAACAACTCCAATTAACCTAATGGAAAAACCTGCACCGTAGAGAAACTGAACTCAACACTACTCTTAACCTCCTTAGCAAAGATAGAAATTATTAACACACAACACCTTAGATTGTATCTAAGAACCAAAACTTCAGGAAAGCACAACTAGGTTTCAAAAGCAAGTAAACACTACAAAAGGACTTAAAACATGTTACTAGCAGACTCTCAATCTGTCGTTGTGTTGCCTTCAGCAATTTCTGGTCCAGTCAGACCAAGCCTAGGTTGAACCATTTGCAGCGGTATTGCATCCCATTCCATTGGAATCGATTGGTCAATATCCACCTTCTCTTTGTCTTTCCAAGTACCTATCCAGTATTTTACAAGATGGACAGTTATTAATAACATTTGTCGAATTGATTTTAAGGAAAATTTTATTAAAGATAAAATCATTCCTTACTCTCCATATACTCCAACAAGTAGCAATAGCCATGAACTTGGAATGGTCATTCCAGGGCACATTAAATTAGGTAATGACAAATTGGTTTGGCGGTGGCAGGTATTAGCGAAAGAGTGGCTGACATCAAAACGCGTGCTCATGCAATGAAGTGCTTGACTGCTTTTTCAGAAGCAGTTGGCCCCGGTTTTGTTTTCGATCGAGTAAGCTCCAAGTGCTTTCTTAGATTTTACATTCTGCAGCTTTAAGTGGTATAGGTAAAATCAAAAGCTCAATTATCGAGTGCCAACACATGTAAGTTATTTGTGTAGAAGAACAATGATGCTATCAGTATCCCTCAGTGCATGTGGATTTGCTTACATTAAGTTGCAATTTCTTTCATTGATTCATTCTATACTTTCAGTTATACAAAATAATGAAAGAGCACAAGAATCCAAAGGTTCTTAGTGAGGGTATATTATGGATGGTCTCAGCTGTCGAAGATTTTGGTGTCTCCAATATTAAGCTAAAGGTACAAATATCGCCTAGCATCTTTTGCAGTTGTTTTATTTAAGCTATCCTCATTATCTAATTAACAATGGTTAAATTATTATTTGGTTGTAGGATTTGATTGATTTTTGCAAGGACATTGGTTTACAGTCCAGCAATGCTGCGACACGAAATTCAACAATAAAGCTTATTGGGATACTGCATAAATATGTTGGTCCAGGTAGTCTTTCTCTTTCTTTTATATCATTACTTTTAATTAGTCTATAAATATGAAATGATGACCAATGGAGCCATTCCTGCAGATATTAAAGGCTTCTTAACTGATGTTAAACCAGCACTACTCAGCGCTCTTGATGCAGAGTATGAGAAAAATCCATATGAGGTATGTGATATATTGTCCAGAGAAGATAGCATAAATTTTGTTGTTTTTCACTGATTGAGTACTATTTTACAGGGTCCTGCTGTGGCTCCCAAAAGAACTATAAAGGCTGCTGATGCTATGTCGGCTGCTTCTGCAAGTGGGTCTGATGGGCTGCCTCGTGAAGATATCAGCTCAAAGATAGGACCAACCTTGCTCAAAAATATTGCGAGCCCAGACTGGAAGGTCATGCCAATACTTCTCATCTCATGTTATTTGACTTCTTTATACTCCAGCCTTGGGTTTCCTATCTTGGTTTAATCTGTTTAAAAATTTATTTTTTTTTTATCTGCCTAGTTCGAACTTTGAAGTGTTATCAACTTCCTTTTTTCTTTTTCTTTTTCTTTTTTTTACTGAAGGTATCCTTTTTTTTTATCTTTTCTTAAAATGTGGCAGGTACGGATGGAGTCAATCGAGTCGATTAATAAAATCCTGGAGGAGGCCCATAAAAGAATCCAGCCTAATGGCACCAGTAAGTCACTTTGCATATTATTTTGTATATAATATATATAAGTAAGCTTGCTATTGCTCTGATGTAAGTAAATCTCCTTATCTGAATATACAGTTGATTTGTTCAACGCTTTAAGAGGGAGACTATCAGACAGCAACAAAAACCTAGTAATGGCAACCCTGTCTACCATTGGTGCCCTTGCAACTGCTATGGGTCCTGCTGTTGAGAAAACAAGCAAAGTGATTGGAATTTCATTTTAGTCTTTTCTTCCACTTATTCTGCATTTACCTCGCTTATTGTCTTTTTTCTAATCTTTATATGATTGCTAAATTTTATTGCTGTCAGGGCATTTTGGCTGATGTTCTGAAGTGCCTTGGTGATAATAAGAAGCAAATGCGAGAATGCACCTTAAGTACTTTAGATTCATGGATTGCTGTAACTCATCTAGATAAGATGGTAATTAATCTTGTAACCCATCTATTTCCCTATAGAGGGCATATTTTGGTAAAACTGATTTAATTCCAATAATTAGGTTCCATACATTGCGGCTGCTTTGGCTGATCCCAAAACTGGCTCTGAAGGGAGAAAAGACCTTTTTGATTGGTTATCTAAGCATATTCCAAAATTGAACGATTCATCAGAAGCATTGCTTTTATTAAAGCCAGGTGCATCTGCTTTGATGGTAAGAAGTTTGCTTATTACTATCTTGCCGTTTCTCTCCTCTCTGTCTTGAAAATATTCTATAACCTTTGTATTTCTATTACAAAGGATAAATCAGCAGAAGTTCGTAAAGGGGCAGAGACATTTTTGGGTGAAATCCTTAAAGCTTGCGGCCAAGAGGCGGTATGTCTATCTTTCTTGCTATAAAAGCAGCAGACAAGCATAAACATTTTATGCAAACATGCATATTTTGGCTTTGATTGTGCTTGACTAGCTTGCAAGTTGCTTCTGCAGGTAATCAAGGGTTTGAAAGACCTACCAGGACCTGCGTTGACTGCAGTAGCAGAGAAGCTGAAATTGAATTGCATACCAGATGGTGTGTTTTCTGTACATCTACCTCCTTTACGTCCACTTTGAATTCTAATTAAAATCTACATTTTATTAAAACTGTTGTTTCTTTGTGCGTGCCAGATTTCTCTGACTCGGCTAGGATGATCACCACAAGCATCGCACCCAAACCCAGCCTGAAGAATGGCAAACAACCATTAAATAGTACAGGCGACCGAGGATCTAAGGCTGGCGGTAGAGCTGTCTCATCGGTATGTATATATTTTTTTGTTGCAATTTGACTTTATGACAAATTTCTGTATTATTAACAGTCGAGGCAACTTAACTTTCATAAAATATATTCATTTTGCTATTTTTCGTCCAATTTGTTTACAGAGAGCAGCTCCTACAAGGGCATCTACTGCAGTGACATCTGTTCAGGATCTCACATATCAATCACAGCCTTTGTTTAACATCAAGGATTCAAATAAGGTAACATGTCAGAGGCATTTTTTTTTCATATAATGTATGCACCTGATTCTTTTCTTTACAGTGCTTGCTTATTACCTGATTTGTATCGTTCCCAAATCCAGGATGAGAGGGAGAGATGTGTTGCACGGAAGTTCAAGTATGAGGATCCTCGTCCTGAGCAAATTCAAGACTTGGAGGTTTGCATACCATTTATTGACATCGCTGTTTGTTTTTAGAACATGATCTAATATCTTCATTTTCAAAACATTTGTAGTATGATCTGTTGAGGCATGTAAGAGAAGATGTTAGCAGGCGGCTGCTCAGCACTGATTTTAAAAAGCAAGTGGATGGCCTTGAAATATTGCATAAGGTGGCTTAATATTTTCCTTAAATCTTTTTATCAGTACAATTTGTTCTCTTGTATTTGGAATTAAAGTGTTTAGTGGTTTAGCTGATTTGTTTTGCTTTAAGTATAGGCTTTGCAAGCTAGTTCAAGAGAAGTTGTTGAACTTATTGACGTGCTTTTGAGGTGGTTTGCTCTGCGGTTTTGTGAAAACAATACTACTGTATTGTTAAAAGTAAGTTCAGAGTTTGATATTCATACCAAACTTTTGACTGCCTTGGTTAAATATATTCATTATTATTCAGAGCTAATCATCTCTCTCTCTTTTTCATGCACAGGTTTTGGATTTTCTTCCTGAGCTTTTTGATAATCTAAAAGGTCAGGGCTACATCTTGACTGAAGCAGAGGCTTCACTATTTTTCCCATGCCTAGTAGAGAAGGTATAAGACTGAATATTTATTATTGACAGTCCCATTCTAAGAAACCACTGAAGCACATAACTTTACTCTGCTTGCAGTCTGGCCATAACATTGAAAAAGTTAGGGAGAAGATGAGAGAGCTAATAAAGCAAACAGTTGGCATCTATCCCTCTCAGAGGCTGTTTCCATTTGTTGTAGAGGGAATCCGCTCAAAAAATAACCGCACAAGAATAGAATGCGCTGATCTTGTGGGGTTTTTGATTGACAATCATGGTGCTGAGGTATGCTAATGCAGTTTTGGACAATGATCTTGACACAATGGATTATATAAACTTTTGATACTCAACAATTGGTATAGTATATAGTTCTGCATTGTTTTAATCTCCTTTTGGTTTATCCTTTGGAGTTAACCTATGCAATTGGGTTATAGGTTCTGAGCAACTTAATTTTCAAATTGCCCCAGTTTGCTAATCCTCTATAGTATTGGTTGGTGTATCACTAGTCAGCTTGATTTTTTATTTGTCCGTGTTGATATTTCAGCACAATGTATCTCTTAGTTTGTATTCTGTTGGGGATTGGTCTTACGGTGCTTTTAATTTTCCAGATAATTGGACAGATGAAGTCTTTGCAAGTTGTTGCTGCCCTAACAGGTGAGCGAGATGGTGAAACAAGGAAGGCTGCTCTTAATACTCTTGCCACTGCATACAAAAATCTTGGTTAGTATTATTTTTTCACCATAAGAACAAATAGTTTCTTTTAATGCCTTCTAGATTTCTTAAATAGATATGACCTAGTTTGGTAAGACACTTATGCCAAGAGAAGTTTGAAACATATGGATGCCGCAACTTACTATTAATTGTTTCTTCAGGGGATGATGTATGGAAGTATGTTGGAAAGATTTCAGATGCTCAGAGAAGTATGCTAGATGATAGGTTCAAATGGAAGGTTAGTACATCAATGCTCTAATGCTACGTTACATGGATAAAAACACATCATAGTGGCACAATATTGATATGACATTATCAATATTCTAAAATAGAGGTGAAAAGGGATGACAAAGCGTATTTAGTGCTTTGCTGAGTTTTGACACAAAATTTGTGCCATTTAGTGGAACTGCTGATAAATAGCAATTTAGTGATAATAATGTGGTAACTTTTTGTGGTAAAATTGCGGATAAAACTGAATTTTGTGACAAAGCTGTAGTTAGGATCATATTAATATTTTGGGCTTTAGCTAATAGATACGATTTGAAGGCTCAATGGCTGCGAATCGTTATAGTACGCATAGTCCATAAATTTTTGTTGGGTTGCACATTAAATTGATCGTCTCATCCAAATGCATACTTTCAGAAAAACGTAAAAAAAAAAAAAATTTCCAAAACCCTATCTGAGAGCAGTGCCATTCTTAGTACGAAGGCAAATAACCTGCAACAGAAAACGAAGATGTATCATCTAGTACCATACCTGTAAAAGATAAAAAGCATCTTTCAAGTTGAGGAACCTCCATCAACTTTCTGAAAGGAAGATTACAAGATGTCGGATTAAAACTTTCTGAAAATTCATATTTAGGTTCAGAGCAGTGTTGGAGTGTTTTTTCCGTGGTAAAAACCTTCTCTAGATTTATTTAATTTGAAGATTGAAAATTCAGTTTTGTTACTACTGTTTTGTATCTGCTTAATCTACTGTTTTTGTTGCTTCTGTTTGCAAGTTTTTTAATTATGAAAATTTCTTTTTGAGTAACTGAAGTATGGTGTGCTTTAGCATAATTATATGTTATTTTGTTTAGAATGATGTAATGCTTTTAATGCCATTCACACAAGGAACAACTGGGAAAGTGAGAAAAATAGATAAGGTTTAAGGTGAGTCTGAAAATTACATCTTCTCTAATATTAGGCAAGAGAAATGGATAAGAGGAGAGAAGGCAGGCCAGGTGATGCCCGAGCTGCTTTGAGGCGTTCAGTTCGAGAGAATGGGTAAATTTCCATAGTCTTAATATGTAAAATTTTATCTAGTATCTTTCAGTTAAATGCCATATAATAAATATGTTTCTAGGTATGAAGCTGCTGAGCAAAGTGGCGAAGCTTTTCAACGTTCTTCTATTTCCTTTCCATCAATGGCTAGGTAAAATCGATTATACCTTCCGATATCATACCTGTTTCTAGTTATCTAGCATCATTAGTTGTTCCTAATTATGATAATCCTCCTATCATAGGGAACACATGGGATATGCAGAAACACACATGGAAAGGCCTATGATGTCGCGGCATCAATCTATCCCAATGGGCCCCACTAATTGGCGTGAAGCACTTGATATTATTGCATTGGGTCAACCTGACCAGGTATACATTTCCCTGGATTAATATCTTCTTCCCTTGTAAGTTGAGAGATGAACTTCTTGTTTCATGCTCTTTTTTCCTAGTGCAGTCTGTTGAAGGGATGAAGGTTATTTGTCATGAGCTGACACAAGCAATGGGTGATGCTGAAAGCAGTGTTGTTGAAGATCTTGTCCAGGAAGCTGATAAATTGGTTTCATGCCTGGCAGTAATGGTACTCACCAATCTTCTCTGTTGAACTAAAAAAATTGGCATCTTTTGTATTAGTTTGTATTATTTACACTCGTTGCTATTTTGGCAGGTCCCGAGGTCATTCAATTTCAGCCTTTCTGGGGCATCTTCACGGTCTTGCAAATATGTTCTCAACACTCTGATGCAGACCTTTCAGATGAAGAGACTGGCTGATGCCGTGAGGGAGCAAACCTTAGACAACCTCATAACTGAGTTACTGCTTTGGCTTTTGGATGAAAGGGTTTCTTCGATGGATGACGGCAGCCAGCTGCTCAAAGCCCTCAATGTCTTGATGCTTAAAATCCTGGTACTTTTTCTTTTCTTTTATTATTGTTGTTTCTTCTCTGTGTCCTTTGTAAGGGATGTTGCCAAAGAACTGATCCTGATTCCTGTAAAATTAGCCACGTAGTTCAGTCTATTTTTTTTAACTATTGCTTTTTAATGTATCATGCCTTTTTGAATGTTTGGTGTTATCCTTATCAGCCTTGTCTAGTCTTTGAAATGAAAAATCCAAACTTGGATTTATTCGTCTACCTTTTACCTTCTTATTTTGAAAATTACTTGCTTTTGTTTTCTAATTATTTGCATCTTTTATTTTATCAGGACAATGCTGAGAGAACTTCATCATTTGTTGTACTTATAAACCTTTTGAGACCACTGGACCCTGCAAGGTGGCCTGCTTTAGTCCTACCAGAGGCTCTACCCACAAAAAATCAGAAGTTCTCAGATCTGGTTGTTAAATGCTTAATAAAGCTGACCAAGGTACATTACCTTGTTTTTGACACTGCTTAATCATCTTCAACCTATTATTGTTTCTCTTAGTTTATGTGCTTGCAATTATCAGGTTTTGCAACAAACAATAAACGAAGTCGACCTCGACAGAATTCTCCAGAGCATTCATTTGTATTTGCAAGAACTTGGAATGGAGGAGATCAGAAGAAGGTACGTCTTTCCTTAACATGTATAGCCGAATACTAGAGAGGATTATTTTTTATTAAATAATCATGGCTTGCTATCTATACCTGAAAGCAATGAGATATGAAGTATATATTCTAATTTAATCAATTATCTCTGCCATTTTTAGAAAAAAAGTTTGAATCATTCATTTCTATTGATTCTGGATAACTGATATACTACTTGATCTTGGTTTTGATATTGTTGCTGCTGAATAAGTATCAGTTCATTTTTACTTATTTTCTACTCAGTTAATTTTTTTCTTCTTTTCTATGTGATATCTAGGGCTGGTGCTGATGATAAACCACTAAGGATGGTCAAAACGGTCCTCCATGAACTTGTTAAGCTTCGAGGGACCGCAATAAAAGGGCATCTCTCAATGGTTCCTATTGATATGGAGCCTCAGCCAATAATTCTGGCTTACATTGACCTTAATCTTCAGGTAATTTGGTCCTAGAATCACTGCACTGCAAGGATTAGTACTCAGTCATTTTGGTTTTTGTAAAATCAGACACTGGCAATGTTTATTTGCAAGATTATTACTCAGTCATTTGGTTTTTGTAAAATCAGACACTAGCGGCTGCAAGGATGTTGACTCCATCAGGTACCATGGGTCAAGCACATTGGGGTGATACTGCTTCAAACAGTCCCAGTGCCACAACACATTCTTCTGATGCTCAACTCAAGGTGCTGTAATACTTTGCACTTTTTCCTCTTTCTCTGTACGCTTGATCACATTTTAGTTAGGCGAACTTTGAAATATTGGCTATCAGAAATGCGTATTAAGATTTTTCTTTTGATTTTTATGGTTTATTTGCATTGATTTAAATACAGCAAGAGCTAGCTGCGGTTTTCAAAAAAATTGGAGACAAACAGACTTGCATGATTGGTATGTATGAGCTCTACAAGATTACTAAACTATATCCCCAGGTAAAATTTAGTTGGCAGTTTGGATATATTTTATTTACTAGATAATAGAGGCAGTTACCACACAAGATTGTTTTAACTAGTAAATATATAAAAGAACAATAAAAGGAACATATAATATGAAATTTTATACTTTGTCCTATCGCAGGTTGATATCTTTGCTCAGCTTAACAATGCTAGTGAAGCTTTTAGAACTTATATCAGAGATGGTCTAGCTCAGGTTTTTTTCTACACTTAGAAAGGAATACTCCGTACTTCCTTAAAATTAAAAAATGTAGCAGCTAAGTTGCATTTTGGTACTTGGGCTTTGCAGATGGAGAAGAATGTGGTTGCGGGGAGATTAACATCGACAATTCCTATGTCCACACCTCCTCCAATAGCATCTGTTACTTCACCAAAATTTGCGCCCATGTCTCCTGTTCATGTAAAAACAATAAACACCCGACCTGACAACAATAATATACATGCAGAAGATGATGCTAATGGCACCGCCTCCCCCCTGAGAGTACAAGCTGACTATTCTGCAGGTATCACCATCTCTTTTGTGTTCCTTTTGTGAAAATTTTTGGGCCCTGGGTGGTTTATTCTGTTTAATGTCTGATGACATGGGATTAAGGTCATGCTTGGAAATGCCAAAATGGGGTGAAAAATTGCAATAGCTAAATAAATTAAAAGGAAAATTGAGAAGTTTTATGCTGTACCTGGTATGATATGGTGATCATAAGATGTAAATAAATATTAATTTTGTTCTGATAAAGGCTCTCATCTCTACTTTGAGGTGGTTCAGGTCAGACAGCTTCGGGTGTCCTTGCTCTTAGAGAAAGGATGAGAAGCATGCAAGCAGCAGCTGCTATGAGTAACATGGACGGTGTGGCCCGATTAACAGCCAATCTGACTATGAATGGCGGGGCCCATCATGTCACTGAACAGACTAACACCGAAGTCCAAGTGCAACACTTGAGTGCGCCTCCCATGGATGAAAGGGCACTCTCTGGATTACAAGCCCGGATGGAGCGGCTTAAAAGTAGTGGATCTATGGATTCATTCTAGATTATTTTAGGCCTAAGTAGTTATACTGTGCCTCTGTAATTCTTGTAAATGAGAGGGTTTAGTTTTTTTTTTTTTTTTTTAACTTTGCATTTTCCTGCATGCATGTGCTTGAATGCATGAAGGGTTTAACCGATGCTTTTATCTTGTGGCTCATGCATCTGGTGGCGGTTGTTTTGTTATAGTTTTGAGAGTCGATTTGAGTGTAGCACAGAATAGATAACTAAGTGCCAGATGCTTGTTTGTAATTAATTACCTGTTGTTAGGAATTGTTATAGAGTGCTTGGCTAACAAAATTTTGTTTATTAGGTACTTACTTGGGAGCTTGGGAATTATTTCGGCTTTGTTCTATTGATAAAATTTGAACATAATGTGTTTATGGGCGTTTCGTAGCGAGCGTTTATGTCAAGTAAAAAATGTGATTATTTTATTGATAGATTCGCAGCCTGGCCACTCCCGTAGTCCCGTCAGATGGACAACGCTTTTGAAAAAAAAAAGTGAATAAATCATTAAATTCCGTCGAAAGGTGTTTAAACTCTAAAAAGAATGAATTAATTTTGGACGATTTGCCTTGTAAAGCATCACAGAACTCGTTTTATTAATTGTTGAAATTCCAATTTTATTTAAAAGTCCCCAATTATTATGGTTTTCCAAGGTTATTCAAGGATTGCACGAGTATCTAAAAAGCGATAGTGTTAGATACCAATTTTGGACTTTGTAAAACTAGAAAAAATGAATTTTGTTAAAGAAAACACACAAATTTTCGGCTCAATTGATGTGAAGCCATTAACGAATAAAAACGTTTTAATAAACTTGCATCAGAATCAACAAGCATCATTCCTAGTTTAGATATAGGATGCTGGCAACCACAGAGGCCAAGCAAATCCGTGTGAAATATACATAATCAGTTGGAGAGGAGAACATATTTGTAAGAACATGCTTAACGATAGAACACATGAATCAGCGGCCCAGACAAAATTCTGAATTATTGACAGAAGCAAATAAAATTGGAAAAAAATATAATAATAAAAACAAGCTAAAAAGAAAAGCTTTGAAAGAGAAACCTCAGTGTCCTTGGTATCTCTTGCGGGACACCCTATTAGATACATAGCATTATTACGGCTACATGAATCGCCTCAATTTGCAGTTAGTCCCTCAAAATTTTGATTGTGCGAAAAAAAAGGAAAACAGCCGGTCCTAAAGTGAAGCATCCATTTGATATCTCACAACAGCATCCTTTGAATGTCAGAGAAGTTTGATGCCAGCTCAGTCAGAAAGTTACCTGTGATCAAAAGAAGGGTTTTGTCAATTATAAACTAAAATCCTGTAACCTCCTCCACCCCACCCACCCTCCCCCCCCCCCCCCCCCCCCCCTACATCTGACCTAACCTTATGTGTATTATCCTCTTAAGTCAGGTGCTCGAAATGGGAAATTTGGTTTCACTAGGTATCTGTAGTATCTCAAGTTCTACGACTAGTGCCCAGCAGGCTGCAAGAGCCTGTAAAGGACTCCTTTATATCAGTGCTTTTTTACCAACATTGAGAATAGCTTTTATAGTTACCTGCTGTCTGCCCATCAAAGACACGATGATCAGCAGACAGAGTCAACTTCATCTTTGAAACAGCAAGGGGCCTCTCAACACCTGGGTGGTAAAAAGAATGGTGTAAATAATTAATTAATAACTTACAAATTAGAAAACTAAGAATATAGTTATGGATATACCGTCACTGCCGATCACAGGCTCAACAACAGCATTTCCTCTCCCTACAGCAAGTATGCCTGCCTGCATTGTGAAATTTCGGCATAATTGATAGTAAGGCAGTAAAATAAATTGGATAGCTAATAAAAATTGAAACATCAGTAAAAAGTAACTAAACAGAACAATAGGAACCTGAGGAGGGTTGATGATGGCACAGAAGTGGTCCACAGGATACATCCCGAGATTTGAGATGCTGCACAAGGACAAGGCCTTCATTAATGTAACAATTTAACGAGGAATAAATACAATACAAAATAAAAAACAAAAAGAGCATCAAAATCACCTGAAAGTGCCACCTTGAAATTCATGCGGGGCAAGTTTCCCAGCCCTTGCCTTCTCTGCTAACTCCTTTACCTGCAAGTTTCAGTGAAATAAAATTTATAATTCACTCATGAATTAGTACATGCTCAACAAATGCTTACAGCGTTTTCTTAGACAAGTCAAAGAAACATTGACATTATAAAAATTTAACACATATTGAGATCAGTTGTGATTAAGAGAAAGCTAACATGCTAATGTTGGAAGGTATGCCGTCGTCGTAATAACAGATTATGAGACAAACTAGTTCTATAATACCAACCAAATATGAGCAAAATAACTAAAAGTATAATTATGTACCTCTGATGATATTGCTGATAAAGATTTCTGGTCAGCATTGCGGATGATAGGAGTCATCAATCCCTTTTTAAAACAAGAGGAAGCACAGATACAGTAAGGGAAACATACATAAAATCAAATGAGTGTAACAAGAGTAAAATTTAGACTTAAACACCTTCTCTGTAGCAACTGCTATGGATATATCAACGGAATCACATGGGATAGCCTCTCCCTTGTCATTGTCCCAGAATGCTATTCAATTGTCAGTGGAGATTAGAAATTACGAAGAAAAAGGAAGAATGTTGCAGATAATGGAAGGCGAAGGGTGGAGAGGGGGAAAAGAGAGAGAGCATACCATTAGCTCCAGGTACATTTCTCAAAGCAAGTGCAACAGCTTTTATGACGATATCATTTACAGAAACTTTCAAATTATGCTGCTCTGCATGTATTGAGTCATACAGAAGTTTGCATGAATGAAAAGATCCACTACAATACCACCCTTAATTAAAAAGAAAATAAAATAAAAAGAAAAATTGTACAGATACAGCACCCTTTAGTTCCTTTCTGAAAGCTAGCAAAGGATCCAAGATGACATCTGATAACAGAAAATATGCATTCCATATTTTAGTTCCATACAACTAGAGAACAAACTCAGAGTTTTTAAAAGTCACCTTTATATTGGCTTGTATTATATACAAGGACTTACCCTTGGATAAGTAGAGATGTGGGGTGGTTTGCTTGGATTCTATCAACCGCTTTGCAATGATCTTCACAAAAATAAATATTTGGTACATCAGTTAGCCTTCAATGGGATACAAACTGATATTCAATAGCACACAATAGATCAAATATCAGGTTTTATCAGACTTAGTGAAAATCATACCAGTATTTAGTCCAAACTCAGTTAAATTTCCCAAGTACATTACACGCCAGGTTAATCCCTTGAACTAAACTTATGGACAAAACTTTTAAAATTCCTAAAGTAATTTGCAAACTATTAGGTATGGCCTGCATAACCTGGCCGAGATATGTGAATTGGTTAATTAGAGAAACCCCTACCTTCCGGATCTGGCTGTTAGGCAGATCTTCATAAGTATCCAGTTTATCCTTGCCAGTCTGAGATGGAGGATTTGCTTTAGCTGGCGACTTCTCTTCAGAAAGGCTGGATTTTTTCACAAAAGACCCTGATTTCACCGCAGCTAACACATCACCCTTCAAGAGAGTGCCACGTGGGCCTGAGGCTTTAAGCAATGACTTTTCCAAGCCATGCTCTTTTATAAGCAACTTGGCTGCCGGGCTTATCCTGGTGAACGTTGTTCCTTCACTAGTCTCTTTTTTAGCCTCTTTTTGACTCGAAGTTGCTTCTGTTGTTGTGACCTCTTGCTTTGACTTGGTTTCTTGCCCTATATCAGCAGGGATTTTTCCAATATCCTCTGGATCTTCAACCTTCAATCAGAATTCAGAAATAAATGAGAAATTATACAATATATAGAAAAAGTTCCACGAAGGATCTAAAGAGATTTAAGACTAATACAAGAAAGGTAAATTTGTACCATAATAGCAATGGGTTGTCCAACAAGAACGTCCTTGGAACCTTCTGGTGACAATATCTTGGCCAAAAAACTATTATTAAAAACAAATTAATATAGAGAATAGAAAGCCATTACTTCGCATTTCATTGTTTCACAAATAATACTGGAAAATATAACAACATTACCCCTCTTCAAGGCATTCAAATTCCAAGGTTGCCTTGTCTGTTTCGATTTCACAAATCACATCACCAACATCTATCTGAAAATAGAGTAATACACTAATACTTATATAGATTATATAGATGTATGCTAACTCTAAACAGATTCGTAATCTTAATTTTCCAATAGCAAGAAAATGTATGCCTAACCTTATCTCCCTCTTTCTTTCTCCATTTTGCAATGTTGCCTTGATTCTAACAAAAGAAATAGGCCAAGTTAGCTTATAGTATCAAGTATGAACATATGAGTATGCTTTACTATTATTTAAACAAATAAGATCAATCATATAAATTTTTTCACAATTTCAATTTTTTTTTAAAAAAAATAAATTTAAAAATATAGCATATGACTCCTAATTGGGTGTTTTTCTACATACCATAGTTGGGGAAAGCGCTGGCATGCCTAGCACCATGTGTGGAGGGAGATCTGACACATTGCACATAATTCAGAGTTCTTTAGAATTATCTCATGAGAAGCATTCTTATATCACAACAAAAGTAACTTACTGCTAAATGCTTTTGTATCCTCTTGTGTTGTTTCCTTTGTTACAGTCTCTGGCTTTGATTCAGTTCCTTTGGGTATCTCGGCTGGAATACTTTTAATATCCTCTAGATCTTCAACCTTCAGCAACAATGTTCAATAGTAAAGAAAATAAGGAAAAAAGAAGGTGTAGTTCAGAAAAGAGTTAATAAGAATAACATGTAAGAAAGAACAGGTTATTTGTACCGTAATTGCAATAGGTTGTCCAACAAGCACATCCTTCGAACCTTCTGGTGCCAAAATCTTTGCCAAATAACTACATTGGAAAAGAAAAGACACATTCAATTTGTGTAATACACATTGAGGGTGCAGAACAACTATAAAAGAAATAATCAACAATACCCTTCTTCAAGGCATTCAAACTCGAGTGTGGCCTTGTCCGTTTCAATTTCGCATATAACATCACCAACTTCTATCTACAAAAAGATATTTCAACAGTAATAATGATGAAACAAAATATCAAACAACTGAACAGATAAATTAAATTAAAAACAAAAGGAGGATAACAAAAGACATTAGTAAAATTAAGGACTGAAAGTAGAAAATGTGTTCCTCACCTTATCCCCTTCTTTTTTCCTCCACTTAGCAATATTACCTTGATTCTGACCACAAAACAGACAGCCAAATTAGCTTGTTAGCAAATAAGAAACTTATCAGAAAATGCAATCGCAATTGTTTAAGCTAACTATATAAATGGTCTGCCATTTCCCCCACAAATTCCAGTATGGTTGCTGAAATTCAATAAAAAAGTCCCAAATTAGGCCTAGGCTTCCACATTCCTTTCATTAGGCCTCCCTAACTTCCTCTTTGTTTAATTTGGCCCTTAGATTTCACACATCCTTCAATTAGTCCTTTCCACTCAATTGATAGCAAAGATTGTAGAATTGACATATTGAAATTTCATTGCTAATATAAATGTACCAATGCTTAGTAGTCTGACCAGAACATCAACTAATGATAAGCCAAAAACCTTAGCCTAGTCAATTATCCCTCAAACAAGTTATGAATGGCACACATGTAAGGGTCTTCAGGGATACACTTAATTACAACAGTACCTTTCAATTTTTGGACCCTTAATTTAGGGGAAAGAACTTCAATGCTGTAATTTTGAACAAGAATGCTTGCTTATGAATTTGAATTTTGAATGATTATTGCATAAGTGTCATTTACACATTATATTATATGGCCCTAAACTTAGGCTTTGGATTCCTCTTATATTGAGGAAATTCTTAGCATTTGATTTCTTCCTGTTGACTAGTACATAAATAATTGTAATATATTGCTAACAAAGTAGAAAAAATTCAACAATAAGGATTTATCATTTTGGAGAAAGAGCTGCAATATATTTACACATGATACAGCACATTTGATCCATCATCCATCCACATAGAAATATAACTACACCATCCTTAAAACTAAGATATTTCTAAGAGAGTGCTAAAAATTTACCCACCATAGTCGGAGAAAGAGCTGGCATCCCAAGAACAATGTGTGAAGGAAGACCTGAAAAATTGCACATTTTGATTGGCGCTACTTTTCTTTTTAAGAAACAAAAGACAAGAATCATAGTAATATTGAGAAAAATTGTTTGAAAGAGATTAATTACCAGTTGATGAAAAACAACAACTTTGAAGAAAAAACTGCATCAGAAATATCAAGTCAGTTCAACTTAGGGAAAAAAAAATATTGAATTAAACAAATCTGTTGTTTTCTTTTTTGGACAGACCAAACCATTTCACTTACCTTATATTCTGATAGATCTGGTTTAGTTACTGAGACTAGTGATAAAGGTCTGTTCCAAAGAGGAAAAACAAAATCAAATTTCAAACTGTTAGAAACTTTGTATAAAGTGTGTTAGTGGATTGACGACCTTTTGGCGAGATAAACGGCAATTAAGATAGAAGCATGCCTGATGGTAGTGCATCTAGTAATACCAAACAATGAATTCCTTCCACGCGATAGCCTACATGTTGCAGATTATATATATAGGAATTAGGTGTAAGATGCTGTCATAAAGTCTGAATCATGATATCTAATCTATAAGAAACACAAATACGGTGCTGTGATTTTGTCCCATATTCTTGTCCAAAAGTAATCATAATGTACAAATCCAGTTTCGCAGATTAACCACGGGCCTTGAACAATTTCCTTTTTCCTTTTAGTTTTCTTTGACAAATTTTACCAGAAAGTATTCATGTCAAGCCTGATGGTACTGCATCTAGTAATATCAAATCTTCATGCTTTTGATAAATAAGAGAATTGCCCCTCAGATTAAAGTTATGAGTGCAAATATTGATTAATAGAAGCATAGATTTCAATTTAGTACATTTGCTTTTAACAGAAATCCACCAAATCAACTAGGGACAAAACTATCATGTCAAAGCTCTAAAAATCGGGTTGATTCTAAAACCTTTCCCAGAATGTTAAATAATCAAGCTGGATGTACGAGTTAGTGGCTAATTTTAACACAAGTGTCATGAATCCTGGTGCAAATTGGAACGCAACAAAACAAATAAAATAACATAAATTGACAAATGCATAGGGATTCACCCGAGTAGAAGAGATCGTATATTCGCCATGATACTTCAATTCACTCCGCCTCGTGCAAATCGAAAGCCTCCTTACAAATCAGAAATAGCTTATTTTAGCTTCTGATACAAATCGCATTAGAAGAAGGCAAAGAGGAAATGACAAAATGATAAATTTAGGAAGATCAATTCTAGCTGGAGAGAGAGAGAGAGAGAGAGAGAGGTGATGCTTGAGAGAGAGAGGAGCTACCAACAAATGCAAGGTGTGACTGAACGGAGATCGGAGCAGAGGAAGAGAAGAGAAGGTGGAAGTGTAAAACTGGAAAGGAAGAAGGAATGACTCGTTGATTCGGGTTATCGGATCCCAAAATTCGGTAAGCCTGTCAAGAGAAGAGACGCACCAATGACCGGTTGCCATCTGTCTATTACCAAACCCCGGGTAGGCGAATCTGAAACACTGAAACCCGTTAACCGAAATGGAAGCAAAATTGCAAATGGCTTTGGGGCGTTTCATAGCTTTGATCGGTCGTTGACCCAGAAATTATTTAAACATCCTAACAAATTGTGTTTCATAATTTATAATATGTTGTCCCTAGTTTGGGCAGATATTTAATCCATTTTTTGACTAGAGATGGTCTAACGAAACAAATAATAATTTAAAAAGGTTGGGTCTTCTTCTCAAAATAGAAAAAAACAATGCTTGGGTCTGAATGATTAACAAAAGCCACCTAAAATGCAACTTTGCTTTTCTAAAAGCCAATAACAATTATATGATTTGGTATTTAATTTTAAGAAAAAAAAATTCGGATTATTATACTAATAAAAAAATTAACATTACAATTATCGTTGATAAACTTAACATGTCTATGGCTGCATAACGTCTAAAACGACCACAAAAACGGTCGATTTCGTTAACCGTTTCGTTTTAAAACGAAATTGATCACCCATTTGAGTTAACCGTTTCGTTTTGAACGAAACGGTCGAAATCACGAAAATACCACGAAAATACACATGGACGAAACTGTTCTAAACTTTCGTTAACCGTTTCATTTATAAAACACAACAAAAAATCTTAACCGTTTCGTTTCGTTTTGGACGAAACGAAACGAAAGGACGGTCGAAACGATGACCGTTTTCACCCCTAAACATGTCAACCAAATTGCAGAAAGGTGGTAAAATACGGCCCTACCCAAAGATGAAAGAACCCACACGACCTGAAACTACTGCGAAGAAAAATTGATCCGACGCAACGCAACGCAACACAACAACAACAACAACAACAACAACAACTACTAAGCCTTTTGTCCCAAACAAGTTGGGATAGGCTAGAAAAAAACCTAACAAGAGAACACATCCAAAAAAAAAAAAATACACTAATAGTAAGACTAGCCATACTAATAATAATACCTCTAATAATAATAGTAATAGTAGAAACCTAGACCTCGACCGTGACCTAATAGAGGGACCTACAAACCTATGGCATCGCTCCTACCCCTAAGTTCCTACGTCATGGCTCCGGTACATGAATTGCTAACTTCCAAGCGCTCCTATCGATCGCCAACTCCTTGGAGATGTTCCATTCTTTAATGTCTCTTTTCACCGCTTCTTCCCATGTCAATCTTGGTCTCCCTCTCCCCCTCCGGGTGTTCTCGAAATGATTAAGAATTCCGATACGTACCGGTGCCTCTGGAGGTCTGCGTTGGATATGTCCAAACCATCTCAAACGATGTTGGATCAACTTCTCCTCTATTGGTGCGACCCCAACCATATCTCGTATGTCATCATTTCTAATCCGATCTTTCCTCGTGTGACCGCAGATCCACCTCAACATACGCATCTCAGCTACACTCATCTTCTGGACATGTCGTCTTTTAGTAGCCCAACATTCTGCGCCATACAACATCGCAGGTCTAATCGCTGTCCTGTAGAACTTGCCTTTTAGCTTCTGCGGGACTTTCTTATCGCATAGGACGCCTGATGCTTGTCGCCATTTCACCCACCCCGCTCTTATCCTGTGACTAACATCTTCATCTATCTCGCCATCGCTCTGAAGCATCGACCCTAAATATCGAAAAGTATCTTTCGTAGGTACTACCTGTCCGTCTAGACAGACATCTCCGTCCACTGGTCGTATCCCACTAAACTCACACCCCATATACTTCGTCTTAGTTCTACTAAGCCTAAACCCTTTGGACTCTAGAGTTCGTCTCCACAATTCCAATTTCCTATCGACCTCCGTCCTACTCTCATCGACTAACACCACATCGTCCGCAAAGAGCATACACCAAGGAATCTCTCCCTGTATATCCTTCGTGATCTCATCCATCACTAAGGCAAAAATATACGGGCTCAAAGCTGATCCCTGATGTAGTCCTATTTTAATAGGAAAGTCACTAGTTACACTATCACATGTCCTGATGCAAGTAACGGCACCATCATACATGTCTTGGATGATGGTAACATACTTTGTGGGGACTTTCTTCTTTTCTAGTGCCCACCACATAACTTTCCTTGGCACTTTGTCGTATGCTTTCTCCAAATCAATGAAAACCATATGTAGATCCTTCTTTCGCTCCCGATATCTCTCCATCAATTGCCTTATTAGGAAGATGGCCTCCATGGTTGACCTCCCAGGCATAAAACCAAATTGGTTTTTCGAAACGTTTGTCATCCGTCTCAAACGATGTTCTATCACTCTCTCCCAAAGCTTCATTGTATGACTCATAAGCTTAATTCCTCTATAGTTTGTACAGCTTTGAGCATCCCCTTTATTCTTGAAGATTGGTACTAGAGTGCTTCTCCTCCACGCATCTGGCATCCTATTTGATCGGAAAATGCTATTGAATAGTTTGGTTAACCAAACTACAGCCACATCTCCGAGGCACCTCCATACTTCGATTGGTATATTATCAGGTCCTAGAGCCTTACCTACTTTCATTCGTTTTAAGGCTTCTTTCACCTCGGGCTCTTGAATTCTCCTAACAAAACGTCTATTGGAGTCATCAAAGGAGTCGTTCAACACAATTCCTAAGTCGTCATCCTCTCCATTGAATAACTTGTTGAAGTAATCCCTCCACCTATTCTTGATCTCGTCGTCCCTCACTAAAAGCCTATCAGTCTCGTCCTTGATGCACTTCACTTGGTTTAAGTCTCTCGTCTTCCTATCTCGAAGCTTGGCTATCTTATACACGTCCTTCTCACCCTCCTTCGTACTCAGCTTCTGGTATAGATCCTCATAAGCCCGACCTCTTGCTTCGCTCACAGCTTTCTTTGCATTCTTCTTGCCCAAGTAGGACTAAGTGAATCGGTCTGAAATTTAAAACCCAATATTTAATCGGTCTGAAATTTAAAACCCAATAGATAACGCAACAATTTTCCAAACTGATCTTATACAACCAGCTGCTTGTAAATTAGAGATGGCCTGAGCTCCACATAATTTTGATTAACAAAGGACAACTTCAGCAGAATTCTGATTATTAATAGCGTCAAATAACTCCGATTAATAATAACCTTTAGATTAAGTTCTTTCTTTTTTTCTTTTCCTTTTATTTTTTGAAAAAAAAAATCATAATCCGTTTCTGTGAACTTCTGTTACCAAAATTAGACAAACACAATCCCACTCCCCCCGATCTAAAAAAACGCATGCACGTGCTCATCGTAAAAGAAAAACACCACTAGATAAACGACAACTGCAGAAAGAAAATTCCATATTTGGTAAGCCTATCTAAATAAATCGATTGACAAAATAGCAACTAAACTTTACGAACCAGCAATCAGCAGGGCTATTGAACTATCTGTCCCCTGCGGATTCCCTCTAGCGAAATTTCAAACAATAAAAGGCATTTTCCATTTTGGATTGAGAGAATAAAACTCAATGTACGATCCCTAGTTATAACCACAAAAAGGAGCTATGATGTACAAGTCCTCCAACTCAGGGAGCTGCGGAAAAGAAAAATGTTACAAAGACACTACTAGACTCTTCTACTACCCAATACACCCAACAAAGGAGAATTCTATCCACTCTATTTACTGGAAAATACCAAAGCCAATGAAGGTTTGTTGGCTTCTTCATATGTTTGCTTCAGGTGTTTCCCTAGCTCACCCATTCTGCACCACAAAGCATTAGTAAGCTATCTCCTTCTGAAGTTTCAATAACTAAGAAAATAATAAAAATGATAAGAATAAAGTGAAAACCTGAAACCAACAGCTTGGCACTTCCACTGATGTAAGGCAGGTTAAATTCCAATTCAATCAAAAAAAGCTACAACTGACAGACATCCTTTCAGAGAACAAAAAGGTATTAGGCAAAAGAAAACTAAAATACAAAAAAATATATATATATACTGAAAGAAATTGGCCTTCCAGCCAACTCGTAAAAAAATTGACAAAAAATATATGCAAAGAATCCTTACCTACATAATGCTTATCTAACAGATAGGGTAGTAGACTGGAGAACCGGTCTTTTCTCGATGCACTCATATTGTAGAACAAAATTGTCCTGTATGAACCATCAAATTATTTAAATAAGGAGAAAAATGGTATATTATGACAATATTTGGTAGCAGAGAATGCAAAATTGTGAGTCAGATTAAACTCCATTTGTTCCAACTCAGTATCAGATCATTCTATCTATTCTTTATTTGTGTGCCAACAGAAGCATTCATATCACCTCCCACCCTCAGTACAGTATGGTACGATAACAATGGACCACAGCAATTTTGCATTCCCAACATTATAGTCATATTTGAAGGCATAAATAACAACTTTCTGGCAAACCTTGCGAATAGTGTCCCAAATGCTTGGATCAAAGCAAAAGTAGGAACCCCTTTCATAAAGCTGGGTCTTAACAACCGGCTCCGCATTTGGTACTCTTGTTAGCCAGGCTCGCAAATCCCTGTGGTAAAACCACCCTCGGTTGTACCTGGAAACAATGCAACACAATATTTTTTACCAAAAAAAATGAATTTTAGCAGCAATACGCAATATCTTGAAGAAGAAAACATGCTCAAACTTTAAAAAAACTGAAATAGGGCTACTAACAGCCAACAGGTATCATTTTTTAACTGAAAACCTGTCAGATCTACTACTGCTATGTACCATCGAAATGCTGTGTACAAGCCAGCACTGCAAAACTGCAATAGAGATGAGTCCTGATACTTACAGTTCATAAGCAGCATATAGCTGAGCTTCATCCTTTGGCATACTGAAAGAGGGGAAGAGAAACCAAAAAATAGAAGACATTAAAACAAGTAGCATATGCCATAATAAAGATTGCAAGGGCAAACTGTACTAATAGGTACCTATAAAAGATGTAAAACAGTGTCACCGATTGGAACTTCGTGAAGTGTATCGTCTGCATATAGAAAATTATAATCATCAAATAAATATTGAGATTATAAGAAGCCCATGATTTACTTTTCAAAGAATAACTGCAAGGGGCGAAATGCTAACTAGCAGTTTGTCATTTTTCTAAAGACCAATCCTTTAGTTTCCAGACACAGATACAATAGGCACTGATCAGAATGGCATTTTTGTAACATGGGATTTCATTTTGTTTCATTTCATTAGAAAATTCTTGATCAAAATGGATCGATTTGACATCATTTGGTCGTAATTTCTATGTTATTAGACCCAACAAGTTCTCAAGAAATCAATTCAAATGAAATGAAATCCCAAGTAAAAATCATTTTGATCAGGGCCTAAGTAATACTATATATGAAAGTGCTAAAATTTACTGGGAAAAAATAAAGCTTACTTGAAGAGGTGGTGGTTGCTCAGCACAGTAACAGCTAGGGATGTGATACTCAGGCTCACCCTTAGCAGGTTCAGTAGACCAGGGAGAACCAAAATTCTTGTAGAGACTGTCATTAGAGTTCAGGTTCAGACCCAAAGTGGTCAGATCTATCCCAAGTGCAAGTGTTGCGAGATCTGGTTCATTTCCCCTTATAAGAGGCAAGAGGCCTAGCAAGCAGTATGGATCTTGAGGCGAACTGGAGCCTTGAACTGATTTCAGACTCTGGTCTCGGTATGATTGTCCCATGGCAGAAGACATCTGTTGTAACCTGAAGGGAGATTGGTTGCTCTGTGGCTGCTGAAACTGCTGGATCAGCTGTTCATAGCTGCCCATGGATGAAGCTGGGTTGTTTAGCGGTCTCAGCCCCATATTTTGAGTAGATTGAACCTATAAGAAAAAGAAACAAAATTAGCTGGACAATAATAAAATCAGCATTTCGATATGTCAGTCTCACATTTACAATCTAACTGAAAGTTCCCCATAAATTCATTAACACAATTTGTTAATAGACTGGATCCTTTCAGAAGTCTAATATTTAATATATCCATATTTTTTGCATTTTCGGTGATGAAACAATCAAATAATCCAGATTTCATAAATTATTATAACTTGTAGAAAGGAGAGTTATTACCTGAGAGTGATATGAGCCATGTTGAGAAGAAAAGAGGTCTGAACCGTGCAAATGAAGTAGGTCTTGATTGTTCGCTGCTGTGAAAGACATGCCGCTATTACTGACTGAGCTCGCGCCCTGTTGATGCTGCTGCCGGTTCGTAGGATAATTTCCCCCCATGTTGAAATTAGCAGCAGTTCTCGGCATCTGTATGATGATTACTAACCTTATTTACTTTCCTTCTCTTAACAAAATATATTACACAATTTACATTGCCTTAGTTCTGAACTTCCAAAAATAATATTTCCAAAAGATTCTAAATAGTTTGAGATGTTTGGTTTTGAATTTTTTTCATTGCCTTAGTGGTAAAGAAAAGAATGCAGGGTTAATCCAATAAATGAAGGATTGTTCTAAATCAATGCCGAAGTCAAATAATGCAAAAAGAAGATCTCCCTACGTTCGTTCTCATTTTTCCTTTTGCCCTGAAAAAAAATTTAACTCACAGAGTAGTGTTGTGCTTGCATCATAGATACATTATCATGAAGTTGCTCTTTGTGATGCAAATCCATAGAATAATCAGCACTGGTTCCTGCAAATGGGAGAAAGCCTCCAATTTAAAAAATGAAATAAGCAGAACACCAAAACTGGAAACTAATTATAGCAGGAGGGGCATTGCACATCACAGGCAACAAAAAAACCAAAGATCCAGCATAGGTGATGAGGGACCTGACCTCTCTAGGAGAGATGTAAGGTCAAAAACTCAAGAGGCATCCAAAGGATGCAGGGGTTAACAAGGCCCTTACTTCACAAAAAGGAAATGAGAGAGAGAGAGGGAGATGGTACAGAAAAACTATAACCTTTCTCAATTTATACATTAACATAATGAACCTAGCTTTAGACATTTAAAAACATAATTTCCTTTAAAGCAGTAAGATAAATAAACTAGGTACCTTTATATCCAGGCAATGCCGGAAAGTCTTCGTTTTGGATGCTAAACTCTTGGTTTTGTTGGACTATTGTACTAACACCAACGCCTTGCTTTCTTAGATTACCTAAAAATTATTACCAAGGCTGAGATGAAATCTGAACAAAACAGACCATACGAAAAGGATATAAAAAATAATCAATTACCAAATTGCCCTTGAGGTCCACCCGCAGAATTGGGACGACCAGTCAACTGGGGAAAATCAGTATTAATGTCAAAGGGAGATGTGTCACTTGAGTCATGTAGCATTCCAACTGAACTTAATGCATTATTCCCTCCTTGTACTTGGTTTTGCGATAATGTTCCACCCGATGAGGCATAAGAATTTCCAAGCATACCAATCAATTGTGGACTACCTGAAAAAATTTAATAAAGTATGTTTGCAGCAACTCAGCAGAGAATCTAGTAATCAATCCCAGCAATCTCAAGTAGATAAATTTTAAATCTAATAAAAATAGACGAAAGTGATGTTGCATGCTAACATAGATGCATCATTGTGCATAATATTAATTCATGACGAAATTTAATCCAATCAATCAGAATTAGAATATAATTCCACACAACCAACGATTTGTAAAAAATCTACATCTATTTAAATAGCACAGCCAAAATTTATTTACCTTGCGGAAGCATACCACTCATGAGTCGGTTTGATCCCTGTACATTAAGGTTGCCACTCCCAGCATTGGCAGTTAAATTCATGCGAGATGTGATCCCAGGTACGCTTAGACCTCCTGAGGTTATTGTTCTTCCGATACCAGCACTGCCTGTCCCAACCATATTACCTACTGAGCTATTAATACGCGGGCCCATGTTGCCTAATACTGTATTTACTGTCATGCCTCCAGGTACACTACTCCTATTGCCTCCAGTTGCCATGTTGCTAGACATACCAGGTAATGATCCGCCAATTGCATTTGACCCGCTGCTGAAAGCAGGGTTTCCACCAATATTCATGCCTCCTCTGTTTGATACACCAGTATGCCCATGTGGTATCTAAAAGTGATAATGTAGGCAGGAATAGAATTAACAATTCTTCACTTTATGTCTAAAGAGGAAAAAATATATACATCTTACCGAATTATTTTGAGATTTTCTTTTAGATAATTATCAATTGTAAGGATTGATGAATACTCATTTCATTGGTTGTAACTGAGGACTGTGTCAACATCATAATATAAAATATAAAATAAAATAAATGCATTTTATAAGAAAGTCGATTAATAGAATGAACTTAGTGCTTCAGAATCCAAATTACTTCTCCTTTAATAAAACAGAAAAAGGAAATGAAAAAGGTTTATAACTAACCTGAGACATGGCGACAGGAAGATTATTTGATGTGAATCGGCCAGTAGAAATGCTTCCGCCTGGTTGTTGGACACCTGAGGATGGCATGCCACTCATTGCCGCATTCCTTGGTGTCATTGATCCAGCCATATTGGGAAGATTGAAATTTCCATGGATGTTATGCAGGCCTTTTGCAATTAAAAATAAAAGCAACAAAGTGGTCAAGGTTTTTGCTTTAATTATGGTATCATCTCATAGTAAAGGCGAAACAAATATATCAGTCGTAGGGCTTCCTCGACATTTGACAAAACAAAAGTGGCATGAATGCTTTTGATTTCAGGATATAAGTTGTGCAATTATGGAGATGGACAACACGATATAACTTTCTCTAAAAAATGGGAAGAAAATATGATCAGTAGAATATTTTTAAGGTAGAGTAAAAGCACAGCGTTATTCAGACTGCTTTGGAATGGAACAGAAGTTGCCACTACATTAAAACATAGAAAGTGCCTACAGCTTACTATATAAATGGTAGTCCACATCAATATGTGGGCTCATTAGGGAAGTTCCTGTAACTAGTTCTTACACACAAGAAAAAACTTATTCTTCTCACCAGAGTGATGGAAGCTAGGCACATTTGCAGCTTGTGCTGTAAAAGATCCCGTGTACGGCCTTCCAGTTGAATCAGCAATACTGGAGGTGGTTCCATTAAGGTTTGTCTACAAAAGTGGCTATATATTAAACTTTTTACATGGCAATAAAAAAGTACACAGAAAAATTGTAATCTCGCACTCCATGAATTATAAGAAGACATACTTCTCAAATATTACCAAAATCAGTTTAATTATAAAACTTGATCAATGGATATACTATTTTTCTTAAATCATAGCATTTTTTAAATGCCTTAAGCTCGAATCCAGCCTAACAAAAAAATGTTGAAATTGTACTAAAGTGCACACAATTCAATTACAAGATATAATTAGATGTAATATGAAACTATTTTGAACCTTGACCAAAAGGAATTACTCTTTTCTATTGTCTTTTTATTTTAACAGCCAATATAGGAGATAGAGACTTCAAATGCATATCAAAATGATGACAATATCCATAAAACTTAAGAGAATAAAACTTGCTGAGAAATAAGAAGAGTACATTAAGAAGCCCTGACATTATGAAGACGACAAAGAAACCTTAATCAGTAATTATCAATTGCAAACGCAAAATCTCCAACAACACTGCATGGCTTCTCAATTCTTCAAATTCTGAAAATAAAAGAAGAAGGAATAAATTAACAAAAAGTTGTAATCACAAAACTAAGATTATTAATATGATCAAAGTCTGATATTAGTAATATCTTTTGTTACGAAACGGACTTAAGAGCAGCATAAATGCTCAGATAATCAAGAAAGATTTCAAGATGAGTTCCATTTAGAATGATAAACCCCTTTCTGCAATGCAGCAAATGAATCTAATTCTTCCACTGCATACTAATTCATTCAGTGAGCATTCAGATTTCACATTGACTGCATAAAGAAATTCCAAATTCCAATCTATGGATAAATCACACTAAATGGCAAATTCAATAACCTCACTGAGTAGCACAAGATGCAACTTTAGGTCAAAATGGAAGAAAATCAAGAAAATTTAGTAACAGAAAGCTGTGAACTGCAAGCTGCAACAGGAAATAGACTACGCACAAATGGCGATTCTCACTTAGAAGTGCCGGACCACTACGATCTAAACAGCAGCAAAGGTTTAAGATGCTCAAATTCTGATTAGTGAATAGATCTTGAGTTTCTCTAGGGTGCATTCGGCCTTTTAGATTTTTTATTTATTTTGTTTTTAACACGATAGATACTTGGCATTAGCGAGAGGTAGTAGACTATTTTGTCCTCTCCATGCAGGAGACGTCTAAGTACAAACTAGTAATTGTAAATAGCATTTTCCTCATTTATCTCTGCTCCTTATAAACTCACGAGTCACGAATCCAAAAATGATAATATACTAGATCTAACATGTATACATTTATTTGTACCGTTCAATTGATTTGATATGTGATCAGATATCAATTGCTAAACAAAATAATAATATATTTTGATTTTCTATCTAATAAAAAAATGAATTAAATAACATATTTATCTATATTGTCGATAGATTAAGCAATAAATTTTTATTACCTAACATTATTGTGTTTTTTTATTTGCGCACATATCAAGCATGTTTTGCTTAGTTTTACAAAAATGTTAGCACTTTTGGAAAAATAAAGTTCGAATGATCCTTGAATTTTTATGGACTACTTCAACTTATGTTGATGCTTTTTTTATTTAATTATTAATTATAATTATTAAGGTCCGTTAGTGTTCTTGGAATCTTGGTATCAAGCAATTTAAAATTATCGCATGTTCATGAATCATGAGATTTGTATCCTGAGTTATTTTTCCTTGCATCATTTATTCCGTTTTTTTTTACTTCTTGTTTTTCTCTAACAATCATATTCTTAGGGAATAATTTTTTTCTTCGAGCGAAATTTCATTTATTTTCGTTTATTGCATACTTTACTTTTTATGCTTAATGCTTAGAAAAGCGAACCATGTTATGTGCATAAAAAAAATGTGGAGTATTCATTGGGAGAAATATACGAAAATTTCCTAACGATAGTTATCAGGGTTTCATAAATGTTTACATCACCCAGCCACAGATAAGTAGGAGATATGGGCATGACCGTGTAATTGGTAACGGTTCCGATCTTAGCTTTAAATATTAGAAATAATATTTAATTTATTTATTTAATTAAATATAAATTTAATTAATTAATTTAATTTATTATAAATTTAATTAAAATATAAATAATTATTTTATTTAATTAAAAAATGAATAATGAAGTTATAAATTTTTTTTTTAATTAATTTACATTAAAATTATAAATTTTTAAACAACCATTTGATCTGCATCTCGGGTGTCGTCATCTGTATAGCCAATAAAAGACTTGGGAGTTTGTTGTACGAATCTTCCCACGATCCGAAAAGATGTTCGATTGCTCTCTCTCGCCCATTCCAAATCTTGTTATAAGTGGGTACCACATTCGGGTATTCTTTCTCCAATAGAGATTTCACGTCCGGTAAGGAAATATCAACATTTCTCTTTACTGCATTTCTGTCTTCGGCCCTTCTCACGCATGTAGGGGTGTACAAAAAATCGTGAATCCGTTCAACCTACCCGACTCGAACCGTTTTTTACCGGGTTAGCATGATGTTGGGTTGGATACGGGTTCTAAGTTTGATAAATCCGATACTTCGGGTTGGGTTGCGGATTTTGTACTAGTAAACCCGTGTATAGTCCAACCCACCCGTTTATCATTATTTATTCCTCTTTGTCTCACTTTTTCTCATGTCCTTACTCAAATATTTCTTATTTCATGAAGTTTCGATGTCCTCCATAGGCATGCATGTCATCTATTCCTCTCACAATGACTCAAAAGTTGAAAGATGATTCAAATGCGTCTCTAATTTGTCTCGAACTAAATTGTAATAGCCACAAAATGATTTTTATATGTATTAAATAAATTTATATTTAATTAAATTAATTAAATTTATATTTAATTAAATTAATAAATTAATTAAATTTATATTTAATTAAATAAATTAATTAAATATTATTTTTAAATATTATTTCTAATATTTAAAGCTAAGATCGGAATCCGAGATTCCGATCTTAGCTAAGATCGGTATCCGGAATTCCGTAATTGTGGTCGGAATCTCAGATTCCTGTGATACTATTTTAAAAAATATTATTATATTGATATTATTTTTAATATATAATATTAATTTAATATTATTTTTAAACTTTTCGGGGGATTGTATCGAGACCCAATTTGTTGAAAGTTATACTTGGGCTGAAATGGGCCTTGACAGGCCATGAATTTTGTTTTAATTAGTTTCCAGCCTATAACCGAAGTGCCGGAGAATCTTTTTTTGAGCATTTTAAGCTCTAAAATTCGAGCAAAGTTACCTACGTGGAAAGGAAAAATGCTCTCCCTTAACGGTAGATTAATTTTTCTGAATTCAGTTTTGTCTGCTCTAGCTTTGTATATTTTCTTAGACTTTAAATGTCCTAAATGGGTAATTGCTTCAATAGATAGAATCAAAAGGTCTTTCCTTTGGTGATAATAAATTCGAATATGCTCTTGTCAATTGGAAAAACATTACCCTCAAGAAGAAACATAGAGGATGTGGAATTATGGATTTGGTTGACATGAATATGTCCCTTTTATGCAAATGGGGGTGGAGGTTTATCTCTTCAAATCATAAAGGGCTTTGGAAGGAGTTGATTTTGGCAAAATACGACATAAAATCAAGGACTGGAATGTCCCCTTTCTGGACAAATATTAACACACTCTCTACCATTCTTAGGATAGCTTATAGTGCTAAAGTTGGTAATGGTAAGTCCATTAATTTTTGGTTTGACAAATGGGCTTGAAATTTGTCATTTTATAAACTCTTTTTCTGTACTCTTTGCTAAATGTAAGAGGGAAAAATTTCTCCTAGAAGTGTGGGAGAAACAATAAAATTAATCTTCCACTTAGAAGAGGAGTTACTAGAGAAATGAGGAAAGAGAAATTAGACTTATTGAATATTCTTAGGACTATCAATTTTTCTAAAGAAGATGATATTTTTTCTTGGCATTAGGATCCTGGTGGCTTCTCAGTTTCTTCAGTGTATACTTTTCTTAATTTCAAGGGTGTGTCAATTAGGAAACATGACACAATTTGGCCTATTAAGATTCTTTTAAAATGTAAATTTTTTATTTGGCTTGCAGTTTTTAGTAGAATTCTTACAAAAGACAAATCTTTTACAAGAGGATGGGATGGGGATGCTGGTTGTGTTTTTTGCGGGGCCCAAGAGTCAGTGGACCACTTTTTCCTCCATTGTCCCCATATTTCTGGTTTTTGGAACTTCTTTAATTTGTTTAGAACTAATGGAACCCCTTTGCATTTTAATTCTCTTGCCTTAGTCTGGGATCAATGTGTTTCTTTGCACAATGTAGATAGAACTAATACAATTACTGTTTTAACTGCTGCTCTTTGGACTATTTGAATCGAAAGGAATAATGCTATTTTTCAGGGTGCTGCCATTAAATCCCCTTTTAATACTTGTATTGCGATTTTGGCTCTCTTTCATTTTTGGACAGGTGGGCCAGCTGCATTTGCTGAGCAGCTAAGGAATGTGCAGGTCATTGTTGACCAGCTAAGGTAGCTCTCATCAGACTGGAACTATCGAAAGAGTGGACAACACTTTTGCTGATGGTGAAGACCTAGGGAATAAATTTTGTTTAGAGTTGAATGTTTCGTTAATATCTGTTGCAACTAGTTTGTACCAGCGTTTTTAGACTAGTTAGTTTTAGTTTTTCTTGCCACTGGTTTGTACCAGTTTATTGCCACTGGTTCGTACTAGTTTTATGGCCAAGTTTTTATTTCTTCTCGGCTCAGTTTTTCTGATGCCTTTTATTGTAATAACTATTTTTGCTTAAGTAATAGTCTCTAGGATTTTCTGCTTGGGAATCTGTTCGACCAAAAAAAAAAAAAAGTCGGATAAAAACAGTAGGTTGTGATTCTTGTGAACCTGGTATATATATCATGCTAATATGGAAATTCTATATGTGGAGACAGCTTGAAAGTGTGTTTTAAAATGGCGCGTCTGATGCATAAATATGGGTTGTCCTGATAGAAGTGGATAAGTACATGGTTTGTTTTTAAATGGGAGGTCAGAACAGGCGGCTTACTTTTACGAAGAGATGAAAAGTAAAGTGACTCAAGCCTGAGCCGAATACAGATATAAGCTTTTTTTTTTCTTTTAGTTTTCTCAAGAGCTGCCTGCCGGTCTACTTTAAGAGCAATTTCTAGATCCAAATGGTTTGTCATAAATGATAAAAAATGATTTCCTTTTGTCGGTAAATTTTTGCTAAGGTAGTCTTGTGACAAGACTCTATTATTGTCTACTCCTTTTTGTGGCTTGGGAAGTGAGTTTTAAATTGAAATTTTGAACTTATTACATATAATCAGATTGCAATAACAACCAAAAAGATGAAAGTAACCTGTTAGTTTCTTATCAAAATATGCTGACTAAAATGCGTGCTGGTACATATATTCTCAGCTCATGATAGGAAAATACATCCGACCCAAATTTTTGCTCATTATTCATGTTGCTTAATCAATATACACATAACTTTAATACGGGCTGCCTACTCATATGTCCCTGTCGTTTCGGACCAATAATGGGGCAAACTTTAATTAACAACGAGATTCATACCTACACCGTCCATTTGTTAGCTTTCTATTTCTCACACCTAACAATCACATCAGTATTCTTCCATCTAATACTTATGTTTTTCTTCACATGTGCACATGCTTTTGCATTTTCTCTAGTCGTTTAGATAAGTGCATACACTGCCATATTGGATATCTTCAATGGGCAGCAGTTGAAGACAGGCAGGAATCAATAAACCCAAGTTCCATCAAATAGTCATGAATCAACTATATTAACACAAAAGCATACTAAGTATCTAAACCAGCCTATCTGTTATGATAGACTCATACCAGTTTTACTACCATAGAACCCATGAATTAAACAAAAGAATCCTACAAATACTAAAAGCTATAATATTCGAAGCTAATGTACTTTTGTTCCTATCCTTGATTTGCTCCTTATATACAGCTTCAAGTCCACCTTCAAAAAGGTATTTGGTTAAACTTCATCTGAGGAGAACTAAGAGTTGAGAAGTAAAACTCCTGACCTGGCACCTCTATTGAAGAAGGTGCCACTGCCGTAGAGCTGAAATTTCCATAAGAGGTTTGCAAATCATCCAGATTCAAGCCAGTGAACCATTCATTATCCTCTTTTATTCGGTGCTCAAAGTTGTTTCCTTTCAAAGCTTGCATTCCACCATTATGTGGTTGCGTGAGTTGCATCTGATTGGTTGGATAAGCTGTGAAACGGGCCATGCTGTTGTAGTCAGGGAAGGTGTTGTCTACCACATTATCTATCTCGGACTCATGAAAGCTGTCTGTTTCTCCATAAGAATCAACTGGTCCACCGAATGATCCCTCATCTGTAACTGTTGTTACTGGTACTTTCTGTTCTGGCAAGTTGGACTTCTGATCTTGGATCTTTTCCCAACTGTTCTTTTTGTTGTATAAGCGGCACAAGACCCATTCATCCAACTGTAGTAGATAAAAAAAATTCTAATGTTAGCTAGTCATTTTTAATCAGAAAGCTTTTACATCAAGCAACATACTCTGGATTTTCCAATAGCATTTAATTGACTTCTAACTTTTCCCAAATTTGATATGGTCTGTGTCAAAATAAAATTGAACCAGAAGCTTATTCCATCAAAAATTGAAATGGTCTTTTGTTCTTTCTTTTTGGGATTTTCGTAAAGCCATGTTGAGGTAAAACCACTAAAACACCAGTAAGATTAATACTCAGTACGACATTTACTGAGAGGCATCAATTACACATGTGAAATTATTGCTGGCATTTTCAATCAGATGGCTTACACAACCCTACTTAAAACTGAATGCACTAAATAGAGGTATCATTCTGAAAAATAACATACCCTTTGATTTCCTTTCTTGCTAGAGGAACGGTGATCGACAGCCAGCCGGTACTCATGCATGATCCAGTCAGTTTTGATACCTCTTGGGGCTTTCCCAGCATAAAACACCAGTGCCTTCTTTATACCGACCGCTCTGGCACCCCCTTTAGGCACCACAGGCTTATCTGCCCCAGTAGCCTTCCAATAGCCACGACCAGCCGCTCTGTTCGGCCTCGACCCATTTGGGTACTTTCGGTCACGAGGTGTAAAGAAGTACCACTCTTTCTGTCCAAACAATGCCTTCTCTGCTCATTACACAAAACAGATTCACAATTAGCTTATAAGCAAAGCTAAACAGTAAAATTACAACACTTAAAAACTGCTACTATCAACTATTTTGTTCCAATTTCATCCTCTAATGAACTCTCTAATTTTAACTCACTGACAAAAATATCAAGCTAAAAAAAACCCAAAAGAAAAAAAAAACAATCTCAAACCTGGCAAATCCCAAGGATCGAACTTGTACAAATCGATCTCAGCAATGATCGGAACAGGGAGCTTCTGGCCGCCGATCCTGCGACACAAGTAGTGCACAACGAGCTCCTCATCTGTCGGGTGGAACCTGAAACCGGGAGGCAAGTTCAGCTCCGCCTCGGCATCTCTCCTCGCCATTTCTCCGAATTCAAACTTCGCAACTCTCGTCTTGTTGTTAGTATGTATAGAATAGTCGCCTTTCTAATCTTCTTCTTTCCAAGTTCCAACTTATCGGGTGAGGTCGGAGTTATTTATATAGGGATTGTAACTTGTAAGGGAGAGGAGCTGAGGTGGGCCCGAGAGATTGGGAGAAGCGGGTTCGTGCGAAGTTTCGGCGTGGAAAAGAGTTGGACCTTTTGACATGGACGGATGGACATGAGCCGACGGAGAATAGTATTTTTGTGTATGGGCTGCGGTGTTTATATTAATATAAACACATTGTGATTGTGATTGTGATTGTGGCCTGGTTAATTTAGTATTTTATTCCTGTCGTTTGTTTTTATTTGGAGAATATTATTATACATAATACACCTGTGCGGTTCTGAATAAGGTGGCTTTGAAAATATTTTGGAACTTGGAACGACTATTTGTTCAGATATATTTTAGTTAGGGTAATTTTGTCAATGATGATATTTTTTTTACACAATTCAAATCTAAATTCTTCGTTCAAAGAAAGTAGTTCTGAATCTATGTAAATGATTATTCATAACAGAATTATCCTTTTAATTATATCTATTTTGAAAAAATAATTTTGAATTATTTTGTTCTTATAATATAACGACTTAAAAGAATATTTTATTGTGCGGATGCTAATTAAAATATTCTTTGTAAAATTATGGATGTGGAGCTCACACATGTATAGTTATATGGTATGTGGAGGGATGAGTGGATTGACAAAGATTGTTTAGTGGGACTTCATGTCTGGATAATGGCGGAACAAATGCATTTTTTACAAAAATTTATTACTGCTGTCCCAATTATAAAATCTGGAATCATGGGAATTATTCGGCGCCTGTTTAATTTAACACGTGCGCAGTCATGAGAAACATTGAACCTATCCTTGGCTGGCTGAGGTGCAGCCAGAGCAGAGCTGACGTGTTACCTTAAAGAGCTAACGAAACATGTGAGGTAAGTGCCGACGTAAATTTGGGTTTCTTTTTATTTTTTCAAAATCCCAGCAATATTGGAATTATTCAATAATTTAGTCCTACATCTTTACTTATCTCATGTTTTGGTAGTTTCCTTTACCAAATCCTAAAAATAATTAAATTATTCAAATATGTACCGAATATTTGGCCATTTTTGTTTTTGTAATGAAAGCTTTGTTGGAATTATTTAATTAAAATTATGTATTCCTTGATATTTGCTTTTTTTTATTTATCTAAGTAGGAAAAGGTCTTCAGAAATTCTCCATTGTACATTATTTAATGATGGTAACTTGTTAGTATTATAAAGTATGTCATGCGAAGTTACAATTTCAATTAAACTAATCAACTTGTTATATTAAATTATCTTATTATCAAACTAGCTCAATGAAAATCAGGGTTGCTTGTTAAATTGCTAGTAGCTGTAATAGCTGACAATATTATTTTTTAATGGATAACAGAGGACAACCAATTTGGCTCAAATAAAAAAAAAAAGAAGTATAACACCAAATGTGCTGTTACAACTTTAAGGACCAGAAGAGAAATTGAGTAATACTTCAAGATCCAGTTATGGAAATTACTCAAGATTTTTAATGATGAATTATTCATTTCTTATAATGTAATAAATAAACATTTGAAAATTTCAATTGAAAAAATATTTATTAGCTTTTATGTTTACTACTTTCGGGGTACGCGCGCCGTGGTGCCTTGGCAAAGTAAAAATTGATCAGTATTTTAATTTCAAATTTCAATTTTTAAATCCGAAGAGTCAATCTAGCTTGTTTAATATAATTTATACATTCTTTTCGAAAAAAATATATAATTTATAAATGGAGACTTTGTTGACAAGTATTGCTATTTTGGATGGTTCACTATTTTTGGAATCCATGGACTTCCTTAATTTCCAAGTTTCTATACATGTAAGTAAAAAAAAGGGTGTTATTTAAAAATATTAACCGCAAAATTGTTTCATAAAAATTTTCAAGCTAATTTGCTGCAATGTTCAGAGTTACATAATAAATCATTAATCATATGTCTAGTATCTACTGTAGACCTGTAGTGCTTGCTATATCAAACGAATTATAGGTAGTCCGTGACAATGATGAGAATTTTGCATCTTTTCTACATGGTTTTATAAGCAACGAAAGACATTTATAAGAAATTTGTAGTTCTTAACTTCTTATGGCATGAAACTTCATGTGCAAAACTCGTATATCTCATCTGTGGGCTTATGAACATAAAAAAAAGCTACCGCAATGAAAAATTAAACAATTACTATTTACTAAGCACTCATTTTTTACTTGTTACTGTCGCTCTTCCTTGGCCGCGAAGGAGTCTAGCTGTGCTGAGTGCTGAGTGCTGACCGCCTTTATACCGGCAGCTTGTTGAATTCCAAACGAGTCAATAACCTTTCTATTGATCAATCAGAAGTTTTTTCCTGTAACGGGTCATATATCATGATATAAATTACCCGCTACACGAGAAATATACAGAAGACTATAAAAAAATGGCGGAGCTTGGTCGCTGGAGGCTGGACAGGTGGCTGGGCCAAATTAAATGGGCAAATAACAAATGTTTGGTCTTGCTCACGTGTTGGAAAGCGACTTTAGCACTGTTTTCTCTGACTTGTCAGTTGTCACGGGAAACTGGAGAGACATGTGGCGGATCGGAGATGTTATTTCGCGATACAGTGCTACTAAGTCTAAAAGACTTTTCATTTCTAAGACTGCAATTTTCACTTTATTATAATAATAAAATGGTTGTTTTTCTTTATTTAAAAATTTAAAAAATATCCATAAGTCAAATTTTCACATCTTGGTGGCTGATAATATTTTCTAATTATTTAAAACATGGAGAACCACATCTAACAACACTATATATGTGTTCACTGACGAATATCCTATTCCTATCATAGTATCATGTGAATGTTTTGGATGTTTGAAAGCCGACTTCAGCTGGAATTTGTGAAAATATGGCTAGTTCTTTAATTACTAAAAGATAAAAAAAAAAACAATTAGGGGTGTCAGATAGTTAGGTTTTAAAACAGCTTAATACGGCCTAAATCATATTTAGTCTCGGTCTTTTAGAGTTATATATGTGAAAAGCGCATCTCAAATAGTCATCAAAATGGGATCAAAATTATTTTCAGACAGATTTTGGACATTGATGTTATTGGCTTAGTCTCACTTTCTAAACAAAAGTCAACATTCGACCACATAACCTTTGACCTTATATTTATATTTTTAGTTCAATTTATCCACATGTTTGATCGTACGTGCTTTTCACTTTTATATTTATGTTCATATCAAACATGCATACAATACAAGCTTAGGAGTAGGTAATGACATATGGATACTGAATACACACATAAAAGCTCTACGTACAAGTATCGACTTTTGTATAAATAAAATATTGACAACTATACTTATTTGATAAAATCGCCAAAAGGAACAACTATAATTATATAAAAATAAAAACCTAAGATTACTGATATATTTTATTATAGTTTAGATATGTTCTGTATTAAATTTAGTGCAATTTGAGATTTTTCATTTTTTGGTTAAATTACTTAGCAAACCGGTACCCGAGGAGACGGACCTTAATTTTACAGGCTATTATGTTTACATTTTTAAGCCACCTCGATGGATGTCTAATTTGTTCTCAAATTGCATCAAATATGATATGTAGCTTATCTAAATAAAAGGATATATATATGCAATTTTACTTACATGTATTAGTTAATTTTTTTATATAGAATTGTACCAGTATATTATGCAGAACATTGATTGATTAATGTTTTAACTTCAAATCTATTTGAAGATTAAAGGTTGATACAAGCAGGGGAGTAGCTAGGAATTTATGTTAACATGGCCCATTTTTTTTGCTTAAAATATATGTAAGACATAACGTCTAATATAAACATAATATAATACTAATTTTTCAAATAAATAATTCTAAAATAATATAACTTAAAAAATTATGAGAAATTAAATATATCTATAACAACAACACAAGATCCAAAATAATATATCCAATATCCAAAATGATAATTCAAGTTAATATTAAATAATAAAAATATAATAATTCCCATTAATTTTTGTTTTTTTAATAATTTTTCATAATAGATTCATTAGGAATCTTTTTGAACACCTCTCATTCTATATATTTTTATACTACAAGCAGGGGCGTAGCATGGATTTTGTGTCAGCAGGGTCCATGAAATTTTTTTGTTGAAAACATATGTATGACAAAACATCCAATATAAACATTTTATAATAATAATTTTTAAATAAACAACTCTAAAATAATGTAACATAGAAAAATTCACGAGAAACAAAAAATATTATAATAACAACATAAGATCTAAAAATAATATATCCAATATATAAGATAATAATTCAAGAGTCAAGATAATAAAAAAAATACAACAATTCCCTATTATTTTTATTTTCTTATAATTGTCCATTATAGGTTTATTAGGAATCTCATTGAACACTACTTTTTCTTTGTTATAGATATATAAAGATAAAAGGTGTAGGGAGGAATTCGATCACTGTTCAAACCACAGTATTTTAAATTTTCTGTTGCACTAGAATTTTTTTTTATAGTAACGGTATTTAGGATTTTACGTGGCAGTTTTTTTTTATAAAATATTAGAATAGTATTTTTTATCTTCTGTGGTAGTTTTTGTTTATAATGTCCTAAAGTTCACAAAATATTATATATTGATGAATTGAGCTAGTATATATAATATGCTACAAATAATCATTCATCCAAACATCTCCCATTCTATTTTAAGTTTTATCTTAACAAGATTCATTGCAGAGAAAAAAAGAAGGTGATTCATCATGAACGAATGCTACCCGGGTCCATATACGATTTTTTAGAAGTTGTTATGTAATTCAAATCAAATACGACATATCCACCTGAGCCCTTCAAATTTCTGAAATGGTTCCCTGACTTTTAGTGATTTTTTTCTTATTTACAAACAAGTGCAATGTCAAATATATATTTATTTCAGGTGTCTCTGGACCCATTAAATATTATTTATCTTAGCTTACAAGACAATCATTCATCTTGTTCTAAATTTTGTCTTAATATAAGTTTCATTGCGAAGGAAGGAAGAAGGCGATTCGCCACGAATGAATACAATCTGGGTTCTTATGCGAATTTTTAGGAGTCGCTATGCATTTCAAATCAAACATTACTGTCCACCTGAGTCCTTTAAATTTTTTAGATGGATTCCTACTTTTATTTTTTATACTTATTAACAAACTATTGCTATATCTCAAAGTAAAATGTTTTTTTTTTGAGGAGGGTCAAAAGCTATGCAGCTTCGCCCCCGGATACAAGTCGCTTAATGAGTTGTATTTTGTTGACGAGTAAATATTTATATGCTATTTAATTAGAATTTATGCTGGTAGATATGCATTTCTATATACTACCTTTGAAATTTTTCATATTACCATAAATAAAAGAACTGAGAATTTTCGCCTAAGTGCCACCAATGTCACCTACACCTGTACGGCTGTACCTAAACAGAGACAAGAGTTATGTGCTTATTATGTTCGAGGCGAGGTAACAATTAAGTAGGTGTTAGCTAAAATTCAGAAGTGGAGGCAGCAAATTTTTTTAAATAGACGTTGGTATTCTGAGTATAGAAATTATATGCTGCAATTGCAAATTAATTTTATCGTGATTATACATATGCTGAGAAAAATTCAACGAAAGGAAAAAGACTTGAAAGGCAACTGAGCGCTAAATTTGGAGATATTTATTATTTTGTGGAGCAAATTCTTAACAAGTGAGCAGCTCTTAAAAAAGAAGTATCGCGACTTTCATCTGAAAAATACCCCAAGTATATGTTTGTATATATTAGGAATTCGCATGTAGAGGTTCTTGCTGTAAGATATTTTATTGTAAGCTCCAAAATATATTTAAAAAAAAAACAGAAATCAATCTCCTTTATGTCCGACCGTTTATATTTTATGAACATACCTTTTTGTCATGATTGTTCATTGTTGTTTCTTTTATCCTAATTTGGCAGTTCGTGAATGCCAAATGCTCCTATTTTGTCCCCTGAAATTTTTAGGGTGCATTTTTTTTTTTAAAGATATGCTCCACAGCGAGTGTCAAGCGTTAAAAAAATAAAATAAAAAAATAGTGCGCATGCATTTAACTTTCTTTCGGAAAAGGTGGGCCGCAATTTTATCAGACAACCTCAGGCATTGTATTGCATGCGCCTAAAAAAACATTTTTGGTGTGTTTGTGTATTGATATTGTGCATCCTATGTTTCTGATAAGTCAGCATGCATCTTTCAATGTGTCGGTGGATCCAAACCTTCTAGAATTTAAATTAGGAGTACATCAACCTGATAAATCTGATTTGGTCTATATTTTTAATCTAATTTATTAATGCTAATACTAATATAAAATAACTTCAATTAACTATAATAGTAACAAATTTTCTAAATAGAATTTTTTACCATTTTGACGATGAACTGACGAATTAAACAGACCGATCATGACAAAACTTTAGGAATATTGTCACTATATAAACAAATTATTATCCACGAAGTTTATGAGTAATATTTGAATTATTCACAAATTTAATTTTATTTCCTTTCTAAAACATCAATGTTTGATATATTATTTGCATTAGGGAAAAAGAAGTTATACACGTATTCACGAATCATGAATTAATTTTAGATTTCGCTGTTATTTTAGAATTCCAAACCCAGTATTAAATTCATAACTCATACCACGCTTTCAATACCATTGAAGTCATAATTTCGTAAATTCAATTTATAAATACCATTGAAAAATTAAATTGGAATGCAGAAGCATTAGTAACATCATTGATAAGTGATAACTTATGAAGACGAAATCAGAGTTAACAAGATAAGTCAATAGCATATATAAATGACGTTCTTAATCTGAAAAATAATATTTTTTTTTTGAGGGTCGGGTGGCAAAATACCATACCGACAAATTTTATTAAATAAAATAGAATATTTACAAAACAAAAATAAGAAGAAGAAAAAACTACAGCCTATACAAATCTAAAAAAATAAAAATAATTAAAACTAGCTAGGCATGTTTCATCCAGGAGTGTACACATGCAATAATTTCTTTAAGCAAAAACTCTGGAGCAGTGGAGCAGTCAGAGAAAATACGTCTGTTGCGTGCCTTCCAGATTAACCAAGATGTAGCAGCCCAGATGGTGTCCCACATTAGAAAATGAGGAGTTCTGTGTGAGAGCCAGAAATCACCTAAATCAAGTGTGAGGTTGAGTAGAGGAAGACTGAAACGAGTTTGCACTAAAGACCAGACAGAAATCGCAAACTGACATTGTAGAAAAAGGTGTGCAGATGTTTCCAAGGATGTGCTTGTACAGTTTGGACAGGTAATACCAGAAGGCCAACCCCTTAGGATAAGGTTTTGTTGTGTCAATAATCGATCTTGTAACAGCAACCATAGAAAGATTCTGACTTTTGGAGGTGATTTTAACTTCCACAAGTACGAGTGGTACTCTGAGAGGACACCAGTATTGGAAAGTATGCTGTAAGTACTGGCAGAGGAGAAAAGTCCAGTGGAAGTCCAACGCCAAAACGGTTCGGAGAATCCATTTTGGGGAATAGAAGAGAATTTAAAAAAAGGGCCATTTTGGAGGATGTCTGCTAAGCCATAAGAGACATCACATGTTAGTAAGTCGTCTACTTCCAAGGAACCATAGAGACGTTGAACAGTTGATGACCAAACCGAATTTGGATCATGCTTAAGTTTCCAGAGCCACTTCAGTAGTAAAGCTTGATTCTGTCGGCGAAGATCAAGAATTCCCAAACCTCCATTGGATTTCGGTAAACAACATTTTGCCCAATTAACAAGACAATGTCCTCCAAGGCATTTATCTTTTCCTTTCCAAAAGAATCTTCTTCTGATCCCTTCCAACTGCTTTATGAGCCATGGAGGCAGTTTCAAAGCTTGCATGAAGTGTAGGGGTAAGGCAGTGAGTACGGACTTAACTAAAGTAAGGCGACCCCCTAAGGATAGGAACCGGGATTTCCAGCCATCAAGTTTGCGTTGAAATGCAGTTATCAGAGGTTGAAAGTGGATCTTTTTCGGACGACGGATAGATAAAGGTAAACCTAAATAAGTTATAGGTAGTTCCTTTGATTGACAACAAAGAATGGAAGCGATAATGGAATGATAAGATTCATGAATGGATATTGGGACAAAGAGACACTTTGAATTATTTACGCGGAGACCCGAAAGTATTGCAAAGTTAGTGAGAACCTCTGAGACTACAAGCAAGGAATGTGAATCAGCCTCCATTAGAATGATTGTGTCGTCCGCATATTGCAGAGCTCGAGGAGGAATAAGGATAGATCCTGAGATGAGTGGGGAGGCATTATTGAAAAAGGATTGAAGAGCGTCTGTGATGATGATAAATAGTAGCGGGGACAAAGGATCGCCCTGTCGAAGTCCTCTTTTGTGCATAAAAAAGGCCGAGAATTCACCATTGACTTTGACAGCAGACGACGAAGATCTGAGAATCTGAAGAATCCAAGAAATCCACAACGGAGGGAAACCCCTTTCAACCAGGATATTTGTCAAGAAGGTCCAGGATACCGTGTCAAAAGCCTTTGCAAAATCAATCTTGTACAGGATTGCAGGTATCTTATTTTTTTTCCAGAAGGAGATGACCTCCCTAGTAACCATGTAAGATTCCATGATAGTCCGACCTTTTGTAAAAGCAGTTTGAAGGGGGCTCACGAGATCCACCATAAAAGGTTGAAGCCGGTTTGCTAGAACTTTAGTGACGATTTTGACAAAAGAATTGATGACACTTATGGGTCTATAGTCAGATATCTCTGTACAAGATTCTTTTTTCGGGACTAAGGAAATGTTTGCCTTGTTTAGCAAAGACAAGTCTAGATTGCAGTTCTGAAAAGCTATAATGGCACGCATCACATCCGATTTTATGATCTCCCAAAATTTCTTAAAGAAATCAATTGGGAAACCATCAGGACCGGAAGCTTTACCAGATGGAAGGTGATTGATAGCTTGAAGAACTTCAGACTCAGAGAAAGGGATTCCTAAGGCCGAAAGATCGATTGGAGTCCCAAGTTTCCCAGATAGATTGTAAGGCGGTGGTTGTGGTGGACTGGCTCCCAAGATTGAGGAAAAGTGATTAAGAAAAGCCAATTCTAATTCCGTTTGAGATGAGAGAGTATTTCCATCTAGGCAAACGGAATTAATAGTATTGAATAATCGTCTAGAAGAGGCAACGGCGTGGAAAAACTTGGTATTTTTATCCCCAAGTTTTAACCAAGTAACACCACTTCTTTGTTTCCATTTCTCTTCCTGATTCTGGATTAAGGAAAAGGCATGTTCTCTAAGGGAGATTCTGAAAGAGAACTCCGATAAAGACAAAGTTCTAGATTCCTCCAGCAAATCAAGAAACCGTATAACAAGTTTCGTTCTTTTCAAGAAGGTGTTGCTGTTAGAGAATTTCTCATTAGCCCACTTGGAAAGTGCCAAACGAACCGCCTTGAATTTAGAAGTGAGGTTTATGGCCGGATTAGGGTGGTTGGAGGTTCCTAACCAAGCATTAGATACCACTTGAGTTACGTCTGTTGCACGTAGCCAGAAAGTTTCGAGTTTGAAGGGTCTCTTCCTATTTCTACGGGGTGGAAGTAAAGAAAGAAGGAGAGGAGCATGGTCCGAAGTTGTTGCTGGTAGGTCAGAGAAATAAATTTCCAAAGGAAGAGTCAGCCAGTCAGGAGAGAGAAAGGATCTGTCGATACGCGAAAAGCAAGGAGAAGGACGTTTGTTCGACCAAGTGTACTGACGACCAATCAAAGGAACTTCAAAGAGGTTGACATTAGCAATGAAAGAATTGAAACGACCTATTGTAGAAAGATTTCTAGGCCCGCCTGTTGAGTCTAAAACATCACGAATTAAATTGAAATCCCCTAGTAGAATCCAAGGAAGAGCCGAAAAAGTTCTAATAGAAGAGAGTTCATCAAGAAAAGAATGTTTGAGTCGATCATCGATAGGACCGTAAACAACGGTTATCATGAATGAGAAGAGGCCGATCTTAAGAATAGCCGTACAAGAAAAGTTAAGATTATAGACGTTTAGGCAAGTAAAGATGTCAGACCAGACTAAAAGGATACCTCCTTTAGAGCCATTAGCATCAAGTGCCGTAAAAGAATTGAAACGAAAAGAGCAAACAGTACGGACTCTAAAAAAATCACAGAAAGACCACTTAGTTTCTTGAAGACAAATAATATTACATCCACAATCATTGATTGTCTCTTTTATAACAGAACATTTTTTAGGATCAGACAATCCACGAACATTCCAGCATAAAGATTTAATTAAAGGTAACATGATAACAAATAAAAAGGGACTAGCTAGCTAAAAGGCTAACATTATTGAATCAACAAAAAAAACCAGAAAAAACATAATAAAAGAAAAGACTAGGAGGTCAAGTTCTTAACCCGACCTTCAACCAAATCGAGGTTAGGATCAGTGCAAGGCAGAAGGCCACAATATCCCTTTAGAGATTGTTGTTCTTCCTTAGTCAGAGAAGCAGTTGACATAATAGAGCGTTTAAGACCAGCCTCTTTGAAAAATAATATTATTTATGCAATAGAACTATTGATATAGTAAAACTTTTCAAAGCTCGTTTAAATTATGAAATTAAGATTTAACATTTAAATATATTAAGCACTATCAGGTCACGTTTTTCGGATGAAAGATATATTTTTGTCGTTCAACTTTTTTTTAAAATTAAAGGTGCATGCCGAACTTTTAGACTGGTATGTTTTTTTTTAAATCAAATACCTAATATTATTATTTATCCGATTTGCTAAAACCTAATCCATACTAGTCAAATAAAATTTAAATTTGGTTTTCTGTGTTAAACCAGCTGGCATCAGACAGATTGGTCAGACTATACTCCCTATATTTTCATCCTAGTTAATGTCAATTAATATTCGAACTATTTCGACAAAACATGTTGTTTTTTATGAAATAGAAAAGATATTCAAGCTAACTTTTACATCGTAGCACATTGCCTTAGCTGTTGTTTTCTTTGCCACTGCCAGCCTAATTTAATCAGCCATTTAGCGTGCCTAAAAGAATCTCGTATTTATCTGTCAATAAAAAAAAAAGAAAAATGTGCCACTTCATTAAGGATCTTTTGTCCCTCGACCTTGTGGCCTGTATGTCAACAACGCAAGGAGCAAAGAAATGAAGCATAAAAAAGATTATTTTAAAAGGTAAATTCTGTTATTGATGATATTTTCTATATGGACTGAAATATAGACAATTCATTAGAATGATGAACGGCACTCATTAGGGTTTGAATGGGCATTGAAAAACTCATCAATAACATAATCTCTTAGGCTCCGTTTGGATAGGTGTGGGAAGAAGGAAAGAAGGGAAGAAGTGGGAAGAAGTATTGGGATGTGTGTAACTTTGTAAAGAGTTTGGATTGTTTATAATTTTTTTTCTTCTTCTTCTTTCTTCCAACGATCCAAACGCACCCTTACAAAAGAAAATGCCGGATAAAAGTTTTGATAACAAGAAGAAATTATTTTAATGTGTTCATCTTAAATTGAACACAATCTGATTTTAAAATTAGAGGCAAATATACTGATATGATATATAGAGATAGACTATTGTCCTTTGGATAGGACAGAGCAGTTTTCCTATTCAGTTTTATTATACCATTGGATGTCGTTAAAATTGGTGCACAGATCTAAATCTGTGGCTCGGATTTAGGCGCTATGGAGAAGAAACGAGTTAATTTCCTCCGTTATCTTCCGATCTCCTCCGTTACTCTCTTCCCTCTAGCCTTGTGCCCTTGTTCGAGCCTCGTTCGAATCATCCTCTCTGCTCTCTTCCATCTCGTACAACAAAGTCTAGAGAAAACCAGAGATTGCCCAACTCTTCTCAAGTCACCTCAGTCGTTGCTCTCTCTCCGCCTTCTACCTTCAGTGGTTGGTCGTGACGCTTCCGCCTCAGCACCTCTAACACACGTCTCTCTCCTCCTCGGGTAAACCGTAGAAGCTCGATCCAAGTAATCACTACCTTTATCCTTTAACTATAAGCCATAATTTTGCTGTCCTTTTTATTTTAAGGTTAATTTGTTCGCTAATTTTTTTGCTATTATGGTTTATTTGGTTCAATTTATTTCCTAATTTTGCTTTTTTTTTTAATTTGGTTTAAACCAGTATAGAATCCAAACTAAGTTGTCATTTTGTATCGAGCTTTGAGGAGTAAATTACATATACACTCCATGAATTTTTTTCACAAAATATTTAAGTTGAATTTTAAAATTAATTCGGATCTATTTTCATTCCCTTTTATACACATATCAGACCTAATGTGAAGGTCTGTTTCTGATTATGTTTTTGGTTTTTGGCTTGAACCCTTTTAGTTATATTATTCCTTGCTTTTTTGTGTTCTTTTAAAAAAAATATATTATAACATGGAGAAGTAAGGATTCTGGTGCATGGGTCTGATGCATGGGTTGTGATTATTTGTTTGTGTATAATAACATCGGCTGCCCATTTTGATATTTGCTCCCTTTAGTGATTACTTATTTGTAATTGTTGATTGCTGCCTATTTTTTTTGGTTCAAGGATACTGGTATTAACACAAATATAAAATTTCAAGGGTATATAACATCGGCTGTACCAAATATCGATAAATAAAAGGTACTGGTAAACTTATTAGTGGGTATATAATTAGCTTTATGCCTTTTCTTTTTCAATCATTGTCTAGATCTCCTTCAATTAATCCTCATGTGGAAGGTTTAAATGTGAGCAATGGTATTTTTCAGCAACCTAGTGGCTCAGGAACTGGATCTATTTTTCTTATTTGCTTTATATTTATTTCTCTCAAGGACGGGTGAACAATCAGAACTGAGCAACACCTTAGACAAGTCAGCACAGTGCAGACTAATGACGAAGATGAGGATTTGCTGAGAGATCCTCAAAATGTAATGGGTGTTAGATTGTGTTATTAGAATGTAATGTGTGTTGTGTTTAATGAAGATTCTAATGCTGTGTTATTGGAATGCTTAATGGATGTGTTATTAGAATGTGAGCACAATGGATGTTGCATGTAATCATTTTCTCGCTACTTTTTAACTTATTTATACAATGGATTTGCTTTCTTATGTTTAATCATTGTGTTATTGGAAAATTAATATGGATAATAAGTTGATCACCTCATATAATGAGTCTGTACCTCATACACGAGAGTAAGAGACTGTATATGCTTGTACAAAATTAATAGGCATATCATAGTACAAAACGCAACTTCCATATCATATTACTGAACCAGTAACCGTACCTTGATTGAGGTAATTAAAATCATATTACTGGACCTGTAAGTTCCATATCATATCCCTAAGTTTTCTTCAGCTGAAAAAAAAACAATTGTAAAACAGAAACAATGGTAATTTAAAACCAGCATAAATGTTAAAAGCATAACTGTAAAACAAAAATTTCAATGGATCCAGCATAAATGTTAAATAAAACAGAAATGTAAAATAAAAAAAGAAATGTTAACTGTACCGGATTACTGGGCAAGTTCTACTATTATGACCTTCTTTCTTGCTACCGCAATTTGGTAATGAAATTAGCAGCTTCCGAAAATTAAGTTATCAGTAGGTTGAAAAAAACAAGTGCGCGGTAGCCATCATGGTTGAATTTTAAGATACTTAATATTTTCTTGAAACAATAAACATGGTGGGCAGAATCACAATCATTTTCTGGTTTACCCTTTGAAGCCTCAAAATATTGTATATATGCTTTTCAGAAAAATAAATAAAATAAAGCCAACTTATGTTTAATTAATCTAGGGCTTCAATATTTTCGATTCTAGGTGCAGATGAAGTTATGAGTGATAAGTTCCAGTGAGAAGTCCTTCGAGTTTGAGAGAGACCTTCTGGTTCGATTCTTTGGAGAAGTCGTGCGATTTCTTTTGGAGACGGAGAGAGCTCAGACAGGAAACAACGGAGGGACGGAGGAGTCAACGGAAAAATAAAAGTGTTAACGGAGGAAATTAACTCATTCCCTCTCCATAGCGCCTGAATCCGAGCCATAGATTTAGATCTGTGCATCAATCTTAACAACATCCATTTGCATAAAACTGAATAGAAAAACTCCTTAGTCCTATCCAAAGGACATAGCCTATCTCATGATATATAATACATATTCACTGTGGTTTTTTTTTATTATTTGGGAATCTGGCAAGTTTTATTTTGTAATCCAATTAGCCAATTACTATGCTATATAAAATTTTCAAAGGAAACCCAATTAACTCTATATATAATAAATGGAATCTAATGTATACGCGTTCAAATGATATCTGAAAGTAATACACCAATTAATTTATCATCAATGTTCAAGTACAAACTACATAAACTAACGTATACGCGTAGGTGTGATTTTGAATCGGATTATATGAGATTATAGACATTCACTGCCTCACTGAGTCACTGGCAGGTGGCAGCCATAGAATATTAGGGTAATTACTACTTATCATCCTCTTAATTGTCATTCAAGAAGCATGATAGAATGAAGGAGATGAGAGGGAAGGAGATGAGGCGAGGCAGAGAAAAGGATGAGGGAAGGCAGTTTTTTTCGATTCGCTAGAGGAGGCGATTCGCTGGAGAAGCGCTAGCGATGCGCGGAAAAGAAAAACGCGAGAGGAAGGGGACGGAAGGGGTTGGATGACGCGGATGTTTTTTCGCTGGATGATGGTTATCAGTCCTGGAATATTAGGCCTCAGGCCTTTTTCTTCCCACTGGCTCTCACAGATTAAAGCCCAAATATGAATGGTAAAGCCCAACTAAATTTAGTTGTCTTCTATCGCCCTATTAAAATGTTTTAATTTTTTTTCCCCGTTAGATAAAATTTCCCTGGAATTGAAACCATTTGACGACATAAATCAGAAAGTTTTACCTTTTCAACGAAATTCTGAAAAATCAATTTTGTTAAAAATTCCAAGTGTAAATTATTTTGTTCAACGGATTCAACGCCTATATTAATCAAACTTTTATTACATTATGCATTTAGCTGGCCCAGTAGGCCAGTAACCCAAGTTTCTACAAGGGAAATGCAAAACCAGCAATCTTACTCCCAGGATAAATGCTGTAGTGGGCTCAATCGCAAACATGCATTGTGCATATGAGATCACATTGTATATTTAAATATTGATGACGTGGCGCATTATGCACGTTTTATCTACCAATTTTTTTTTTTTTAGATACACTAGATAGAGACTACCTAGTTGTTTTTGTCTACTAAGTTGCCCTGCGTCATGTTGGAAATATCTCCATAAATTTATTAAATAGTTCTTATCCAATATTTTGTATGCAACTTCAGATGCAATCATGCTAAGTGCACACAAAATACTAAACTATACGCAATTGGAAGTGGCGTTAGGAGGTATCCTAATCACAGCTTTTTAGATAAAATCACATCAGGATTTTTTTTTTTTGGAATGAATTAATATGTAATATATCCTTCTAACCGGGCATCTATTATACGAAGCAATGTCTTACTAGATCGACAAAAAAATGATATGCACGGATGCTGGAACTTTGATCCCAATTTATTTGATTAAAAAATAAACCAGTTCCCTTTCAAATTTTGGACTGACGCAGTCATGTGGAAAAACCTTTTTTTTTTTCTTTTTTTTTTTGGGGGAGATGGTAAGTACCAATTATCCAATCTGATGTAAATTCTTGCCAGGTGTTAAACCATATACTGGAAAGATATACTCCAATCAAGAACCAGTGTTTCATGGACACATCCAGTCGATTCAATTCAAGAATCTGAAATCTATGCGCAAACAACTCAGAAAACCAGCGTCAGTCTCAGGAATCAATTATCAACCGTTACTTCTCTGTATCTAGACACGTTGTACAGTAGTTGGATGTTTCTAGGACAGCTATAAATAGGGAATGCTTGTATATATTGGATATCATTCTAAGTTTCTAACAAAGGATACTTCTTCTCTCTTACAAAGCATTCTTCTCAGTTTTACTGATCAGAACACCTTCCTAATTTCCTCTCACCTGAGAAATCTCAATTCAATTGTAATGGAGATGTCCATGCAACTGCAACGGTGCCGAACTTGCGCAAATCTGTTTGTTTGAACACAAAATGTTTGAACAGCCATTGTATCATTTATCTCCCGTTCAATTTTCAAGGGGTGATCTATTTTATTGGGTTGAGTGAGTGAATTTCTTGGAAGCTTCCTTCCCATGCCTCTTGGCTATTTTTAGCTACATCTCGTTGTCAAAAGTAAAATGAAATCTGATATACGTATAAAATATAAATACGTTTAATTGCTACAAGCCTACAAGTTTGCACAGATTCCAAGAAGTCCGGGCAATTATTTACTACATTTGCTGAATCTATATCTATACTACTTCTAAAACACCCATATAAAAGGAGTAAACTTGTCAGATAAAATTAGGGTATAAACAATTCTTATATCAATTATGGACCATTGATTTGTGTAATTTAATTTGATCAGTGGTCTAGATTAAGGTTAGACTTTTCTTAAAAAAATTAAGTTACTACCAAATTAGCTATTTATTTAAAAGAAAATACTAAATTATTGATTTTATCATATCTTTATTGTCTAACATGTAACATTTTATATATAACAAAAAATAATATTAAAATTTTATTTTTTTTATTTGCCCACGCATCTTTTGCTAGTAATATCTAATTTTCTTCGACCTGAATGGGTGTGTCCAACAATTGAATTTTCATACAAACACTAAGGCCCTGATCGGAAGCTCAACAAATCGGAAAAGAAAGGAGTCGAAAGTAGTTCAGCGGAGAAGAAAGGGTTTCGCGAATTCCCTTCACTGATCGGAAAGAGGAGAAGAAGGGGCGAAAATGATTTGGGCGGAGTTGATCTTGGCTCTCCGTCGTTCCGATCGAAGGGACACACGAGCACGGAGACAAAATCCCACCAAATTTTTTTGTTTTGGAGAGAATTTGGCGACGGGATTTCAACGCCAAAAACTCCCACCAACTCCGATTCCTTTTCGCTTTTTCCTTCGCTCCGATCAGAAAATTGTACGGATACGAGAATCGGAATTCCGATTCCAATGAAGAATTTTGGTTCCGATCAGGGCCTAATAGTCATGGTTACTGTTAGTACTTCTTGCATAAAAATTGTTAAATATATAGTCATGGTAAATGTCGTAAAAGAAAAAATATCTTTCAGTTGAAGATTTAGAAATACCGAAAGAAAAAATCTAGACTAATAATATTGACTTTGCAAAAAATAATAAATTGGTTCTCAAGTTTTATTTGGTATAAATTTAGTTTTTGAACTTCAAAAATTCAAGTTGAAACATTTTTTTAATAAGGGAAAAAAACAAAATCAAATCATGTTGAGATCGGAAAATTCTAGCGCAATAAAAGTTCATGGAATAGTTTTTTTCTTTTGATTGGAAAAATTCATATTTTGCTCCAAATTTGTAGAAGCAGCAAGATGAAATATAAACTTTGTTACTTTTTTTTGCTGTTAATAATCGTCCCTATGACAAAATAGCTTTCTATGTCAAATCATATAATATCTGAAAAATACTTGAGTAGGAAATTTGTTCCAGGTCATGTCAATATGCTTCATGATGATGCATTAGTTATCTTGCGACTTTGCGGAACATTTGGTTTTGTGAACTTGGTCAAAGTCAAGTTCACACACAAAATTTTTTTTGGATGCGATCTAATTGGCTTGTGAAAGCTAGCTTGACTTTTTACTATTTTGACTTTCCTTAATCCATTTTTGGTTGTAAATATATATATTTTCATTCCATCTTCTATCCGCTGGACAAATAACCAAGGTTGCGCAAGTAGAAAATTAATTTATATACTAATTACCTCAACAACTAATTAAATTCATTTTACTTTTTAAATTAAGAATTTTTCCCCATAAAACTTTTGCTTGATTTTGGCTCAAATGTTGCCCAAGAAAGGAGGTAAGACAACATAACTATTTTGAAAGATCAAATTAGTGGTACTCTCATGTTTAAAGATGCATGACTAATGAATTCAAGTGCGCTTTCGCTCTAATTTGGACTCAAACACGGATGGTTCAATGACGGAGGTTTTCTCCGCACCACAATTTTGAATTTATATGGGCTCTTATAGACTTATACTTGTGATAAATATTATGCATGTTTTGACTTTTAAGGAGCAACAGCCTAAAATTAATAGTTGGGATATTTGAACGCTCTTTAGTCTGTGCAAACTGTACGAATGCACGAATTGTTATATGCATCGTGTGATTAAATTCTAAAGTCCGCTCATAAAAAGAATTAATATACAGCGACTTTTAGAAAATACTTCACCTAAAGCAAAGAAAAACTGAGAGAATTATGTATAATATAATATGCATGGCTCCTTTTGTCTTGCCTTTGTTTCCTTTTTATAAAGATTAATGAAGCTAACCTTTTTCAGTTAACCAATGGTTGAGCAGATGTCTACGTGGCACAAACTCATAAAGTACGGATAGAGTTTATCTTCAAGGGTCTGGCTGTCTTGTTATTATTATTATTATATATTACCATTTTGGTGGAAGATTATGTTGCATTAACATTGGACACGTAATTCATTTCTCAAAATAGCTACTAAATAAAATCTCCTTTAAACGACTATATGTCAGGAGCTCTTGAACACCAAATAAGGTGATTGTATAGGAACACTTGTAAGGCCAACAGTAGAACTGCAGATGTATGCATTGTATTTAAACACGAGATGCATGCACATATCCTCATTCCTCAATTAATTGATCGGCGACTAGTGGTTTTCAGCTTGCTGTACTCGTGTCTTATAAACGACAAAAGAGTGTGCAGGTGCAATCCTTAAAAAGATGGTCCTCTCCCTTTAGTTTCTTATTTAGTAACCTTATGGTGTTGGCTATTGTTTCACGCTATGAGTTATCTAATTTTTTGGCGTAATTATGTAACATGTTGAGATCATTAATAAGATTGTACTACTCCATGAGCACTATTTTCACATGAAAAAATGGTTGATTGATGGTGATTATTTGTACATGCAGATCAAGTAGAGTAGCTATAGCCACAAATTTATAAGTACCATGGGCCTCACGTATCAAAAAAAAAAAAAAAGTACCAAATTTTTAAATTTTTTTTTCTAAAATCTAATTAAGTTTGTTAATATATACTTAATACATTCAAATTAATAAGTACCAATCTTGTTCAGTTATACAAATTAATTAATGAACTTAATATAATCAAGCAGAGCAACGATTAAAGCTCTATATAGAGTTCACAGATGTTGTTAATGTTCCTACTTCGAATCTCAACAGTAATTAGAATAAATTTCCAATGTTGTCAGAAAATTCAGATATTTTTGTTTTATTCAAATGATTTGAACTTGATAAACAGGGCTTTGCAATTTGAATTTGAATATAGATAGAAAAATAATGGAAATGAAATAATGCATGACTTCCTCATAGAAATAGAATGGATAAATGTAAAGAAAAAGAAAAGTAAAATGCCACACACTGTTCTGTTCTTAGCTCGGATTGTTGAAAGACCAATTGACCATGAATACATTAAGCACGCCGTATGCGTGTGGCTCAGTTTCATTTGGCGATATCTATCATTTTCAAGAGGTTCTACTTTGTTTCGTCATCTGGTATGTCATTTCTTTTAATATGACGGCTAATCCATGTAGATTATCGCGTATACATAGTTTAAATCGTCCCCACCAAACCCCATCCCTCTAGAATATTTTCTCTAAAATCTTTCATCTAATCTATATATTTGTATGCTATATACTAGTATATATGTTATAAAAATTTGGATAATCATTTATGGTCGATCTTTATTTTCAAATTTGAAAAATAATTTTTTATTAAAATATAAATATATAGTTTACCAAACTTTCAATTCCTTTCACTTTAGTTTCTAACGCAAAAGGTTCTTTGAAAAGGAAGTTGTATCCTAAAGTAATGTGAATAAAAGCAAGATAAGTTGCTCCATCCCATTCTTTATGCATCTCATTAACTGCAACTAAAGTAAACCGCAAACTAGTCAAAAGGTATATAGAGACCTAATTTCTTGTTAAGAAAATTGTTTTGCAACATGTGCAGAAGAATATATAAATAGTACGAACAGAGAGATAGTAGAACAAAAGTTTTACCTTCAAAAATAAAATTTTAATTGCAAATCAATAGAATATGAAGGCTAGTTATTGACCTTCATATAATCCATAATACGTGTTGGCTTTTGATAGCCCAATCTGTCAATCCTAAATAATCGGTGGCGAATTTTCAATAGCAGTAAGGTGAGGAAAAGGTGAGAGTCAAATTCTTTTCCATGTACAATTTGTGGATCCAAATCAAGAATTTCTTCAGATATTTTACAGTCAGATTCCAGAGGAGCCTAGCTACTCAATAGCTCTCGAGTCCTAATCTTCACATGTTACTAGTTTTGTCTTGACTCTAACAAATAAGCAGCCGTTTTTTTTTTAAAAAAAATAGGACATAATAAGAAACGGAAATAGTAAAAAATCCATTAAAAAGTTATAAATATAAAACTATGAGAAATTGTATTTCTGAAGGAGACATCCAAAATTAAATTAAAAATTGTCCTCAAAGGACGTTAAAAAATTTTACGACGCATCCTCAACTAGGATTGTCTCCTTTGCCACTCGTCTTATTTGTCATCCTCTTCTCTTCATTAACTACAAAAATTAAATAGATATTCAACATTTTTTATGTAGACAATAAGAAAAATACTAAATAACGCCCAAAAAATATATAAAAATGACTAAAAGATGCCTGAGATACAATTCTACAAACACTACAAAAAAAGTTGGTCTTTACATTGATTTTTCTTACTAGATTTTTCACATACTTTTATAGTTAGATAATTTGCATGATTTTTTTGCTAGACAAATTTTGATGTAGTTATATTTTGAAAAAATATTAGAGATATGCCTAGACAAATTACCAATTTGTTAGACTTTTTTTATGTTGTACCAACACACGAGAAAATTCTATGAATAACACATTGCTACATTAGATATTAATAGATTAGAGTAAGCCTATCAAAAGAAAATTGTTAGACTTTTAAGGACATATTGAAAGGAAATTGTATCTTGCTAAAGACTGCCCTTTCTTGTAGTGAAATGTTTCTTTTTAATTATAATTTTTTTTAAGAAATAGGAAGGCCAAAAAGTGTTATTTTTTTTTGGGTAATAAAAACGATTATAGATATTAGTGATTAAACATCATATGTACCACAGTCTATGCTGCCACAAAGAATCCGAACTGATGAGGTGGCTCCCAGCTCATGTGCGTCTGATCTGATGCAAAGGCTTCCACCATAAATACCACGTTTCTTGGATTCATGCCTATCTCCTTTTTGCTAACAGTGACATGCGCATCAATTTCATTGCACTTATATTTATTATTCTAAGTCTAATTACTAAGCATGATCACATGCATATGTGTGTGGTTGTTTAAGATGAGGCTGCCACTGTTCGTCAGCTGATTGGTGCTCCTAGCACTCTCTAAAATGGGTTTCTTGTTTGAGATTTTCCACGGAGTAATCCTTGCTGGGAAGCAAATAAAACCTCAGGACAAGGTCATAGGTTAAAGTTCAGTCCAGTAAACATCCAAAATCAAGGTCAATATAATAACAAACAATTCACTAAATTGTACACGGTCAGTTATCACATTTTTTTAGTTCATTAGGTTTAGTATTGGAAAAAAAAAAGAATTTTTTTTAAAAGAAATACTTAGTAGCAGTTATAAATTTACAAAAACAAATTGTTGCAATTATACATTACTCTTGTTGTGTTCATTTATGTTTTAGTTTTGTAGAAAGACGAATCTATATATCCCAAAAGTAGCTTCAAAATTTTGCCAGTTCTGACAACCAACAACTCCTCACGAAGGTAGCTTCAAAGTTCAAACAACCACACACACAATACAACAGGACATAATAATAGGACCAAAAAAAGATATAAACAGTGAGAATTAAACACGCTCCAGTGTGAACACAAGACTCAAAGTAACGGCTTTGTTTGTCTTTTGGCGAGAATAGTACGTTTTAACCACTAGCGGCACATAGCAAATTTTCACAAGTAAATATTAAGAAAAACTAGAAAATTTCAAAGTACTTAGTTTGCAAACTTAAATTATACGCTATCTAGCTGGTAAGTGAGAAGAAATGAATAATAAATTATGTACTCGCACCAGAAATATAGTGGGAATTTCTTTACCCTTAATTCCTAGTTAAATTAATGAGTCCAATAGATAAAAATATATTATTATTTGAATTAATTAAAATGAAAAGATTTTCGTTTCCAATCTATTTTTTTAAATTAATCTGGTACTAATTTAATGCACTCTACAGAAAAAAAAAAATTGAAGCTAACAATTTATGACTATAATTGATCACTCGCTGCTCTGTATAACGCACATGTTTTTCGACAAACTCACATGAATCTTCTCCTTCAAAAAAAAATGGTCTCTCCAGTCATTGGCTGCGCACTACTATTTCAGCCCAACATTGACTCAAATGTTGTGCTGTGTAATACTGTTCTCATTGTGGTTATCTGATACATATCATCTCAAGTGACAAATTGGGTGAATCCACAATTAATTTGGCGTTTGAAATGAAATTTTCATCTCTAAATTAATACTAATCACCACATATAATAAATTATGACAAACTTAAAATTCGACTTGGCAGTCATCAAAGATTTAAAATAAAATTTCAAGTTTTCCCCCCTAAAATTTGATAGATCATGTATTAAATTGGACAGGCAATTTATCTAAACTATGCAAAACATATATATAATTTTACTTATAATTTCTGCGGCTTCTTTATTGATTGTTACATTTTTCAATAATTATACAAGAAAGAAAAACTTATATCCGCCTACCTTTGTGCAAAAATCAACCTATCAATAGAACCCAAAGTTGGATCTATTCCTCCATCCTATGACTAATAATTAGCTCCTCTATCAAGTCGACACCTGTCTCTGAAATCCGTACGGATCTTTATCAACTGGGACCAATCCTAGTATATCAGTTGATGTCATGAGACTCAGTTCTTTTTTTTTTTTTTGAGAAACATGAGACTCAGTTCTCCTCATTAAAGAAAACGAACCAAATATTCAATTATATCCGTCGATTGGCCACACTCGCCAATCCTAATTTGTCATGAGCTTTATTTCATTTCTTATCCGATGGCCGATGCATGCACCTTGCATTGCATGGCCCCTTTGTGGGTCCCACCCCCAGAAAACGACAAAAACCTTGGTCCATAAAACCACCTCCAGACCTCTTCGCTCAAAAAATTTCAAAAACTATCAATAGAACTGAAACCTCTTCTTTGAAATCCTTCTAAGATCATCTCCCTCCCTTCTAGTACAGTTGCAAATTAAGCAACTCAGTAGAAATTAACCAAATATAGGAACTTAATCATGTCCTCAGTGGGATCACTTCCTGCCGGGTTTCGTTTCCACCCGACCGACGAGGAACTCATATCGTACTATCTGAGAAATCGTGTCGCTTCGGTGCCATGTCCCGTACTGATCATTGCAGAGGTCGACATTTACAAGTTCAATCCCTGGGATCTTCCATGTGAGTATCATTTTGTAAACACATGTTATAACTTAAAATTACGCTTAAGGCTTAAGTTATTCTTGGAAATCAAGTAATCAACCATCAAGTTCAACAACAACTAATTGACGTGGTTATTTATGTTTATAGCACAAGCCATGTATGGGGAGAAGGAATGGTACTTCTTCAGCCCAAGAGATCGCAAGTACCCGAATGGGGCCCGGCCAAACCGTGCAGCTGGATCCGGATACTGGAAGGCAACTGGCACCGACAAACCAATATTATCAAGCAAGACTAACAAGAGCATTGGTGTTAAAAAGGCCCTAGTTTTCTACCAGGGAAAGCCTCCAAAGGGAGTTAAGTCCGAATGGATCATGCACGAATACCGTCTCACCGACTCGAACAAAAGCCGCAACAACATCTCTACAAAGCAGAAGCACACCATGAGAGTAAGATCACGCTTTCTCCTTCACTTAATTTTCTGCTACATTTGTTTCATGATGTTTTGCATCTTGGTCCTGAAACTTTCCATATTTCCTAATTGAAATTTTCTTTTGTTGTAACAGTTGGATGACTGGGTTTTATGCCGAATCTATAAGAAAACTAGTCAAAATTTGGATTCTGCACAAGAAGCAGAGGAGGAAGAAGAAAAATCCGTGACTGAAGATTCAAACCCACAATTTTTGCCAAATTCTAACACGTTTTCACAAGTTAACATGAACCCAAGCGCGTCAATTGCATTGCCAAAATCTTCTTCTCTTGCCAATTTATTAGAAAGCTTTGAGAGCATGGATCACCCCTCTCTCTCACGCTTGTTTGACAATTCGGATATAACAGGATGGGAACTTGGGTTTTCTAATAACACAAAATTAAACCAACAATTCATAAGTAATAATAATTTGGGGACTGAAGGTGAAGGAATTTTCGGAGAAGTTTACCAAACAGAGAGTTCTGTTTCGGCCACCCAAAATGCACCTAAGAGGCCAAGGATGGAGAAAACAAGCATGGACGGTTCAATGGACTTTTCACAGTTTTTGATGAATCCGAATTTATTATTGAATTATCAATTTTAATTTTCCTTAAGTACTTATTGAGCTTTTGTTAGGAGAGAAGCTTTTGTCAGAAAGGGGAACTTGAAGAGGGGAAGTTAGGTTTGTGTGCAGAAGACTAGAAGTCATGTTTGAAAATGTAAATAGCTAGCATATGCTTCTTGAGTTCAAGCATATTTTCAATGCTTTTGAATATGACCACTTAAATATAATTTAAAATTGGATTTTATTATTTATTATTTGTCAAATTAGACACCAACTTCATTTGCCTTCTAGAGTTCGACCAAGTTGGTACTCTGGAGTAATCTTCTACGAAATAAGTAATTACATATTCAACCTTACTTGCCAGATCACAACAGGGTCCGTGGAGATTTATCCTTGGATGTTTATAATATAATGATTTCACTAAATTTTACATAACTGGAGTGAAATTTAAGTTTAATCAATATAATTAAATATTTATACAACCAAATAAGTGACAATCGTCCTTCTTAATTCTTATCCAAATTATATCAACCGCTACTAACACATTATTTAATCACATTCGCAGTAGATACATCAATCATATTACCTCATTAATGAAAGAGTTATATAGTTACCATGCACTGGGCAATGAAAGATTGCAAGTTCTAAATCCTAAGGACTTTTATAGACACTTAATTTAAAAATAAGTTGGGTGGCTTGACCTTAATTTATCTTAAAAACTTAGCTATGTTACTTCTACTTTTAATATAAATAATAAATATAGAATCAAAATTTTACAATGAATTCTTCAGTTATGTTTCAAACCTACGATTTTTAGTGGAGAAGTATTTTTTTTGCTCTATACCAAATTGATTTATAGTTTTATACAGAGTAGTTAAATCTAGTGTTGATGATTTTCTGCGGGGAAAAAATGGAAGGAGACCGGAGTTCCGAAAAATTTTAGGCGCATTCCAGGAGTTCCTTGATCTCCATGTTAAATTACCTAAAGGTAATATAGTTATTTTAATCATCAATAATGGATCGGATAAATCGACTGATTGTTTCACAAAAAAAAAAAAAATTTGGCTGTCAGTTCAAATTCTGAATCAGAATAATCATGAATTCACGGGAAAGATCAATATATATATGAAAAAAAATACTATAATCAAACGTGTTTGATATATTTATCCATCAAATATGTTCAGACCTCAATTTTTGAGTTTGGAATATGATTCAAACTGCTTGTCTTTTCTTTATATTGGAATCTTATTGAAACCTAATTATATATATATATATATATTCAAATTTGGTTACTATGTTTCTTAGAAATTGTGAAAATAAATTGATCAAAAAATATTGAACCATCAAATGACAATTAATTTAAAAAAAATAAATATACCAACATTATTTAAAAAAATATAAAATTTAATTAGTAATGAGATTTTAATTCAAATAACACAATGTTTTTAGATCAGTCATTTGTCGCTAGAAAGTGAGATCCATTTATTCTTGAGTGACACATACATCGAACACATTTGACTCTACCATTTTTTCAATATATATTAGGATAACTAAAAATCTCCCAATCTGGTGTGCAAATTATAATTTTTGAGACTACCTTAGATTCGTATTTATTATGTTGTTAACCACTTAATAATAGCTACTTAAAAAAAAACGTAATAACAGGTCCTCGTTTAAGCAGTTGTTTCATCATTGGAAACATGCACTATTTTAATGAACATTAGTTAATTTGTCCAGGTGCACCCACTAATCATGTTTATCCATATATATTATTTTGTTTATGCATGGTCAAGTCTAGATTATATATTATGCATATGTAGCCTTTCGTAAAGTCATGACCATTGTTTTAAACCAACCAACTAGGTACTAGCTTCCAAGTTCCAATAAAAGCGTGCGTGTGTGATGTCATTAGATCCCTTGGCTTTAGTAAGTATATCCCCAAGAATAATTTATTCCTTTTCAAATTGGAAAGTAGGTGCTTAAGGATAAGACTAATGAAACTATTGCATTAATAGTAGTTTGAGGATGATAACCAGCCCCTTGTTTGGCATTAATTAAAGTGCCGAGTTTATCAGAAGATGAGATTAATTAGCGTTTACTGGTCAACCATTTCGGCTTAGCTAGCTTTATTGATATTAAATGAAAGCAATGACATAATAAATATATGATTTCGAAACTTGATGAAAATTTGACCGTTTGTCATTTGAATGCAAGGTATGTGTTATATATGCATTCGGTAAATGTTAATTAGTTGTTATTGTTACATAATTTAGCAAAGCTTGAATTATCATTTGATAAGTAAACATCTGGGATGTCCGATCAAGTAATTAAAATCGTGGCCAACTGGAAAAGATAGATGATTTCTCTGATTCTCTGTCTCTCTCTCTCTCTCTCTCTCTCTCTGTTTTTATTTTCAATGACAACAACTATCAAGTTAAATGTATTAATTGGAATCAAGGTAAAAAGTAAATTTAATAACTACAACAGTATAAGAAAAACAAATAGTGTATTGATATCATGCTAAGGTGTTTTCTGTCATCCCCATAAAAAATAAATAAACAAAATTAATGCCTTTTTTAAAGGGAAATTCCCCTCTTTCGCTGTCGTCCTCTTTAGTGCATAAATTACAAGGATATTTAATTATTTAGCATTAATACTTAAAAAAAATTAAAGAAAAACCAGTAAAAAAAATTTGAACAAATATAATTAAAAGAATTGAAATGAGATGTAAAATGCTCCCCAATTTTTTTTTTCTTGAAGTCAGTATGGAAAAGGCTCATCCTCGCAATGTAGTGGCTCCGCTCCATTTCATATTGAGTCCAGAATCTAATTTTATGATCATTTAAATTTTGTTTGATTCGAATCAAGTTGGGTGCGTGCGTAAGCAGAGTCGTTTGCAAAAATCTATTTCCCCTCTCTTCTACTTTTTTGTAAAATTTTTATTTCGTTTAATAAAATTATAGGATGTCGATTCAGTTAACGTTTAAGTAAAATAGGTGGATTTCGTCTGTCGGTGCAAAGTTGAATATTTTATCTATTACTGCTGCTGCTGCCATTATTATTATTATTATAGTTGTTGTTGCAAGTTAAAGTGTATTGTTTTAGCCTTTTAGGTTTTAAGTTTTAACCGAACTAACAATAATTTGGTTCCGGAGGTTCATGCCAGCATCATTAAAGTACAATATTAGGCATCACAAATTATTAGAGATCAGTTCAAACCTCAAAGCATGCTTTGCATGGCTTAATTAAAAGTTAATATGGCCGGATGTGGCCATTTCAAAAGATGATTATCTTTCCAAGACTATGATTCCTCTATATCCTATAAATTAGTGATTCCGTCATCTGCCCCTGGTAAATTTCAAAAGACAACACGCACGCTCCCGCAAATTTAGCCTAAAACTCACAAAAAGACAGAGCCTCGGGATCAGCAATTGTTGACATGGCACTGACTCAGGTACCACATGACTTGGTCACAATATTGGCCTTAATTGTACTAGTATAACAGTATTATACTCCTTTAATTGTACATTGATAAATGACAAATAGACTACACGTGTGATTGATTGATTCTGATTTCTGAGGCCTCCTGGATTTGACTTTGTTGCTGGTTAAATCATCAATGGGACAGCTTAATTTTTTGGGTTATTTTAGCATAAAATTAAGAGGGTCAAGTTGTTTTTCGCCTAATTTTCAGTTGTCATTAATTCATTATTGCCTAATTTTGGCAGGTCTGTACATGCAACTTGCAAGTTGCAACTCGAGCAAATATACGGCTATAGTTAAGAACTCATAGGTCCCATTGCAAGACGGTTTATTACCTGATCAGGTCCATCAAAAGTCTGAAAAGACGAGGCAGCATAAATCCTCTTTTATTGTATACCTTTTTATCCCTAGCATAAATCCTCTTTTGAATAATTTGTTTTCCTCATGGCTTATGTAATTATGACATCAATTGTCCACCCATTTTCCTTTTTTTTGGGAGTAGTAGTTAACACATTATTAGTTCATGCATGACGTGATACTGATATACATAGTCATGGTCTGTGCATTGTGCTAGCTGTGCTGTACCAATGCTTTCCATGTCTCCTGTCACTTGGTATATCCTTTTTCCTGCTCATTATTCATATCTAATGTAAATATGTAATTCCATTTTTTCTTTTTCCTTTCTACATTGTGTTGCTGGCGGATTCTCTTTGTTTTGGTCCTGACTAAATTAATTTACTCGTATTCGATCTCTTCACTTAAATTAAACCAAAGATTCCTTCATAAGGAGAAGCATTAATTCAAACGTGTGAATATATTATTCAAAAGTAGATCTTGGAATATTTCTCTTTTGGGGCTCCAATTAATAATTTTATTGATATGGATTGCACAGTAATGGATGGAGAATCCTTCAAAGATAGATCAGCTCCTGCGGCTTTATTTACGCCCCTCGAAAATACTAACTTATCTAGGGTCCTTAAAAAATATAATACTAATTTATTCTCCTCGGCTTACGTATAGAACTGTAATTATTGAAATAAAAAATGTGGCCAATCGGCTCTGCGCAAGAAACTTCTCATTATTTCATATATATATTTTTTAATTATACTGAGCGATTTTATTCTCGTTATTATTCTGATGATGTATATATTCCATCTCTAGCTCTTTCCCGGTATACGAATGTTGAATGTTCTCCCTTTTTATCTGATATGATATCATCATATATATTGTGACCCTTTTTATCTGATATGCATGATATCATCATATATATTGCGATTGTGTTAGTGCATCATTATAATAATCTTTAAAATTATCTTAAGTTCTTAACAAAAAATATCAGTGTGTCCACTGGCCAACATGCCTTTAATAAAAAAAAAAATCAGCGAGCTACTCAAGTTTTTAGAAACCATTTAGCAGCAATTAGATTAGTTAATTTGGTACCGTAGTGTCTAATTTCAGCTTGATAAAGTGGCCGGTAATTGTGAGTCCGTTTTTATTTCAATTCATTATAGCCTATCTCTATTAATGAAAGAAAGCAACACAATTTAGGCTAGCATATAAATACTGTAAGATCTCAATCATTAAACCACACCAGCGACCTTTTAATTAGTTCAATACAAGAACATCTAAAACCAAAACACAAGTTCAAAATACAAATAAGACAGACATAAAAATGAATAAACAGCATAGTTTTTGGTGATCACATTAATCTCCTATTTCTTCTCGCTCAATCTGCCAAGTCAAATTCACCTAGGTTTGCGTCTTTAACATTTTACCAGCACGGGTGCAAATTTGCTAAAATTGTCTGATCGCAGCTGCTTAATCACTTTAGTAATAGCTTGACACTACTTAAACAATAGTAAAATAACTTTGTTTATTTTTTAAACTGAATATTCTATTATGAATAATATTTAATAATGAATGCATTAATTTAAGCTACCGTTGCCATACGGGTAAATTTTATGATCACTCTAATTACTAATTTACTAAAGTATATATATAATTATTTGTTTCCTGTAACAAGAAGCAGGCCAATAAATCTTGGGCCCTGATTATTATTAATTTTCATAACGTAGGTACGTACCATTTGTAATTGATACTATATAAAAACATGATGCATGCATAATATCTAAAACACTGTCACATAATAAGCACATCCAACTGTCCAAGTATAGGAAGGGGAACATGTAGCAACCAAAAGAGTACACATATATTGCTAAAAATGCTATAAACAAATCTATAACCTCATGCTATCACGTCTCTAGGGTGTCTCTCTCTCACACTAGACATGAGTAAATCTGACAAAAAAAAGTAAATGAAAATATGTACACAACAGATGGATGCTAGAGGTCAAAAATCAGAAGAAAAGCAAAGAAGAGATCGAAGATCTTGTAGACAACAAATAACAAGAAGGGCCTCTAATAAAAGACAAATCCACTGTTCTCTACCATGCAATAGCTAAGGTGTTTCAAAAACTCCAAAGACTGTTTATATCCATTATCGCACCAGCAGAATTGATCCTGTTATCATATAGCTGAGGTGACACATTGTTATACCACGGAGGGGCATCCTGTACCAGTTCTGATTTTTGGTGTAAATATCCCGTGTTCACACCATCCAGTGCTTGAGGTGACAAGCTGTGGAGATTTGGCAGTGGAGCTAGTGAACTTGTAGATACCATATGTGAATTATGACAGCTTGGATTAATCACAGGGGCCGCCATGCGGCATGCATCTGAGTTCATGTGATGTGAGCCGTTCCTGAGTCCAATGCTTTTGTAGAATATCTTACAAACAACCCAATCTTCTTGCATTTGTATATGGTTGACGTAATATCAAATTTTAGAATAAGAAGGATATAAAAATGAGGATGGAATGGAAAATTAGCACTAGCTAAATTAATTTATAATAGTGAATTGTTAACGCTATACCTTATCCATACCATAATGAGAAATCTTTTTTGTTTAGCCAAAAAATGTTTTGGCTTTTTCCATTTTCTACAACTAACATTACAATTTGCATATTTAGTTTGTTGCAAGAAATTCAGAATATGTAACTTGTGTCAGAGTATAATTGTTCTGGTAATAGGAACAGTTATAAAGCAAATTAAACTTCAAATTCAGTAGCTAATGCGACAGTAAATTCTATGTACTACTCAAACACCAAAGATGTACTATTTGTAGATATATACCTTTTGAGGAGATTTTTGACTATGATGTTTCAGGGTTATGGATGAGCCTTCAAGCCTGAACTCATGCATGACCCAATTTGTTTTCTCTCCATTCGGGGCTCTCCCCTTGTAGAAAACGAGGGTCTTTTTCATACCAACAAGGTTTCCTTTCCCCTTGTGTATTTCCTTGTCTTTGCCTGTGGCCTTCCAATAGCCAGAAGCAGTTGCTCTATTAGTTCTAAATCCAGTAGGATATTTCCTATCTTTTTGACAGAAGAAGTACCACTCTTTCTCTCCCATCTTAGCTTTTCCTACATGGAATTATAAAAAAGAAAAACCATTTTTCATGTATTGAAAACTAGTAAGTTGTAAACGCATGTGACAATTATCTTTTGTATGTATATGGTATAAAAGGTACATATATACAAGCGCAAATAATTGGTGGAGATTCTCTTTCAAATCATTCAAAAAAAGCTAGAATGTATCTAATGTAAAATCATCATCAAGATAAACTTAGACTTTAATCGTAAAATTCAAGCAAATTAATATGCATGATAAAAAATTATAATTTCTCTTGATATGGATAAGAATATTCTAAAATCTAAAGCAAAACAAAGATAATCAATTACAACAAAATCAAAGAAAAGACAGGGGAACTGGCCGGTCTTATGAGTAATAAGTTTTAACAAACAAAAAGAGTTTATTAAAAAAAAACAAACAAATTAAAAGAGATTATAGTCCATGTGTATATGATAAAAACAAGCTTGAATTAAACATCCAAAGGAAACAATAAAAACTTTATTATTGTAACAATACTGTTTATTTCACAAACGCATCCCTCAACATTGTAAAATATTCTGAGGTGCAGTGAGATTACCTGGAAGGTCCCATGGTTCACACTTGTTCAGGTCTACTTCTCCAATGGCATCTGCCATGAAATCTGGGTCGGCCACCTTCTCGCACAAGTAGTAGGTTATAACCTCTTCATCCGTTGGGTAAAACCTAAACCCTGGCGGTAAATACATTCCCTCTTCTCCACTGTTCAACATTATGGCCTCTTCCATGGTTGTTTAACAAAATATAGAGAGCTAGCTAGAAGGTATAGCTAGCTAGGAAATGACAAATTTAAAATAAATGGTCAATGTTAAATAGAGTCGAATGAGGGGCACAGATGGAATTGGAGGTCAATGAAAGAGAGATGAGAAATAAGAAGAAGATGAGTTCATATAAAACTGAAGAAAGAGACGTCGCGAGTAAGGAACTAGTTCTGCGGATAATATATTTTCGTAGTTTCGTATAATTAAGAAGAGGAGTGCAGGTGTCTTCTGTATGAGTGGTCAATTGCAAACGTCTATAATTCAAAATTATGCAATTAGGAAGTACTGTTCTTTAAACAGACTATAAAATTTTCTATTTTAGTATATATGTACGGGTTGATATTATGACATCAAACCAGCAGTAACTTAATTACTAGCTAACAATAATTAATTAGATCGATGTTATTGCCAGAGAACATAAATAATTTTAATAATGACGGAACTAACAACTGCACGGTGCTACTAATTAATTATATGTCAAATTTCACGTCACAATACAAATTGTAATGCAATACAATAATCTATATAATAGTTAATTTTAATTTAGTCAGAAACATAAGGGCTTCAACTCCTGTTAAGTCATCAAAATTAATGTTGTGTAAAAAAGAATGATTGAAAATTTTTTGATATCCACTATGTATTTTTTTTTTATAAATAATAACTTCCTGGCTGCGCATGCCAATTTTCCTATGACACCTCAGGAACACAATTGCACGAATTTGCAATTGCTGGCCGGGTAGGTAGGAGGGGTTGGACCGTTGGAGGGAGAAAAACGCGCATTCTATTAACTCAATATGGCGTGGTGATTGCAGGCATGATATTCTTTGATATTTTGGCTTAATGTTAGAAAGCTATTGGGATATTATTTCCTTTATGTACAAATATATGATGTGCGTATACATCACATATACGTCGTGTGCCATGCATGCTGCATTCGGCCTAACTCCAGACATAAAAAAAATAGTTTTACTTGTTCTTGACCATATTTATTCGGCTAATCAATCAGAACTCTGGCCTTCTTCTAGAACATGGTAATTGTAAGCTTGATGACCTATAATTTGCCAGGGAGAAAAGATAACAATTGTACAGGCTAAAACTGTGATCGGAACCATATGATCTATATCTATAAAATTAAAATGGAACTTAACTGATTTTTTTTTTCTTACAAAATGAGTTGAATATATACCTCGTTTCGAAACAAAAGGCCCATAAAGTTATTATTACTTCAATCCGCATGCATGATTAGAAGTCAAAAGATTTCACCTGGAAAACCATGAAGTTTGGCTCGATTTGGCCAGAATTGAAAAGTTCACAGCTTTGGCATTAATATATATCATCATATGTACCCTTCAATTTTTCCTCGAAAAATATTTGTCCAATTCTCACATATAAGTTCACATCATCATCATCATCATCGTTATTATTATTGTCAAATTAATATAGCTCACGATTCATTATGTGTTTTTCTTTTAGTAGTCCAATATTATAGAACTTTATTTAAAATTATAGAAATTTAGGACTTGAAAGCAGTCAAGTTTGAGGAGGGTGAACCTAGCCTTTAACATGATTTGATTTAAGATGCGCAAGACGAACTCGAGCTTAAAATCAATCGTCTACTGTACTCCAACTCAGGGGCAGAGGCAGTAGGGGGTCAAAGGGAGGCTTACCCCCTCTAAGATTTTAGGTTGTGTCAAGAGCTTTTTCAATTATATGCTAAATTTTATTAATATATATATAATACCTTGTTCTCTAATAAAAAGGTTAAAAATATATGCAATAGATATAGCTCAAATATAATTTAGTTAGTTTATTGCTTGTTCATACTACTTTAATTATAATTTTTTTTTTTCTCTCAGACCAAATTCAGGAGATGACGAAAAATCATAAATAAAATGTTTATTAATATGAATATATTCGCTTATTATTTTTTTAAGAACAAAATCACTTTTTTTTGTGTTTGGTAGAATTTATATATTATAAAAAATACTACTATAAAGTAATCTAATATTATTTTTATTGTCAATTCTTTTAGATTTTTAAACTTTCAAACTTCAGCCTCTCTGACTTCATTTGAAATTCTACCCCCTCAGTCAAAATCTTGGTTCTCCCCTGCTTCAACAAATGTGAACTCGAATTGAATTTAATCTCTATATGGTTGATTTTGAAATTGAACTGGAATTTGAGCTAGTAAAAAGTTTATCCAATTAATTATTTTCCAAAAAAAAAATGTCTAACCAAAGACTCAAATGAAGCAGAAATTGATCGAATAGTCTATTCTTTCACTAAAGTAGTGTTGTAACGCAAGCCTTCATCTTCCTTTCTGAACTGCTATGTGCTGGTGCAGTACAGACAGGAACTTAGCGACACAATTTACGATTCCTAAAACTGGTCGACTTGTGCACGTGCTATTTAATTACACCAAGCAATCAGATGGAATCTTTTCTTCCAAAACCTAGATATCTCTCTCTAATCGAAGAGCAGTCAAAGAGAGTTTTTTGAGAGAGAGCAATTGTGAAAAGGGATATATGTGGAGCAATCTGAAACCGTTCTAGCTAGACGGCCCGTTTGCCAGAAAATATTCCGACTGGAACGGTTCCATGCATTTTTTCTAATATTTAAAAAAAAAGTATCGGTCCTATATTCTTGCTTTAATGTCGCAATCATTTATTTAGTGTTGATAAATTTTATTTTGTTTCTGCTGTTCAAATTGGGACCATTTGGTGCTGTCCTCCTATCAAACATTTCTGAATTTAAGATGCACTTTCCTCCAATTATACGAAATTTATTGTGAAGTCTCAAATAAATAATCCGTTTCGTCCATTTCAGATTCAATTTTATATTAATAAAATAGTCGGATCGAACAAACTTGTAAAAAAAAGTAGATATACGTACTGTTAGAATTTATCTGGACTATCTAATCTAATCTAAACGTACTGATGATTTAAAACTGATTGGCATTATCCGATAAAATCTTACAATTAAATTCATTTGGAATTTCTATCTATGTGAGGCTAGTAGGTTTATGCTCGCAACCAATGCCTTGTAACCGAAATCTGTTTACTTGATTTAGCTATAAATTAGAGGCAATTATTCAACTAGAAGGAAAGGATCCATTGCTTCGTGCTTTTTTAAGGGGGTTGCTTTCTAACATAGAACCTATACAAGTTGATATATTATGGACGAATCTGCAAGCTTTTATTATTGACAACGACTTGATTTGACTATCGGCATGATTTATTTGTTAGTGACATAGAAAATGAACTATACTTGAGAACATATGTAACAGGGCATTTGGGTTCTGCACAGGGTTTTTGTACGCTATCATCTTCTTCCCTTCTTTTTCCCCCTTTTCTTTGTACTTCTCGAGTGGCAGTAGACCAGAGGCAACTCCAAACTTGGTATTTTGCCAAAAAAATAATAATAATAATAAAATAAAAAAAAACATCATGGGTGTTGATTTCAGATGAAAACCTTTTTAAGGTTGGTTGGATATTACCAATCCAACAATTTTTATTAAAAAAAAAAGGTGAAAGAAATATCCTCTTCGTGATTAAAAGTAGTGAAAAAACATTGTAGTTGACGGCAATCGACTAAATCTACTGGATCAAATATATATGCCCAGCTTTAAGATGAAAATAATAATTGGTCGTCTTCTAATGAATTCTGACAAAAATAAATAAATTATATGATGCCACGTTTAATACTATTCGTTATATATATGTTTAGATTAATAAGGAACCGTACTAATTCGAATCAGTTAACTGTTCGGAAAAATATTTGCATTCGAATGGATGCGGAACAGACGTCACTAATTACACTTATTGCTTCTCCAAAAAAAAAAGGGGGGGGGGGGGGGGGGGGGAAATACTCTGTTATTTCGCTACCCAACTAAATATTATGTTAGCAATTATTCCGAATTTGTATAGCGTCTCTCTCCGTGTGTTAACCTCGTCATCCAACTCATGATTCGGATAGAGCACTGCTGCTCAAATAAAAGAAGTAATTATTACTGCTGAAGTCCATTTATCAGCAGTAATGAATGCTACGTTCCAGAAATTAAATTTCTTGAGTTCTTTGCAATTAACGACGGAATTCTTTTTTTTTTTTTGTTGAAGGTAATCGAGGAAATTCAATTTAAAATTATTTAAATAAAAAAACAATTGGATCCTAGAAACATTTGGTTCTGATCACAGTTGATATATAGTTGATTAGTTGCTTGTTCTCAATTGTGTCGTGTTGTACTAAATACCATTGTGCTAAATTTTGTACCGTGTATAATAACTGTGTTATGGGAGGGAAAACCTTTCTGTGCACGCCGTGTTGGCATGACAGGACGTATTGTAACGTTTTATTTATATTTTTCAAATCGAAAGTGAAAAAGTAATAAATATATTGTAAAAAGGGAACATCATGGAAAAAAATTGGATTAGTTGGAAAATTATTGCTATTTTTTATGGTAGAATGTAATAATTAAATAAAAACAAATGATTATATGATCACTTGCCCTGTCGTGTCATAACATTTAAAGTATCATGTGTGCATTGATTTGCCATATCAAATCATGCTGATTTTTAAAGAGAGGTGACAAAATGTCTACCGGCCGGTATGATATGCCAGTTCAGCGCGTCTGTCACTGTATTGTGCCTGATAAGCGATGTTCATATATATATATATATATATTCCTATCCGGTTTAGGACGTAAATTGCACTTCAATATTTATATTTTTTTTTACTTAAATTTGTTGTTTTATATTAAAAGGTAGGTACTGCTATGGACTTTTTAGTTTATAATCTAATATATATTGCAGAATAACATATTATGGATAAATCAAATTTCATCAGTGAACCGGAGCAGAATTTTATGTATACTTTACTCAGCACTAGTGAACTCTCTCTTACATGAAGAACGATTACAAAGGTAAAGCGGTTCCAAGAATTCTGACATGTTCCCTTATGAGTGAACTCTCTCTTACTAGCTGCAGCTATCGTGACTGACATAGCAAAGGAAAGCTTGATATCATCATGAATTGACTATAATTGCATGATTTTTTTTTTCATAAACTTCATTAAAGCGCGTTTAGAGATAAGATGGTGACATTATGCGTTTTTCCTTCTCTTTCAGATGGTGATTTGTTTGATGGGATATATATGTTCCAACGGTGTCTAGAAGAAAGATCAGTATATGGTAATTAATTTCCTAACTTCTCGTTCAAACTAGCTAATGTGGTGCCTACGGGCTTTAAAGCCGAAATAATAATAAAGGCTCCGTTTGGATAGGTGTGGGAAGAAGGGAAGAAGGGAAGAAGTATTGGAAAGTGTGTAACTTTGTGAAGAGTTTGGATTGTTTATAATTTTTTTTCTTCTCATCTTCCTTCTTCCTCTTCTTCTTCTCTCATCCAAACGCAAGCAAAAAAAAAAGGTAATGTGTGGTTGCTTGTAGGTGCAAAAAAAACAGGTTTGTTATTTATTGATTTGCCACTGCAATCGTAAGTACACAACGATTTGTGCTTGTCAATAACAAGCAGCTCATACATTGTAATTTGTTTTTTTTTTCCCCTCTTTTCAGTAGTGGATTAGTTGAAACACTTGCATTTTAAAAAAATGTAAGCCCACGGTTGCCCGTTTCCTGTTATTTTTCACCTCACTTGAATTGATTTCAGTGTGCAAGTTTACTTTCTAGAGAGCAAACTTTATTTAAATTTAATTTAATTCACCTAAAATTTTTGTGTAAATTAGTTGATATATATACCCAGAAGTTTACAATTTCACATAGATTTGTACATTCTATGTTAAGTTGTTTCAAGACATCTGATCTCTTGCAGAACCAATATATTTACCTCTGGTTGTTAAGGGGGAAAATATGATCGGAGCGAACGAGAAACAAGATGTTGGTTTACACTATGTTTTTACTATCTCGAATTTCTTTGCCGAAAGATTTAAATTCTCAATATTCCAATCTTTCCAGATTTGATGCTTTCTTCCATGTGCTAGTACACTCAGGGTGTGTTTGGATTGTTGGAAGAAAGAAGAAGAAGAAGGAAGAAGAAGAAAAAAAAATTATAAACAATCCAAACTCTTCACAAAGTTACACACTTTCCAATACTTCTTCCCACTTCTTCCCTTCTTCCCTTCTTCCCACACCTATCCAAACGCACCCTCAGGAACCACATCCTCTATGACGGCTACACGACAGCAGACCGTGTATGGGCCGCCCGATCAATAATTGATGCTCCGTGATTAGCACCAGGTCCGTCAAGATTCACGCGGCCTGTGAAAATTTATCCGTCGAGATTAGTAAGACGGATGAAATTTGATCTGCTACACGTGAGCGGAATTGATCTGCTACATTGGATTTTTATCCGGTACACTCGTGCCACACTGGTTTGGCAAGCGACCAAGCGTAAAATATTTCTATACTCAAACCCACTGATTATGATATATAAAAAAAGTAACATTTTGCTTTGAATCGGTTTTTTTTTTCCCAGCAAATTAAGTCCATATTTTGTTCAAATTAATCACAAGTCATTTATAATTTTGAAAAAAATGACACTTTTATTGTTGAGAAAAAAGCATATATACGAAATAGACTAATTTACTGCATAATTTTTTTAATGACAATGCGTCCCTCAACAAAATTTTGTAATGACAATGTACTGAAGAATTTATCTACTAAAAATATACTTAGGAACTAGAACTACGGTCTGATACAATTATTTGAGCATAATTAATTCTCTCTGATTTGTAGAATGACACGGGAACTAAATTATAAATGCTTAACAATTTATTGACGTCATTTTCCGTAAAATTAAATGACTCCTTAATTAGTTCATGAGTGCTAGTAATAAAAAAGAAGTACAAATGAATTGCGCGAATAAATAGTCAAAATGTATCAGTGATAAGTACCAGACCTTGATGGAATTGATGGTTATGGCGCGCGTAGAACTCACTGTCAATTATCAAAGAATTTAATCCATCTTTACCCTGTTGAATCTTAAAAGACAAGTTATTTCGTTAGTTTTGCTTCTGCAACAAGCGATACATTATGTATATTTGATTCTATAGAAAGCAATATGTTGGCGTTATCTGCGACTGAACATTCATTTAATTTGACACATTTCAAAGATAAAACAATTGTTTGTCAAATATCCTTGTCATACTTCCCCTTTAGGATAATGATTTTTGGTACATAGTTCAAGTTATGATTTAGAAGATTTCAACAAAAGCAAAGGACGCTCCAATTTTCTTCTGTTCTTGGTGTAGTTACTATATGGTGCAGGTATTGCGTTGTGAAGTGTTGTTTGGGTAATCAAACATGAGATTTGTTAGAAATGTATGTATGAATCGCTTTTTCTTTTTTATTTCTTAAACATAAATAATAAATAAAAAAGGCTTCAAAGTTCTCATAACTTTATCAGGCTTTATTGGGCTGCTCAAGGAAGGCTTTTTCAGGTAAAAGCAAATCATATCTGGCCGAAAATTTAAAAAATAATATTAAATTAATATAATATATTAAAATTAATATCAATATAATAATATTTTTTTAAATAATATCACGAGATCGGAATCCCAGATTCCGAATGCAAAATCGGAATTCAGGTTTCCGATCTTAGCTAAGATCGGAATTTGGATTCCGATCTTATTAATATGGTTGCATTTTGCCCAAGTGATGGTTTCATTTGGTGAAGAAATTGTGACCGAATCCATACCAATGCATACACCGTCCAAGAATTTTTTCCAGCAAATGAAGACCCAGAGATTGTATACGTATATATACGTACAGGTTAAGGGAGAAGATCGATTTGGAATTTTGGATTGCAGATTAAAATAAACTAATTACTATTTTTTAATTTATATATACAACAAATCACCACTAGCATCGATTGCATTATAAAAGAAAAAAAGAATTTAAATCAAGAGTTAATTAATACATGCATTCTAAAAATTGATGTTGCTCTGATATATTATTATATCACGCATTTAAAAAATTGAATTGTGCAATTAATGTGACCTATACAAATAGAATATATACACTTAACTTTAATATATTATATTAATTTAATATTATTTTAAAATTTTTCGGCATATCTGGCATGAGGCAATCTAGTGCGCGCTAAAATGCTAGGACAATCTTTTTCAATCCATCAGGCCATGTATTGAAGGGAATTATTTGGAAATATAAAGCTATCTCTTGTAGAAGTTCTGATATATCTCCTGGTTATCCTTAAACAAAAACTTACAGTTTAATTCATCACTGACGTGGCACGAATTAAGATAACCATTTTCATGAAAGAAAGACTTCGGAGAATCCTAATCAAATGCATTACATTATCTTTACTTTTGAAGTTTGGACCGTAAAACACTTTTGAAATATTTTCTAATTAAGTTAAAAATATATATATATATATATAAAAGTAAGTCTAAAGATATGTTTTTTTAATGAATTTTTGAGCATTCTTTGATAGGTTATTATATTAATTATTGGAATTACTTACGTCTATCCCCTCCTCATTGTCATTCTCATCGTCCCTGGATAACGTTTTTTTTTTTTTCATTTTCGAAATACGCAACAATATCCTTATCATCTCTTTTTATTTATCCTTTAATCCACATCTAGTACTTCCCATCCAGCAGTTGCTCACCCCATCCAGCATTTACTTACCCCATTCAGCGGTTACCCCTTCAGTGCTAATTGTCCTATATTATGTTACTAACTATCCTCATAACTATCATAATTGTCATATAAAATAATATTAATTGTTCTAGTTTAAGATACTAATTGTCCGGTAAAAAAATGTCCATTTTTTTCTGGAAAAAAATGTTTGACCTGAGAAAAAAGCTTATTGTCTCGGAAAAAAAAAAGAACTAATTGTCCTAGTTTTGTAAGCTAAATATTGTCTTAGTTTTTATGTCTTGAGAAAAAAAATTAATTATCCTAGTTCGCAAGACAATTAATATTATTTTCCATGACAATTTTGTATTATTTTTTCTAATTATTCTAGTTATGTAAACTAATTGTCATGTCTGTAAGCAAATTGTTCTGGTTTTGTTCGGGAAAAAGTGTTCGTGCTGGAATATGAAGTTAATGACCATCCTAAGAAAAAAATTAGTTGTTATGGGAAAAAAAATGTCAATTACTCTGGAAAAAAATGAGGTGGGGAGAAGTGAACATAGGTGTTAGAAATCCATGGGATGAGAAAGTGAGCAACAAAAAAAAATAGTTAGTGCTTAATTAATCATTTTTCAAGAATAGAAAAGAGAAAACACATTTTTCTAAGAGATGATGGGATGATAATTTCTGAGGATGATCCTTATCACCGCGATTAATTATGGACCATAATAATTTTTTAAGTAATTTGTTGAAAGATAAAACTAATATTTCATTTTTCCAAAATGTTTGTCAGTTATTTACTTGGCTGTCAATACTATCGAGTTATCTTATTGATGACAATTCACATTTTTTTTCATCATCGAAACATTTTTTATAGCCCTGACCCTAGAGTTCCAGAAAGAGGCTCCATGAAGCTATAATATTTGCTTTTCATCGCCTTTTCTACAATAACGAATTAGATAATTGTATGCATTAATTACTCCGTAATGCCTTCTTTTTTCTGAAAAATGTGGTAGATTGTTACCACCTATTTTTACCTTTCCCATTCAGAAACAATCCATATTATTGAATAATCTTGCTGCCGGTGGTACCAAGTTGGTACAGAACACAATATATACCCTAAAAGGCAGAATCACAACCATGAGACTGTTTTATTCTATTATAAGCTGAGAAGCATTAAATGTTCAAAACCAATTGCATGCAAATCGTCTACAAAATTTGCAGCTTGTATTTGAAACGCTACTAACATAAGACGAAAATCCAGGAAAATTGCACGGCCAGCAAAACCCCTAGTTGCTCTTGTTTCAATAATTTAGGGGAAGTGGAGCCAGTATAGCCTACCATAAATAACTATCAAATTCCATGTAAGTAGTATTTGTGTCCCCTTTGGATTCGCTACAGCTTTCCTTTAACCACTATGTTATATTATCAAACAAATGTAATGCCTAATTCAGAAGAAATAGAAAACAAATCAGTCCCTTTACATGTACCCTCCATTAGCATTTATTAAATCAGAAATGATAAATGACATTTGCATTTTTTTTTCCATCACTTACCATTGCTAAACACAAAGTGAACATCTAAAACGGACAAGATAAATATATAAACTATCAAAATGAACGCTTACAAACAAATAAGTGTTGTCATCTCTTGTTCAGATTTTTATATGCATATTTAATTTATTTTTATTGAACTTGTTTGTTTTTATGTGTTTATTTTGATCACTATATATGTTCACCTTATCTATTTTATGTGTTCGCTTTCTGTTTAGCGATGGCAAGGAATGGTAAAATTGCAGACGTCAGTAATCAATTTCCTTTATCAAATTGCTATAAAGAAAAAAAAAGCAGAAAGAAAAGGCCGAAAAAATTAATACTAACGTTACTGTTCATATTAATTTTGATAATAACAGAAAAAAAAATCAAAATTTTAATACTAACGTTGCTGGATCGTCATCCCAGTTGACGAAAGCCCAATACCTTTGGATCGTCATCCCAGTTGACGATCCAAGCTTGGACCGTCATCCCAGTTGACGATCCAAGCTTGGATCGTCATCCGAAATGACGATCCAATGATTCGAGAAAAAAAGACATATTAAAAAAAGATTTTGAATTTTTTGTCGTTTGGATCGTCATCCCAAATGACGATCCAAACCAAAAAATTTCAAATTCGTTTTTTAATGCAAATTTTATATTTTAGTCCCCAAAGTTTTTATTATTACAAAATATATAATTTATAATTAAAAATTAAACATAATTAAAATATCTATTATATTTTATTTACACATCGTGCGTGCCGTGTCATGTCGTGTCAAACACGATCGTGTTAGAGTCTCGTGTCGTATTGACACGAACTACTTTTTTAACCGTGTCGTGTTGTGCTTAGTGGTGAGAAGAGTCAACATGACACGCATTCTAACATGACACGACTGACACGATCGTGTCGTGTCGTGTTGAAACGTTGTGTTAGTCGTGTCAAATCGTGTCAGATTATTTTATTATTTTTTTAATTAAAAATAAAAATTAAGAAAAAAATTACTAAACGTTATAATTTATTATGTAATTAAGTTTAAAGTTTTTATTAATATTTTTTATAAAAAATAATAATTAAATTAGATACATATATTTATTATGTATATTATATATTTAATACATATTATTGTATATAATTAAAATATATGATACATATTATTATGTACATATATTTCTATGTATATTTATTTATACATTAAAAAAAATTATATATTAATATCTACATTTAATGTATAACAAATTTTTTTATTGGACTACTATGTAAAAATAATGATTTTAGTGTCATTGGCGAATAAATTTTAATTATATATAATAATATGTGCGTGTTGGCACGACACGATGTGCGTGTTGACACGAAACGACGCGACGCGACACGAATACAAAATTGACACGACACGACATGTCATGTCATAATTGTGTCGTGTTGGAACATTAGAAAGTTTGACACGATTCAACACGACACGATTCGACACGCAACACGACACGAACACGAATTAACACGACACCTCAACACAATTCTAATTATTAATGTTGATTATTTAAGCAAAATTAATAATTTATTTTCAATTTATAATACCACATCATATTATTTACCATCATTTAAATCATAATATTGTTCTAATTTAATTATTATTTTTTATAAAAAATATTAATAAAAACTTTAAACTTAATTTATTATTATAATGTTTAGTAATTTTTTTCTTAATTTTTATTTTTAATTAAAAAATAATAAAATAATCTGACACGATTTGACACGACTAACACAACGTTTCAACACGACACGACACGATCGTGTCAGTCGTGTCGTGTTAGAATGCGTGTCATGTTGACTCTTCTCACCACTAAGCACGACACGACACGGTTAAAAAAGTAGTTCGTGTCAACACGACACGAGACTCTAACACGATCGTGTTTGACACGACATGACACGGCACGCACGATGTGTAAATAAAATATAATAGATGTTTTAATTATGTTTAATTTTTAATTATAAATTATATATTTTGTAATAATAAAAACTTTGGGGACTAAAATATAAAATTTGCATTAAAAAACGAATTTGAAATTTTTTGGTTTGGATCGTCATTTGGGATGACGATCCAAACGACAAAAAATTCAAAATCTTTTTTAATATGTCTTTTTTCCTCGAATCGTTGGATCGTCATTTCGGATGACGATCCAAGCTTGGATCGTCAACTGGGATGACGATCCAAGCTTGGATCGTCAACTGGGATGACGATCCAAGGGTATTGGGCTTTCGTCAACTGGGATGACGATCCAGCAACGTTAGTATTAAAATTTTGATTTTTTTTCTGTTATTATCAAAATTAATATGAACAGTAACGTTAGTATTAATTTTTTCGGAAGAAAAGGATTTAGAGGGTCCAAGCGATCATTATATCACGGTCCATGTTGGCCCAAACCAAGACATGTAGGCCCGTCCCCACCACCTGTACACCTTGCCTTTCTTGATTTTTTTTTATTTATTTTTTTTAATATCTTCTCAATATTTGGTTTGCCGCTTCAACTATGGGATGCTCCGACACCATATCGAGTAGAATTGTTTCCTTTACAGTTACATTCACATGATTTGACATTTTGATCAAAATATTACTATGAAGCTATTAAAAGTTAATTAAACTTGGATGTTAAGTATGAAATATGTTACATATACCTAGATTGCAGTATCCGTAAAGCTGATTGTGAGGGTTGTTACGCTTGACTGTAGCTAAAACATATGCTGCACTCATTCCTCTAAAATTTCATAATGAAAATATATCAAAATAATTTCAAGAATCCCGTCAACAGATACAAATTCCCTCCCTTTGACTACTCGACAAAAACTTAGAAAATCAAGCTTGACAAGTGATATCAAGTGGTGCAGCAAGTTAGATCTTGACAATAGAAAGATCAAATTATGGATAAGGTAAAATTAAAAAAAAGGAGGAAAATATTATGATGCAATATCAATTAATATACGATATTATTAGCATTGTTAGCATAAAAAACATTAACAATACTGTCATCCCATTTTTTTTTACTCAAAGAATGAAAAAGAGATAAATATTGTTCATGACATTACATTTTAATTTTATTATCAATTTTCAATTTTTGGAATTCAATATAAATTTAAAATTAGGAAATGAAATTTTGGTTGTTTTATTTTCGAACCAATTTCAAAATAACTCTACAAACTTCCTGCTCATTCTCATGTTTATGCTTGCAATGATTTGGTACACCATGTCTGCTAAGATACATTCCTATCACCAGTCATATTGATATTGTCCCGCCAGGCCCACCAACTTGACTATAACTGGCAAAGAAAGCATATCTTGATCAATTTGCTGGGACACTTCAATATATATTATTCTATTTTGAGAATTCAGAATTGTCATAAACAGACCCTTTCATAGCACCTTCACCACCATGGCATCAACTTCAGCCACTCTGTGCCCCTCCCATGGTGGTGCTACCACTGCCCCCTTCCTCTTCTCTGAAGACGAACAAACCCCATCGCCGCCACCTCCGACCCCATGTAACCATTCCCTTTCCACCGACGAAACTGATGTCTTTCTCTCTCATCTCCTCACACGACTCTCTCTTCCTCCACCAACACTGACCCCTGTTCTTCCCCTTCGTCCCAAACAAAGTACACTGGTTCCAACGGTTATATCGCTGCTTGAACCAAACAAACAGTTGCTCCTCTCAGCAGCAGTTGAGCTCGGGTTCTTTCATGTAACCGATCATGGGATCCCCTCGCACCTTTGTGAAGCGTACCTCCATAATTACCAACCAGACCTTGTTTCTGATACATCAGGTCTTGTTTGCAGAGAATCAGACGATGGGGGGAGTTTCTGCATGTTTGAAACTGATGCTGGTGATGAATTTGCAAGAGAGCTGGAGAGAGTTGGGTTAAAGGTCCTGAAACTCCTTTTTGAAGAGAAGAGGTTTGGTATAACTACAGAGACTAGGAGCTTGATGTGTGTTTCTCTGAATAAAATGGAGCAAGACTTGAAGGAAAATAAGGAGCAGCTTCACAGTTGTATACTGCGGTTAACATATGAAAGAAAGGGAAAGAAGGTGCCGAGTGCAGTTGTTGATGACTCCGGCGAGTGGGTCCAAGTGAAGGCACTGGAAGAGGCTGTGTTAATCACTGTTGGAGAAGTTGCTCAGGTGACTTGATTTTTCTTTTTTTTTCCCCTTTTTTATTCGAATTACCTAAGATCAAAAGGTGGAAATCATAGAGGAGATAATCTGTTGTATCTTGGATCATAATATATAATGTTATTTCGGTTATCTGGCCCAATTAACACAGATCTTAAAGAGAACTGAAAAAAAAAAATTTTGAATTAAATACAAACGTGCCTGGGTAATAAAAGATAATATTTTTCTTCAAAAAGAGAAACTCAGATGCTAAAATTTCCAATTTTTTTTCAAATATAAATTAAGCAGAGTGCAATTTTGGGGCGTGTAATATTTTGTAAAATATGAGATTTGAGAAGAACTGACATCAGTCATATTTTGTTCTTGCATGACTGTATTGGAGTTCTCCAAAATTAGTAGAAGATAAGGCAAATATTTCAGACTTTCTAACCTTTTACTAATCAAAGGTATGGAGCAATGGAAAGTTCAAGAAAGTAAGGAGCTTGCCTCAAGTATCTCAATCCTCTCTTCACCAGAGCAAAGATCCCAGCAATGTACTGGTAACTCTACTGATAACTTTACCAGAGGAAGACACCCTTACTCAGCTCATGCCGACAATTCAAGACACAAACATAAGCTCTTAAATATTGCAGTACAGGAAGATTCATATCGAATGCTGCTTTTTTTTTTAGTTTGTTCAAATTTTTGCTAAGAATGATACTGTGGTAGTGCATATCCATGCTCATTACTATGCTAAAATTTAATTTTCTCTCAAAGGGATGAAAAATGTTTGATATGTGCATTTCTGCTGTTTGTGATTATGGCCAAGTCATGGATTTGTTTAATTTCCCAAATACAAATTGCTTCCCTCAAAGTTATATTGATTACAGGGCATTTCTGTCAAAGTTCATAAACAATAATACATTGCTTTCTACCTCTTTAGCTTTCTTACTGCGCTCTCTGTTTCTCAAGTAATTGATTCTGCTATACTTAAGAGATGTTAGAATTTGAATAAGATTCCTTTCTACCTTTCTCTAAGGGCTCTAGCATCAACTTGTTCAGGTTCATACTCCCACATTTCTATTCTGAGATATAAACTTATACCAGTTCTCACTTTGCAGGTAAGAGTTTCAGTTTTTATTGGTGCCGTATTATTTTTGTGTCTGATTAATAACGTACCTAAGAACAGCCTCGGTTATAAAAATATCTGATTAATAATTTTTAAGAACAGCCTCGGTAAATGTGTTTTGTCTGTGATATAAATAAGATAACTGGGACTACCTACTACTAGTTGAAAGAAAATATATGTAGTTGATTTTCGTTTGAAGAAAGCTCATACTTATAAGCCGTTAAATGGAGCCCAATGGTCATAATTAAAATATCAAGCTCCTACCTCAGTGGTTCAGTGTGATAATTTCAGTTTCTCCATACTTCCATAAAATTTAGTTATGACAATCTAGCAATGACCTAATTTTTGGGCAATTCGAGAATCCAAGTATCCAACAATCCTACACTGCCATCAGATCAGGTAAATTAACAGTTCAGAGCTGCGGATTTAGAAACTTGACATTCTCAGTTTAGTTGGAGAATTGGAGGTAAAGTCTATTCCAAGATCAGCTGTACTCTGGATTTCTATTTTCAACAATCCACCAAAAGTAAAACTTACGTTACTCTAATCTTGCTATAGGAGGCAGACTACAGAACCTTGGAACCCTTGGTGAGGTCCAAAAGCAAAAATTAAGAATCAGATTCACACTTCTTTCATGTCGAATAGATGATAAAATAAAATTCAGCAGCCGAAATTTCTTAGCTCCCAACAGGAAAACAGTAGCAAGACAGACCTATGAGAAACATCAAAACGAGAACAGGATTTTCTTTTATCAACCGTGAATCACGTTACAAAGTTCAAATCTATTTTCAACAACATTTTCAACATAAACATAATTTATCTGACCTTGACAGCTTGTTGTGCAACCAGAGTTGACACAAAATTAGAATCTCAGATTGGAATTTTAAATTACCATTTCTATTAAGCTTTAAATATGCTAGAAGATAATAGACATAATCAGCAGTGAAGAATCTATTTTACAAAAGGAGCACAGTAAATAACTTCATATCTAACACCTAAAAAGGTAACCCCATTCTCACCCAAATTATCTTAAGCCACTTTTATTCCCATTTTATTTTCAAGTCCATACTAATTACACAGGAAGGTTCTAATGTATGACAAAAAATTATCCAACAGATCCCTCGAGCTTAAGATTCATCAGAGCATCAACCTCTGATGCGAACTCCAGAGGTAGCTGCTCGAAAACATCCCGGCAGAAACCACCAATCATTTTCGCAACAGCCTTTTCATGGTCAATTCCTCTTTGTTGGAAATAAAACAATTGATCTTCTCCTATCTTGGATGTGCTTGCCTCATGTTCCACCTGTGGGGTGGGCCCACTAACCTGTTTACAGAAAAAGATAAAGAATATATAGTATCAAAACCTTGTCATGGTTTTCATATAACTTTACTTATTTTACCTTCCAACAAACTATTCCTAATATGCAATATATGCTAAGTCAAGATGACTAAACTTATAGGTACATCAAAACCTTATGATAGAAGACAGAAAAAGATTAAAAGAGGAAATTGTAAGAATGTTGCTCCATTCTGATCAACTTTTGCCAAGTATTTGACTTCATAGTGACTATTTAAATTTTTTTTGAGCCAGTACATACCAGTATTAGCTTGGCAAAACGTACTATTTCAAAAGAACCTTCATATTTGTCCTATTCCTCTCTATATACAGACTTGAGACATGCTTAAAGCAGTAATATGCCAGGCCGAAGTGGCAATGGCATGTTCATTCTTGGATTCAAACAAAGCAAATGGAACAAAACTATAACAGTTTCTGGATTGTTGTAATGGACAAAATGCACACAAATTATTAAAATTATTAGCAAAATAGGTAAGTTGAACAAAAATATACCTGTATCGTAGGATAAGTATTGGCAGCAGCATTATCCCCAATGAGCATTGAATCACATTGTGAGAAATTTCTTGCATTCTCAGCTCCAGAATTGATCTGCACCAATCCTCTATAACAGTTCCTGGATTTCCCAGCTGAAATCCCCTTTGACACAATCCGACTCTTTGTATTTTTCCCCTTGTGAATCATCTTGGTACCAGTATCAGCCTGCTGCATATCTTTTGTGAGCGCAACTGAGTAGAACTCCCCATAGCTATCATCACCCTCTAGTACAACACTTGGATATTTCCATGTAATAGCAGAACCAGTTTCCACTTGGGTCCAAGATATTTTTGATCTGGCACCCGCACACCGACCCCTTTTGGTAACAAAGTTGTATATACCGCCTCTTCCCTCTTCATCACCAGCATACCAGTTTTGTACGGTGGAGTACTTTATCTCAGCACCCTCGTGGCAGTACAATTCCACAACAGCCGCATGTAACTGGTTTCGGTCATAAGATGGAGCAGTACATCCCTCTAAGTAGCTTACCGTGCTTCTTTCATCAGCTACTATTAGGGTTCGTTCAAACTGGCCCGTTTCAGTGTCATTTATGCGGAAATAGGTTGATATTTCCATTGGACATACAGTATCTTTCGGCACATAACAGAAAGAACCATCACTAAAAACAGCAGAATTAAGGGCAGCATAGTAATTATCCTCAGCTGGGACCACCTTACCTAGATATTCCCTGACTTTATCCGGATACTCGCGAATTGCTTCAGAAATTGAACAGAAGATCACACCTTTCTCCATTAGTGCTTTTCTGTGTGTAGTTGCAATAGAGGTCGAATCAATTACAGCATCCACCGCGACATTCGCAAGTCGCTTTTGTTCATTGAGTGGGATTCCCAATCGATCAAAGGTCTCCAGAAGTTTCGGATCAACATCATCTAAGCTCCCAAGCTTGGGCTTCTTCTTCGGCTCAGAGTAGTAGCAGATCGACTGAAGATCAATCGGGGCGTAAACATTATCAGACCAAGTTGGCTCAATTTTTCTCTTAAATATTTGAAACGATTTCAGTCTGAACTCGAGCATCCAATCTGGTTCATCTTTTATCTTCGAAATCATGCGAATCGTGTCTTCGTTTAAGCCCTTGGGAATGGAGAAAGACTCGAAATCGGACCTAAAACCCCACTTGTAGTCTCTTTTGAGAAGGCGCTGGATGGGGTCGTCCTCTTCGGTGACGGCTGGTTGCGTGGGCCCCGTCTGGACAGCGCGGATCGTACGGAGGAAGGGTTTGCGATGAAAGAAGCATGGTCTAGAGAGTTGCTTGGATCTGGAGTTGGGGTTTGGGAGAGCGGTGAACCTGCAGGGGTTGAGGAGAGAGGAGGTCGCCATGGATGGCTGAGACTGGAGAGGGGAAATTGTGGGAAGGAGAAGAGAAAGAGGCGTGTGGTAGCTGCTCGGCGGGTTAGTTAGATGCAATCAAGAAGAGACACGTGGCGAGATAAGTCGATGGATGCCTTGGGACGGCATGCACGAACAGTCAGCTTTGACGGTCTAGATTAGCCGATCAGACCTACCGACTAGGTAAAATTAGATATATACCCTCTAATAGTAGCTAATTAGAAATATCCCTTTAATCTTTAAATTTAGATATATCCCCTCTAATTATGATTACTTCAGATATTTATCTTTTTCATTAACTAGGATGATTTTTTAATTTTGAAGAATAGTTTTTAGAGATAATTAGTTTCATGCCACCATGAATTTTGTTAATTAGAAAAATACCATCTTTAAATTGCTAATTAGATTTATGCCATCGTAGAATTACTAAAATTAGATTTATACCACTATTTCTCTAAAAATATATTAAATTCTAAAAATACCATTACCAAATTTATCATTAAATTTTTTTAATGACCAAATTACCCATTAAAAACACAGACCGACGGATGGCGTTCATGAAAAAAAAATGTGCTCCGGTGCAAATTTTCATTCGTGAGCGAAAAGACAATTTTTTTTTTTCGTTGAGTTACTCATTTACGTTTATAGATGAGAATGTTCATCTTTGAGTAAAAGACAAAATGTTCATCTGTGAGCAAAAGAGCATTATAATTTAATGACCCATACTTATGTGAAAAAAATCGGAAAAAAATATTTTTGCAAATAAATCTTAAAGACTTAATTCTTTTTTATTTGAAAATTAAAATTATATCATTGTTAGATGATTAATTAGATCTATGCCACTATTTTTATGCACCAGTGGCGTAGAAGAATTTTATTATTTTACAATGGCATAAAACTAATTGTTAATGATTTATAATGGCATAAAACCAATTATATCTTTTGTGGTGGCATATTACTAATTTTTAAGTTTTGCAATGGCATATTTGAAAGGGTAAGATTGTCATATAATTGCTTGATGGCAAAAGACTAAATTTTATTATTTTATAATGGCAAAATAATAATTTGTCGTTTAGTGATGGCATATCTCTAATTTTAAATATTTGCAATGGTATAAATCTAAATCACCCTAGTTTTTATATCTTTTGGACAAAAGTGCCCTTAGACGATTGTGTTAGTTAAGTGCACAATTTTAATTTTCAAGGATAATTACTATTAATTACCCATAATTAAGCATGCACACACAAAGGAACTAGTATTAAGCTATTCGCACAAGAGAAAAGGGTTCAAAGATGTACCTCCCTTGATATCGTAACCAAGGGGATTTGAACCGCGGCTAGGAACGAGGTGGTTGTGCTCGCGTCTAGCTCCCGCCTCCTTGTCGAATCACCTCGAGTCCACTTGGTATTAACCAAATCCTCTACAAGTTATGCTAGTAACTTGGAGGAAATGCCTAATCCCTAGCTTTCCCAATCTTCTAGCAAATGAACTAATTGATTTGAGGAAGAATGGAGGGCTCAACACATGAGCAATAGGGAGAGATGAGAGGGAGGAGGCGCACACCAAGGGAGGGGGGCGGCTAGGTTAGTGGGAGAGGGAGAGAGAGGGGGATTTGCAACCATCCACATCCTTATATAGAGTGCAAACCCTACCTACCTCACACTAACTATTTACCAAATTGCCACCCCACCTACCTCCATGCATGGCCGGCCACAATAAAGGCCTTTATGGGCCAATTGCTTTGCCTCATGGGTCCACTTAATCAACCATTAAATGGCCTCTCTTGTTGCTCTTAATTTGGATCCCTATTGGGCCTTTAATTAACTATTTAATTAAAGCCCTATAAAATGCATATGTGTTAAAATAAATAATTATTAACTTAATAATAATTATTTAGGGATTAGATAATGCATTAATTTATTTCTATATGATCCCTTTGATTTAATTAATTATAACGGTCTACAACGCTATTTAATTAATTAATCAACTCATCATATTTTGCAATACCAATTATTGCAAATAAATAAATAATGCAAGCATGGTTAAAACACCAATTCTGTGTGACCCTTTGAGGATTTATGCTACGTTGGACATGGAGTTAAATCGCTATTTAATTCCAATAATCATAAGCGGTATCTAGCAACACGTTATGATTCCCAATTCGCATAAATAGTGTACAGCTACAATATTTCAATCCTGCATAAGAGAATAAAATATATCTCTATTTTGATTCCTATGCCTCACGATATCATCGTATAATCCAAGATAGGAATGTGTCATTCTTGCAGATTATACGTTTCTTGATCTAGAGATAATTGTATCAGTTGCTAGCAAACAATCTATCTCCATCAAGGGGCCCAAACAGATATCGTCACTCACTAAGTGAATTAATGAGGGACATACGGTTTTCTTGACTATTTAACTTTTCCCCGCACAATTCAAGAGAACATAAATAACGTCCGTATAGCAGCCCTTATCGGGAATCAGCGGTAGACGATATTTATTGAACCTATCCTCATGTGGAAAAGATAAATATCTCAAACTTAGAATCAAAATCATAACGAAATAAATAATGACACCAAAACACAATCCATATATTTATTTCGTTGGGTCATGTCCTGTACTATGTTCAATTAACATAAACATATGCAATTAAGTTGGTTACTCTTAACCTGTGATTTATAGAACTTAATCAACACTTAACTTGCATACTAATCTTATTGATAATTAATGTTCCTTGTTAATTATCAAGATTATGGACGCTTTAGATTTATTGTTGTCATTTACTACTAAATGAATCACAGTGATCTATAATTCAGATCCTCAACCTGAATGAACTGTCAACACATAAATCAAGGAACAAATGATATAAAATCATCCATAACATAAAACCATAGAAGTAGCCAAATATGATTGGCTTCTAGGACATATCTCTAACAATCTCCCACTTGGCCTAGAGTCAATCAATAGTGACTTCTAGCCAGTGTATAGTACTCAATGTAATATCCAAATATACATGTCTCATACTAACGCCTAAATAAAATACAACTCAAAGCCAATCAGGCATACGCCTAATCCCCATGGATGCAACATGCAACTCATGCGCGGCTCGAGACAAAGGCTTTGTCAGAGGGTCCGCTGTGTTCGCGACACCGTCCACCTTCTTGACCTTGACCCATCCGTCATTGACCAACTGACGGATGAGATGGAATCGTCGTAGAATGTGCCTAGTCTTCTGGTGAGACCTAGGCTCCTTGGACTGAGCTATGGCTCCCGTATTGTCGCAGTAGATATCCACTGGACCCGAGATGCTTGGAACCACCTCTAGCTCGGTCAAGAACTCCTTGATCCATACGGCCTCTTTTGCTGCTTCGCCAGCCGCTAAGTATTCCGCTTCGGTGACGGAATCGGCCGTAGTATCTTGCTTGGAACTCTTCCAACTTACGGCACCACCATTAAGCAGAAATACAAAGCCGGACTGTGATTTGGAGTCATCTCGATCGGTTTGGAAACTAGCATCGGTGTAACCAGTTACAACGAGCTCTTGGTCTCCACCGTAAACGAGAATGCTCTCCTTGGTTCTCTTGAGATACTTGAGGATATTCTTGACTGCGGTCCAATGTGCCATGTCCGGGTTGGCTTGGTATCGACTAGTCACGCTAATCGGATGTGCCACATCGGGGCGAGTGCATAGCATGGCATACATAATCGATTCGACTACAGATGGATACTTGAATCGCTTCATGTACTCCCGATCTGTCTCCGTTGTCGGACCTTGAGTCTTGCTCAAGTAAATGCTATGTGACATAGGCAAGAATCCCTTCTTGGAATTCGCCATGTTGTGTTTTTGCAACACCTTGTCAATATATGCATCTTGGCTCAAACCTAACATCCTCTTTGATCTATCTCTATAGATCTTGATTCCTAGGATGTAGGCGGCCTTGCCCAAGTCTTTCATTGAGAACACTTTCTTCAATGAATCCTTGACTGCATTCAATTCGGGAATATCATTCCCGATCAAGAGTATATCATCAACATATAGAACAAGAAACACAACCACGCTCCCACTAAACCTTTTGTAGACACAAGGTTCCTTTTCACTTTGAGAGAAGTTCAATTTCTTGACTTCCTCATCAAAGCGCTTGTTCCAACTCCTTGATGCTTGCTTCAATCCATAAATGGATCGTTGAAGCTTGCATACTTTGTAAGCGTTCTTTGGATCCACAAAACACTCGGGTTGTGTCATATACACATCCTCTTCCAAATTTCCATTTAGGAAGGCGGTTTTGACATCCATTTGCCAAATCTCATAATCATAGAATGCGACAATTGCTAACATGATCCGAATTGACTTGAACATGACGACGGGCGAGAAGGTTTCTTCATAGTCAATACCATGAATTTGCTTGTAACCTTTCGCTACAAGTCGTGCTTTGTAAATGGTCAAGTTGCCATCCATGTCGACCTTTCTCTTAAAGATCCACTTGTTCTCAACGGGTTTTACTGCGTTGGGAAGGTCAACCAAGGTCCATACCTTGTTGTCATACATGGATTGCATTTCGGATTCCATGGCTTTTAGCCATTCCTTGGAGTCGGGTTTCTTTCTCATGTCATCAACGGTCAAAGGCTCATCGTTCTCCATAACGAGAACGTCGTGCAAACCTAAATATCTTATAGGTGGACGACTTGGCCTTGCCGATCTTCGTAGGGTAGAAGTTTGAGGTTCTTGAACTTGTTCCACAACGGTTTGTGGACTTTGTTCTTGAACTTCAAGTGAAGGTGCTTCCTCAACATCATCGACTCGCGATATGTTTGAGTTTTCATTTGAGGGAGCTTGTTCGTGAACCTCTTCTTCCACAACAACTTGTGGAATTGGTTCGGCTACAATCTCATTCGGTGCATCCACATTTTGTGCAACCTCATTTGGCACCATATTGGGAACAACTACATTGCCTACTTGAGGCATGCTTTGTTGTTGCGGTTCTTGAATTTCTTCAATCACCACGTTGCTCCCACTACTTCTTCTTGAGAGAAATTCTTTCTCCAAGAACACACCATAACGAGCAACAACTATCTTGTTCTCGTTGCGGTTATAGAAGTAGTAACCCTTCGTTTCCTTAGGGTATCCTACGAAATGACATTTGTCCGATTTGGGTCCAAGCTTATCGCTCACTAGCCTTTTCACATAAGCTTCACAACCCCAAATCTTGAGAAACGACATGCTTGGTTTCTTCTTAAACCAAAGCTCATAGGGCGTCTTCTCAACGGACTTTGATGGAACACGGTTTAATGTAAAAGTTGCGGTTTCAAGGGCGTATCCCCAAAAGGACATAGGCAAATCGGCTTGGCTCATCATTGATCGAACCATGTCAAGCAAAGTTCGATTCCTCCTTTCGGACACACCATTCCATTGTGGTGTTCCGGGTGGAGTGAGTTGTGGAACGATTCCACACTCCTTTAGATAGTTGCCAAACTCATGGCTCAAGTACTCACCACCTCGATCGGATCGTAAGACCTTGATCTTTCGACCAAGTTGGTTCTCAACTTCATTCTTAAATTCTTTGAACTTGTCAAAGGATTCGGATTTGTGACGCATCAAGTAGATATACCCGTATCTACTATGATCATCGGTGAATGTGATGAAGTATGAATAACCACCACGCGCACAAATGCTCATAGGTCCGCATACATCGGTATGTACAAGGTCTAATAAGTCATTTGCCCTTGTTCCTTTGTGAGGAAAAGGCGCTTTGGTCATCTTTCCCATCAAACAAGATTCGCATGTGTCAATTGGCTCGAAAGCGAATTGATCCAAGAGACCAACGGTTTGTAATCTCTTGATGCGTTTCTCATTGATATGACCTAAGCGGCAATGCCACATCAAAGTTGCATTCTCATGTGAAAACTTACGTTTCCTATTGTCATTCTCAACACTCAAGATAAGTCCGCTAGAATCAAGCAAATAAAGACCATTCAATAAATGCGCATCACAAAAACGAACATCATTTCGAAACAAGGTCAACAACTTGTTCTTTATTACAACATCAAAACCATCCATATCCAAACAAGAGATAGAGATAATGTTTCGAGTGATAGAGGGAACCAAAAATACATCTTTTAGTTCCAACACAAAACCGGAAGGTAAAGTTAAATCCACGCTCCCAATGGCCATAGCGGAGATGCACGTGCCATTCCCGACGCGGAGTTGAACTTCACCTTTCTCGAGCCGCCTCCTATTCTTTAGGACCTGCACATTTCGACAAATGTGAGCACACGAAACGGTATCGAATACCCAATCGGTGTTAGAGGTAGCGAGAAGGGTTTCGATGACAAATATACCTGAAGAAGAAGGTTGGACGGTTCCCGCCTTCTTGTCGGCAAGGTACTTGGGGCAGTTTCTCCTCCAATGACCCTTGTTGCTACAATAGTAGCAAACGGTCTCGGGAGTGGCCGGGTTCTTCTTCTTCTTGGAACCCACGGGAGCACCCTTGGCCGAACCTTGGGGTGTCACCGGGCCTTTGCCCTTCTTGGCTTTACGGCCTCGCTTCTTGATCTTTTTGCTCTTGTCACTCACGGCAAGAACATCCTTTGGGCCCTTCTCCTTCTTGAGACTATCCTCCGTCTCAACGAGCATGTTTTGGAGATCATCCATGCTCTTATCCATGCCATTCATCCGGTAGTTCACAACAAAACCGGTGAAGCTCGGAGGGAGGGAGTTGAGAATGAAATCTTGAATCGCACCCGTAGGAAAGGGCGTATCAAGCTTTTCAAGCTGCCGAAACAACCCCGCCATCTTCATGACGTATGGTCCGACTTCATGACCCTCCGCCAAGCGAGTGTTGGCGACGGCCTTGATGAGACGGGCCCTTTCGGTGCGGGTCTTGGTTTGGAACATGTTCTTGAGACGAGTGATCATTTCAAACACTCCATAACCACTATCGATGAACTCCTTTTGGAGTTCCGATTCCATGACCGCAACCATCAAGACCGACATCTCCATGTCGTCATTGACGTGCTTCTCATATTCCTCTTGCTTATCCTTTGGATCGGTGTCCTTAGGAGCAGAGGGAATCGGAGTGGAGAGGAGGTACTCCCTTTTCTCAAACCTAAAGGCAAGCCTTAGGTTGCGGTGCCAATCCAAGAAATTAGCACCGTTAAAGGCGAGTTTCTCTTTCTCAAGAAGAGAACGAAGCGTTAAAGAGGAGGAAGACATCTACAACAATTATCGAATTTAAAGGTCAATTAGTTTTATGTTTTTAGTTTTAACAAAAGTAAAACTTTCACTACACTTTTAAAGTCCCTAAGTATAGTGATTTCCAAGACCCCTATTTTCATCAAAATGGACCTGCTATGGCACGTCATCCAAAATGATTAGATAAGGTAGGTTCTCCAACCAATCATCTTACCATGACTCTTGGTTCGCATAAGCGAACTTCGCCCCGATGTCCAAACTCTAGTTGGGTCCATCGAAAAGTCACTTCTCACTATTTGCTCCTTGCAAATCTTAGCTATTTGCACCCCGACTACCGAATTGGCAATCATGACGTCCGCTTGGGCGGACCGCGCCATGAGTGACAATCGGCGTGAAGGGGATAGAGAGAAGGAGGGCGATTTAACTTATTCGATTTAGTTTGGGACAAACAATTCATATGACACTTTGTTTGGTGGTCGTGTAAGCATACACCCATACCTAACCTAATAAAATAATCATATAAGCATCTCATAGTTGTGGGTTTGTATGGCTCCCGCTTGCATTAGTTTCGCCACATCGTCCATGGAGCAAAACTAATCTAATACTTGCCCTCCCACTAAATTCTATAAGGATCTAAATCCTATATAAAATAAAGGTGCAAAATACATGTGAAAACATCATATTCCCATCCTAACCTTAGGGGCATGCAAGCCTCACAAGTTACATCAAAAATTAATCAACAAATTAATTAATTAATGGCACCAAAGGCCGCATTACAAGCATTCACACATGCATTCATTACAACCACAAGGCATTGAGTCTTGAGTCATACTAAACCCACTATCCACCTACAAAACAAAGTTAGCACATACAAGAACTTTGTTTCCAATTAACGATTTTCAAGCATCTTTGCGTATCGTTTGCCATAAGTAAATTCCGTGTACAAATCCTCAATTTTAAACAACAAAACTTGTTTAAATTCATTTAGAAAGTTCTTTCAACATCCCATAACAGAAAGGAGATCAAACAAGGAGTTTTCTAATTAATTTCAACTAGTTTGAATATTTAGAAAAACAGTAATTTATTAAAAAACGTAACTAATGGAATCCAATAAAAGCAAAGGTTTTAGGTCTCCAAAAATTCTCAAATAAATTACTTAAGCTCCTTATCATAGTTGTGATTACCAGTAAAAATTTCAAGAAGAGATCTTACACCATCTGGGAGAATCAAAAATGACAAATCTCTTACAAGTGCACGAAACACCGTTATGAGACTTTCAGATTATCCTCTCAACCATTTGGTCTGTTAGACCACCTTCTAATCAGTTTTTATATATACAATATACATATAAAAACTAGTTTAGTCTATAGGCTAACTATCTATGAAAAGAAAACCACCAAGTTCAGTTCAAAAGGTTCGAGTTACAAACTAAACAATCAACAAATTCTGTAATGGAACAGACAGTCGATTGAAAAGTTCTAACCTAGTTGAAGGTCCTAACTTCCACGAAAAATTATGAAATTAATTTTCCTGGAATCCTAACTCAAAATAGAACAACTCCATTTAAACAGAATTTTTAAAGGAGTTCTCAGTTGGTACAGTTTATTAGAACAATCTATTTGTTCAATAAACTGGATCTGACGAGATCTTCCTTTTCATACTTGAAAACCCACAAATTAATCCAAGTCATGCAACAATTTATACATGCTCAGAAAGAGCTTCAAGTCCTCTTTAAATCTAGCCATAGAACACTGGTACTTATATTCAAAATATAAATCTATCAAGCCATTCAAACAGGACAGTGCGAGCAGAAACTGGTTCTGCGCACTGTCGCCATTTTATTCACAGTAAATCCATACTAATTCAGAAAAATGTGAATCTAACGCCAAAAGAATCACAATCCACAGATCTACAACTTTCATGTAGATGGAAAAAACTTCCAGAGAACTTATCAAAGCGAAAAACGCGAAACAACACAGAAAATACCATTTCCAGACAGCAAACAAACGCATCATCTCTACTAATCCGTTAATTAGCCAATTTCTCTTAATTAAGTGTCAAAATAGCTTAAGTACGACCATGTGCTCTGATACCACTGTTAGTTAAGTGCACAATTTTAATTTTCAAGGATAATTACTATTAATTACCCATAATTAAGCATGCACACACAAAGGAACTAGTATTAAGCTTTTCGCACAAGAGAAAAGGGTTCAAAGATGTACCTCCATTGATATCGTAACCAAGGGGATTTGAACCGCGGCTAGGAACGAGGTGGTTGTGCTCGCGTCTAGCTCCCGCCTCCTTGTCGAATCACCTCGAGTCCACTTGGTATTAACCAAATCCTCTACAAGTTATGCTAGTAACTTGGAGGAAATGCCTAATCCCTAGCTTTCCCAATCTTCTAGCAAATGAACTAATTGATTTGAGGAAGAATGGAGGGCTCAACACATGAGCAATAGGGAGAGATGAGAGGGAGGAGGCGCACACCAAGGGAGGGGGGCGGCTAGGTTAGTGGGAGAGGGAGAGAGAGGGGGATTTGCAACCATCCACATCCTTATATAGAGTGCAAACCCTACCTACCTCACACTAACTATTTACCAAATTGCCACCCCACCTACCTCCATGCATGGCCGGCCACAATAAAGGCCTTTATGGGCCAATTGCTTTGCCTCATGGGTCCACTTAATCAACCATTAAATGGCCTCTCTTGTTGCTCTTAATTTGGATCCCTATTGGACCTTTAATTAACTATTTAATTAAAGCCCTATAAAATGCATATGTGTTAAAATAAATAATTATTAACTTAATAATAATTATTTAGGGATTAGATAATGCATTAATTTATTTCTATATGATCCCTTTGATTTAATTAATTATAACGGTCTACAACGCTATTTAATTAATTAATCAACTCATCATATTTTGCAATACCAATTATTGCAAATAAATAAATAATGCAAGCATGGTTAAAACACCAATTCTGTGTGACCCTTTGAGGATTTATGCTACGTTGGACATGGAGTTAAATCGCTATTTAATTCCAATAATCATAAGCGGTATCTAGCAACACGTTATGATTCCCAATTCGCATAAATAGTGTACAGCTACAATATTTCAATCCTGCATAAGAGAATAAAATATATCTCTATTTTGATTCCTATGCCTCACGATATCATCGTATAATCCAAGATAGGAATGTGTCATTCTTGCAGATTATACGTTTCTTGATCTAGAGATAATTGTATCAGTTGCTAGCAAACAATCTATCTCCATCAAGGGGCCCAAACAGATATCGTCACTCACTAAGTGAATTAATGAGGGACATACGGTTTTCTTGACTATTTAACTTTTCCCCGCACAATTCAAGAGAACATAAATAACGTCCGTATAGCAGCCCTTATCGGGAATCAGCGGTAGACGATATTTATTGAACCTATCCTCATGTGGAAAAGATAAATATCTCAAACTTAGAATCAAAATCATAACGAAATAAATAATGACACCAAAACACAATCCATATATTTATTTCGTTGGGTCATGTCCTGTACTATGTTCAATTAACATAAACATATGCAATTAAGTTTGTTACTCTTAACCTGTGATTTATAGAACTTAATCAACACTTAACTTGCATACTAATCTTATTGATAATTAATGTTCCTTGTTAATTATCAAGATTATGGACGCTTTAGATTTATTGTTGTCATTTACTACTAAATGAATCACAGTGATCTATAATTCAGATCCTCAACCTGAATGAACTGTCAACACATAAATCAAGGAACAAATGATATAAAATCATCCATAACATAAAACCATAGAAGTAGCCAAATATGATTGGCTTCTAGGACATATCTCTAACAGATTGATCTTTAGTAAACTATAAAATTGAAAAGATATCTGTGTTTCGTCCATTCTATTTCAAAAATTTCCATTGAACAACATTCAGCATCTCAAATTTCCAATATGTGCCCGTATATTAAGGGAGGTGGCTTGAAACATTCAGCGTCCCTACTTGAAAAATATTTATTTTTATTGAACATAGTTGGAGGTAGTTTCAAGACCTACTCAAGTTTTCCAATTAAATATATTATGTACGTGTATGTATATAAGTATATTAAAATACTCTAGTCAAGTAAATCAAATATACTCGGTGACAATTTTGCTTTTGACCCAAGGGTACACCTTCTCTGTCTCTTTCTTTGTACGAAATACTGGTAAAACCATTATTTTCTTATACAATATCTATTTTTTCTATAAAGATCAAAATTAATATTATATCACTTCATAAAAATGATGTAAAACTGAAACATATGACCATTAGTGTATATGCCAGTAACACGAGGGATACATGATTGTCATTGTCTTCGTTTGAATGCGTTGAGAAGAAGTAGGAAGATAGAAGAAGAGAAGAAAAAAAATTATAAACAATCCAAACTCTTCACAAAATTACACAATTCCCAATACTTCTTCCCACTTCTTCCCTTCTTCCCACATCTATCATAACGGAGCTAAGAAGAAAAAGTACACAATCTGCTTAAGTTTGACATATTATCTTTTCTTTACTAAACAAAATCAGTGCAGGGCATCAAAATAAAAACATAATAATATTATCTATTTCCCTCTTCTTTCACATAAGCCTCCCATTACATCATAATTGTATTCTTGTAATTATGCTTTCTATCAGATCAATTTCTAAGTTTCTTCTTGCAATATCTTGACGATGCTTGGCGAGCATGCTGTTTTCTTTGATCTACTGCTACCAGCAGTTGTGATCCTAACAAAGTATTATATAATGAAAATAAACTAATCAACAATTTGATTAATGAAGTATTACAGTTGTCATCCACACATAATTGTTTGGCAAAGTAGATACTTCTAATTTATGGTTCGCATGCAAATAAAATCTTGGTTGATTGAATTCAGATCAACGTATTAGTAAATTCGTAAAACGTGCGATTTGTACATAATGCTTAATAAAATGTTTGAATTACTGTAGCGTCCTCATTGATAAATTAATTAAAATAACTTAATACATTTTTTTATTTTTATAAATCATAATTATTTCATCTCAAGTTTCCATTAACTAACTCAATGAAAAAATAAACGGCTTATTGTTCAATCGAAACGAAGCAAGTTTAATTATTTCACTTTTAAATTTATAATATATTTATTTGTACCTAATTTTTCGTGATATCAAAGGGCATTTTCGTTAGCAACAAATTCTCAGAATCAGGACAATAGAAAAAGTGAAATGGAATGAATCCTGAAATATGTATTCCGTTGTGTTTCGGTTAAACGGGGAAAAAATGATGACTGGAACAGTTTTATTTCTTTATTTTTTTTTTGTATTTATCTCTATTTATTTTTAAACGATAGGAAAAGATGAGAATGTTTCTATGTGTACAGGCCAATTGTAAGAGATGTACTCTGCCTAAGGTGAGAGTTGTTTTCTTTCTTTTTCTTTTTTTTTTTTTACAAAAAGTCCCTATCTCTATCTCTACTCTTTATAAACACATGGATCCAAAAAAAGCTACGTGCTAGATCTAACATGTATCCATTTTTTTTATCGTTCAATCGATTTAATTTTGGTTAAATATTAATCACTAGATGAAGAAAAAAAATATTTTTATTTTTCGTCTTATTAGAAAATAAATTGAGCAATATATCTATCTTGATGGTAGATTGATCAACATATTTTTATTATTTAATATTATTTTATTTTTTTATGTGCTGACATGTGAGGCCATACGATAGCAAATTCAGTCCGATATCTGAGGTTGCAGAGTAATTTCCTCTTAAAATTTTCCCCATGCCATCTTTCTTGTGCCCAGGCCCCACAGGCCCACCGCCCCAGCCCCCAGGGATCTCACAGCTCCGTGATGTAGCTTAAGTATTATTCTAGATAAAACATTTTCTTCTAGCGAGTTCCACAGAAAATATACTTTATTTTATTTCGTTTTTAGCCATCTTCTATCTATTACTTTAAAATAATTAAAATAAATTTTTAAATCTCATCATATTTTATTTCTATGATTTGATCTTTACTTTTTTTATTATTTTGGACATTCCAAAATATATTTCTTCATGAAATTTTATCAATATAATCACAAAATTAGAACAAATATATGATACAAATTTTTTTTCGATTTCAGAATATTTTATATATTTTATGAAAACGGTAGATCACACAACGCGCGAGGGCACGCTAGTACAATATTCACCTCCACCACAATCCGATGCTTTCTTCTATCCAGACAATTATCTGACTAGCTTTCAGAGTTTTATTTTGTTTGTTTTCACTGAAATTTATTAGATATTAGATGTTAATTATTATAATGAAATTTATTTAACTTCTTTAATTTTTATTTTAGTAATATAAATATTTTAACAACTTTTTTTTAATACCTGAGTAAGTTTCTGTCATAGTTTTCATACTACATCTTAACAACATATTTATTTTTCTGAACATTTCTGTGTTCATGGATTCTCCATATTTTTATTGTAGGCTTACATATTCGTAAAATCACATCCTACATTAATTTCATGGCTACCGAACATGCCTTTTGGTATTTTTTGTGAATGAAGACATTTGTGATATTATGTTAGAAACGCCTGAATTACATATCGAATTATGACTCTATTATTAATGGGAAATCTATGGCTCCGTTTGGATAAGGTGTGGAAAGAAGGGAAGAAGTGAAAAGAAGTATTGGGAAGTGTATAACTTTGTGAAGAGTTTGAATTGTTTATAATAAATTTGTTCCTTTATTTCCTTCTTCTCTTCCTCCCACACTTTATCCAAACAGATATTTTACTCGGCAACTATCGAAAAGAATAATGAGTTTTTATAAAAAAAAATGAAAACAATATTAATTAAATAAAAACAATCAAGCGATTACAATCACTTGCATTCATTATTGAAGGATTGCAGTAGCCTAAATAAAATATTTAGAAAAATATTATTGCCATTGAGGGTGAAAAACAATCCGGATGATTAAATTGTTCCTTTTTCATGTAAACAAAACTGTTTTTCTTTTTGTGCTATTAAATTATTGTGAATCATAGAATTACAGAGATATTTCTTTTGCAACCTTTTTACGATAAGAATTCAGATTATTGTTGTAAATATTAGTTTTTGACATTTCATTACTCGATTTTTAGGTCCATATCCAAATGTCAATTGGAGAATTGTAAATTTTTTTGAGGATGCGGACAGGAGCTGTCAACAGATGGAGGATTGTAAATTGGAGGGGCGAGATTGAATAAATGCCGAACTTTGCAAACAAACCCTACTTCAATACTTCATACGCACACAAAAAAAAAACCTACTTTAATTGCTGGCCTTAATTAGGCCCAACGCCCAACCGCCCAAGAGCCGGGAGGCAAATAAAAAAATAAAAAAAAAGGAAAAGCAAATAGTCGGTAGTATCAATTGTCAGAAAAAAAATAAATAAATAAATCCGCCGCGATCTTTATCTTTTTCCTCGATACTTCCCTTTCGATCCCGGATCTGCAGCAATTGCCTCCTCCCAAGGTATCTCTATTGCCTTGCTCCCCTCTGTATTCTCAAAAGTCTCAAAAGTGGCATATATAGAGTATTGCTGGTAAGCAGCGTATCATCCCTCCTAGTCCTATCTGACGTGATGAGATCGAACCCAATTACCCAATTACCTGCTTACCTCCTTCCTTTGTCTGGTACCAGATAACAAACCGGTCAGGAACCTCAGAAAAGGGGGACAAAAAAAAAAAAAAAAAACCGTGCCAGCATAACTGCATGCATCAGAATATGATGCATAGAAGAAAAACAACAGCAAGTGTATACGAGATATATAATATTGCTCAATCTCAAAAGAACTTTTCTCTTGCTCTCACTTCTGTCCTCCCTCCATCGGCCCATCTCCATCCCACCCTATCTAGATCTCCTCCATGTGTCTGTCTGTATGTAGTGTCTTTCGAACAAGTCTTATAGACTTTAAGTCTAAAACTTTTGACCCAATTATTAATCGGTTTCCACTTTCCTGCAGATTACTGAAGAATATTCATACCAACTATCCCTTTCTGAAATTGTTTGTGTGCCACCTGTTTTTCAACAGAGAAGTAGAAGACTAGAAGGTACATATAATGTTAGTCTTGCTAGTCTAAATAGCAGCGAGCAACACATGTATGCATGATTTCGAATCTTGAAAAACAACTCTAAAGCACCGTTGATCCGTGCTTTAGAGTGTATCGTAGTCATTCTCATTATGTTAAATGCAGAGAAAATCAAATCATATGCGCATGCGCATATAACATTATATAGAATAAATGGACAGTGGTTTTAATTTCTTTTTTTGGAATTGTAAGTTTCAAGTTGCAACCCTACCCCTCAATAAATATATACAAACAATCGAACATACAGGAGTATTAATTTTCTTATTAGTGAAATGTATAAGTAATAACCATTGAACAATAAAAAGTATTTTTCCAATAATTGAAAGAGATTTTGGAAAAAGAAGTGATTAAGCAAAAGCTACAGAGATACAAAACTCCTGAACTTTTTTGTCTGTCCTAAATCCTAATTGAACCTTTCAAAGTAATTCAAATTCAACACCAAGTTCCTTTAATACTATTTTGTATTAATAGGGTTCACTAGTGTTAATTATGTTCCTTGTTTTAGTGCTTTTAAAATACTCAACAGCTTGCCTGCTTTTGTTCTCTGACCTTTTCTGTTGCCTTCTTTTGTTAGGAGCATTTTTAGCTTGATGACCTTCTAATTTTAAGTTTTAAGGAATATAAAGAAGATATTATCAATGTTTTTTTTCCAGCTGAAAACTAAATTAAAGTGTGTGATCCTTGCACATGGCTGACTGGTCGGAGCTTCCTGCTGACATGCTCGAACACTTAACTGGTTTTCTGCCCATCCAAGACTATCACCGGTTCAGTGCAGTATGTCGAAATTGGGGCATGGTGGCCAAAGAAAGACGTCACTCTCCAGCCCAACAAATTCCATGGTTGGCAATGGGGGAGTTAGAGGATACGAAGAAACGCAAATTCTATGACCTCTTGGAAGACAGACATTATTATCTCGATGTCCCTGAGCTCTGCGGCACGGTCCTTTGCGGCTCTTCATATGGCTGGTTGTTCACTTTGGACCGCAAGTTGAATTTCCGTCTTGTCAATCCGTTGACGGGGGAATGCTATGACCTTCCCCGTCCTCCTCCTTTTTACGAGGGCCATGTTGAGCGTGAAATTTATTTGGACGCAGAAGTATTGCAGCGCTCTTTAGTGATCAAGGCCATCTTAGATTATGATCCTAGAACGAGGTCGGACTTCACAGCTTTAATCTTGTACGGTGGACATTATACGCCGGCCTTTTGGAGGGCAGGTAATACCATCTGGACAACTATAACTGGCATTCCTGATGGCCCGGATGATATTACATTTTTTGAGGGGAAGTTCTATTTTGTTCGAACCCCATGTGTAAATAGTTGCTCTGAATTCTACACCTTTGAAGTTGGAACTGAACCTGAGGCTACAAAATTCGAGCTTCAAGTGTCATGCCGCGGAGACCCTAATTATATCATAGAGGACATTAATCATAGCTGCACATTGAATTATCTGGTAGTTTTTGGCGGGAAGCTCCACCTTGTGGAGAGGTTTTTAGATGCGTGTGAAAGCATGCCTACAACAGAATTTGTTCTTCATGAGCTGGATTTGGAAGGGAATAACTATTCCACCTGTCAACACATCAATGGATATACAATATTTTTGGGTGCCAGCGCTTCGGTGGTGATTAGTCCTAGCCATTTTCACAATTGCATTAAAGATGCTATTTACTTCACGGACTTGGCACCAAAACTTTATGCAGACGGCACTGAAGATCATGGAATCTTTGACATGATTGGAAAGAACATCACACCGTATTATCCGCGTGATGTCTTCCATCATGCGCTAGTGCCTCCGATCTGGTTCACCCCTAATCCATGATAATGTTATGACCCAAATTGTATTTTTTTTATTTTGTAATTTGGTGTAATAAAAATCAGATTCCAATGCAAGATGGAAATCGTAAGAGAATTGTAAAAGAAAGGAAATAGAATGAAAGAACAAATTGTAATACTTTATTTTGATTGATTGTCTTTTCAAATACAATATCCTTCTCTTGTATAATAATACCGTACCACTTATTGCCTTAATTGTTTCTTTGATTATTACAGCTGTAACCTACATGATTAAACAAGATATCATAAATTAATGCAAAAGCTTCATTCCTTTTATTTCTTCGGCAGCCCATCTTTACATTAGCTTCGGCCCAATTCTCTTTCCAGCCCAACGACTGGATTTATTTCTCTCTTTTATTAGGCGCATAACATTGCCTTCCTCTCCAGCAGCTCCTTGACCTCGAGGAGCTCGTTTCATGTCAATTTGTAGAAATCGCTTTCTACTAAACAACCAATTCTCCCAAATTGTGCCTTGATATGGCAGATTAAACCAGCACATTATTATTTGCACCAGTGGAGCTTCAATTTCTCTATTAAGCACAACTATAGGTTTTGCCCAAATTTTTCCGCCCATTTCCGATAATGGCAGATTAGGAGTAGGTACATGGTTACTGATTGTCTTGTCTTGTTGTAAAACATCAATTGAAGAAGAGCAACTTTCAAGAGGTAATGGAAGTCGAATTGCAATGTCTCTCACCTTTTCCGAAACAACAGAAGACCTACAAGAACCCTGTTGAAGGCACTTCTCCACTTCTTCCTGGCTACCCGTCGGACAGTTTGACACCAACGTGCACAACACTCCATGTTGCACTTTCAACTCTCCATCAGTCGCTTGCACCTCAGGTTCTTTCACCCCCTTCAGCATTATTCTTCTTCCATCTTTCATCATAGCTAATGAGAGCTTATTCGCATCCAACAAAACAGGTCCTACCTTCTTTATCCAATCACCACCTAGCAACATCTCATGTGTACCCAGCTCCATCACCTTAAAATCAAACTTGAACTGTTCCCCTTGCATAGACCATGTGAATCCTTCACACATCTTGTCACATTGCATTGTATCTCCGTTTGCTACTGTAATTTTCAATGGTCTGGTTTGAATGCAAGTATAACCAGCATGTTTAACAATTTTTGGATCTACAAAACTATGGGTACTACCACTGTCCACTAAGGCAATAACATGCACACCATTTACATTGCCTTTAATTCTGATCAAATCCTGATTTTTAACTTCTCCAATGGCATGTAGAGATATTCTAACCTCTTCTTCATTTTGTTTTGCAGGTTGGGACAGTAAGAGTTTCATGGGGTCCACCGCTTCCTCTTCATCAGTATCTGATTCTGCTAGCCATAGTTCACTAACATCAGGTTCCTCCTTCCCTGTGATTAAGTTGAGAGCTTTAGTTTTACACTTATGACCACGGAACCATGGTAAACCACATGTATAATATTTTTTTTCTTCTTTCACTCTAACACCAGTAGGATGAGGTTGAGCGTCCAGATTATGATTGACATTTGCATTGAAATCAAGAGCAGATGTTTGAATTTCACTTCGAAAATTTTGCTTCTTCTTATGTTCAATAAGCATCTCTTGGTAAATTGAGGCTTCGTAGGTCTCATTTAGGGTTCTTGGTCTGCTACTCAACACATTCAACCGAATGTCCTCTCTCAACCCACTCAAGTAGCTAGTAATGAAATATGATTCATCATACATTGGGTAATCCTTGAGAAGTAGCAACTTGAGTTCCTCAAACTTGTTTCTATAACTCTCTACATCTCCTGATTGCTTCAGTTTATTGAATTCTCCAACTAAACCCAATGTTGTTTTGGATTCAAATCGCCTTAGAACCTCTTGCACAAACTCCCCCCACAACATATTAGGTCTTGTGATACCTTGCACCCAAGTTTCAGAGTTGCCTTGCATGTGCATTGAAGCAATGAATACCTTATGGTTTTCCGGTATTTGAGTAAGTTGAAAATACCGCTCACATTTATAGATCCAGCCTCTTGGATTCTCACCCATAAATGTAGGAAATTCAACTCTTGGCATGGGTAAGTTTGGTGGTTGTTGTGGCTGATGTGGAGTAGCTCTAAACGGGTGAGGGTTCATGGTGTGGTAATTTGGATAATTCATATTAGGGTTTGGCATATTTGGTTGAGTAAATGGTAATCCTGGAATTGGGATATGTTGGAAATTAGGATTATGCATGAAATGAAAAGGTGAGTTTGAATTAGGTGGTATATTTGGATTATAAGGTATTTCAGAAATTAGTGGCTCGGTGGTGGCTAATGTTATCGGTGGGGTTGGGCTTGGATTAATAGGTATGAATGGCATAGATGAGCCCATCAATGCTTGTGTGCTCACTAAAGGATTACTGACAACAGGTTGAGACAAAGTAGGTTGAGGCAAGGTAGTTTGTATGGTGCTTGTACCTGAACCTAAACTAGGATTACCAGATTTTTCCTTTAGCAATTGGTTGAGTAAACCTAAAATTTGTTCTAATTGGAGTTTGTTATCTTGTACTTGCTTCTCCATGAGATTTTTTTGTTGTAGGATCTCATCTCTCTGCTGTTGTAATTCTGCCTGCAACTCAGTTTGTGCCTTCTCCATAGTTTCCTTCATCACTCTGACTTGTTCCTCAAGCTGCTTGCTGCGAGTTTGGATGACCTCGTTTGCCATGATCGTGGCTCTGATACCAATGTTATGACCCAAATTGTATTTTTTTTATTTTGTAATTTGGTGTAATAAAAATCAGATTCCAATGCAAGATGGAAATCGTAAGAGAATTGTAAAAGAAAGGAAATAGAATGAAAGAACAAATTGTAATACTTTATTTTGATTGATTGTCTTTTCAAATACAATATCCTTCTCTTATATAATAATACCGTACCACTTATTGCCTTAATTGTTTCTTTGATTATTACAGCTGTAACCTACATGATTAAACAAGATATCATAAATTAATGCAAAAGCTTCATTCCTTTTATTTCTTCGGCAGCCCATCTTTACATTAGCTTCGGCCCAATTCTCTTTCTAGCCCAACGACTGGATTTATTTCTCTCTTTTATTAGGCGCATAACAGATAACCACCTCACTATTTTGAGAACAGAAATATTCCCCCATGAATATGCATTTAAAATATTTCATTTGATCTAAATTTCCAGCTTGAAACCGATATCCATGAGCAGTTTCAAGTGCATTGATTTTTTTTTTATTATTTCCATGGGCGTACTGTGCCCGACATGCAGGTCACAAATTATGAAACTAGGTGAAACTTCATTTTAGCTAAGCTTACATAACATTATTATAATTTGTTACGTTGTATCTGTTATTTTCATTCAGTAACCACTATCAATTATTTGTAAGAAAAAAACAACATAATAATAGTACAATAGTATAATATGAGGCCGTTTGGATGGTAAGGGAATAAGGAAAAATAGTTTCTTCCTAGAAATAGCTTTTTCTTGAGCCTGTTTGGATGCGTTGGGAATTTGGGGAATTTTCAATTCCTAGACATAAATTTATTATAAACAATTCAAACTCTTCACAAAGTTACAGATTTTCCAATAAATTTATGCTTAGGAATAAAAAATTTCCCGAATTCCTAAGTGATCCAAACGGCCCAAGCATCCAAACAAGTTAGGAATAAGAGAAAAAATAATTTCTTTCTAGAAACAGCTTCTTCCAATAATTATATACACATAATTTCAACAAAATTAGTTAAATACTAATCGCTAAATGAAATTTTATGTGTTCGTTAATTAGTACTTTATTTAATATTAAAATAATAATTTTTAATAATTTATTTAAATTTATATTAATTTATTTATTCCTAACTCACCATCCAAACAATATTTTTTATTCTCAGAATAATATTCTTTTCACTCTTTCTAATATTTTCTTCCTAAAGGCTCCGTTTGGATAGGTGTGGGAAGAAGGGAAGAAGTGGGAAAAAGTATTGGGAATGTGTAACTTTGTGAAGAGTTTGGATTGTTTATAATTTTTTTCTTCCCTTTTTTTTCTTCCTACTTCTTCTCAACGCATCCAAACGGAGACAAAATTCATATTCTTTTCTTATTTACGTACCATCCAAACGACCCAGTGGGGTTCGGCTATTTCTTCCTCTTTTTTATTTGGTATAAACATGGCAGCCTATTTCCGTATTCTGGATCTCAGCTTCTCATCCTGACCCCTTCCCCAAGAATCTATTTATCTCGTCTGATGTCTCGGAACTCCAGTTATATGATATCCATACATCTAGCCAGTCAAGTTGCTGTTCAAGATTAGACAATGGTGGCGGGCGGCCAGCATGGCAGCAAACATATACAATTTACTATTTGAAATTACTATCATAATAACAAGTTATTAAGTTAACAACCTACCCATCGCTATCTCGCTTGACATCTCCAGTCATAAAACAAACTGGATATAATCGTAGCCTTGAATCTAGGAAGCTTTGATCTTTCCCATACATTTTTTATTAAATACTATTAACAGTATCTTAATTAATTAATTGTCAATCCAACCACTAAGCTAAGCTGTATCCGGACTTTTGGGAATCAGCAAAGTCTGGACTCTGGAATCTGCATTGACTTGCCAAAACATTCATCAATCTAGAATTCTATCCCCACCCTTCCAATTCAAATCCAACGGTCATTATCCCGGATCGCAACATCTACATCCATCCCTTCTCAGCCATCCACCCAACTCATTCCTCCACGTGGCATCCGACCTCTTCAAAACCGCTCTCGTTTCTTTCTTCAATCTTCAGAGCTCTCACACTTCCAATTCCAAAAATGTCGTTTCTTCTTCGCCACCTCCTCCGATCTCGATCCAATCTTTCTCAGACCACACCAACGCGTTTCTTCACCACATCAGGCTTATCCATACTCGCACCGACAGAGAAGGGGAAGGAGAAGCCAAGGATCGTTGTACTGGGTACGGGATGGGCTGGATGTAGGCTGATGAAAGGGATCGACACTCGTTTGTACGATGTGGTGTGTGTTTCTCCGAGAAATCACATGGTGTTCACGCCTCTCCTGGCCTCCACATGTGTCGGCACTCTTGAGTTCAGGTCGGTGGCTGAGCCGGTGTCGAGCATCCAGCCGGCCATTTCACGGCTGCCGGGATCATACTTCTTTCTGTCACAGTGCACTGGCATAGATACTGATAAGCATACGGTATGTTTTCTTTTGTGTTGTGCCGATGCTTTTTCAGGGAATGAAGTGGAGCAATGCAACCAAATTTGGAACTTTTCCCATTTTTTTCCAGTTCGTAGGGGGTCAGTGATGATCCTAACTTCATATTTTGACAATTACAGTTTAACTTTATCAATTTTGGCCTTTTTGGACTCATCTGATTTCACTTTTAGCGTTAGTTGGAACAATTAAGTTTTTGAAAGTAAATTACAAAACTGCTTAATTTTCACTATCGTTGAAGATGCGTTCTGAGTATACTGTAGTTTTATAGTTGGTTATTGATTGGCATTTGTAATGAAGAAAACACAATTTTTTTTTTTTCTAATCAGAGCGTACTCTGTTTTCATATATGAATTAGATATACCTCTGATGCATGTGTTAATTGGCTTCAAAAGGGGAAAAGTTTGTTAGATAAAACTATATAATAGAAATAAAAGTTCTGCAACCTCTGAGTTGCATCTGCTTAGAAATATTAATTTTATTTTTAACAGAATAAATATAATTGCGAAATGAATACTAAAAAAATTTAGAAATTAGGGGGTAACTTTGTAGTCACATTTAAGTCATTAACTGCATGTGATTGAAATTTTAATTAGAAATTTTAATTAAGAGTAATTGTTGGGAACGTGCAGTTCAACTTGCATAACTGCCAACCAGATCGTTTTTTGTCAAGGTTTTCGCGGTTGGGGGTTCAGGGGGGGAGGGGTATTTTATGCATATATTTTTGCGAAGTTAAAATAAGTCAGCACTGGTCTAATTTAGTTTTGATTTTCTGCAAATTACACAAGGTTTTTTACTTCATGGTAAGCTGGAATAGAGTGCTAGAGGTTCTTACCTTATTATTAATCTTCACCAGGAGGTTTTCTTTTCTTTTGGTAAGGTGTGAAGCATTGTCCGGCAATTCTTTGTTCTTTATTCCTTTTCTATTTTTTTCCCTTCTGTTTAGATTGATTGTGAGGCTGCTGTCACAGAGGGGGATATAGACACACCAAAACCCTGGAAATTCAAAATTGCATATGACAAATTAGTCATTGCATGTGGAGCCGAGGCTTCTACATTTGGTATACATGGTGTGAAAGAGCATGCGATATTTCTTCGTGAGGTGCACCATGCGCAACAGATTCGTAGAAAGTTGCTTCTTAATCTTATGCTCTCTGATATGCCCGGTATGTGTATTGGATAAGAATTTTGGTACTGGTGAGCATATAATGGTCTCCTCCAGTTGTAGCAGCATTATTACACCCTAACTGGGTGCTGTGAAGAGGTGTTAGTGGTATGTACCAGTACGTACCCCTGCAGGATGAACTGTTAATTTGTTTAGATAATTGATGTGCTGTATTAATAACCATAATTAGCTCGAATGAAGTACAGTTAGGTGAAGTTACGTGATTTTGTTGACTACAGGTATATCAGAAGAGGAGAAAAGAAGGCTATTGCATTGTGTAGTTGTTGGAGGTGGGCCCACCGGGGTTGAGTTCAGCGGTGAACTCAGTGATTTCATCATGAATGATGTCACCAAGCGTTACACCCATGTTAAAGATTATATTCATGTTACCTTGATCGAGGTCTGGAAAGCAGCAATTCTGGTTTCTTTCCTTAGCTGGAACTTTTTGCGACTAAATGATTATTTAAGAGTTTATGATCATGTACTCTCTTCTTTTGCACTAGGCAAATGAAATTTTGTCGAGCTTTGATGTACGCCTGAGACAGTATGCTGTAAAGCAGTTGACCAAGGTGAGAATGGACTAAATTTTTCCGCAGTGAATTTAAATTGAATTCCTCACATAGTTTAATATATCTGCGAATGGATTAAATTTTCTAGTCCGGAGTCAGACTAGTGCGGGGAATAGTGAAGGATGTGCAGGGAGAAAAGATCATTCTAGATGATGGTGATGAGGTTCCGTTTGGTCTTCTTGTGTGGTCCACTGGTGTTGGTCCCTCCCAGTTTATTCGCTCTTTGGAACTCCCAAAATCACCTGGTGGAAGGTACTTTTGTAATTTCATGATGCCTCTATAATTTATTGAGCTATGTTACCATCTTTGTATATATTGTTTATAGGGTAGGTATTGACGAGTGGCTACAAGTTCCCTCTGTGCCTGATGTATTTGCAATAGGTGATTGTAGTGGTTTCCTTGAGAGTACTGGTAAACCAGTTCTTCCTGCTCTAGCTCAGGTTAGATCTTTGAGGAATAATTTCATGTTAAAATTTTTAAAACAATGTTATATCCTACTTCCTGCAAATAAAGGGAACTTATGAATTCTTGTTATGTTTTCCAGCCATAGGGATATTTTATTCTGCATTGTCATTGTCAATATTTAACCAAAAGCATTTCGTTCATATCAGGTGGGTATTTATTTGCAGAACCCTTGAATATTGTTTGTTAATATCAACATTGTGAAAACTCAGGAAAACTCGGGAATCTTTCTCAATCAGGAAAATTGTTCCATGCAATCTGGAAAAACTAAAAATAACAAGAAAAAAAAAAGGCTAGTAGTAATCCTTTCTTTTTTACTTCTAAAAAGGTTGCAGAGAGGCAAGGTAAGTACTTGGCTGGTCTGTTAAATCGGATTGGTAAGGCTAGTGGCGGGTATGCCAACACATCTGTAAATATAGAATTAGGGGATCCTTTTGTATATCGGCATCTTGGCAGCATGGCAACTGTTGGTAGATACAAAGCTCTTGTCGACCTTCGCCAAAGCAAGGTTATATATATATATTTTTTATTGTTGACATAATTCAATTTGTTACCCCTCAAAATGTTGTCTACTTCTGAAAAAAAAAATCATCATAGCCTTCTTTGTTTTTGGAAATGCAAGGCAATGACAAGTTTTGCATTTGGGAGTTCCAATGATATTCACATCTGATAGATCATATGATAAACTTAAGGTATAGAGTTGAGCCTCCACACTAAGAATGTGTACGAAAGCCTTAGTTTCCAAGTTTGTTTGATCTCCTTTTTCTATCTTTTGTCAGGAAACAAAGGGGATATCCATTGCAGGCTTTGCAAGCTGGTTTATCTGGCGTTCTGCGTATCTAACACGTGTTGTTAGCTGGAGAAATAGACTATATGTGGCAATTAATTGGCTTACTACTATGGTATTTGGCCGTGATATCAGTCGCATATAGAAAACCAGAAAAACTGAGCATCCCATCCACATATATCGCAGCAATTTTCAGATTATGCCCTTTGTTGAGGTTTACCATGTTTAGCAAATAAATGTGTTATTTTTTTTCTCTCAAGTCGTATTATTTTGTTTCTTTGTTCTTCAATCAGATAGGAAGATGATGTTTTTTTAACTACGTTAGAGCACGGAGATATAATGTAAATTGTTAAATAATCATTGAATTATTAGCGGTCTCATTGTGGTCTCTTTTTACTATTGATTTACACTTTATCCTAGAGTTATGCCGATTTCCAAACCCGGTCTTTCAAAACGAATTGGCACAATTACATTTTTTTAACAGTTTTATCTAGGTTCAAAACAGACCTCTAAGATCAAAGCCAAATTACCAGTTTCTCCCTGGTAGCAGTCTCAGTCCAGATTATGATGAGGCTGTTTCTGAGTAGATATAGCAACTCATGCTGATCACCATCAAATTGTACCAGATGTAAATGCACTCTTATTCTGAATTAGGACTGGAGATAATACGGTATTCTTGCTTGATCAACACACATGCCACCCTTTAACAATGATTGCACAGGCTGCTAAGTAAATGGTATATAATAGCTTTCTTTCAACTTTAACAGCAATAGTATTTTCAAGCGGGTTCTCAAACAAAAGAGAAAAAATTGGAGCTTTCAGCTCAACACTGAGTGTTGACAGCCATATCAATCTCTTGTTAGGTGTGAAAACTGTTCCATCAAAACAAAAAATTGGAACCAAAAGAGGCTTCATCATATCCACCTAAACTAGGGAAAAAGCAATATATGCTTTCGGTTCCAAACAAGATTTCATCCATCCTTTTGACTGAAAATGTCTAGGATCTGCATGTGATAATAAAATTATTAAAATTTAGATGTATTGAAGTTAGCCGCTTAACACTTGGAGAAAGCCAAAGAGCATGCGTACCTTCTCAGTGAATTCATGAAAAAATTGACCTCCCATGGCCTTATCCAATTCCTAGGAATAAAAGTGAATGAAAAATCAATATTTACTGTAAATTGTGCTTTCTCTAGGATTAACCAAAGCTTGATTAAACAAATACATCATATTTACTTGTTCTGGTTCTTCTGAGCTGTCAATCCTTAATATCAACTTCTTCAATTCTTCGCTCTTAAGAGCATCCCTCAGCTCCTTGCACTCAGCTGCTTTGCAATAAACAGGTGAAAATGCAATAAACATGCACAGATTTGCAAAATGAATGATATCTGTAACATAGTTTGTATAACCTTATTCATTGATACTATTTTAGCCCTATGAACATAGCTTACAGTCAGAAAACAACAATTACTTCACTGAAGCACAAAGGGTCGGATGAGCAGAAACGAGTCTGAACATACCTAACGAAGAAAATTGCTCTTTGCTGACAATCCACCTCTCTTCTTCGACTTCAATGACTTCTCTTGAATGAAGGTTAACCTCAACTATTATTGAAAAAAAAAAATTTGAAGTCCATGACCTCCACACTTTTGCTCAAACCAAAGAATGTAACAGAAAGTTGTTCATAATTCCAATGAACTTAGAGGCAAAGATATTCCGCAAAGCCCTTCAAACATAATATTTAGGAGCAATAATGCGTAAGCAAATATTTTCATCTACTTTAAATATATACAAATAAAATATATGGTCTACTTTGTAATCAACTATACCATTTGATTTGATTTCTTTCTCAAGAAGATTAGTTGGCGGCGGAGTCAATTCATTTGTCGCTGCTAAGAATTACAGAAAAAAAAAAGACAAAATGTGATATAAGAAATATGAAATTGGTATTTTTGAAGATATTAGATATGCAATTGCATAAAATAAGGAATCATGAATGTGAACAACTTAACAGTATCGAACTACAAATAATATCTACAAGGAGCTAAAGAAAGCCAAGCATTTTGTTCATGAACTGATAGTATAATAATACAGATGACCTATTCATTTATAAAATAATACTTTGCAATTTGCAATGTCTACTTCTCCCGCAACTAAGCAAATACCAACTACATAAAGTGTGGTAACAAAACTGAGCACAATTAAATGTTATTAAGAAAATCTAAGGATCAAATACTTGTAAATTGAAACAATGAAGTATATTCTTACTAAACGCTAGTATAGTTAAGAGATATGATCCAAGGATCAATAATTGTTGGTTAAAACATGTATGCTTACTAGCTTGTTTGACAGGAGTTTCTGACTTCTGGCAAAGGCTTTCTGCAACAACAAAAATGAACAAACTTTTCATAGAATTTTCAAGAGTCCAGAATCTATTAGAAAATTGAGCCATATAAAGTTATTTCCTCCACCTGAACCTTTTTTCTTTCAAAAGAACAATCAAATATGAAATATCTTCAATTTACAAGGAAAACTTCTGATTAATGGTGGTTCATGCTAAACGAACTAATTCCAGCATCAGGTATAATGTTAATTGAATAACGTCACAGAACACCATACAGTCACTGGATGGATCTTACTGGTAATCAGAACCTAACCAAGCATAATGAGCCACTGACATAATGACTGTATTGGGGTTTACAGGGGCGAACAGATTGCAAATTTGCAATAGGGTTTGATTCTCAAAGTGTGCAGTACCAATCAATTGTACGGGTTATACACAAACTGTATTTGCTGTAAGTTTCATGTAATACTTCTCTTGTATTCCTGTAGAAACTTTTTTTCCTTTAATGAAATATATGTTGACGTCCATTATACTCAAATAGAATGCATCTTCATCTCCTCGCAAGGGGAAAAAGGAGGAACCAAAAGCACCGATGCTTAGACAGATTGACCATGGAAACAGACAAGGATTTATTATTATCGTACCTTTGTGCTTTTTGAAGCACGCCACAGAACAACTGCAATAAAAAAGACAAAAGTAAAAGCAAATTACTAATTCTGTTACTTGGGAAAAATTAAAGAAATTGTAGCCGAGGACTATCGCAAACATCAAAAGAAAGTCATTACTCCTGTGCATGTAAACTGTAATTTGCAAAAGAGGGAAGCTTTTCTTCTCTAATTTTTTGGTTAGAGCTTACTAGGGAGCAAGGCAAGCGGGGCACTTGTACTTAAACTGCACCTCCTTGCACACCTCACAATTCCGACCCATTTCTCCGGTATAATTACCGCCAAGCACCAACCGTTAAAGAGCAAACGATCGAAATTTAGACGAAGAACTGAATTCGAAACTGATTATTGCTGGAAGTAGGGTTGGAGCAGGGAATTGCGCAGGGCACGGCCAGTTTAGCAATTCGGTCCAAAATTTTTAAAATGACTAAAATACCCTCACTCCCTTCCTCTCTTTTCTGCTCTCTCGATTACTGCTCAGGGGAGGGAGAGAGAGGGAGGCGAAGCTTATATGAGCAGTGGAGGGTATTTTAGTCATTTCAAAACAATGGAGTGAATCGCGACAGTAGGGCGTGCCCTAAGCAATTCTCGTTGGAGCTGTTGGGTTCTCGGGCTCGATGCATTGAGCCCAGTTTAAGCTTGATAGGTCCAGACCGTCCAGTGCGTTGGATCAAAGATTTGCACTGCAGGTTTTAAAAAAAGCTGCAGAGGATTTCGTTCCCAGTGCGTTGCGGGGTTGAGACCACGGAACTGTCTGAGAACAATGCTGAGATGACGACCATCCGATAATCTTGATGGTTAGGATTAACGGGTCACAAATCTTAATATTAATCACGGGACACTCATTATTGATTGGACGGTAGTGGCGAAACCACTGCAGAGCTTCCCTGTGCAGAGGATAATATTGGTGCGTTTGGATATGTGTGGGAAGAAGGGAAGAAGGGAAGAAGTATTGGAAAGTGTGTAACTTTGTGAAGAGTTTGGATTATTTATAAAACTTTTTCTTCTTCTTCCTTCTTTCTTCCAACAATCCAAACGCAGGCATTAATCACGCAAGGAGTAATGTGCTCTCTGGTGCTACAGTAAAGATCCTAAAACGGATCTGATTGGATATTGCTTGTACAAAATCTAATTCTTTTTACAATTCACACATAACAATCGTGTTTCTTTTCCTTAGTTTCCACTGAAATAGCAAAAAATGTCCCTCTTATTCCATATATTGGGTGAAGGAAAACAGTAAGAATATCGTAATTTCCTGACTTCTTTCTGTGTCTTATAGAAATAACAATAATTATCAATATATTGTTTCATGGGGTAGATATCATAATATAATACTTCGACAACTTGGGTAGAATGGAAATTCTACATGCCATAACATTTGTTTAAGAACATAAAAATGTCAAGACACTAGTCCTGAAAAAACAATTGTGGTGGAAATATATTTTTGTCATTTATGCCCAAGGTTCCCCAAGACTCTCCCTGGTGGAAATATATTGAGGTTCAACAAAAACAGTATAACTCCCAAGACTGGAATTGACAAAAAATAAAATAAATACATACAACAATATATTACATCATATTAGTGTACCACGGTTAATGATTTGCAAGGTATTCAGATTATTTCAGAAAGATCAACATCCTTAAAATATAGATAAGCCATCCATTACAAAATGAAAACATTCTACCACAAGTATTAAGAAATGTTACAAGGGATTATGGGGAAACCAAGTTTCTAAATTTCCAATCTACATACATGAATCTTTCTATGACCAAACTTGGCCTAGATTCTTTCCAAATTGGGAGTTGGGCAATCTTTTGCCAATCAGCTCTCTCAACTCAAACTCACTTGGGAACCTCTGCTCCATCAACTTAGAGAAAACCTAAGCAATTTAGAATAAACTCATAATTTAGAATGAAACTATCATAAAAGTTGAATGACAAACTAGCTCTTAATACTTTACCTCATAAGTATAGTCCATACCACTAATGTGTGACCACACATATAGGTGGTATCAGTACCAAATACCAAATACCATTGCTTATCAACTAATGCATGCTAATCTTCTGATTACAAATAGTTCACAAGTACCAGTATGTACCAACTGACACAGATTTATTTTGGTGTACAGGACCTATTTAATCAAGTTGGACAGCAGGGCAATTTTTTAACTAAGGTACCAGTAAAGTAAATAGAAAACAACAATATGAAGAAACTTTGCCATACCAATTCGCCATTGGAGTACACTTCAAATGCACCAGAGCTCTGTAAGAATGACTGGACAAAATTGCCAAACAGCCAAGTGCTAGCAATCGCACCAAACCGATTAGCACGTAAAGAAAAGTACCACGCTGGTGGGGCCACACCAATCCTCGGGAAAATCTGGCCGCCAGCTGTTATTACAGCAATAACCCCCATCTGCACAATTGGAACTGCTTTGCTTAGGAGGCGTTTCGGAAGGGTGGGAGGGTAGTTGTCTAAAATCACATGGATGCCAGGGAAGGAAGTTTCTAGCATTTTCTTCATGGTCACAGCAGTTCCCCTGATGAATTAGATAATGTTATAAAATCCATCGGGTATATAATTTGTGATGTACTAGAGCTTATCATATTAAGCAATGTTGCAGCTCAATATTTCCTGTTATTAAATTTATCTGTTCTAATAAATGCAAAAACTGCAATTTCGCACTGAAAACTGACCGATAAGAGCAGGAGGCACAAAATTTCAGCTCGACTGTTGTGCCATAACCAGCTCCTTCAAATTGATGGTCCTGTCAATCCAAAAAATATATATAAAGAAAATCAATTTGAGGATTTTAAGCTCCCAAGCTGTTCAAAGTTCTAGTTCCTAGTAACAAACAGAGGACAACAGTAGAATATCTGAAATTAGCCAACAAGGGCATAGCAAATCAATTTTCAAGCCAATTCTCTTTTCAATCCTTCTTTAATTTCTAATTATCTCCTTTAAGGCTTCAACAACTACTTTTAAATCTACCAAGAATCAATATCAAAAAGCTAGATATCTCCTTTTATCAACCAACTAAACCTAATTAAACAAAAAAGGCATCAATATACTTTTCCTAATTATAGAAGGGAAACCTTACAGGAGTAGTGAAAGCGGCATCGGAGGGGTTTTGAAGAACAGGTTTATGCGGCGGCTCATGGTGGGGAGGGTGGTGCGGCGGGTGGTGAGGAGGGTGGTGATGGTGGGGTGGGTGGTGGTGGTGGTGGTGTGGCGGCTTCGGTGGAGGAGGAGTGAAGAGATGGACGAGATCGGAGACGAAGAGTAATATCGGTAGACCCACTAATAGCATCTGTACCCGATCCATTTTCGTCTTCTATCGCTTCTTCTGTTGATTCTGAATTCTGATCGCACAACCGAGAGAGAGAGAGGAGAGACTTTTTTTGACCAATTTTTGTGAATAAACCCTTCGAGTTGAAACTTAACAAGTTCTACTCCAATTTTGTCTTTTTTTTTTTTTGGAAAGAACCAATTTTGCCCCTGCCAAGTTTACAGCTGATTGTTTTATTGGCAAATTTGTTTTTTTTTTTTCGAGATCTTGACAGTTTGTGAGGACTAAATTTCGAGATTTAAATTCAGATTGTTCGTTTAAAATTATGATGGAGATAAATGATGGGGACTCGAGTCCAGTTTAAAATTTATGTCCATATATAAAAAAAGTGTGAATTATATTTTTCTTTGTTTTTTAATCAAATTTCTACTAATTATATTCAGAGCTGATAACCAATCATCCAAAAAAAACCATCCGCGTCATCCAACCCTCCCCTCTATCTTTCTCTATTTACCGTGCGTCTGGGTGAGGCATCTTTTCCTCCCTCACGCGCCCTCCCTCTTTCACGCTCCTTTCCTCCCTCGCGCCCCTTCCTACCTAACGCTCCTTCCTTGTTCGCCAGCACCCTCCCTTACGTCCTTTCCTCCTCCCTGACGATCTATTTCCCCTTCATCTCCCTCACACTTTATTCTGTCTTCTTAAACTGAACATATATAACAACTAACTGAACATAAACAGCAAATAAACTAAACATATGAAACAAACAATGTGGATTCAAACAAAAAAGTAAAAGTGAGCAAATAAATGACAAATAAATTGAACAGTTATAACAAATAAATTGATCGGATGTAACAAACATGTTGACTTGTATAAAAAAATAAACAGTGAACATAAAATGAACAAATATAACAACTAATTGAACAGTTATTTCAAATAAGCTGAACAAATGTAACAAACAATGTTGGCTCATCAAAAATAAAAGCGAGCAAATAAACTGAACAGAAATGACAATTAAATTGAACATAAATAGCAAATAAATTGAACAGATGTAACAAAAACGTGAACTCATACAAAAAGTAAAAGTGAGCAAATAAACTGAAAAGAAATAACAATTAAAATGAACAGTTATATCAAATAAACGTAACAGATGTAACAAACAATATGGACTCATACAAAAAGTAAAAGTGAGCAAATAAACTGAACAGAAATGACAATTATATTGAACAGTTATATCAAAAAACTGAACAGATGTAACGTGAGATAGAATGGAGAGAGAAAAAATAAAAGAGAGAAGGACTAGTGAGAAACTAAAAAAATCAATAGAGAAAAAAAATAGATGGAGCATAAAGGAAAGGAGAAGGAAAGGGGACGAAAGGAAAGAAAAATGGAGAAAGAAGAAGGAGCAAAGAGAGGGAGGGGAACTCAAGAAGGAAACAAGAGAAGAGAGGGGAAGCCGTACCTGGGAGCGGAGGGAGGGAAGGGGAAGCATACTCAGATCGCTGGGTAAGGGAGGTGCGCGCTCTATAATCACTCGGATCAGATCGAAGCGATCGCTGGGTGCGGGGAAAAATAACAGACGCGATTCGTTGGATGACTTGGATGGCGAATCGCTGGATGGTAAGTAGTAATTACCAATTATATTTATGTCCATACAAAAAATTAAGCCTTTCCTTTAAGTACATTCTTGCGAACATTGTTGCAAAAGTTAAGAAAATAATTAGTGAAAAAGTAGTAGTTTCATTCTATTTTGAAGTGATCTTGATCCATCGAGGAATTTGAGAATTAAATATTTTTCTAGCAAACGACTTGATCATTCGATAATTTCATTTAATTTAATGAGCTATTAATGATCCGATAATATAATTTTCGAACAGCATAAAGCTGTATAAAATAATCATTTTTAGAATATATGGAACATATAGTGTAGTTTTCTTTATTTCAGTGAACTTTTATCTCAGTAGCACAATTTTAAATCAGTTGGATAGGAACACTTCTTTATACCTTATAAAATGAAATTCTTTTGGGGTTACAACAAATATTCGAATGGCTATCTTGGCTAGTAGGCCCCCAGAGGCCAGAAGAGAGTCTGCTTGTTGAAAAACACTATAATTAGAGTAATTCATGCTCTCTATTTTGAAAACATCATAATAAATAACAAAAAATTTCGAAAAAATGTAAAATTTGATATATCTGGATTTTTTTAATATGAAAAATAACTTGAACAGTTCAGATTGACCGTTTGAATTTTAGATCTTGAAAAACGACTCATATGTACGGGGACGATTTGTACACATAAGTGTACAATATTCATTCTCTCTCTATATATATATATACATATATATTGAAAAAGATTAAAATTTAAAATAAATAAATCTCTATGAAAATATTTTACGGTCAACGAACTTTTACCGTAATTAAGTATCTTTCTGAATCCCTGAAGATTGCCTACGGGCTTACACCTAAAAAAAATCACGAAAGATCCATACAGAAAAAAATAAATAAATAAATGACAAGTCGACTTATTAAGTACTGTTATACAAAATTTTGTTGTACTTTACAGTTTAGACATAAAAAAACGTATATATCGATGAGGCGATTTCATTAAAGTTTAAAAACACATGAGTTTTCCGATTGAACAGGAGAAAAGAAGTAAGATTGGACAATCGAATATATCGACGAGGCGACGTGTCTAAGTAGATTGAAAATTCAACCATCTATATAATAAGATTATTATTGATTATCTTTTTAATAATTAGCGATCATTTTGTTCAAGGGATAAAAGTATCTATTGATGTAATGAAAAGCGATTTACAGGGTAGCCCTCTAATTGATCCTAATATACCATGAATTATTAGCCGGCTTTAATTATATGACCTTTTATATTAATATTTTTTACTTTTTCAAAATATAATTTGTCATCGAGATTTTAGATATCCCGTTAGATCAACGTCCGCAATACGCAAGTGTAACTCTTTTTTTGTGTAACCAAATTTAGTGTAAATTCTAAAAAAAATATTATTATATATGAAATATACTTATGAGTATGATTGGATCATCTACAGGCTATAGCGCAAAATGTAGAGCAACAGTATAATCTATAGTGGTAATAATTAAAATCCGTGATTTAATTTTTTTTATTTTTGACCGTTTTTTTGCATTCTCAAATTTTTGGCTAAATACATATAGTTTTCTATTTTTCTAATCTTATAATTAAAAATATTTTTTTTTTGGTTAAATATATTAAAAATAGTTGTACCAATCATTATTAATTTATTTAAGAATTAAATATATTAGAAAATCATGTTGAAATTGACATTAAAAAAACATAGCGCAACGAAACTATAACTGCCATGCCTATTATAAAAAAAAGAAGGATCCCACCTTGACGGGAAGAATTAGAGGGAGGGAGGGAGGGAGGGAGAGAGAGAGAGAGAGAGAGAGAGAGAGAGAGAGAGGTGTAAGGTCTTTCTTTCGTCTTAAATTGCCTAATTTGTACAACATTTAGTTGTTTACATTTTCAAATATGATTTGGGAAAAAATAATTTAAGACTAACCTCACATACTTGTGTATTCATTTAAATTTTTAGATATTTAAAATATGTTTTGTATGAACATATAATTAACAATGTTCGAATCTAGATAAATATGCGAAATTAATAACTTTTGAAGGTGATATTAGCAGATTAATTTTGTCTCTATTGATTTATATTTAAATATGCAACATTGTTGAACATAAGGATCGAATTTTTTAGATTTTGGATATGTATTAAATTAAATTTCAGTAAGGTTAGATAAACTAATCTACATCAAAGAAGAATGACAAAATCATGCATCTACCATTTAAAAATAACAGAAAATGTGTGACACAGTGGCAATTGAAGTCAATTTCAAAAGAATTTTTTTTTTCAAGTTTACTTTGTATGCAAAATGAAGTTGTATACAATGGTTAACATTCATTTTTGTTTCAAAACCTGTTATTTTAGATGTTAGAGAAAACCAAATAAATCATAAATTCACTTGGTTAAATATATTGTTGCAAAAGTTGATATTTCTTCAAATAAATCATAAATTCACTTAGTTAATAAAAATATTGTTGCAAAAGTTGATAACAAACAATCATCATATTCATTCATTGGGAGTGTCTCCGCATTCGACATTATAATTTGCTCTCGAAACTGAAATCTTCATAAAAATTTTATATATCCTACAATTTCTAAATACATGTTAAACACTGAAATTTTGTAAAATAGGCTCAAATTAAGGAAAAAACACCGACAAAATGACATAATTTTAAAAAAATTCTAAAAATATATTTTTAGTTGTCTAAAATTAGAAAATTTAATATCACTAGATTATTCATAATTTTCTGATCATATCCATAAATTTTTATATAAATAAGACTTTGGAATCACCTGAAAACAATTGAAACATAAATACTTTCCGCTGAAATTCACCAAATGAAGCTGTTTATTTCGAAAAAAATGGAGAACTTTAAAAAAATTCTGAAGTGACTCTTGCCACTTGAAGAATCGTGATGAGAAGCACTGGGCGGGTTCAAGAGAAACACACAAAAGAGTTGTAAAAAAAAGAGATAGAGATACCCAAAACAGAGGGACGTGCTTTCACTTAAGAGAGATTTTCTTATTTTTCATTAAAATTGTAAGAAAGAATACAAAGAGTTGTAAGAAGAGAAGAAAAAAGTTTGTAATGACATGCTTGTTTGGCTTTAATCGCTATTTTATATTTTATTTCCATTTCATGGGTTTATTAAAATATTTCAGTTTATAGAAAGCTTTTAAAAACTTCTTTTTTTCCATTTTATTGTTGTTTTTTTTTCTTCATACTGCACAACCGTTTTATCACCGATAAATACTAAATCACCACCCAACCATCAAACCGCACAAATCACATCTTAAAACCTTGGTTTATAGTATACTTGCACAAATTTGTGTTGGAGTCCTCGAATTTTATCCATACATATTATTGGAAGCACTAAGTTGTCCAGACAAACCAACAGATTGGCCTGTCCAAATTTCGTTGTTTATTCCAGGTAAGCGAAATGTACTGATTTGGATTATTGTATAAATCATTAAATCGTAATCAATGAAAGCGTTTGATCATCTACACACTACAGTGGGTTGTTAACTTTTGCATAGTAAAACCAAAAAACTTGAAGATACAAAGGAGAGGTCCTACCATCGCCCAAAAGAAAAAAAAATTGCTCTAACCAAATCCTTTTTCTGGTAGAGACTATTCGAGCAATCAAAGTCACCAATTACTCCGCGAAAAAAGTTGGTGAATTGGTGGCGCAATTTTGTTGAAAAAATAGGACAGACTACTCCACATCCACTCCACACAAATAATTACTTACGGCTCCGTTTGGATGACTTCTTCCTAAAATAAGGAATAAAGAATAAACACTTTTTACCAATAAATTTATTTCTAATCATCCAAACTCTTCACAAAAGTTACACACTTCCCAATAAATTTACCCCTTCCCAATAAATTTTTTCCCTTCTTCCTTCTTCCTATCTTATTCTCAACGCATCCAAACGGAGTACAATATAACAAAATCCAGTTGAAAGGAACGGTACAATGCTCTTGTCAAAATTTGGAGGTTTTGGAGATAATATCTGACACAGATAGGAAGGATGGTACTTGAGATGAAAAGAGCAAGCATGGAGTTGCCATCAATGATTTCGTAACAAAAAAGTTGGGAGAAAAGTGAAGAACATGAAAGCAAACATGAATGATGAATTGCTCCAAAAGAAAAAGACACAAGTAGAGCCAAGTGTTTGATTGAAACTTGCCTTAGAGAGATCTTATTGGAGAATTAATTTCTACCAAGCGTGATTAAGACGACATTGAGTTTTGTCATGTCTGCTCTTTGTTTTTTTCTGGACCCAGTATTGTTTGGGTAACTGGGTTCGTACCTTATATTAATTGGGCAGTTGAAGGAATTTGTGTTTTCTACCTTGCTGAAGATGATCCCGAATTGGATGGCCTCTATTCTCATCGAACTTTATATCTTTTTGAGGTATGCAAAATAAGTGTCTCTCTATACATTTTTCAAAAAAAAAAAAAAAGGTGCCTCTCTCTAAATAAAGGAACACTGCAGCGTGCGTGGTGCCGCGTTGGAGGGGATTTGAACTTCATTTGAAGGTTCATCTACGGATAGACGGATAGTATAAGATTGCTTGCGTGCCCTATCTAGTATATCTAAAGAAAAAAAGATTGCTTGCGTGTCGAACTGTTCAGTGTGACACGTCATCTTTACGTTCGATTGATTTCTTAATTCTTATGGACGATACAAAATCAAAATCAAAAGAGATAGGCTAAAATCAGTCACGACTGACGAATGGACTCGTCAGCTGCGATTATATCTCAATTTTTGAGATTCTAATGATTAATTTGAACTGTTCAATGTGTTCTTTATATTGAATTCTCATTGGAGACCAAATTTTACATTTTTCTGATTTTATTTACTATTTTTTTGAGATTTTCAAAAATCATAGTTATTAAAGAGTCCATAATTATTTAAATTAAGAATTTTGTAAAATACCAAAGAAATATTAAAAAAATTCAGAAAAAATATAAAATTTTGTCTCCAAGGAGATTTCAATATGGAGAACATATTAAACGGTTTGAATCAACTGTTAAAATCTCAAAAAGTGAGATTTGATCGTAGCTGACGATCTCATCCGTCAGTCGCTATTGATTTTAGCCTATCTCCAAAATCATTGGTTGAAGTTTTATTAATGCTTCAGATTTCTTTTTCTTTTTTTTGTATGTCCGGTTGTGTGAAAAACTAAAGTTTCAAAAGACACTACGAGAATGACCCACAGCACCAAAGGCCACACTCAAGAAGAGACATAACACCATTACTCAAAATAATCAATACATGCATGTATATATGTTTCTTCAGTTAGAGGCAGAGCAAATCGAGATTTTCTATCCCTTGGATGATCAAACGTCTACCGAGCTTTGGATGATCAAACGTCTACCGAGCTTTGGATTCTAATTCAAATACAATTTGTTCAATATATATAGACGAATTTGTCCAAGTATTAATAATATCATGAATTATACGAAATCTTTTACATCCATAAAAAAAATCAATTTAATTGAGATTAGACATTTTATATTTTCTACTGTTCTCACTATTCATGAAATAAAAGTAAACACTGCAGGACTTGTATAGCTAGCTTGGGTTTTTGGATATTAAATATTGTAATTCATCTCATATTAACTATTTTATATTATAATTCAAGTCGTATTCCAGCTATAGTGCTATCATAGAATCAGAACACAAGCAGCAAAAAAAATAATATTTGATACAAAAGAGTAATTAGTAGTTGCAAATTGTTTTGATAATAATTTATCTTAACCTTTCCCTCATATCACCAAAAATTATTCATTCGTGATTCTGATGTTAACTGATTTCATAAATATAAATAAATGTTTAATGATCAACATATTGAAACATATTACGACTTTGCGTGCGAGAGTTTTGTGTGCCTCGGTTGTTTTGTGTGTAGAGGGGTTTAAACGAATATCTGAGAGGAATAATTATTTACACTCAGACAAAAATACATATATTTTTTTATATAAAAAACTCGAAGAGTATAACTACTAGCAGCAGTGCCCGCTCAAATGTGCGGGTAATTTTTTAATTGAATTTGGTAAATACCAGCGACGTATAAAATCATCATAAATTCATAGGGTATCAATTTACACAATCTATGAACGCAATAGAGAGTAGTAAAATTCATAACTCATCATACAATATCTATATAGACTATTGCTTTCTCTTCTAAAATAACCTGATGCAAGTGAGAAGAAATACAAAATGGAAGTAATCGATCAATTTGCTACTTATATTGAAATACCATGGCTTGTCCTTGAGATATCTATAACACAAGAAAAGATAAATGAATAAAAACAAATTATTGTAATTTGGACTATCTTTGTCAGTAAAGAATTGATTTCAAAAATAGATCACCAATGTTCAATGAGAGCCCCATTTGGGTGGACGATGGCTCTGATAGTAACCTTTTCAGCATTCAAAGCCATCACCAATGTCGCCTCTGGGGCCAACAGAGGAGAGAAGAAATGACCTGGATTCAATGGTATAACTGCATAACAGCCAATTCAAACAAGTTCAGACAATTTGACTTCATTTTTTTCTTGAATTATTTCATGTTTCCAACTTGACATAATGAATTATGTAACAGGTCAGTAAAAGAACTCACAACATTTCAAATCAAAGGTTTTTGATGACCTAGATATGTGTCCACTGTCCAGTCAATTCAATAGAGCAAATAAATCCTTCCATAAATGTAATTATTTTCTTTATACATGCATCAGGACTCTTCTTGTAGCACAGTGCTCTGTTGGTCCAGTACATGGCCACATTTGGGCACAGTGCTATTTCCTGAAAATACAACAATAAAAACTATTTTAAATTTAAGAAATTGCATTCCCCAAAATTACCCCTATTATATTTGACATAAATAAATAAAATTGAAAATTGAGCTACTACATGGAAATACAACGTCCAAAAACTATCAGCATTACAATATACATGCACCAAGTAACCTACCTAAATTATAGAGATTAAAAGAATTGACAAAAGGACCATGATCCTCAAGAGTACAAAAAACTGATAGAAGGAGCATGACCCTTCATCTTACTGAAACAACAAAATTCAGAAAGAAAGCTGAGTGAAGCCAATTTTTAAAAACCAAGAAACCAAAAAATATTGTAAAAAGACAAAAACCCAAAAGAAATTATACGCTAGAAATTTAAGAAGTCCTGATGCATCTCACCAGTTTATAGGAACAAAGAGACAAAAAAACCCCGATCAAAATGTTCTTTTCGCGGGATTTCATTGGATTTAATTACATAGGAATTCCATCCGAATGGCACCAAATAAGTTCATTTTGATCAATAATTTTCCAACAAAATGAAATGAAATCCCATGTTAAAAAAATGAGATTTTTATCAAGGCCAAAATATATTGAGCATAGTTGCTAACCTTCAATAATCGCTTCTGCACCCCAACTCTTGCGCAGTGCACTGAGGGAATCAAACAAAATTGTAAGAATTTTGAGTAAACTAACTTTAACGAATATAATAATTGAAATGTCAGTTTGTTGGTAGATTCAATTGAAAAGCAAAACGTGAGACAAATAATAATGCGTATTAGATAACATAATAATAGAAATTGAAATGGGGATGGTACCTTCACCTTGGCGGATGACGTAGAGGCAGGAGGTGGAGAACAATAGAGTGAATAGACCTAGTTGGGTTAAATGCGCATCTCGGCAAGAGAATCATCAGGGGGAGGGGCTGAGGAGCACGATAGAAAGCTTCGCGAGAGAAATGAATTGAGGGCTTGAGGCGGCTGATTTAGGATGAGAGCAAAATTCTAGCGCAATAAAGGTTGACGATGCTGGGAGGGAGCGTACAGGCTCTCTTTTCCTTTTCTGGTCCTTTAGCATCATCTCTATTCATATTTTTCATCATCATCTTCTCGAGTTGCCAGATAGACTGACAATATCATCTCTATTCACATAATCCTTCTATTCTGGCATGGCAACAAAAGTAGTATCCGTGGTTGGTTCACGTGTTTCCTCTCAAGACAGAGGAGGAAATGTTTCTTCAACCGAACCAGTGGTCAGGTCAGGATGCCGAGCAATGATTGCTGCTCTCCTTTGTTCTCTCTTATCTATAACCTGCAAAATTAAAAACTGAAAATAGAAACAAAGACAATGCATAGTTTTTTTTTATCTAAACCTGATTTTTAAATATCCCTTTTTTTCTTATGCATAACAAAAATGGTACCTACTTAACAAAACAGTAGAAACAAAAAAGACAGTTTCTAGCATAATCCTAAAAAACCTGAAAATCTGACATATATGCCATCGAAATTAAAACAATGAAGTTAATATTGGCATTTGATGACTGTTTAGGTAAAAAATTACCATGGTTTAAAACAAAGATCCATTTGTCACTTTTCAACTCCCCTAATGTATCTATCAATTCTCAACTTTGATTCTACATGAGCTTCCCTCTTCAATTATTACTTCATAGGCCTCTCTTTATTTCTGTAAAGAAAGTCATATAAACAGTAAATAATTATTCAATAAAATGCTTTCATTCAAGTATAACTTTTTATTGGATTGAAATGAAATCTCTTATACTAACTGGACCAAGAAAGCTATTCTTTGTATATGAAAATATAAAAAAAATTTTCTTATGCTCATTTCAATAGAGAAAAATGGAAAAAATTGAATATAACATTGCCCTTCTATCCTTACCAAGCTATGTTGATAGTCTCCTTGTCCAATTGTATATGTATAGTTATAGACAATATAAATCAAGGGAAAGAAAAAAAAAAGAGCTCACAATAAATGATATGGTAAAAGTTTTGTATGCAGTCATGTACAACAAAAGTGGATTCACCCAGCCATCTTGAGCTCCAAGGGCAGATGCGCCCACCCCCTCAATTTTCAGTTCATCTGCCAATAATAACCACAATTTAGTGTGGTGCCTACACAATAAGTAAATTATACCACTTGTCTCTCCAAAGGAAACTTGACTTATTGCCAAGCAAGGAAATAAAGCACACAGAGAAATAGCCATCTTAGTTTTTATTCATTTTTTATTCTTTTGCATCAAATGATATGAAATCTGGTCATTAATAACGACTATAAAATATGTATGAACAAGGATTCAATACCTCTTTGGATAGCTTACATAATCAACAGTCGTCTGCCTTGAGATATGCAAATGCATCCTACATTCTGAAAGTGATGCTCCCTGTAGAAGGCACTGAAAAGCATGCCAAAAAATGTAAAGCAACCAATGCATAAACATGATATTAGAATCAAAATTTGCACAAAAGTGTAGTAAGTTACTCTAGATATCATGTTTCTAGTAGAATTTCTTGATTGATGAGCAACCAATAACCATGATTAGGAAAAATTATCATTTTAAGGATTCATATTTTATTAATTGTCTTGTGGGCGTATGCATCGCTATCAGTATACTGATAACAGTGTCATAAGATAAAAAAAATCTTGGGATTTCAAAAATTTGTAAATCGGTAAAATATAGAAGAAGGAATTTAGATGAAAAGAAAAATTTACCCACATAGAATTATTGGTGTTGGATTTAGTTTTTGCTCTTATTGGTATAATTCTATCATGGTGGATGTAATCTTCAAGTTGATCGGTAGAATGTCCCTGAAGCATGAAGCTTATATTTAGTCACTATTTAATAACTACAAATCCATCACAATTTATTATTTTTTTTAAATTGATAGATAGTTTGATAGAATCAGCAATAAAAGCATACCTCGAGCATGAACATTATAACATGTAGTGATTTTGGATTGAACTCTTCACAGTCTACGTCTTCCATGCCCAATACCTGATTAGAGAGAGAGCCGGAGAAATCAAGTAATGGTTTATACATAATTCAATCAAATTGTATTATGACAGTCACGACAAATCATCATCAAGAGAATGTTAGTTTGTAATTATATCAATACTCCAAAGAAATTTACAATATTGGGCTAGCAATGATATGTAAATTAATTTATGTTGGTAACAAAGGACTGAACACAAATTAAGAACTATTAGGCAATGCATTGATACTAACATTTTCTCCACGGCAATCTGTGCTAGCCCCCTGGCAACCTCCTGGCCGCGGATGAGCTTGGCGGTGATCTCTATGCAGCGCATCAAGACCATGTCGCTGAAGATAGAGAGGAGATCATTTGGTGTGGTGTCCACCGCGGAGGAGGCTCAATCTTGTCCCTCGTGAAAGGATGCTCGTCTTGTCATCATCCATGGATCCCAGGAAGTCAAAAGAAAGAAAAAGGGGTAATTTTATACCTTGAGAAATAAACCGCCAAGATCAGAGAAAAGAGAATACATCTCGTCGCCAGCGAGATCATGCTACCTCTCCCACATTGCTTCTCTCACCTCTGCATCCTTCACAAGCCCCGCTCAAATCTGGCATAGCTAAACTCCATATTTCCAATCGAGTAAGAACCACTAATTACATAACCTCTCTTCATGCACGTAATGTGTTCGACGAAATGCCATACTGAAGAAGAAAGAGCCTGGTACAGTACCTTATAGCTAGTGTAGATATCAGCGGCTCGGACCTAGAGCTGGACAGAGCATTGACTCTAAAAGTTAATCGGGAGGGAGGGATTCAATCAATTGAAGAAGAAGTAGGTGAGATGAAAGAATGACCTAGTTACTCGTGGTTAGTGGTCTTGATGGCCTCGTCGAAAGTGAAGAAGGAGGTCTGGAGGGAGGTGAGGTCGATGAGGAGCTTGGCCTTGAGGTGGGTGGCTCGGTAGGCCCAGATTTGCTGGTCGTCGCGGGCGAGGCCGGCAGTGTAGCCGTCGGAGGCGTAGAAGTTCTCGAAGTTGGGGGAGCTTTGCGCCGGCGGGATGAAGGAGCGAAGAGGGACACATAGCAAGGGTGGGGGTGTGGCGGAGATGGCGAAGAGAAGGGACGGTTTCACGAGAGAGCGACGCTATCTGACATGAAGCTGTTAGGGTTAGCGGAAGAGAGGAGACTGCATTGATCTGGAGTGGGGACATGAATTAAAAACTAAAAAAATAAAAAAATTAGCGTAAACGCGAATCGAACTCGCGGTCTTCAGCGAACGAACCAACAGCCTTTACCAACGCACCGCCCAGACAGTTCTTGATAGAAGGTCGACCTTTTAGTCTGATATTTGAACCTGAACCGTAGATCATAGTAGATTAACAAAATCAATGATCTATATTTGATATTAGAGGGGTGTAATTTCCTTTTAGCTCGAAGTTTATGCATGTTCTACTGATGCTTTATAAGTAGTGGAGATAGGTGAGAGTGACACAAGATAAAATTCGCTTGACCTTTCACTTTCCCATTTAATTTTACTAAAAATTCTCGTTTCGGTGATAGTTTTCCAGAAAGGATTATCACCTTCGCAGCCTTAAAATGCACGGCGAATTTAAATGTTTTTTATATTTGTGCCGTGTATAAATAAAAATACCATTCGAGCAGCGGCAGCGCTGCTCCAAACTTCACTTTCAGGTGTCTTTTCTTGAATTTACTTTGAACTTTGAAAGTTTGTTTTGACAACTGGGCAATTATCTACACAGAAGTTTGAAAAATTGTTTTACTAGAAGGCGTTGACAAATAATTGTGTCTTGTCCTTAATTAATATTAAAAAAAGAAGGTAACAACAAAAATTTTCCATCGGAGAGATCTAGAAAAGTATTATAAGGTGAGGGAATAATTTTTAGTAATACATACTTCTACAATTGTTTGAATTGTAGGGTTATTTTATTTTATTTATTTTTTAATTGTGTTGTGAAAAGTGCTGACAAGTACCTCCCATACCTTTGTTTATTTACTTCTTTATCAAACATGAAGTTTAGTATTTAAATAAAAATAAAATAAGAGAAAAACCACTTGATAATAGCTTGTTTTGACAATATATCCTCAATTCCTCATATCAATTTAAATAAGGTTTAAAGAACTAAAAATTAAATTGAAATTGTACCAATAAATTTCATACAATTTGGATACCATCGGGTGATGCTGATGCATCAAGATGCGTTAATTTCAAGCTGCTAAAAAAAAAAAATCCAAATCATTAGAGGAAAAATAATCTCATCATTTTTTATACACATAATATTTGCACTATAGAGATCATGTGTATAAATGTTAGATTTCACATTGAATTTTTTTTTTAATGATTATTAGGATTGTGGATGTTAAAAATTATCGAGTGATTTCTTCTCAATAAATAAATGAAAAGGATACATAGAAAATCTGAATCATTTAGAACACTTTCTTTAGACTATTCTCATATTAGTGTTGCAAATAATGATACATGTTTGAATGGATAGTGTATGGTTGATTAAATTGGCAACAAAGCGATCTTATGGCTCCGTTTGGATGCGTTGAGAATAAGGTAGGAAGAAGGAAGAAGGGAAGAAATTTATTGGGAAGGGGTAAATTTATTGGGAAGTGTGTAACTTTTGTGAAAAATTTGGATGGTTAGAAATAAATTTATTGGTAAAAAGTAGTTATTCCTTATTCCTTATTCTGGGAAGAAGCCATCCAAACGGAGCATATATTACTAAGATTACTATTCTAAAGTAACATTGTTCCGTTACAACGTATTTTGCATCACATACTTTCGAATATGAACTTATAGCAGATTAGAATAATTCACAATATATGATTGTGAATTATAGTAACAGTAATAATAATAATAATTCGCCATAGTTCACAACCGTAGTTTGATGCTTACCAATTTACAAATCAAAACTAATGCTACAAGAATAATGATCGCCAAAATAATAATTATTGTAACAATCAATAATCAATAATAACAATGCTTCTGATGTTACTACAGTAATAGCTACTTATACTTCTTATTACCAAAATAATAATAACAAAAGGGAAAATAACAACGACTACTGACAAATAATAACAACGACAGAGACAGTTTCCTGATTTCTTTGAAAATCAAGGTTACTTCAATTAGTAAAAAATTCTGTCGTCAATCATCATGAATAACGTGTCTCACTGATTCACAGGATCATAGTTGCAGCAGTTATCGTTTGAAATAGCCTCCGTATCTTCATGCTTTTATTCATGCCTAATTATTTTTTCTCCTTTTGCGTCGTCAACAATTCTTGGTCTTACCAATTATTCGCCTTGTCTAAACAAGACTTCACACACAGGAGTTACAAAAAAAAAAAAAAAAATTAAAACCACTCAGTACAAACAACAAAATTATTTATTTTATCAAAAGTATATTTTCATAAATTAACTCAAGACGAGCAATTCATGTTTCTTAGTTTATTTTTTCAAAAAATAAGGAGCTAATGTATCTACCATTTTGTTCTTTTACGACATTTCCGTATAACCATTTGTATAGCGTGCAACTGTTGACTGGGGAACTAACTAGGAAACCTTCCAATAAAAGTAATAACTACCCACGATGACACGATGTGGTGATTGCCCACATTACGTAGCAGTAGCACTATTCAACGGGAAGTTACTTCTTCTGCTCAGTAACTAAAGCACGGTTAATCCTCCCAAATCAACCTCTTCTATACCCTCAAAACTCTATAGAATAAATGTAGCGGGTTAATATCAAGTATCTTAACAACCCGCTACAGAGAAGACTGGAGATATATAAAAAGGTACTCTCTCCCCGTAGGAGGCGCTCCCGTTAAACATCTCCGAAATAGACCTCTCCCATTATTCCGTCTCTGCTGTTACCCGACAAAGGTCTCAGCTTTTCTCCTCCTCTCTCCTCCCATTCTCCCAAGCTTTGAAGCTCCTCTCTCTTCCTTCCTCAAATCAAACCACCACACACTAATGTGACACGAAACCCTACTTCTGGCGCAACTAGCTAGGGTTTCTCTCCACTGCCACCACTGCCAGATCTCACTCCCCAACCCTAATGGGGAACTGTTGTCGTTCTCCGGCCGCCGCGGCGCGGGAAGACGTGCACACCAAGACCAAGCCGAAGCAGAAACCCCACCAACCCCACAACAACGGCCACAACCACGCGGGACCCACCAGTAAGAGGCTCACTGTGCTCTCCTCCCACACGGCCGCTCCGATTGGCATCGACGAGAAGTACATCCTGGACCGAGAACTCGGCCGGGGCGAGTTCGGCATCACCTACCTCTGCATCGACCGAGAATCTCGCGAACTGCTCGCGTGCAAGTCGATCTCGAAGAGGAAGCTTCGGACCGCTGTAGATGTGGAGGATGTGAGGAGAGAGGTGGCCATAATGCGCCATTTGCCGAAGAGCGCGAGTATTGTGAGTTTGAAGGAGGCGTGTGAGGATGAAGGAGCGGTGCATCTGGTGATGGAGTTGTGCGAAGGAGGCGAACTGTTCGATCGGATCGTGGCCAGGGGACATTACACGGAGAGAGCCGCTGCAGGGGTTACAAGAACTATAGTGGAGGTAGTGCAGCTTTGTCACAAGCATGGTGTCATCCATAGAGATCTCAAGCCCGAGAACTTTCTCTTTGCTAATAAGAAGGAGAATTCACCTCTTAAGGCTATCGATTTTGGGCTCTCAATATTTTTCAAGCCTGGTAAGTTTCTTTTTTTTATTTTTGAAAAATATATAATTTTTAGAAATTTGGCTATTATCTGTCTGGTGGAAAATTCACTGTAAAAGTTAACTAATTATTTGTATTAGTTTGACCGTTGAATGCTTTATAGTTAAGGTTTGGTTTTTTTAATTTATAGTTTTTGGTATTTTCAATATTGGATTACATTCATTCAAATTGGTACTAAGAAATTGCGAGTTTGGTCGAAAATTCCATATCATTTATTTGTTTGAGTGCTGAAGAAAATTGTGGAAATGAAATGCTGAACTTGAAGTGTTATTATTAACTTTACTAAAATTAGGTTTTGAGTGACAGTTAAAAGGTTCTCACATTCAATTATTGGATGTATAAATTGAATTCTTACTTAAACAGTTAATGAGCTTTCTAAATATGGAGAGCACTGATATTTTGTAAATGCTTATTTCTCTAAATTAATTGCTATATTCAGTGATGTTGTACTCTCTGCAATTCAGTATATATCATACCCTTTGAAGTACCTTGGGCTTTGTAATTCATTTGATATTATTTCACGTTACGTTGGGCATATGTGCCAAGTTGAAATAGAAAATTCAGGTAGATGAGATGCCATTTGGTGATTCTTTTGGTAATAACGGTGGTGACTGGCCAGTACATTTAAGCTTCTTATTCAATTCTTTCTTTTCATAATTTTGATATAACTTTCAACTTTTGGTGGTCAAAAGTGAAACAAATTAAAACTTTTGGCTTGGGTTGGTATATGTTGTATTATAAACTGAAGTGGAAGTGTGGATTCAGCCACACACATATATTCTTAGTCTAACCCTTAGGGCCCGGTATTATATCATCTTTTCCTTGATTATTCTAATCATATTATCTAAGAAATTAGTGAAGCATATTGTGGATTTAGTTGTATAATTTTTGTAAGTTGTTGCTGTTACTTTGTTCTTAAACTGTGTATAGTTTTACATGATGAAGATACTTTTATATGATTGCTTATTTCTTTTCCCCCTTTAAGAAACCATGCCATGGTGGGTGTGTACTGGTATATGAACTGAAATGCCTGGTTTAGCATAAAAGAATAACATTTGGTTTCTTCAACCCAGAACATTATGCAAACTCAGTTAAGCCCTGATGGGTATCATACCAAATTCCGACATTGTGAACTTGAGTTAAAGCACTGTTATACACTCATGTTTATAAACTGTGTAATGAAATGCAGGTGAAAGATTCTCTGAGATAGTCGGAAGCCCTTATTACATGGCTCCTGAAGTTCTCAAAAGAAACTACGGACCCGAAATCGATATATGGAGTGCTGGTGTTATTCTCTATATTCTTTTGTGTGGTGTACCTCCATTTTGGGCGGGTATGTATCATAAAGCAAATCACTGTTGCACTGTCTGTTATGAATTTGGTTATATATGAGATGCTCAATCAGTTTGAAAAATGTTTTGCATTATTTGATGAAATTGTAGAGACGGAGCAAGGTGTCGCACAAGCTATACTAAGAGGGAACATAGATTTTAAAAGGGAGCCTTGGCCGAATGTGTCGGAGAATGCTAAAGACCTGGTTCGCCGAATGTTGGAACCTGATCCCAAACTGAGATTAACTGCTAAGCAAGTTCTTGGTATGTCTCCATTAGTCCATTATCTTGTTCAACATAAACAGTTTAGTTGTTTATTTTAGATCCACAAGGTTTATTTAAGGGTCTTAATAACCATCTTATGCAGAGCATCCATGGCTACAAAATGCAAAGAAAGCTCCAAATGTGCCCCTTGGCGATGTCGTCAAGTCAAGGCTCAAACAATTTTCACGCATGAATAGATTTAAGAGAAGAGCTTTACGGGTCAGTCTCTTTGCTCTTATTTATGGGAAAAAAATAATGAGAAATAATATCAGTGTTTTGTTTATACTCTTGAGAAATGGCAAGTAACTATGTATCACACATCGCTCTCTGAAGCCTGCTAAATATTACAAAAATCTCCTCTGCAATTGTGTAGAAGATGTCAAAATTGTTCTGATTTTCATTCTTATAAAATGTTTAATTAAAGAAGTGGGTGGGGGTGGGGGTGGGGGGACTCATGGGTACATGTAATGCAGAACGAAGGGGGCATGGAAAGGGGATGCAAGCGGTTTTGGATATAGATAGACCAGGATCCCAGTACTGATCAGATAGAAACCTATATGGTTTGGATAGGATATTATTGAAAATAATTTGTTTAATTATATAGAATATTATGTGGCATATCATTTTTCCATTCATTACATTAGCGCAATTTTCTGTTCATCACAAATATGCTAGTCACAAAATGGGCAACATAAAGGATAGTTGACAAGTCGAGACTTGGAGGAGAAGTATAGAGTGTACTAATTGATTAAAGTGGATTTCATATTTCAATAAATCATTTACACATACATCTGTTGGACAAAATATCCATAATTTCATATCCATTAAATTTTTGAATTTGGGATCTGGATATGGTCGGGATAATGTCCAATTCTTTTGCACCCTAGCCATATAGGTTGGCATTGTATTTTGTAAGGTAGCATAATGTCGTGTTTCCTCTGGGAGGTTATACATGACAATTATCATTATGGTAATGGATTATACATAATTGTTGTGATGCAGTGCACTTATGATAACTTTTGTTTATTCTTTTAGGTTATTGCGGATCATTTGTCAGCCGAGGAAGTGGAAGATATAAAGGATATGTTCAAATTGATGGATACTGACAATGACGGCATCGTAACATATGAAGAGCTGAAGAATGGCCTAAAAAAATTTGGTTCTCACCTTGCAGAGTCTGAGGTCCAAATGCTAATTGAGGCTGTAAGTGCTATATTATATGCTACTTGTCTTCTTTCATTGACATTTCCTTTTTCCTTGTGAGAGGTACTTTCTGGTTTGGCACATCTTTGAAGTGATTCTCTTGTGTAGGATAGCAGAACCTGCTAGTAGCGAACAAAAGAAACTGTTTACTTTTTTCTAGTTTGTTTAGAGTTGTCCAGAAGCTGGAATTGAACATGTCTCAGAGCACTGTCGGATTAAGAACTTACACAAGTTATCGACACCTGAAATTAACTTGTGGTTGGAGGGCAATTTAGCTTAAAAATTGTCAAACAAGCTACAATTTCTGAACATGTTTATTTCAGTCTAAAGGTTGTATTTACAATAAGCGAACTTAGTGAGTGAACTATTAGGTCAATTCAAGTTACCAAATTTCCTAGAAATTTTGTATAGTTCTAATAGATCCATTCAACGAATAAGCAATCAGATGGTTATTTTTATATTCTGACCAGGTGGATACTAATGGTAAGGGAACTTTGGACTATGGTGAGTTCTTGGCAGTGTCACTTCGTCTACAGAGGATGGCAAATGATGAGCACTTGCGACGCGCTTTTGCTTACTTTGACAAGGATGGCAATGGCTTCATTGAACCAGAGGAGCTGAAGGTCGCGTTGGCTGAGGATGGAACTGCTGTTGACACTATGGATGTTGTTAATGATATTTTGCAAGAAGTCGATACAGACAAGGTGAACATCTCCCTCCTTTCCACCTCTCTCTTACAAACCCAATTCTTTAAGTGGCTATTTGTCAATTGAATCCTGAAATAGTAGTTTGTCCTCAACCAGCCTGAAATCTGTATAGGTATTTGTCAGATTGTGCATTATACAAAGATTTAAGTCACTTCAGATACCTGCTAGGTTGCTAGCGGCTTTTAAATTTATCAACTTCTTTTATTAACAAATAAGACAAACTCTTGCTGCATAATCTGTTTGGGAGATACTGTCCTTGAAGAGCCTGAACCCTAAGTTTTCCTATGATGATGTGTTTTGCCTGACTTTACCACAGCCTGACTCAAGAATGTAGCTTAATCTTCTTTCTATTATATTTATTGTTATCAACTCACTAGCTTATCTATCCAATATTTTATTTATTGTTTATCATGTATAGGATGGAAAAATTAGCTACGATGAATTTGTCGCAATGATGAAAACGGGAACGGACTGGAGAAAGGCATCACGACACTACTCTAGAGGCAGATTTAACAGTCTCAGTATGACCCTAATCAAGGATGGATCTCTAAAGCTGGGTGAGTGAGTCTGTAGTGGGACTGCGTACATCCACGCTGCTTGAAGTTCTTTCTTTCACCTCATGATTATTATTTTGGGGGGTTCTTCTTTAGATTAGGTTTGAGGAACCCACAACCTTGATTCAGCTTACCTTACCATTGTGTTGTAATTAGTTTCATTTTAGCACTATCAAGGGATAATTTGTCTGACTTACCACATGAGCATGTCGGCTTGGTTTTTGTTATTTTGGTGTTGTTTGTGCACCGAGTGCTTAGGGCTGTACAACATATCTTGGGCTTTTGTTGTAATTTTTCTCTAATGTACCATTTTGCTTAAGTGTGTTCAGTGCTTAATTTAATTGAATTGTAATCGTCTCAAATTTGCACTATGTTACATGAATAGTTTGTGCTTACTGCTAAGTATCCAAGTAATTTTTTGGTAGACCTGTCAATGGATATCTACAATTCTATAATATGGTCGTAATCGCACGAAATTTGCTTGTTGGTCCAAAAATTGTTTGATCACTCTATAGATTTATGTGTGGATCTTTAATTTAAATATAATATAATTTAATGTGCACTAGGATTTGAATTAATTAAAAACCCCTTCAAGGATCTGATAAAAAAAAGTATGTATACCATATTATGGCTCCGTTTGGATACCGTGTGGGAAGAAGGAAAGAAATTTATTATAAACAATTCAAACTCTTTACAAAGTTACACATTTTCCAATACTTCTTCCCTTCATTCCACACCTCATCCAAACGGAGCCTATGTTATGAGTTGCGTCAATGCTAGTATCAATGCTACGTAATCGATTTTCAAAACTGGGGCAGCAAGTCGTTTAAAGAGACCTATATATTAAAATTTTGTAGGGTGTCAAGTTTATTATTTTTCTAATTAGTTCTTAGATATACGAAGATACAAATTTGATATACAACCATTTTTAGTTTTCATTATTTTCAGGATCATGTTTTAAAAATATAGAAACGTTGAAAAATAGTATAGAAATTCATGACATTTGTATGGTTTTTTATATGTACATCTCATTAATCGACTTAGATCTATCCTTCGAGCTTTTAAAATTAAAATACATAAGAGAAATAATGACGCATGCTTACTTCACAAAAGCTCTGTAAAATGTCTTCGTATCATTAATTTTTCTTTTTATAATGGGAAATAGTACACATTCCTTTATGTCAATCATGTATAATGGGAAACATTGTGTGAAGATAGCGTACAACTCGAATGCCAATATGAATACGAAACTAGAGATTTCTTAATAAATTATGATGCGATTCATTGATATTATTTGGTGTGAATCCAAACCACCGACGGCCTTTAGTTGGTGCCACGAGGTTGAATCATTAATAGATGAAATTGAACATTATATATTTTAGTTTTATATTGAATCAATCATTATAAAGTTCACTTTTATAGAAGTATACATAACAGATAATAAAGGTAATGAAAAAGCTGCATACACCATCATAATAAATGTTATGAGATGATTGAATGACTAAAGATGTCAAGCGAACTAAACAAGTACATAAATAATTTATATTCTCTCGGGTGATGGGCTGTAAACACTGATCTTAATAAATAATTGTTTGTGAGAAGTTATGAGATGATTGAAGATTATATTCTCTCGGGTGATGGGCTGTAAACATAGTTATTTCAACACTGATCTTAATAAATAATTTAAGAGCCTTGAACTTCGCATTTGTCTTCGAAATGGTTTACTTATTTATGCTTCCCCATGTTAAGTTTTGGGTTATTTCAGGCCTTTACAGAGAACATACTGTACTTGTGTTAACTTGTTGGGCTTATCTAGGCCATTTCTAGGTATCCTTACCTTTATTGGACCAATACTAAAGATTCTCGGTCTCCTTCTTAAGGACCCAGTATCCTATGCAGGTTTTAACGTGTAGTGCAAATCTTTCATCTATGACCGTCCGATCTAATTTCGACTGACAAATTTTTACGGACTACACGAATTTCGACGGGCATGATAATAATCACGAGACATCCATCATTGATCGGACGATCATAGATGAAAGAACAACACTACAGGTTTTAAAAAAACATGCACTGATGATTTCGATTCCCTACTTATTCTTTTTTCCCCCATAGAATAAATCCAGAGTCCTAGATCTGCTTTTATTCTTGTCATATTAGGATTCTTTTCCTTTACATTTCGGATAGTGGTGTTGAACTTTCAATCGTTTCGACAATACAACGAGAGGTACGTAGAGATCGATCACGTTTGACATGGAATGAAGCAATAAAAAAAAATTCAAAGAATAGAATGTATTCAAAGAATTGGCACTGGATAAGAGCGTGTGAAAATTAGCAATCCACGTGCTAGAGCTATGACATATGAATATAAAGGTGAGAGTAATGCCCTAGATGGCTAGATTTTAGGTCATAATTTTAGTTTACGGATAAGGGTGTAGGTTTAATTATTATTATTAGCAGTATTAGTTTCATTAGTAGTAATATTATTATTTTATCATTATTACTATTTTATTTTTGGCAGCCTTTATCTTACTGTGTTATATTTTATCTTATTCCAATTTATTTGGAATAAAGACTTAGTTGTTGTTTTACATTTTGGACCGTTTGATCTAAAAGAAAGATTATATCGACCTCACCGGTGATTTAGTAGTGGTATTTTCAATGTGAAGTTGATTCGTTACATTAGATTGGACAGTTCAAATTGAAAAATAAAACCAAAGACGTTAAAGAATAACATTTGAGTTCGTAGTGTGCCACTCAAAATATAAAAAAAAATGCCATGTTACGTACTACAATATGCTCACCCCAGATTTATCATTAAAAGGTGTCGAGAATATTGGATTTCCCTTTTGAAATTCATAATTTTTAAAAAAAAGGCATATATAAAAATAAATAAAATACCCATCACTAAATTACGTTGGTTCTTTTGCTAAAAAAAAAAAAAACTTATGTTTGTTGCCAGTTTATGTTTTCCCCTGTTGTCTACATTTTGAATCATTTTATCAACAAGAAAATATCATGTTAGTGCAACTTGTTTCCATCCCAGCGGCCCAGCCACCAGGGATACAGTATTTGTGCTATTTTGTGGGTTGCAAGTTGCAACGAGGCTTAACGAGAAGCCGACACGATAAAAGAAATTCACCTGGTCAGAAAACAAACCACTCACTCAAAATACTCAATTACCAGTGGATGACTGATGACAGTACCTAAAGGGCTATGATACGCAGCCGCAAAGGCACGGCAGCAAAATACAAGAGGACAACACGAGAAAGCGGCTGTCTCCTTTGTGTTTCGTGCGACTCTTTTCTCTACACCACTCCCATTAACAAGCCGATTGGAGTGCAATCCCGACCCGTTACACTAGAGGTTATACAAAACTAGGTACGGAAGATACAACCACACCATGTTGGCTGCGTTCTGTCTGTTCACACGATGCCAAACGCCATAATATGGATGATAAAAGGTTGGAAAAGGCATCAAATCAATGAAGGAATTATGCCTTACTTTTCTTCTTTCTTTTTATTATTTTTTGTTTTTTAGATAAGCATCGCCATGATTCTCTTGATAAACATTAAGCATAGCTAGCTAGGCTTCGTCTTTGTATGCAGTCCCCACCAAAAAAGAATTTTTAGAGTTACTATTGCGGCTGTTGCATTGAGTCTTTGCATATTCGATACAGAATTTTCCATGTTATTTTATATGCATGGAATATATAATAGTACGCTTCTAATCTAATTTTATTTTTTTTTTGACAAAGAACAATGCACCTTAAGTGAAATGTTGCAGGTTCGAAATTTGACTGGGAGATCTTTCAGTGATATTTAGGGTATGCTTCAAAAATAAAGGTGGAATGGGATGGAACAGGGCGGAGGGAGCACGGGGACTGTCTTTGGAAAAAAATATTTTTTGCCCCCACCCCAATTAAAATGGAAACCCAATCAATCATGTCTCACTCTAACACAAGGTCCATGATTATTTTTTTCTGGATTCACTTAGAATATTGGAGTACTTTCTCAATTTTTTAGTTTCGTTTTTACGTACTTTTTGAATGCCCGATTGGATAAGTACAAGTATTGTTTCACAAATTTAGTATGCTAATTAATTTCATAATTCAAATATTTTTTCAATACAATATTTTATAGACAGGTTTTAATTATTTGTTTTAAGAGACATGGATTGTAATATTGATTGAAAGAAAATAAATGGAACGACATTTTTTTAAATACTGTTAATTTATTTCCATATTTTGCAATTTGATGAAATTCCATGTACTGCTGCATCTAGTATTTAAATGAATTTACGCAAGCAACATTAATAAAATCATTCATTAATTATCTCTAATATAATTTTTTGGAAACCATAATGGATTCTTTTATCTTAAGATGAACTGTTAGCGAAAAAAAATTATTTCTTATTTAATTAGTAATAATATTTTTAATATTTTTATTTTAATTATTTTATTATGTTATTTTAATCCTTCTTTTCCATATGAATTTTGCCCCCTCAAATGAAATTCCTGGCTCCGACCCTGGGATGGAAAAAAATGAAAAAGAGGAGGGGAACAAAAACTTAATCTCTAAATTTGGGGTAACAAAATAGACAACAATTGTATAGGAAATGTTTCCACATTTCCTTTAACCTCCATTTCTACTCTATTTTTTTGAATCTAGAGCAGCAGTGACATGGACAGTGCCACTCCATTCTATCACTCTCTTTCTTCCGTTTCTGGAACAGATCCTTAATTTAAAAATAAATTGGATGACTTAAACTCCCAATTTATCTTAAAAAAATTATTTTCCTTTTAATTCGAAGCCTGTGGGAACCCATTTACTCGTTTGTTACAGATTCAGTTATTCGTATTCTTTTTTTTCCCCTTCTTATGTTGATTGTAATATATACTACGGATGATCTTATATCAGCGCAGCCATTATAAGTCACTCAATCAATGGAACTAAATATTAGATTGCTTCAATTAATTTTTACAATAAAAAGAGCTCTGTACACTTACTATAGCACAAGAATCAGACTGCATGTTAGATAATTTTATATGTCCAATCAGAAAAGTGGGATGAACTAAAGTAAAGTTTAAAAAGCAATTATAATGGATAAATTCTAATAGCCAGCCATGCTGTGCAGATATTACTACAATCTGGCCGATTATTTGGAATCATATTATAGAGCAAATGCTTTTAGTCTTCAATAATGCTCTGGTCACCGTTAAGTCAGTAATTGTCACAAGACTAATTTAAGGAAACCCATTGGGAATGTGAGCTTGGTTCTAATACTAATACTTGTTTTAGTTCTAAATATAAAAGTGACATTAAAAAATTGTTTCTAGATATAAATGCAAAAACTACCTGCACTTTTAAATGTGGAGATTTCTTAAAGATTTGAAAATAAGTAAATATATAGACTGCATATTTAGTAGGAAACATACATCGACAGACTTTTGAGCAATTAATTTACTTGGAAAAAAGAACGGATTCCATATTTATTATTATGTCATTATCACTTTAGCCGCATAATTAGCCTTTCTGATCATATTCTATAATCGTGTCATTATCGTTTCTGGATAAGTCCTTGTTCTGATATATTGGTTTGCCTTGACTGTCTGTTTTTGGAGTACTCATAAATCCGATTTGATTGAAATCAAGCTTCAGAGGAAACCAGATTCTAGTAAAAGTTATGCATCAACATTAATTAATTACTGTATTCCTTTTAAAAAGGAACTTAGTATAATTGTGAAAAAGATCAGTGCCTTTTCTTAAAAAAAAAAGGGAATGCACTATCAATATATATATATATACGTACATATTGATACCAAATAAATGTATATAGTACAAGGCTTCATATTAATCAAACTCTCTAGAACAAATGCAAGTTAATTAGTCGGCTTCAGTCTTTACTTAATTATACTCTTAAGCTTGTTATACATAAAAAAAATTCGAGGAAAAGTGTAATTTGAAGTCTGTAGCTTCTCCAAGTTCTGTCACCATCCCATCTCATGCTTTGCTAAGCACTGAGCTAAGCAAAAGAATTTGAGTTTCTCCGGAAATAAAGTTAAAAATTACAAAAATGTATTTAATAATTAGCAATGGCTGCCTTTAACCAAGCCTTCACATCCAAAAGGATTCTCAGATTTCAATGGTGTGTGCAAAGACATGCATTATGTGGAATAAAAATATACAAATATTAGCTAGATTTTATTTTAATTGTAATATGTGACTAAAGGACTGCAACCTTTCAGCTCACTCTTCCTCAAATTTTAGGAAATAGTTCATTATGGAACGCCACACAGAATGCCAAGCCTAATTAACGAGGAAACCGTTACATAATTTTATTTCTATCGAACTTTCAGAGGAATCATATAACAATTTTATCAAAACTTCTTATTCAAAGTGAACGGTATTCTCTGACCAAGTTTTTGCATTTGCAATGATTTTATGAATTATTTCAATTTTTTTCAATGGAAATAGGTGGTCAATTAGTGACAATTTTTTGAGCTAGCTAGTTGGTTTGATAATTTAATTACTTTGATGTTTTTGAGGAACACAAATTAGGCCATATATCGGATTATATTAATCATGCCTAGAACAAAAAACTAAAAAGCCGATAAAGGGCACACTATATGTACTTCTATCCTGGAGGCCTTATAAAACGACATTTATTCACCAAAGAATTTTAAACTAATGCAATTGGTTGAATAAACTTTTTAACTAGCACTGCACTGGCAATCTGGCATGGCACCAGCAGGTACAGACACGGTTATAAAGCCACGTTAATTGGATAATGCTCAGATGATGATAATCAATTAAGAGCCTAGTCGAACAAATAAAATAATTTATTAGAAACTGATATCATAGTTTTTACTTTTTTTTTTACTTATATTTCGTTTTGGTCATTTGTTGATGTTGGATCTGTGCATGTCTATTAGCAATATTGGTAAATGTAGGTTATGAGATATTAGGTTAAGAATTGTCTGTTCAAGATTTTTGATGGATTTTGTTCATCAGATTTTTTTTTTCCCTTCATTTTTAATGGAATGAGTTACCAAAAGAAACAGAAACATATGGGCTTAAACCACTGTTTTCAAAAGCAAAGAAAATTGAGATAGACTAAAATCAGTCATGACTGACGGATGGACCCGTCAGCCGCGATTCTATCTCAACTTTTGAGATTCTAATGGCTAACCTGAACCGTTCAATGTGCTCTTCATATTGAAATCTAATTGGAGACCAAATTTTACATTTTTCTGAATTTCTTTTATTATTTTTTAAAATCATTGTTATTGAAGGGTCCAGAATTGTTTAGATTAAGAATTTTGTAAAATACCAAAAAATACTAAAAAAATTTAGAAAAATGTAAAATTTGGTCTAACGAGATTTCAATATAGAGAACACATTGAACGGTTCGGATGGATTGTTAAAATCTCGAAAATTGAAATTTCATCGTAGCTGATGGTCTCATCCGTCAATCCCATCTAATTTTAGTCTGCCTAAAAAAAAAAATTATATGTATGCATATAAAGTCGTTGCCACGTTGTATTTTTAATAGGTCATGAATTATTTTAAATTACTGAACTAAAATTCAAATTAAGGACCTAAATTAACAAGTACAAAATATAGGGTCTGATAAGAGATTTCGTTTATTATTGGGTGCGTTTGGATCGTTGGAAGAAAGAAGAAGAAGAAGGAAGAAGAAGAAAAAAAAATTATAAACAATTCAAACTCTTCACAAAATTACACACTTCCCAATACTTCTTCTCACTTCTTTCCTTCTTTCCTTCTTCCCACACCTATCCAAACGCACCCATTATTTTTTAATATTCTTCAATAGCCTTCCTTCCATGAGTGAGACGTGACATGTGAGGCTGTATCCTCCCAGGAAATCCAGGTTGTGCTCGGGAGGCATGCATGGAAAAATACAACTGGGGAAAAGAAAAAAAAAATGTAATTATAAACTTATATATATATAGTCGGCAAGACGTCGAAATATAATTACGGCGCGGAGTATTGATAGAACACCAATAATAATAAAACCATTTTAATCACGTTTGCTTTCCATCCCTTTCATCCGCCCACCGAACGTGAGGATCTGTTGTCCCCATCTCTTTTAGGTCCTAGCTATTTCTACATGTTTGCGCTTGGTTCAGTAATAATTATTTATTCACATGCGATATTACATGCTTCACTGTACTATAATTAAGCTGCTCTCATATTGTAGTACGTTTACGGTCGCAAGTATCCTATTCCTATTCTACCAAATATGGCAGTTGGCAGTTGGCAGTTGGCACTACATGATAAAATTGTCTGAGTTTAATTTGTGATAAAGAATGAGTAAAATTAGTAGGAACATTTCTTGAAATTTTTTAAATTATGTTTTAGTGAGAATCTTATTAAAAAAAATAATATCAACACGAACTAATTCTTGACAAACTGAAGTAATAGTTGATGTTGATTGTTATAAAATAATAATTATTATTAATTATTTGCTGCATCCAATTTAACATATAAAACTGTTATTAATCTATAATTCATAGAAGGATAAACTTTATACAATTATGTTTGGTCAAGAATTAGATAATTCTTAACTTATGTTTGGTAGATAATTAAGATGATAAGATAATTCTTATCTTCAGGCCTTCGGGGGAAAAAAAAAAGAGAATTCTTATCATATATATGTTTCCTAAAGGATTAAGAAGATAGATAATATCTTTTTATCTATGTTTAGTAGAGGATAAGATGATAATTCTTATCCTATGAGAGCTATCATCGTATTGTATCACAATTTTATCTCTATCAAATACCGCTTATTAAGACAACATTTAGCTAGGCTTTGATCAAAATGGTTTTTACGCAGGATTTCATTTTATTTTCTTTCATTAAAATTGATTTCTCAGAATTCTTTGGGTCTAATAATATGGCAATTCCAATCAAATGACATCAAATTCATTCATTTTGATAAAAAAAAGTTCTAATGAAATGAAATCCCGCGTAAAAAATAAATTTAATCAGGGCCTTATATTTTATATTCATTTTTTGTCCCATGTAATTCTGTTATATTTGATGCTGAGTTTCCTAATTATAATAAACGATTAGTGTTTAATTTGTTAAACAAAATAAAGCTAAATTTCTTTTATTTACCTACAAGTATACTAGAGAGACCAGCAGAGTAAAATAAAAGATTCAAATAGATCGCTTTAAATATAGCAAAGAACATATTGTTTCTTTGTGTGTGTGTGTGTGTGTTTTCGAAGTGGGTTATTGCCACACTTTCCATTTTACCAGAAAGCCAATGTACCATTACAATCTCATAGCCTTAATACCTGAAAAAATAGCAAATTAAGACCATGTGCACGCAGTGATTTCCTCTTTAACCCACAATTGTGTGACCCCTGATGCGCCCTTTATATATAGCCATGGGAACCATTGCTCAACTCTGCTCTTGGTCACGTTTTGGGGACCTCGTACCTTCTCTTCCTCTGCCTCTATCATTCTTCCAATTTCAATCTCACCTGTTCTTCCAAAATTTCCGTCATACCAACTAATGGACTGCTTACAAAACTGGCCAGAGCCGGTAGTAAGCGTCCAATCCTTAGCAGAAAGCGGCCTTTCTGTGATCCCTAATCGATACATCAAGCCCCCATCCGACCGACCATCCCTACAAACCTCTAAGAACAACCAACAAGGCATCCCTGTAATTGACCTGAGCGGTCTGATGGATGATGTGGCAGGCTGTCGTGCCACCATACAAGCTGTGTCAGCTGCCTGCCGTGAGTGGGGCTTCTTCCAAGTTGTGAACCATGGAGTGAGTGCGGATTTGATGGAGCGGGTGAAAGAGACATGGAGAACGTTTTTTCGACAACCCATGAATGTAAAACAAGCATATGCAAATTCACCGAAGACGTATGAGGGGTATGGAAGCCGTCTCGGCATTGAGAAGGGTGCAATTCTTGATTGGGGGGATTATTACTTTCTCAACCTCATGCCGGCATCTATTCGAAGTCATGAGAGACACTGGCCATCACAGCCATCTTCCTTGAGGTACAAAACGAGTATCCTTCTGAGTTATGATCACTATCAGTACACAATATTAAAACTTAAATTAAAATTCCAGTTCCTAATGATCTCTGACAAACAAGTGTGTAGATCATGGGTTTATTTTTTTATTAAAAATTATGTACTGGCCGGTTGTCTTATTTATATTTTGTTTGCAACCAACTACCAATTCTAAAATAGTATATACATCCCTTGTACTTTGCCTTGATCATATTATAGTGTTGTGCAATTTTTTAACATAAACTAAGGTAATCAGCATTATGTTTATCTTCAATTTATTTTCTCTTTATTAGCTAGGTTCCTTAAAAGAATGACCATTGATCATTGAAGAAGCTTGCATCATATGCCTTTTAAGCACACTTACAGTTTGATACATCCCCATATATTATTAATTTATTGGTGTTGTACTGTCAAATCTTTAGCACATGGTAACTTCAAACTGCCATATTTTTTTGGTAAAATATTGCCGGCAGCACTTCAATCTTTACATAACTTTCAAACTTTGGCAAGTAAAAACTTTCTTAGAAAGATTATTTTTGTTTTCACACCTGAAATTAAAAATTTAAATTTGCAGGGGGATTACAAATGAATATGAAAAGGAGGTGGCCAAGCTATGTCAAACACTTATGAAGGTGCTATCTATAAGCCTAGGCTTAGATGTTGATTATATGCAAAATGCATTTGGAGGAGCAGGTGGTGCTGGTGAATGTCTCCGAGTGAACTATTACCCAAAATGCCCCCAGCCTGACCTTACACTTGGACTCTCGGCACACTCTGACCCCGGTGGCATGACTGTGCTTCTGGCGGATCACCGAGTTGGAGGCCTACAAGTGAGGAAAGGAGATTCCTGGGTCACAGTACAGCCTCTACCTGGTGCTTTAGTTATTAACATTGGAGATCAGATTCAGGTTAGAGCTCCATTCTATTAGTCTTGACTAGGTTATAATTTACTTCATTATAATTATTTAGGTAATGATTTGCAGTACTAGTAATTAATCAAGTATCCATATCCCTATTTGATGATACAGTTTATCTTTATTGAACAAATGTATTTTTCACCATTAATATATGTTTATCTTTATTGAACAAATGCGCTTTTGTAACATTAATATATGTATTGGGAGCCAATATAGAAGGATTCGTTGCCACTTGCCAATAAATTTTGGTGTCAAATGAATTCATTAAATGTTTTATGCAATTTCAATTACTTGCACGCAAGAAAACTATAGCTTTAAAATTTGAGTTGGATTTCGAATTGCAGAAAATAATCACAGCGTGAAAAATTCTTGTTTGTTGGTTCCTGAAGAGTCACATTGTTTTATGTACTCAAATTACATTATATGTTAACAGCATATCATAGGGTACAAATTCGATTATATATAAATTGCATAAATGTCGATATTTTGGCATACATAGAAGTTGACATTTAAACCGACCTTTTCTTATTAAGGCGTTCATGATACGTAAAGATTTCTTTGACAATAATTCCAGAAGGCTTATTAATCTATTTTCATCATTTCTTATGCAAAGATTATTGATCTCGTTGACTTTCTTTTCTCCCTGCATATGTGCCTGTATTCATGCCAACCATCATCTGCATGTTTTGAAACAAAATTATTTTCTTGCAACACAAAGGCCGGCGGAACATTTTCTTCATAATATATACATGACTCGTAAGAAGAAAAAATGTTTCTAACATAACCAACATTGCCAAATCCAACTATTCCCATTATTTAATCTTTATATATATTCATATTCAACCTCCGTTACCTTTCAATGAAACGGAGGTTGCTGGCATGTGATTATGAAATTTTACCTAGAAGAGAAAAATTAATTGTAAGATCACATTGCCTGTCAGAACCACCGGCCACCTCATGCAAATTAATTGGTCCATATATACTTAAATAAATACATGCCTATAGTCTCATGATCAGTAGGCGTTTAGGAAAAACAAGGAATTAATTATTTTTATAAGAAGAATTGACAGTGGCTGTCAATTATAAACAAGGAATTAATTATTAACACCTCCCGCCGTCCACAGAATATAAATAGTAGTGCATGTGCACTTGCTGGTCTTGGATTAACATGAAGTGCATACATGCAGGGACCTCTGCAAGGATATGAAAGGAAACGGATGTTTAATTACTAATTATGTTTTTTTAAGGATCGCTGATAATGTTTGTTAGTTTCAAAAAAATATGTAGAGATATTCTATTTAAATTATGAGTGGTGCAAATTGATTTTGAGTTGAACTTTAAAAAACAGAAAAAGCGATGAAACATCTCTGGTGTTTCAAGATTAAATTTCATCATCTAATGCTATTAACTTCGGACAAAATGTGTTTGAGATTTGTCCAACACTTTACTACCTCAACGTACTACTTGCAAATTTATTGATGTAATTGATATATTTAACATTTTGATAGGTCTTGAGTAACTCTGTGTTTAAAAGTGTTGAGCACCGTGTCCTGGCAAATTCTGCTTATGAGCGCATTTCGCTGGCGCTTTTCTACAACCCGAGAAGCGACCTGCCACTGGGGCCTGCTAAGGAACTCGTGACACCGGAGCGGCCCTCACTTTATCGCCCCATGACTTTCGACGAATACCGAGTGTATATAAGGAAGAACGGACCAAGAGGGAAGACTCAAGTGGAATCTCTCAAGGCACAATAACTCTGTAATATGTATCTTGTTTAGAGGCGTGATGGTGTGGGATTAATTATTGGGACGATTGACATGATCTATTTTTGTAGGTCGTGTTCTAAGCTTCCTTGTCGTCGTGAACAATGTTTCCATTTAAAATAATTGGCATGGTGGATAATATGATGTTTGTACTATGATAAACAATTTTATTTTAAAGAATCTCTCCGGAGCATGTCAACGGAAGATTTTCTTGCAATGCTGCATCAAAATATGTAATTAATTGTTAAATAACTCAAATAATACAATAAATTTAACTTTCTTCCAAAAAAAAACGATAAATTTAACAATTTTTTATTTTTAAAAGATATATATATGCATTGCACTAGCTCACACATCATTATTTAAAATTTTATCTACCTTTTTGCTTGTTATGATTGTTAAAAGAATCTGTTCTGAAGTAATTTCTTATTGACCATATTCAAGAATGAGATAATTATTTAATTGGAGGGATAAAAAAAATCTTATCACCATCTTAAAAAATAATAACAGTTATCTTTTCTTTTCATTTACTTTATTTCACGTTTGACATGACCAATATACATTTAGATTTTAGATTGCTAAATACTGAAGATTCTGATATTTTTCTTGTAATGAAGTATATTGAAAAATTTCAATTAAAGTGGCACATTCCAAACTTTCTGAAAACATAAATTTGTAAATTTATTATTCAAATCTTAATTCACTGACTTTGATCATTTGTTTAGAGGAAATATGCAGTTTCATTAGTTGTTTGAAAATTAATATGAATCTATGTTGGGATACCGAGTAATGACAACCCTTGATAGTATCTCACAAGAATAATCATTGAACTAGCTAGACGCTCCTTAATCCTGATTCTTAACTATTTTGTGATTTTCTAAATAGTTCTTCAGAAAGGAGTTTAAGGATTAACCTTTTGTTTAACAAATATCTGGTGACAAATATAATACTTTTAGGATCAAAGACAAAAACTGAACTTTGTTTTATTCTTAAGGTAGCAAGTTCAAGCTTAACCCAAAGGATGAACGAATGAGTTTAACAAGCATATATAAAAAGATGTTACATGTTGGCGTTCTTTAAAGAAACAAGATCTGTTCTTGTAAGCTTTTGATTGGCATGTACTATTTAAATTATCATGATATAATTAAATATTAATTATGTAAGAACGATGTGATCAAGTTAAGAACTTTGGTTAGTCAAGGTCGAAAACATAACTTATTATATCTCTTAAAAGTGATGAATACTCTAAATTTTGGTTGTGGATGTTGTTTGACTTCTTCAAATTACTTTTTTTTTAGATGTCCCTCTCTTTAATAGTTTACTTTGTATCTTCTCCTTCGTTCCCTCTCTCAATATTGAAGTAGAAAGATGAGTAGTGACGTACCTTCTCCGTCACGATCTGATCCAGATAATTCATTTTCTTCTCAGAAGATTATAGAATGACAGAACACTAATCAAGCCCAATAAATCATACTAGTGATGCATCTTATATAGAACTAATAACTTTTCAAAATCCTATGATAAATCCCTTTAGCAAAATCTTTGATTTTAGAAAACCATAGTTTCTTAACTGTATTATATATATTTAATGAATAATTCCAATATAACTTACAAAACAAAGACGGACTGTTCGAATATTTGATTGACCTGATCCTCGTGATTATGCATTTTCGATTGTAAACTTACATGAAAAGCTAGAAGATATATATGGTTACAAATTATTCCAAATATGACAAAAGTAGTAAATACAGCTAACTTTGGTTAGGCTAATATACAGGAGGAAATGGAATGAGGTAACTTTGGGTGTCCATCGTGTCCAGTCACTGTTCATTTTTAAAACGTCCTAGATAATTAATTTAGGGGTGATAAGTATCATATATCTTTTGGAATTTATCATCCCATCATTTCATGGATTACGCATTTTTTTCTTTTTTATTTTCAAAATTTGATTAATTAGACACTAGCTATCTTTTTATTTTTGTCGCTCATCCCTAGGAGTGTCAAAAGGATTATGTTTGGAACGTTTCCGTTCCGTTCCGTCCGGACAAAATAGCTAACGGAACACCAATTGGGCTTCGTTTCTGAAAACGGAACGAAAACGAAACTGGTACCGGTAAACTTTAGTGTTCCGTTTACCAAAAACTATGCTAAAATCAATGAAAAATGGCTGAAATCAATAGAAAATGAAGAACGGAATGGAACGGAAATGAAACTGATATGAGTTAAGTTACCAGAAACGAAACACCCATGTTCCACTTCCGTTTCGCACGTTTGACATCCCTACTCATCCCATCATCTCCTGAATTTATCGTCCAGAACTTCTCTCTCCCTTGGCAGCACCTATGTTACCCTCTCTCTCTGCACCTTATTTTTTTTCCAAAACAATTAGTATTTTTTTTTCATGACAATTAAGTTTTTTTTAACATTTTCTAGGAGAATTTGGTTTATTTTTTCCAAAACAATTAACGTTTTTTTGCATGACAATCAATTTTTTTTTAAGGAATGTTAGTAACATTTTCTTAGATAAAAATCCACGACAATTAGTTTTTTCCCAAGTCAAATATTTTTTTCGAAATAATTATTTTTTTTAGGACATTTAGTATCTTAAACTAGAACAATTAGTATTATTTTACAAGACAGTTAGAATATTTATGAAGATAGCTAGTATCATATATTGGACAATTTGTATTATTTGTTGGAGCAGTTAAGATATATTCATCATATATAATGTCAGAGGGGAGGGGGTGATTGAGTAATCCATGGATAGAAGGTAGAGTTGGTAACGTTTGATATGTAATGGAAGGAGATTAGAGATATAAATGAAAAAGGATGATGAGGATGCCAGATTATTGGAGTTATGTCCTAAAAGTAAATAATTTAATGATTTAAATATTAATTTATGTTATGAATGATTTTTATCATTTGTTTCTAGGTTTATTATTGACAGATCATTCAGATTGAAGATTTGAATTGTGGTTATATGTGGATCATTCTTTAGAATGACAATAATAAATCTAAAATGTCCATAATCTTGATAATTAACAAGGAAAATTAATTATCATATAAGATTAGTACGTAAGTTAAGTGATGATTAAGTTCTACAAATCATAGGTAAAGAGTTACCAACTTAATTGCATATGTGTATGTTATTGGAACATAGCACATGACTTGACCCAATGAAATAAACATATGGATTGTGTTATGTGTCATTATTTATTTCATATAACTTTGATTCTAAGTTTGAGATGGTTCAATCTTTCCACATGAGGATAGGTTCTATAAATCTCGTCTACCGCTGATTCCCGATAAGGGCTGCTATACGGGCGTTATTTATGTACTCTAATTGTGCGAGGAAAGGTTGTTAATCAAGAAAACCGTATGTCCCTCATCAGTATACCTAGTGAGTGATGATATTTGTTTGGGCCCCTTGATGGAGTTGGATTGTTTGGCCAATTTGTACAATCAACTCTAGATCAAGAAATGTATAGTATGCAAGAATGACACATTCCTATCTTGGACTATACAATGATATCATGTGGCATAAGAATCAGACAAGGAAATATTTTTATTTCTTATGCAGGATTGAGATATTGTAGCAGTACAGTATTTATGCGAATTGAGAATCATAACGTGTTGCTAGATACTGCTTATGATTATTGGAAATAAATAGCGATTTTTTTCCATGACCAACATAGTATAAATCCTCAAAGGGTCACACAAATAGGACTTTGAACATACGTGCATTATTTATTTATTCGCAGTAGTGAGTATTGTGGAAATATGATGAGTTGATTAATTAATTATATACCATTACGAACCGTTATAATTAATTAAGTCAAATGGATCATATAGAAATAAATTAATGCATATACTAATCCTAAAATGATTATCAATATGTTGATAATTAATTTTATTCAACACACTTTAATTTAATTGAGTGAATTGAATTAAACTATAGACTTTTAATTTAATAGTTCATTTGAGCCTAAATAGAATGCAACTTGAAAGGCCTATTAAATAATTGTTTTAATATGGCCTAAGAGAGTTTATATAATTAAGTGTAAATGACCCATTTAGGCCTTTAATTAGGTCGGCCAAGAGAGTGGCAAAAGGATAAATTATGAGGTAGGAAGGTTGGACTTGATCTCTATATAAGGACTACTTGGAGAAGCAAAATCTAACTTTCTCTCCTTGCCTTTCTTCTTCCTCCTCTAGTCGCCACCACCTTCTTGGGCAGAATTTTGATTCTCCCTTGATGCTCTCTCTCTCTTGCATTCATATAGGTCTCATGTGTTGAAAATAGCCATTCTAAAAAGTTAATTGATTGAATTACTTGAAAATTACCAAAAAGGGTTAGCTATTTCCTTCCTTTTGCTAGCACAAGAGTTGGGACATGGTCAAACTCCTTGGTGGACTCGAGACCGACATGGAGGAGGCGAAGGAGAGCACGCCACCGGCTCCAATACTATGGTCGAGCTCCGCGGATATGATTTCGCGGGAGGTACAATTCTCCTACCCATTCTCTTTGTGTGTTGATTGTTTAGCAAGATCCGTTGTGCTTGAGTTTAATTGAAGTTAATTAGTTGTAATTAACATAAAAATTAAAATTTGAGCACTTTCTAACATAGACAAGTATTCTAAAAAAAACAAACAAACGCGTCCTCCTACTAAATTCCGATAATTTAATCTATCTATATATTATTGAGAATGACTTGATAATTGCTTCTGTTTAGCACATATTCGTCGGTATGTAGTGATTCAATGCTTTGCAACTTTAAATATAAAATTGAGTTACTTCTCACAAATACATATCAGTTGTTAACTAAATATTACAATATTGAAGATGTTCATGACTGCTGTAGTCCACATAATACAGTTTCACACACCCGAATTACAATAAAGGATAATTATGAGCACGGTAAAATTATTTTGTTTTTTTTTAATTGATCCCTGCTTCAACAGAAGAAATACACTACGATCCTGATCAAAATCACCTTTTTTCTTTTAACACGAGATTTCATTTCATTAGAAATATTTTTTTTATCAAAATCAACGAATTTGATAGCATTTGATTGTGATTTTCATATTATTAGATCCAATAAAGTTCTAAAATATCAATTTAAATGAAATGAAATAAAATGAAATCCAGGATAAAAAAAAAATATTTTGATCAAATCCTACTCACTTTCACGAGTAGAAAAAGGAAAAACAGAATACATCTAAAAAAGCGATCCGAGCTGATGATTGACAATTTCTTCTTTATATTTGTCATCTAAAGATTGGAATTTTTTTTTTTAGATAAGACGGGATCATGTTTTAAAAATATAGAAACGTTGAAAAATAGTATAGAAATTCATGACATTTCTTTATATTTGTCATCTAAAGATTGGAATTTTTTTTTTAGATAAGACGGGACTCAAGTTATTCAACTTATTTTGAAATTAATTATTACATAAGACCTCCAGCTGGATTTCGAATCCGTAACGAAAATACGTGACTCTTTGCTATTAGATCAAGAGTTGATTTTCCTTGAGATTGAAAATTTGATGAAGAAATTTTCGACTTTGACGAGAAGTTAGAAATTTTGGATGCACGAGTAAAGAGAAATCTGAGTTATCCGACAAACCGACAAATCAGACGGTGATTAACTACTTCGTAAATCCAAGTTTACTCCTTTTAAAGCTCGAAAATAAGAAAGCTTGTACGACATCCCATGTGACAGCCTGTGAGTCTCACATGCATATGTGGCAACTGATAAATAAAAGATAGAACCTTAATTTTAAAACAAGAATATATTTTCTGAATAAAATCCACTCTAAGAAACAGAGATGCATGAACCAGAACCCCATAATATAAGCTAGGTCAACTTTGAAGCATGTAATTTGATAGCGAATGTTTTAAGAATTGCTATAGTATCTAAATGGGGGTATTTGTTCGTTGATTGGGCAGCTTATTGCATCATCTGTAGCTTAATTTAGTAACTAATAATTGTATTACCTTGATTGAAAATTAAAATAGTACAAATTAAAAATTGAGTTCCTTGCATGAATTTTAATAGAAGTTGCCCGCCCATAGATTCTTCTAGTACTGCTTCAACTGAAGTGCTATTATTATTGGTGGTTGTGCATGTACAGATGCAGATAGATTTGGTGCGCATATAATATTTGTTTGACTACGACATGAAAGTATATCACATGTATCCAACCTCCTCCTATTATGTTTGTTGGCAAGTAGTAGGATTATCCTATGAATCTATGATATATAAAGTTTATCTACAAGCAAACATTATCCAGGTGAACAAGTTTCGTTATCTTTTTATTAATTCTTGACATCATCCTTCATCATCATAACTCATTAGCAGGCATATTAGTAATTAGTAGAACAACTTAAAATTTTCCTACGGGAAGTTTTGTCCACTGGTATTTACGTACCAAAACGGTACCACTACGGGAAAAAGGACCTTATGTAACCGCACTTCTGTAACGGTTTTTGAAATAACCGTTACAGAATAGTGAGGCATTAGGCGGGAAAATTGGCGCCACAAATCTGTAACGGTTATTATGAAACAACCGTAATAACATTTCCGTCATGGTCAGGGAAAAAAATGCATCAACCTTCTGTAACGGTTGTTGGATAACAACCGTTACAGATTTCTTATATTCTGTAACGGTTATTACCCAACAACCGTTACAGAAAAGAAAAAAGAAATATATTAATATCAACCATCTTCTGTAACGGTTATTTACTAATAACGGTTATTTACGGTTATTTTCTAATAACCGTTACTGATATGGGACGAATTTTATTAATTTTTTTATGATTCTGTAAACGGCTTTTTTTATATTTTTTTATGATTCTGTAACGGTTATTTTTTAATAACCGTTACAGAATAGTTCTGTATTTGAAGGTCTTCTTCCCCATCCCAACAAACTCACAGCTAGCGCCGCATCACTTAACTCTTTTCTGATCTTCTCATTTATTGCGAATTTGTGGTGTCCTACTTCACTCCAAAAAAATAGCAAAAATTTTCTAAAAATTCTGAAAAAATAATAATTAGAAAGAGAATAAGAAGGAGAGCAGATTTAAGGTAAAAAAAATTAATTTTGAACCGTATTTTTTATTTTTACATTTTTTTCTTATTTATTTCGATTTTTTCATTAATTCATGGTTATTTTTGTTTTTTTATATATTTTAAGATCTCATTGAATAGGAGAAGATCTTACATCAGCCGGATAAGTCGCACGATTCAACGGATCGGAAGTCACACGATTGAAAGTATATATTTTCATGAACTTCTCTTTTTTTAAATTATTTTCATTTGGTTAATAATTTGCATATATATATAGGCATGGATTTTGTATTGTCATATAGGAACCAAATACCGAAACTCAACTGAATTTAGGTCATTGCCCGTCCGAGATTAATCCATTAGGGATTAATCTCGGATAGTACTCCCGGTCGGGAGTACTGCTCTTTGGATACGATCTGTCTCATTTAGGACAGCGAGTTGTACGTTAGATGCAATGTGTTGTCTGAGAAAAATTCGGCGGCATTTCCCTTGTGTTCCCACGGATACGTACGCACGAGCAATCGTGTGTTGGCGTATTCAGGGAACATAAGGGGAAATGCTGCCGAATTTTTCTCAGATAGCACATTGCATCTAACGTACGCTCGCTAATGAGACAGAGTATCCAAAGAGCGGGCTAGGATGGTGACCGGTCCGAAAACCTAATATGACAAATTGGTCCGAAACCCTAATAATTTGCATAAATTTTATTGTTCAGATGGATCGGACGTGGATGTACTCAAGTAATCGATGCTCGTCTACATTTTTGAGAGGACTTGAAGAATTTATGATTTGTGCTAAAGAGAATTTGAAAATGAAAGAAGATGATAAAATGTATTGTCCTTGTCGTGTTTGTCAGAATTTGTTGAAGTGGTCTAATTTTGAAGAAGTGAAGGCTCATTTGATTATAAATGGATTTCAACCGGATTATAGTCGGTGGACACTCCATGGAGAGAATGGGGGGAATAGTACTAGCACAAATGTATTGGATTCTGTGTATGAGGAAGAAAATGTATCATTGGATGATGAAATTGATGATGTCAATGTATTTGATGATGAGAATGTAGATGATGATAGAAATGTAGATAACTCAGAATTTAATGCCGATTTAGATGAAATTGTGAACAATGTGGATGAAAATTTTGTTGATAATGTTGAAATTTTTGGTATGTTACGTGAAGAAGATAAAATAGCTTTATATCCTGGTTGTGAATTGTCAAAACTTAATGCTGTTTTCAAACTGTTCAATCTTAAAGCCAAAAATGGATGGAGTGATGCAAGTTTCACATCTTTGTTCAAACTATTACATAAAGAATTTCTTCCAAAAGATAACCAGTTGCCAGATTCAATTTATAAGGCTAAAAAGATGTTATGTCCTTTAAAAATTGGAGTTGAGAGAATTCATGCATGTCCAAATGACTGCATATTATTCCGGAATGAGTACGGAGACTTGCATAAATGTCCAAAGTGTAATGCGTCACGGTATAAACCGAGGGACGATCAAATTGAAGATGAAGGTAGTAAGGGACCAGCTGCAAAAGTGGTGTTTTATCTACCAATAATACCAAGATTCCAGCGGCTTTTCTCTAACGCGAAGGATGCCAAATTGTTAAGATGGCACGCAGACTGCAGGAAAAAAGGCGATGGCATGCTCAGACACCCAGCAAACTCTCCAGATTGGATAAATATAGATAGGGAATTTGAAGATTTCGGCAGTGAACCTAGAAATTTGAGATTGGGTTTATGTACAGACGGGATGAATCCTTACGGCAACATGAGTAGCCGGCAGACTACGTGGCCGGTCTTGTTGTGTATTTACAATCTTCCTCCCTGGCTATGCATGAAAAGGAGATACATGATGATTCCCTTGTTGATTTCTGGTCCCAAGCAACCAGGTAATGATATAGATGTGTACTTGGCTCCATTAATAGATGACCTTGGTGAATTGTGGCAGAATGGAGTGAAAATATATGATGCACACTCTAGAAGTGAGTTTAACCTCCGTGCCATGATATTTTGCACAATTAATGATTTTCCTGCATACGAAAACCTGTCAGGGTATAGGAATAAAGGAGCGAAAGCGTGTCCTATTTGCATGGAAAACACCCATTCTATGTACCTGAAAAACTCCAGAAAAAATGTTTACTTGGGACACCGGAGGTTTATTAAAAACCGCAACCACCCTTACCGTCGAGACAAGGAAAGGTTTGACGGTACTGTAGAAAAAGACAAGGCCCCACCCTTACCGTCGAATATATCAAGAAAGGTTTCTATTAAGGACAACAAATTACTTGGTATGAAGTCACATGATTATCACGTCCTACTGACCCAGTTACTTCCGGTCGCAATTCGAGGAATTCTAAGGGAAGAAGTGAGGAAAACCATCACTAAGTTGTGTTTTTTCTTTAATTCCATTTGCTCTAAAGTGATTGATCCGAATAGTTTGGACAAGTTACAAGAAGGTGTTGTACTAACCCTATGTGAGCTGGAAATGTACTTTCCGCCATCGTTTTTTGACTCCATGGTGAATTTGACCATTCATTTAGTTAGAGAGATAAAAATGTGTGGTCCTGTATTTCTACGATACATGTATCCTTTCGAAAGAGCCATGGGTCAATTGAAGGGGCTTGTTCGTAGCCGATCTAAACCAGAAGGAAGCATAGTGGAAGGATATGTGGCCGAGGAGGTTATTGAGTACTACACCGATTATTTGCAGGATGTACAACCAATCGGTCTTCCAAAGTCTCGACATGAGGGTAGACTTGAAGGAAAATGTTATACATTAACTTCCAATGTTCACCTTATTTAGCACAAATGTTCACTTAAAGCACAATATTTGTTCACCTTATTTAGCACAAATGTTCACCTAATTTAGCACATTTGTTCACCTTATTTAGCACAAATGTTCACTTAAAGCACAATATTTGTTCACCTTATTTAGCACAAATGTTCACCTAATTTAGAACATTTGTTCACCTTATTTAGCACAAATGTTCACTTAAAGCACAATATTTGTTCACCTAATTTAGCACAAATGTTCACCTTATTTAGCACAAATGTTCACCTAATTTAGCACATTTGTTCACCTTATTTAGCACAAATGTTCACTTAAAGCACAATATTTGTTCACCTTATTTAGCACAAATGTTCTCCTTTCAGGTACAATTGGAGCTAGTACTCATATACCGGATCTTGCAATGAGAACCAAAGCACATATGAAAGTTCTCCAACATCTTGCTATTGTGGCGCCTTACATCAATGAACATCTAATCGAGTTACGTGAACAATACCCTTCTTACACCGAAAACTTGATTACCATAGAGCATGAAATAAAATTTGTCCAATGGCTAGAAGATAAAGTACAGTCCCAGTTGAAAGAAGGAACAGAGGTCGATGAAACCGTGAAATGGTTATCAAGACGTCCTGATGCCGTGGTCGAGACATACCAAGGGTATGACTTGAATGGATTTACCTGGTACACAAGGAAACAGGATGGTAAAAGTGCTGTGCAAAATAGTGGAGTCACTGTTGTAGCTTTATCTAGTGATAATGTTAGGTCGGCTACTTATTATGGGTGGATCGAAGAGATTTGGGAACTAGATTACCTGAAATTTAAGATACCCTTATTCAAGTGTGCATGGATCGACAACGGTCACGGTGGAGTTAAAAAAGACAAGATGGGATTTATAACTGTTGACTTCAATAAAAGGGCTTATCGAGACGATTCCTTTATACTTGCAAATAAGCAAGCAATGCAAGTTTTTTACATTCAAGATCCGGCGGATAAGAAAAGACATGTTGTGCTTAAAGGTAAATGTTCATCTTATTTAAGTACAAATGTTCACCTTATTGAGTACAAATGTTCATCTAATTTATTACTTGCCACTTTCAGGAAAAAGACGTATTGTCGGTGTTGGTGATGTCGTAGATGAAGAAGCATACGACCACTTCGAGGAAATACCTCCTTTTTCTATCGATATCGACGATACATCACAGCCAGTATCGATCAGTTGTAGGCGTACAGATAACACCGAAGGCGTGTGGGTCGACACACGAAGGAAAAAAAAGAAAGTAGCTATATAATCACATGTGAGTTTAAAAAACTGTTATGTGCTAATATAAATTAAACTTAACATAGATATGCTAAATTGTTAAGTTAATAATTTTATTTTTATTTTTTGCAGGTCATTAATTGGTGAAATATTTTGTTAACAAGGAGCTAATGTATTTTTATTTTTGGTTAATTTTCTAAATTGTAATTTTATTTTGTTAGAAAAAATGTAAAATAAAATTAAATTCATGTGTAACCAACACAAAAATTAAATTCAGTCAAAACACTTAATAACATGCATGGATAAACCAACACTGAAAATATCAGTACTAAATGAAATTAAAACAGACACAAACTTTAAAGTTCAAAAAAAATGAAATTAAACTAATCTGTAACGGTTATTAGCTAATAACCGTTACAGAAGAGCCTAATCTGTAACGGTTATTAACTAATAACCGTTACAGAAGGTTCAAACCCTTTATATTATTATCCCAGCCTGGCGTCTGTCCGTCACTTCTTTCCTTTCTCGATCTCGCCTCTTTCTTAAAACCCTAGCTCTCGACAGAAGCACTCAGCTCTCTCGGCGTCTCTCTGACTCCCTCTCTGATCCTAGCGTCCCTCTCTGACTCCCTCTCGGCGGCCCTCTCTCGTAAAAGGTAATCCCTCTCCCCTCCTTCCCCCTCTCACTCCCTCGCTTTCTCTGAGTCCCTCTCATTCTCTGTCTCTCTTTGTTGTGCAGTTTCGATCCCTCTCTCTCTGCCGCTCTCTCAACTCCTACAGCCAGCAACTCCCCTCTCTCTCTCGAAGGTAAACCCCTCTCCCTCCCTCGTCTCCTCTTCCTTTCCCTCTCTGTCTCCTCTCTCTCTCTCTCACTGACTCCCTTTCACTGTTTCTCTGTTAGCAATCCCTTTTGTCGCTCTCTAAGCTGTGACAGCCAGCCAGCAACTCTCAACCCCCAACTCTCAAGTAATCCCTCTCTTTTTTCTCTCAAAATTTGAACTGTTTAAATTAGGGACTATTTTGCATAATTTGAACTGTTTTATTTTGGACTAAAATGCACAATTTGAACTGTTTTGGGGTTGATATGGGGCTGTGGTGCATAAATCACAATTTTATGGACTAATGTGCATAAATTTGAACTGTTTGGGGGCTGTGTTTGGGGATGATATTGGGCTGTTTGTTGCTATGGTGCATAAAGCACAATTTTAGGAACTAATGTGTATAAATTTGAACTGTTTGGGGGCTATTTTGGGGATGATATTGGGCTGTTTGTTGCTATGGTGCATAAAGCACAATTTTAGGGACTAATGTGCATAAATTTGAACTGTTTGGGGGCTGTTTTGGGATAATATTGGGCTGTTTTGTGGTGCATAAAGCACAATTTATTTAATATGGACTAAACTGCAAAAAATGCTAGAAATTGATTATGCAAATAATAGGGACTGAAATGCAAAAAAGCTAGGAATTGATTATGGATAAGGAACTATGCTAGGAATAGATGTGCATATGAATTGATTATGGATAAGGAATTGTGAATTGATTATTAGATATATATATGCATTGTGAATTGATTATGGATAAGGAGTTAAGAATTTTATTTAAAATGGAAATTAGATGGAGAAGGATCAAAACGTCAATAAGGTGGGGGAGGAATCCAAGGTGGGGGAGGAAACACCTAAGGTGGTGTCAAAAAGGGTCCCGTTTTACGGACCTCTCAAAAGAAGGGCCGTCTCGGCTGTACGTCGTCTCCCTCCAGGCTGTAAAATATCAATTATCTCGTTTACATGTTTGGTTCATTTTCATGAAAACAATAATATCTATTCTTGCAGCTTTCATTGGGTCCTTCTTGTTATTAATGTCGAGAAGCGCACCGTTCAAATAGCAGATTCTATCGAGCGCAAGAATCCAAAGATATTGATTAAGGGATTCATAACCCAGTAAGTTTTCGTTTCTAAATGAGATTCTGATATTGAGATAAGGACTACGTACGGTTCTATTTAAGCTATTAATGATATTGTATGCAGGATATACAAGCGATACCTTATGGAAAATGGAAAATATAACGCAAGGACCCGAACAACATTTGATTGGTATAAAATTCAGGTACGAGACTTAAAAAATATATTAGCTACCTAGGGTTTCTGAAACTGTGCAAAATCTTAACTATCTTTCTTGTTGGATCTTTAATTAGTGTCCGATACAAAAGGGCAGCACAGAATGTGGATATTTCACAATGCTCGCCATGAAAAATGTATTATCTTATTGGATAGCAATTCAGGAAATACCTCATGTAAGTAACTTATTCTTTTAACTAATAACATTTGATCAAACAATTAGATTTTAGAATTTCATGATCTAACTAATAATATTTTTGACTTGTTTATCATAATATGCAGATGATCGAGCCGGTTGGAGTACCATACAACAAAGAAATGATTGATGGTGTCGTGACAGAAGTTATGGACTTCATGCAAGGGGTATTATTTTGATTAAAATGTGTTATTTGATGACTTGCCATGTTTGATTATACTTGTGATATATATATGTAAATACTTTGTTTATTGTTTGTGTGATATGCATGATTATATATGTTTGATATATGTGTGCTTTGTGATATATATATATGCTGCATTTGTTAATGTAAATTGGGTACCAATTTGGTACCAATTCGGCTAGCAAATTGGGGCTAGCCAATCAAACAGGTAAAACACAAAAAAAAATTAAGACTTTTGTAACGGTTATTAGATAATAACCGTTACAGAATATTATAAATTCATTTTTTTAAATTATAAATATTATCTGCAACGGTTATTAGATAATAACCGTTACAGAATCAAGTCTTCTGTAACGGTTATTATCTAATAACCGTTACAGAAGTTCTCCAAACACCACACCTTGTTCCGTCCACAATACCATAACGGTTATTAGATAATAACCGTTACAGAAGACTGGATTCTGTAACGGTTATTATCTAATAACCGTTACACATGTTATACAAAAAACAGTACCAGATTTTCCCTTGCGTATACCATAACGGTTATTAGATAATAACCGTTACAGAAGAGGGGGCTACTGTAACGGTTGTTGTCTAATAACCGTTATAGATCTGTAACGGTTATTAGACATTCTGTAACGGGGGCTACAGTAACGTTTCGTGTACCGTTACAGAAGTCTTTTATTAACCGTTACAGAAGCCAAAATTTCGCGTAGTGTACCTATAGTAGTATATTGGGCATTTTACAAGTGCGTATCAACATTGCTGGCATATTTGATTTTATTCTGATAAAAGCCTTTTTTTTGGTGTCGATAAATGGGGGTGAAAACGGTTAAAGATTTTAGTTGCGTTTAAAAAACGAAACGGTTAACAAAAACTTGAAACAGGTTCGTCCATGTATATTTTCGTGGTATTTTTGTGATTTGATGGTTTCATCCAAGCCTTTGTTTGGATGGGGTTGGAAGAAGGAAAAAGGAAGAAGAAAGAAGGAAGAAGGCCGAAAAAAATTATAAATAATCCAAACTCTTCACAAAGTTACACACTTCCCAATACTTCTTCCCACTTCTTCCCTTCTTCCCTTCTTCCCACACCTATCCAAACGCACCCCAAAATAAAACGGTTAATGCAATTGGTAGTTAGTTTCGTGTCCAAAACGAAACGGTTAACGTAACACCTCATTTTCGTGGTCATTTTAGTCATTATGCTCCCCTAGATAAAAGCCTAATTGTTTCCTTCAGAACGGTCAATTCGATCTGCACAGGCCTAATTAAGGCCCAGTGATTAAAGTCGATAAAGTCTTTTTGGGAATTAGCATCCAATACAAAGCATACACTTTCGAACTACTGATTCAAATTTATTTCAAACGAATACATTATTTCCTGCAAACGGTACCGCTAAACGTTGATCGAAATCACCTGTGTCCTCTTAGACGTGAAAAAGAAAGCGATCAGTCGACTGTTGAAGGAAGTTCGCTGTAAAAATTAATCAATCCCCCCTCCCTCTTTCGGTTGGGGGGGGGGGGGTGGGGGGGTTAAAAAAATAAAAAAAAAGAACACAAAAATGTTATGAGAAAGTAAATGCTAAGGAAAGCCATAAAGGAACCATAGTATGTCTATACATTCGCGGAATTATGAGAAAGTAAATTTCCCGCAACCACTAATGCATCACTCGGCGCATTTACATTCAAATTTTTTTCAAACTACCAACAACCATAATTTAGCAATTCATGTATAAGTTTCTGCACACTTGTAACCAAAATAAATCCAACTCAATTTACAGTCAAGTTATACTTTGCAAAAAAAACAATAAAAAAATATAAATATATATTAAGATAAGAATGCTAAAATAATTGAAAATGCAAACCAAAAGGAATCAAACTTATTAGGTTCCTCTTTTCAAAAAGAAAAAAATTGTTCAAAGAAGATTAAACTAGTTCACGCACTAAATTACAGACACATGAGCATAACACGCAACAGAAAAAAAAAGTTTGGTAAAGAAAGAGCTTATAACTAAAATCTACCTCAAAACAAAGCTCTTCTATCATCTCAATGGAAATCCCCAATGCCAATAGCCCCTTTACATTTAAATATGGCACCAAAAAGGGCTTCTTGTTTCTTTCTATTTTACTCGCCAGGTGGAGCCACACCTTGCCTGAGCCTCTCCCTCTTAATCTTCTTCTTGGAAACGGGCTTCTTCTTCTTTGGTGGAAGAGTCCTTTGTGCATAAGTATAAAGTGCATAGTTTCCCACTAGAAAGAGAATAAGAACTGTACCTACTATGAGCAACACTATCATGCCAGGGTTTAATCCTTTCTTTGCCTCCTCAATTATGACATTACCCTACAAATTTGGATATGCTTAATAAGCAGGATGCAAATAGTGGAAATAAATATAAATAAGTTAGAAAGGACTAAAAATGATATACAATATGACAACCATACGCAATGCAATACTAACTATACTTTTAAATGGTCAATCCTGTCAAAATTAAGTACAGTCATCATGTGCATCCAGACAAATGAAAATCTGAAACAATATAGCTATTCATATAAGCAATCAAACAACTAGCTTTGGAGGGGGGAAAAAACTTAAAACCTTCTTTTCAAAGAGAATGAAACAATATATATATTGTGAAATCTAGGCAAGTTCAAGTCAAAAGACAAGTGAAATATATAGGGACTATTACAATTTTCCCAGAACAATCATTTCTTTTAAACTAAATGTATCCTATCATGACATGCAGAGATCATTCTCCAAAATATCTCTAATAAAAAGGCATTGAAGCAGACAATAATTGTGTCTAGGCATTCAAGTTGAAAGAAATATAAAATATAAACAGTGAATATTGCAAGTTACCCAGAACATTCTTTCTTTCAAATTCATGGAATGCAAACAACCAGCTTATCTCTATTAATTATCATGCACATCACTCCCATTGTAACAAGCAGTGAAGCAGACACCAGAACCAAAAGTACCATTCAAATTAAATTGCAACCCTTATAAGTTATAATTGAGCATGTTATGTGGTTGATAAATCTTGTCCATTATTTTTGCAAAGTCGAATACTTTGGTAAGGATAATTAATTCTGATGCCAATGCACAAACAATGAGAATTGACTGACATTGCTGATTGGATTGCCTGACAACCTAAGTACAGATAAGTTTTGACTAAATTCAGTTTCTACACAGTACAATAGGCTTGCACAATTTCTACTATTGGGTAATCTATGCCCCACTCCATTGAGCTCTGAAGCCTTTCAATCCTTTAATTACTGAAATTTATGGGTAATCTAAGTAAATTTATCTCAAATTAAAGGATCCCATCTCCTTTAATACACAATAAAATAAAGATGCAACAAAACTCGATCTGCCCTAAATTGCATAATTTTGCTGAGAGTTGAAAAAGAAAAATTGTAAAGATTGGAAATTCAAGTTGAAGCAACGTACATCAGCATCGGTATTGATGAATCGCTCCGCCATGGCGAGACCCAACGGAAGCTTCTCTTTTTGTTTTTCTAAAATTTCACAAACAAAAGATAAAAAAAAAGTTAATTGTATGAAATTAAAAGTTAAGTGGAGATTGAAAAATGAGACCGTTCAAGAGATCTACCACCTCAGATCCCCGATCAATTAATCCGATTTTGACGCGAGAGAAGAGGCGAGAGGGAAGAGGGGAGAGAGAGAGAGAGAGAGAGAGAGAGAGAGAGGTACAGAAGTAGTTTGTGTAAGAGCGTTTTTTTCTCCAGTTTGGACTGTTTTAATTCTCCTCTCTATGTCTTTTACCACGCGTAGATTTAACGCACCTTATTGGTGGTGTGTTGACGCGGCGTGTTCTGGTTGGGTAGAAAAACAGTTGTTACGTGGATTTTGTTGTTTGTTGCGAAGATCGTGCCATTATAAAGTGGCCATGTGTCTCGTAGAAAAGTTTGTAATTCCAGATTGTGTAGTTATTTTATCAGATTTTCTTTGGCAAATTTTCTCGTATGACCCTTCAAAGGTCTATTATAGCCGATTGATTGCTGGATTAAAATTTTGGGTCATGAATTTTAGTCTATAAATTTTCTATCAATTAATTAAATACAAAATGTATCTAAAGTATCCAAATAAATATTAATTAATATAAATTTCGTATAAGACATTGATGCTTTGACAAGCATGCAAGTCAGAGATGAAAGTAACTCGACTATTATTATTCTAAAATTTTTGCTTCAAAAATGTTGAATTTTTCAGATTACTGGCTGTGCCTTCTCTTAAATGTCAAGCATTATGAGTTGACTTCCAGGGGAAAAAAATTAAAATGTGAGCCTACTTTTCTTTTTTTATAAGTAACTTAATACTCACTTTCAAGTTTGTCAAGAAAAACTTATTTAATTAGTAATGTATTTTTACTCTAGAAGAACTTGATGAACATTATTTATACTTTTTTATATATATTTTTTAAATTATAATTTCATATAGTAGGCACTGTGCAGTCTGTGCTCCGTTCCGTAACGCTTCAAAGGAGTAACTTTCGTCTTGGAATAAGATGGATCATGCACGCCAATTATTTAAACAACCAGCAATTAATTTCACAAGGAAGTTTGTCGATCAATTAATGTAGTTGCGAATCTTATAAATACTATTAATGTTTTTGTTGAATATTGTTTAAATTTTCTTCTAGTACGTACAAGTGGGGATGATTGAAATTTAATTGGGTCATGTGGCTACTTATCATGGTTATTAAGTGAAGAATACGGGCTTGAAAAGTATGAACATTTGATTTTCGAAGGCTTGATTTTTGTTCGATGAGCTTTTATTTCTAATATGTAGATATCAATTTCATATGTATATGTTTCTAATGAAAATGTTCAAATCTAAAAAAGTTATCATCCTAGCCAGTCGCCACGTCTTAATTTTTAAAAATTAAACTCGATAATAAAATTTAAAGCTCAAATAACAAAGCGGAAGCCTGTGTGTTGCACCTACGTGCAGACCACACAAAGTGCCACATAGTGCAACTAATAATATTACCTTAAGTGGCTAGATTGATATCTAAGCTAACAAAGGCAATTAGAATATTAGAATTATATTACTTTTAATTAGTTACTTAAATTAGAGATTTCCATATCTCATGTATCTTTCTTATTTTCTCTTCTATTTTATATCTATATAAGTGTCCTGGAGGATGTTAGAAAATAATAAGAAATATTTCCAAAAATCTCTTTTCTCCTCTTTTCTCAATTTCTGTATCTTTTCTCTCTGTCTCTCTTTCTTTTCCCTCATCTGACCCTAACATTGGTGCTTTCGTTCTGCCCTCATCCTCCACCATGCCTAAAAATCGCTCCCAAAATTCTGAAGATCCAAAACCTGATAATTCTGAAATTTCTTTTCTCCAGCAGCAAATAGCAGACCTTCATTCTAAATTGGCAAATATGTTAACACCTGCCTCTCTGCCTACCTTCTTGACTACACTACGGGAGGAGTTGCGTACGGACATGCAACAACAACTTAATATGGCCCTATCAACCCGTCCGACCAGCAGTGTTCTCGGGCCCCACCCACAACCAACCCTTCATGCTGACCATAAACTTCAACTCCACTTTCCCCGTTTTGCATCAGGTGACCCCACAGATTGGATTTTTTCCGTGCAACAATATTTCACCTATTATGCAACACCAACATCAGATTGGCTTCTCATTGCATCTATGCATCTGGATGCCCCTGCTGCCCGTTGGTATCAAGGATTAGTAGAGGACACACATCTCTCTTCATGGCAAGAGTTCACCACAGCATTGCAACATCGTTTTGGCCCATCTGAATACGAGGATCCAATCGGACAGCTTTCACGTCTTACACAGACGGGTTCTATACTAGATTATCAGTCCTCCTTTGAAGAACTCGCTAGTCGTGCTCGTTCCTTTTCTCAAGAACAATTGCAAAATATTTTCATTGCGGGGTTACAACCTCGCATCCGGAGGGCTGTTCAATGCCACCGACCTCGTGATCTGCACGATGCCTTCGCTTTAGCACGCCTACATGAGGCACAAATTGCTGAATTGCTCGATGATCAAATGGCACAATCTACTAAGCTTTTAGGCCGAGAAGCACCTCTTGTTGCTCATCCATAACCTCACCTTCCAGTCCATAAACACATAACCAATAAAGGTGTTGGATCATCTTATATGTGTTTGGAGGATACAAGTTGGGAAGATAAGATTCACTGGTTTTGTCTCGACTTGAGGACAAGTCGCCTCCACAAGAGGGGAGGAATGTTGCACCTACGTGCAGACCACACAAAGTGCCACATAGTGCAACTAATAATATTACCTTAAGTGGCTAGATTGATATCTAAGCTAACAAAGGCAATTAGAATATTAGAATTATATTACTTTTAATTAGTTACTTAAATTAGAGATTTCCATATCTCATGTATCTTTCTTATTTTCTCTTCTATTTTATATCTATATAAGTGTCCTGGATGATGTTAGAAAATAATAAGAAATATTTCTAAAAATCTCTTTTCTCCTCTTTTCTCAATTTCTGTATCTTTTCTCTCTGTCTCTCTTTCTTTTCCCTCATCTGACTCTAACACTGTGGAAATGAATATATGATGTATCATGCATGTCACTTTTAAGAACTATTATATAATGTTATAAGAGCTTGCTTTTAAGAACTGTAACTTACTTTTATGAAATATTAGCTCTATATATAATATGAGTCTATGACTATGATAATCGTTTGATCCTTGTGCATATAATGTTACTTTCCGCTCAGTCTCTATTAATCCTTTTCTAAGCAAGTACATTGAAATGAAAAAAAAAAAATTCAAGCAGTAAGAGCGATTTTTTTTTCGACTCGTCAAAAGGCTAAAAAAGTACTGGAGGGAATAATATTGAGCACAACCACTAGTTAGAGGTTTTCATAACTAGATCAGATTGGATAAACATATAACTACTTTTTTAGTAATTTTCTTTCAAATTCCTCTACAAATCAATAGCATAAATTTTTCGTACGGTATGATTTACGGAATAAAAGTATGATCATCTATACACTATACAGCGTAATTTTTCAGAGATATTGTGCCAGAAATTTTCATTTCAGAATTAAACACATCTCACTCTCAGTCAAGTTCAGTACATCATGATCCTGAGTGATGCTTCTCAACATCGCAGACTTGGAGAAAGCAGCAGACAAAGGAAGGAACAAGGATGGAAGTACTTCTAATACCTCTGATTAATGAGGATTCTATTTTTACTGTTGCTTATGCTCCTTGTTGACTGTTTGCTTTGCTGTTGTCTTGTGAAACTGGTTAATTGCTTTGTTATTGTTTAGTTAGTTGCACAAAGAGACTCTTTCAGAGCACTTTGTTGCTTAGTTTTTCTAAACTGCTTTTGTATGAACTTTGTTTGATCAGTAAAGCTTTGGCAGCCTGCTTGGGGCGCTTTGTTCAAAAAAAAAAAGAGTGCTTCACAATTCACAGCCGATCTGTCCTAACATCACTTGGATGTTTTCAATTTTATTTCCTTCGAAGAGGATGGAACTGACAGATTCAATTATGTTTTGTGTTCAGACCGATTAGAGTATCCTATTGATCACTATCAGGGTGTTTTTGACAAACTCATAGATTATCTTCTTTTATAATTATCTATCTTGATCAATATCTGTACATCCAGACCGTATCTTGTAATTTTTCTTTTTTCTTTTGCTACTTTTTTTTTGTCAATGCCCACATTCGTACCACTTGCTATACCAGCACCGCGAAAAAAGATTATAATAGAAAAAATATATATATATATATATATATATATATATATATATATATATATATATATATATATATGCTGACATCCAGCATGTTGCATGTACAAAGGAAAACAGTAGTCAAAATGTTGACTTTGCAGACCAGCGGTACTACTGGCCGATAGTAGAACGTCTCTCTGAACTCTGAAGCCCTCTCAGATCTACAATCCCATTTCCACACCAACCAATGGACGGCTGATTTCATGGTGGGAACAAACAACCAATATTAAAAGATATCACAACATAGACACTCCCGATTCCCGAATCTCTGGTTACGAACCTCGATGGATCAAGTCATGAGTCATGTCCAACCCAATTTAACTTTCGGGCTGACAATGATTACATTCACAACTGGCCCATTTACAACCTTGCTTGGACTTCAGTACTTTTCCGGTTTCCTCCCTCTTCAGCAAACAAACAAATTACTTGTTTTACTTTTCCCCTAATTTTAGCACTTTTTTTATCATCCATCAAATAAATTACGTCATATAATCATATAGTTTCTACTTAAGTTAAATATTACTCTTGTATAATTTAAAATTAACACATAAGTTACCTTTTAAAATTTTTTAAAATTTATATTAAAAAAAATCATGACGCACATTTAAAAATCATAAAGTGACTAAAGAATATCTGGACCGAAAAGTCTTTCCTTTTCTTTTTTTTTTAATTCGCTCTTTTATCGTATCTACTCAACAGTTCCTTCATGGCGCCTTCCTACCCCCGCGTTATTATCTCTGCCTCCCCGCCCTCTTGTCTCTTCCCTCATAATCTGTTCCCTGCACCCGGTCCCATGTCTGTCGGCGCATATTGTTTTGCCACTGCGAACGGACACTGTTTTGGTCTGTGGAACCACGCTCATCCAATGATATTTCTTTTCTCTCTCTCGCCGGTTTCCCTCCAACCCCATGTGCGTCTTTAACTCTGTAATAAAATTCCTTATTGAATCATCTCCATTGGTTGGGAACTTGAGGCACTTCTCGTTGTGGTAATTGATCGGTGGAAAGTGCAAGTACGTGTGATTGTCTACGAATTCTGGTCGATAGACATCAGTGAATTTTCTGTTAGAAAAAATAATTAGATTCTTATAATTATTGTGTAAAAAATATGTCATTTGTAGCCAATATTCTTCTATAAGAAAACTGATAATTACAAAACGCATATATTATAATTTTAAGTTATTTATTTGTTTACATAAAATTTAGAACGTATGATGGCTTATAAAATACTTCACATAATATAATTAATATAAAAATATCTACGCCCAATACGCAGACCTAGTTATTGACTTTTTTTTTTAGAAATACTAGATAGAGAGTGGACCTAGTTATTGACTTTGCTTCATGCATTTTGGTATACCACCTTACTAAGAAAGTAAGAAGTATAGCGGCCAATTTGGAGATAGCTAAAACCTCACTATTAGTCTATTTTAGATGTAATGGAGACAAAAGGAACCGGCCTTTCTTCCCCCACCCCACACAAGGAACAAGTGCAATAGCAACAAAAATCTTGCCACGCAATGATTAATTAATACCACTTCTAAAACTCATTTTCCCATTAGCCAGGTGACCAAACAGCAGTGAGATCCCTGTCGTCTTCCAATTACAAATTTACAATGCACTAGCATCACCTACTAGCTCCTCTATTTATTTCAAGAAATTACCACTAATCAATCAAAATTTAGAAACCTGGAAACATTGAAAGAGCTATTAGACTCTATCTACAGTGGCAATGTCTTTCCCTCCACTGCTTGTACTGGTACTAGCAGTTCTCTTATCTGGCGGGAAATCTGATCAAGAGAGTGACAGGATCTGGCAGCTACCGGGCCAACCTGCCAATGTGGGTTTCTCTCAGTATTCTGGGTATGTAACCGTCGACCCTCGACATGGCCGTGCACTCTTCTATTGGTTGGTTGAGGCAGTACCTTCAGCAGGACCTGACAATGCACCACTCATTCTCTGGCTGAATGGTGGTCCCGGCTGTTCGTCAATTGGATATGGCGCTTCGGAGGAGATTGGTCCTTTCCGCATTCAGGCCGATGGGCATACCCTTTATCTGAACCCGCATTCTTGGAACAATGGTGAACATTAATGACGACTATAGTTGATAGCTTTAACAATGGCTTATGTTATGCAGTTCAGGTTTGATTAATTTGTGAACTAATTTGGTGCATTTGGAGTGTAGTTGCAAATTTGCTATTTTTGGAATCACCGGCCGGTGTTGGATTCTCGTATTCTAACACATCCTTGGACCTCTTTACTGCTGGAGATCAGAGAACAGGTATTATTTATCTGAATTCAATTGAAATTTATATTGGAATGAGTCTAGTCTTAAACTCTTAATGTTTCCCATTATTAATTCTATTTGCATTTTTATAATTAGCTATGGATGCATATGCATTTCTTGAGAATTGGTTTGAGAGATTCCCCAAATACAAGTACAGAGAGTTCTACATTGCTGGAGAAAGCTATGCTGGTAACAACATACATCTCTGTAGTGAATTATTGAAATCAGTTTATTTTTGCTGTTTGAGAATCTCAGAATACTATTCAAATCTTCAAATTACAGGGCATTATGTTCCCCAACTAGCCCAATTCATTTATCGCAGAAATAAAGGCATCCAAACTCCCATAATTAATCTCAAGGGCTTCATGGTAATTATCCAACTCCAGATCATCTTACCTAAAGTTGATCCTTCAAACGATTTCAAAACTGTTTATCTTCTTAGGTAGGCAATGCAGTTACAGATGATTATCATGATTACATCGGCACATTTGAGTACTGGTGGACCCATGGACTAATTTCTGACTCCACATATCATAATTTGAGAGCTACATGTGTACTTGAGTCCTCAGAACACCCTTCAATCGAATGTGTTAGAAATTTGAATATAGCGAATGAAGAAGAGGGGAACATAGATCCATATAGCATTTATACAAGGCCATGTAATAACACAGCAGCCCTCAAGCTTGGAATTAATGGCAGATATGTGAGTCCAGTAAACCATTTACCATTTGTGGCACCTAAATGTACTACTTGTACTACTATAGCTTCTGACTATATCAAACTTTTTGTTAGCCATGGATGTCAAGAGCTTATGATCCATGTACTGAGAGATATGCCAAGACTTATTATAACCTGCCTGAAGTTCAACGAGCTCTTCATGCAAATGTTACCAGTATCAAATATGCTTGGGATACATGCAGGTTTATCTGTCATTACAAAATATCCAAGTTTTTTGTGGTTAATCTTGCATACTATTTTGTTTTCTCTTCACTATCATGTTTTAATCTTGACTGCTATATAGCTTTCTGTACATATAATCTGCAAAACAGATTGTGTTTACTGTTCAACCAGAACTGGGATCTTATCTTTCAGGGGCCGGTCAAGATCTGTTGTTTGCTTCTTTTTTATAACGATTTTAAATCCAAATTTAAAACACAAGACATGTTGCTGTATCACTATCATCATGGATGTCCTAGACATGATTACCATGTCATGTTTTATTTTCAACAAATGCACCCGGAACTTTGACTAGACAAATAGTCCAACTCCAAGCTAGAAAATTTTGTTCCAATTTTCCAATTTCTATAAATTGTACTAATTTCAAATTTGAAGAAATTTTGCAAAATACAATTAGAGAAACCATGCTGTTGTAATGTGAGGCATTGGGTCCACATTTATCACCATCTAGGGGTTCAATTGGCAATTAAATGATCGGCATCTCACATAGTCACATCCATAGCAACAAGTTTCCTCCGATTCTGTGGATGTCTATTTTTATGAATTTTGTGTATGTTTAATAAAAGAATTTTTTTTTTATCTATTTCAGTAACATTGTAGGTACATATTGGGCTGATTCACCAAGATCCATGCTTCCTATTTACCAAGAGCTTATTGCTGCTGGACTGAGGATTTGGGTTTTTAGGTAGTTTCCATAAAACACCTTAGGTTTTTTTCATGCAATTGGGCATTCTGATTCACATGATTACTGATTTGCTCTTTATTTGGTAGCGGTGACACTGACGCTGTGGTACCAGTTACTGCTACTCGGTATTCTATTGATGCTCTTAAGCTGCCGACACTCGTCAACTGGCATCCTTGGTATGACAATGGAAAGGTTAGTTCACTTCTTCAAATAATACTCGTACTGGCATGGACACAACATTTTGCATTTAGCCTTTTAATGTCTCTAAATCCAATATAATTCATTTTGACATAGGTTGGAGGGTGGAGCCAGATATACAAAGGGTTAACTTTTGTAACCTTAACCGGTGCGGGTCACGAAGTGCCACTACATCAACCCAGGCAAGCATTGATATTATTCAGACATTTTTTGAAAAACAAGCCGATGCCACAATAGCCATTTTAAAACACAAAAGCTGTAGAGAAGTGTACATTTTTGTTTGTTAGATTCTTTTGTATTTGATTGTTTTAGAAATTGCAAATCATTTATTCAACCAAGGTCAAGTGAAATAAACGATGGTGCTATAATAAGTTCATGGTCTATTGCTTTTTGAGACTAAGAAGTTATTGGTTTATTGAGTACACGCAGACGCAGTACATATCTCGGTCGCAATTTAATTTTGTATCTTCTGGGTTGGTGGTAAGCAATAAATGCCACTCAGTAGCAATTAAGCGTTCGGTGTACTAGTTTGATCTGAATATTGTTCAAGGAAATATTTTTTTCATTGTAAATGGATGAAAGCATCTAATTACCAGTAGAGGTTTGTACCAGTCTGGTATCATTGCTCTCTTCTGCTTGACTATCTACAGCAATCGTGCAAATGGCAAATATTTTGTTGTCTGCATTGTGATTTTAAATTTTGATTGGATGTATACTCAGAATCCGGCTTGAATCAAAATTTGAAAGATGATAATGACCTCACATTTAGGTGACGCTAGTGCCACTAGAAATCAGTTCCTTTTGTCACTGCCAATAATAATTAATAATAAAAAAAAGGGGAATCGAGTTCCTTTTAGCTAAATTCAATCGGTGGTTGTTAATGACCAACTAGTCCAAAAAAATGTCTACTTTTCATGAATAGTGTATGATGCAAGTATTTTGTGATCTCAACACTCAAATTACTGCTAAATTCTATTAATCAACCGTCGAATCAGATTAATCATTTTTGGAAAAATCGCTTAATCCTTGTAAAATTATAAAATTCAAATCATTTAAGTGTTAAATGTCAAGTAATTTTTTAATAGATGGTGATAATCTATCCTTCATACAAAGAGAAAGTTTAATATGCACCATAGTGCATAGGACATTTCGTGCATCGTGAATTTTTTCAGGGATATTTTTATAAATTGACAAATCTAATTTAATCAATCTAATCTACATATTGAAATCTCATACGAAACCAAATTTTACAATTTTTAGATTTTATTACTATTTTTTTTTAATTTTTTAAAACATGCCATTTTTGGATAGTTGTACTATTTTTAACATTCCAAAAATGACATGTATTAAAAAATTCGAAAAAAATAGTAATAAAATTTCAAAAATTGTAAAATTTGATTTGCTATGAGATTTCAATATGTAAATTAGATTGGTTAAATTAGATTTGTCAATTTATAAAAATATCTTCGAAAAAATCCGCGGTGCACAGAATGCCCTATTAGGGGTGTAGATGAGCTGAGCCTGAGCGAGCCGAGGCTAACTCGAACTCAAGCTCATCTCAAGTCGAGCTGGCTCAGCTTAGCACACCAAGGCAATTCCGAGTTTTTTTAGCAGCTCAAACTCAACTCATTAGAACTCGAGTTGGCTCATGGCTTGAAAACTAGCTCGTTATTAAATATCAAACTTTGAGACTTCGTAATGGCTAAACTAAAAAGCAAACAACAAAAATATTAAGCAATGTTTAAAATGCACATAGAAGACACACGAAGAGATCAGGAGGAAGATACAACTATTTCTCCATAAAAATAAAAAGAATTTAGGGTTATAGAATAGTGATTAAAAATTAGACTGGGTTACAGACTAAAAAACGAATTGGGCTAAGTCTCACGAGTTGGATTGAGCGAGCTGAAGGCAACTCGAACTCAGCTCATGGGCCTTCCGAGCTGGTGTAGCTCGAGTTATTCCAGCTCGAGCTGAAACAACTCGAGTTGTTGTCGAGTATTATCCGATTCGAGTTCGAACTAGCTCACGAGGGCCGAGTTTTTTGCTCAGTCCTATGCCCTATGCCCTATGCACTACAGTGCATACAGTGCATATTAAACTTTCTCTCATACAAATTATACTTCGATGTATTATTTTCACTTAATTAGCTGAGATCCTAATTCCCAAGAGGTAGCTTACTAAAGTTGTGAATGTAGGTATAAAACTTTGCATCTTTGGTTTCACTTTTTCTGATGAATGAAACGGGTAGGCTGTGTGCCTACCTTTTTTTACAAAAAGAAAAATTATATTATTTTACTGTTTATATAACTTTGTAATAGATATCTTTGAACGAATTTCTTTTATATAACTAGTTATTTATATCAATAAAAATTACACAAAACATATATAGTTCGCAAAAGTTCGTTAAATCAGCCACATAATAATTAGTTGTTTAACGATACTATATCCGTCCGTCCAAATATTTTGGTCTTCACAACCCGGATTCACTAAAGACGATAAGCACCTTATCTTGCGACCTCATTATTTCAACCAGGTTGCCAAGTGTCGTATACTCGTACCAAGTCAATACGCCAACCTTCGAGTTTTTGCCTCTTTCTTTCCTCCCAAAAAAATTAATATCCTGTAAATTTATTTCTAGACGACCATGTTTTGCAATTTTCTTATTAATAGATTTTCTTACAGAATAAATAATTGACAGTAAATTATTTTAAAAGCATGACAAAATAATTATCGAATAAATAAATTATACTTAGGTTAGTCGACAACAAAATAAGTTAAATAATTTGTCGGCATGGTAATTGCTACCTGACCCTCAAAAAAACAAAATAAGTTAAAAACCATGAAAAAATCATCATAAAATAAAATATCATACATATATTAGGTATCAGAATTTTAAATTAATTACTCAGTCTTCGTGTAATTTAAAAATTAAGTACCAAACATTATTAACACTCAATTTATTGCTACAAGTTTATCTTTCTTTTTTTTATTTGACTATCCACGTTTGGATTATTATGGTCGTTGTGTTTCTGGGAATTGCATTTGCTCCGATCGTCCGATCAGTAATCGACGGCTTGTATCATAGCATCTGACAGACACGGACGATCACAAAATTTCCAGCAAACTTGAAAACGGTCAATCGGAATTTTTATCCTATTTCTTTTCATTCCTTACTCCGGGAGTAAAGACCGTAAACAATAATCTGTTTTCAATAACCTACCTGTTACCGGAAAATACCGGTAAAAACGGGTATCCGAACGGTGACCGAAACGTAGATCCGGTATTACTAGAGGAAATATCAATAAATTTCGGATAAATACCATATTTCGGCCTCTGGCCGGTATGGATGCCGGTAGAGTATTGAAAACAATCAAACATTATTCCCACCAGAAAATATTCGTTTAATCCCGGTGTACGATAAACAAATCACAATCCAAACACCAGATAAAAAACAAGAAGATATTGACTCGAAATTTAATTAATACACCTTTTCTTTTCTCCTATTTTTCTACTCTCTCTCTCTCTCTCTCTCTCTCTAACCCGCAAAATCTTTCTCGATCTCTCCAATCTGCCATGGCAAGAGGCACCTCCCAATCCCAGGCTTCCTCAGCCGGCGCAGGCGGATCTCGCCCGATGACCGTGGGTCCCAGGGGCTCCGCTGCGGCGACAGCTGGCATGCGCAGGAGGAGAACTGCTGGAGGTGGTGGCGCCGGTGGATTCAGCGGCGGAGCTGGTGGCGGGAGCAACATGCTCCGATTCTACACCGACGACGCGCCTGGTCTCAAGATGACTCCCACCGTCGTGCTCGTCATGAGCCTCTGCTTTATCGGCTTCGTCACTGCGCTCCATGTATTCGGTAAGCTGTATCGCTACCGATCCGCCGCTTCTGGCGGATCTTGATCCGATCTGGTCAGAAAATGGGTCCGATCCGATCTGATCTAACAGGTCGAGGGGCGATCTGGTCTGGTTTTGTAATTTTTGGTGCTTTTTTAGTTTCTCAGGGTTTGGTGACCTAGGGTTCGGTTGTTCTGTCAGGTGATCTTGTGTTCGTTGTTCTTAGATGCATCTTCTGTTGCTGTTTTTGCTATTTGATCTTTAAAATACTCTGAATTTTGATAACGCGTTATAGATTGATCCAATTAGGTAATAACTTTCTATTCTGTGTGTGAATTTCATTCTCATGTTAAATTCTGAGCTCAATTTGGCATTCATGGTAATTAGGTGATGAATATTTTTAGTTATTTAGCTTCAATTTTGTGGTAAATTTTGTATTAGTACTTCAGTTAAGCCTTATTTGCTTTGATCTTGCAATCTACCCTGCCTGACTGTTGCAACTTGTAACAATTGTAAGATCCTACATCTAGAAAAACAACTCTTGAAACAATTGTAAGATCCTGCATCTAGGAAAACCAATATCATAAATTGTAACATATGTTTCATGACACACCACAAAGAAAATCAACACAAGCACAAGCGTTATAATTTTTAGTGATTATTAATGATAATTAGAAGCTTGATATCTTTTGCAAGAGCTCTTTGCATTCTTGACTGATCCTGGGCAATAGTTGCAAATCTTGCATGCAAATATTCTCGAGTTGCAATGCTTTTTATAGAATTTTGATTTGATGATTTCACCACCTAGTTATATTTGCAGAGTTGTTGTACAATTTGTCTTTCTTTAATATTCACTCTAGGAAATGTCATTTGACAATGTGATGCTAATTGGTACACTGGTAAGAGTTATTACTTATTAGTCTCTTGTTACTGTCCTTGTCAAGTTTGCTATCGATACAATTTAATATTTGTTTAGCTGTAGGCTGGGATGAGATTAGCCTCTTAAAGCTTCCTTAATTATCACCTTTATCTATTTTTTTCATGTTGGATTAGATCCCTTTTGGTCAGATTGAGAATGTTTGAGCCCCTTCTTTATTTCATATTATATAGCCTACTCAAGGCCTCCTGAAAGACCAAAATATGTCTGTTTGGTCAATTTTGTCTCTAAAAGCTTCTTTAAGCTTTGCTTCTTTCTTTAAAGCTTATTGCCTTTTTATTCTCTCCTGCTGTAGGACTGGACAAACTACTTATCCCTGAATATTTTCTTTCTTAATTAATCTTTAAATTATGTTTCATCCTTGTTCCGTAATATTTTCACTATGATTATTATAGCTATTGTCTGTTTACTTGTTATTTATTGGCATAATGAATTAAAAAAAATATGGCACTACTTAATACCATGTTTACTCAATGCATATAATTCATTAGATTACCTACATATATTAGTAATTGAATTATAACTTTCTTAAATTGAATCTTAAAGTATTTATTGTTGAGATGGGCTAAAATCAGCCACGACTGACGGATGCAACCGTCAGCTACGATCAAATCTCAATTTTTGAGATTCTAATAGTCGATCCGAACCGTTCAATGTGTTCTCCATATTGAAATCTCGTTGGAGATAAAATTTTATATTTTTCTGAAATTATTTAGTATTTGTTTGAGATTTTTAAAAATCATAGTTATTGAAGGGTTTAGAATTGTTTAGATTAAGAACTTTGTAAAATATCAAACAAATACTAAAAAATTTCAGAAAAATATAAAATTTTGTCTCCAACGAGATTTCAATATGGGGAACACATTGAACGGTTCGGATCGACTGTTAGAATCTCAAAAATTGAGATTTGATCGCAGCTGACGGTTGCATCCGTCAGTCGTGGCTGATTTTAGCCCATTTCTTTATTGTTTGGTTCAGTTGAAATCCTTCATTGTCAATATTTTGATCTGTTTGTTATTAATAATTTTTTTCGGTTCAGCGTTAGTTATAAGACTTCAAATTAGATGAGTTCTCAAATCATTTAACTTAATTATACTTACATAAAATCGAACTGTAAAAATGGTAATGCTGATGTTACCATTGACTTTTCAACTCTAAATATGGCACCTGTAGCCTTTAGGCTGTAGCTATTCAATTCAATTGAACTTAGTAAAAGGTAGCACTAAGGGTAGCAACTAGCAACGACTATATTGGTAAATCAGCACAATTTGACTTCACTTTTGAAGACAATCTAGGCTAATTATGGCTGTGGAGATTACATGGGTAATGAAAGAAATGACATGGTTGTAGTGTACGTTTTTTAAACCGAAATGATTTCAACTTGAGCAAAAATATAAACTGAAGCTACCAAATCAGAGAAGGAAACAGTATATTAGCTATGGAGTTCAAATTGCCAAAAGACAGGAAAAAAAAATTTTGACGAGAAATCTCAACTGTTTCTTTGAGATAAATTGACAAAGATGCCAATTAGATCCTTGACAGCTGCTGTCAAATTTTCGGGGAAAAAAAAAAGGACTGCCAATTGGATGAAACCTATATTGTCGTTATATCATACTTTATATTGAAAAAAAATGCCCTAAGCTTCTTTCAGTCCCCGGACAACTCGCTCTTAAATTTTTTTTTTTTATATCGAAACCAACAACTGACAATTTACCTACGGGTTTCAAATCGGGGGGAAGAAAAACCACTGACAAATTTACCCAGTCAAAGGGCACCACCAACTTTCATCAATACACATAATCTGCTTACATACAAGTTGTCAAAACGAGAGATCATCTAAGTACACACAACGTTGAAACATAATCACATTATTAACAATTTTTTCAATTTTCATAAAATTCAAATATGATTATTTTTAATTAAAATTTAATACATGAACAATAATTGAATCCTAAAGTATTACTATATCCCTTCGTGATTTTAGCATAATAAGCCTTGTTTGGATGGGGTTGGAAGAAGGAAGAAGGAAGAAGGAAGAAGGCCCAAAAAAAATTATAAACAATTCAAACTCTTCACAAAGTTACACACTTTCTAATACTTCTTCCCTTCTTCCCACATCTATCCAAACGGAGCCTATTCCGCAATGTAATCCTAGTTTCTTTTTCATGCCCTAAGCCTAGCAGTAGTATTTACCCGCGGATTGGGATTAGAGTAGGTCAACAATTCATTTCGTTAGAATATAATAGAATTGAAACAAATTGGGAATAATAATTGTTAACTGGTAATTTAAAATCATTCAATTTTAGAAGAAGAATTGATCAAATGATATAGTAGGAGAAGCCACAATTTTCACCTTATGTTAGGTCGTTTGCCATTAAAATTATTGAAACTAGGATTTGGCCTGAAGAGAAGGTTACCAGAATTCTCAAAAAAAAGAAAACAAAAAAACAAAAAAAAAAAGAGAAGGTTACCCGAACGAACAATAGTGACACGACGAAGATAACACCAATGAATAGTACAATTTTACCCTGTTGGAGTTCCACCTCAACTACCAGTCAGCTAGTAGTACCTCTATTGGCATGACATCTTAAATTGATGTGAAGTAGATGAAGGTGTCACCCTCCAAATTTAAGCTCCATCAAATACCAATCTTCCTCTCGTGATTTATTAACTTTGTATGTGGGTTTGGATGAAATTATCGGACATGGACATCAAACAATGTTGACAAAGGAAGGAGCGTAGTAATTTAACAACCCTATAAACAAATAAACAGAAGTTAAAAAGGATACATCCTTGGGTCAAATCTTTGAATTTTCTCTCTCTTTTTTTTTTTTTTTGGTAATGAATTGATTTTGCCAGGTCATTTCTCTAGCGGACCATACACTGATGCGAGCGCCGACTTGGCACAAAATTAATAACTAATATCCAAAACATAGACCGGCTTTAAACACGTGACACGTGGCGTGGCACTAATAACCATGTGGATATGTCACCGTCGCTCCTCCGGAAAGGAAGTAGAAGTACCCTGCATACAGCATATATTCAAAAGGAATGCATTGTAACTTCGTATTCAAAAAAGACTCAACTTTAGTTAAGAGTTAATTTGATGTGCTCATATTACTCAAACGTTAAAAACTAGGGATTACGTGTACAATACTACGGAGAGAAGGCTCACATTAACAAAGAACCAGAAGGAAAATAGTGAACAAAAGTTAAATGCATAAACTTTTTTTTAATCTTTACTACTTTTGTTACTAATATAGCACATAAAAGAAAATTATTTTTTAAAATAAAAAATAATATTTTTATCTATATTTCTAGTGCTGTTAAGCACTAAAATTTTGAAAATAATTTTAAATTACTTTTGTTTTTTTTTTAACTTATCATCATAGGATTGCCTTTACTAAAATGCTTGCACAGCCTCACTGCCTCTGCCTGTATTGGCTACATAAAAATTCAAGCCCACTCTATCATTGAACATAAGAAGGACTAACTGTTAAGATATTTTAATTTATTCTATGATGGCAAGCCAGAGTCCAGACTAGAATAATGTTGAGGTGACCTCGGAAAAAAAAAAACCCTCTTTAAACATAGAACATGCTAATTATCGAAATTTTATAATTGAAGATAAACTCATTGTGCGCACTTCTTAAGCCGAATTGCCTGTAGGCTCAATTGGGTACCATTTTGGTTCTTACGAAGGAGAGCAAATTATAAACATATATACTCTTCCTCGATTGCTTAGTCGCTCAAGACTTCACCGTAATTGTTAGCATTATTTTATCAAATTGTTAGTTCAAGATTTCAACGTAATTGTTCTTTCAGTGCAAACACTTATAATACGGTGTTATATGGAATTGCTTTTGACTACAGAATTCACTGCGCGCAACTATTTTTTTTTTTTTTTCCAAATGACTAAATTGGCTTTTGACAACTTTGATACTTCCCAAACTTCGATATCCTCTCCACAAGCAATATAGAAAATTAGTCGAAAACTAAATTTCTTAAAATCTTAGAGGGAGATTATAGTTTTCATTGCGATAAATTTAGAAGAAAAGGAGAGCACAATTAAAGAAATAAATTAGGGTAAATTAGAAAATACAACACGAGTTTGCTCGTGTTGTCTAAGACTCCGTTTGGATCGCTAAGGAATAAGAAAAATAAAAGAAATAATATTAAAAAATATGTAACTTTATGAATAATTTTGATGGTTAAAAATAAAAAAGAGACTATTCTCTTATTCATATACATATCCAAACGGGGCCTAAAACAGTTTCCCGGTACAACGCGAGTGCACATCCTCCAGTATCTAATCCCGGTCGGGTCGTAGTCCGAACAGAATTGTAGTTATCACTTGCCAATTTTTTCCCCTTTTAATTCTTATATATTTATATTTCTTGGGTTACTGTAGATAAAGAGGCGGATGTAATATTTGTTTTCTCGATAAACTAGTGATCAAATGGCGCAGATTGAATAAAGAAAGAGACAGAAAAGGCAAAAAGAGGAAAAGGAGGAAGCATTAGCACTCTGTCATCGTACGTGATTAGACAAACCACGTTTCCTGGAATTGATTAGCCTCCCCGGATTGAAATCAATTAACAGTGCATGCATACACAAGCACAAGGAAATATTCCTAAATTAGGACTTTTAACTTTAAGACTCCGTTTGGATGGCTTCTTCCGGAATAAGGAATAAGGAATAACCATTTTTTACCAATAAATTTATTTCTAACCATCCAAACTCTTCACAAAAATTACACACTTCCCAATAAATTTCTTCCCTTCTTTCTTCTTCCTACCTTATTCTCAACGCATCCAAACGAAGCCTAAGCTTTATAGCATGAAGAAAATTATTTCAACTTATTAATCTTTTAAGTTTTGAAGACTTGATGCAACAATGGAACAACAACGGATCACATTTCACATTACAATTATGTAAATTTAATAAATTCGATAGTTGTGTTTGCAGTGTACGTTCTGAAAGACTCAAACTTCTCAAAAATTTAGAAGTTTAATTCATTAACCTATTGAACCTAAACAGTAAAAAACTCAAATTATTTAAAGACTTCAAGTTGGATTTTGTGTTTTTATAAATATTTGAACTGAAATTAAAAAGAAGTATAACTGAAATTTTTCAAATGTGATCTACGTATCAAAATATCATAGAAATTATAGTTTTATTTATTTTTACTTTTTATATTTTTAAAATTTATTAAAATGCTTAAAATATTTACGTACAAAAAAGTCATCTTTAAACAAATAGCACATTTTTTCCTATAGATTTTGATATGTAGATCATATTGAAAATTTGGATCGAGTTTACATATAATTCATATATAGTTACATAAAATGTATTAAAAAACCTCTTCAAGTTGCCCTATATTTCATGTATGGACTTTTCATGAGGAAACTGATTTATAGTTATAGGCTCCGTTTGGATGGTGTGGGAATAAGAGAAATAAGGAAAAAAGTATTGGGAAGTGTGTAATTTTGTGAAGAGTTTAGATTGTTTATAATAAATTTGGAAGTAAGAAGAAGCTATTTCCTTATTCTTGCACCCATCCAAACGGAGCCATAGTATTTTGGTTTCGACAAACTTTTGACTAACAATTTGCATTGTAGTTTTAGACATAGAAAAACATTTAGTTCGTATAATAATAAATTGATAATGCTCTTTTAGCCTAACATAGGGGAAAAAAGAACAGAATTTAACATATGTATCGATTTGGCCTTCACAAAAAAAAAAACATATGTATCTATTTTACACGTAAGAAAGCATGAATGGATTGGCTTGCAAATGAGTCTTAAACTCTCAATTGACCACATTCTATCTACAAAATTCTTATGTCATACTTTTATGCATTTTATAAAAAGAAAAAATGTAAAATGTACTTTAAATTTGATTCTAAAACATTTGAAATCTTTCTCAAACAAACAAACAAATTTACACGGTTTGATCTCATAATTAAAATGCTGCCTCCGATCCAAAGTTTTAAATCATCCTAAACTGCCAGAACGCAAACCACCATCATTAATCTTTTAAATTGTTTATGATTGTGTTTCAGAAGCGTGCTAATAATTACCATCAGACTGTAGACAGGCGGAAGAAACAAACTCTGGAGAGCTTTATCAGCCGTGTTCGCAATTAATTATTCTTAGCCAACAAGGAGTCAAGGACCGACCCTGACCCTGACCCAGGCAAAAACTGGGAAATGGAAACCCTTTATTAATAGCTACTCTGCTAATAGTTCCGTTGCTATACACGCCTTTTCCCAATTCAGCTCCCCATCTCCGTCTCTCTCGCCGCGTTTAATCAATCAACCCTTCTCCTCTCTCTCTCTCTCTCTCTCTCTCTCTCTCTGCGCGTGGAAGAATGAGGTCTCTCGAAAGCTTCTCTTCTACCAAGGAGGTTACTTACAGGTACTATGCCTCTCCCTTTCCAATTGCTTCTTTAGTTCAATTTTCTCTATACTGTTGTTTGGGGGAGGAGAAGTAGGAATTCTTTTTTTGTTGGTTGTTGGTTTCTAATTTTAGCTAGTGATGATGGGGACCGTCCTTGATTGGATTCACCTGATGGCATGTCTTTAAGTGACAATACTTAAATTGTGAGATTGATGTGGTGTTTGGTGTTCCCATGATCTTAATTTGGTTTAGAAATTAAATTGACTGATTGTCTTTGTTCTAATTGTCCCCAGGTTTAGCCCGAATTAGAATCTGGATAGGTTCAAAAATTTTATTAAAAATTGTTGTCAAGATATTCTTTTTATTGATAAATCAGCGTATTTTATTATCATGTATCAGTCCTACAATTCTAGATGACCGCTTCAAAGTTCAAGACACTCCAAAACCTCTATAACCTATACTTACTTATCCACATTTTATTTAAGAAATATCAATATATGTATTCAATTTGATAAACAGTTTGGTAACAATGGTTCAATTTTAACTTATGATCCCTCGTTTCTTACAGTTGTGGGTATTGTGGATACAGTCTCAATTTGAGTTCTTCATACCGGAACACAGAAAATATTGGTTCAAAATATGGGAAAGCCATCAGAAAAGGATTGGTACCCTTTGTTTCTATAGATGAAAGCCGGTTTGGACAAAGAGAGGAATTGAGGTGCATGCCTTACTTCAATTCGAAACATTCATGGGGCCTTTTTAGAAAAAGAACAAAGCTCATTTGCCGCAAGTGTGGCAAGTATATTGGTACTTCGTACGATGAAGAGGATGACGGAAGTGCATATGCAGTCGAATCTGACGACCATAAATCAAGCTCTACTAGTAGTGTTTCGCCTCGAAAGAAATATGTTATCATGATAAATGCATTACAACCCACGTCAGATGACTCATGATTGCATATATAATTGCTTTTACTTTTGTTGTTCTGATTTGTGAAGCTAGAGTTGGGTTTTCGAAAGAAATATGTTATCAAGATAAATGCATTACAACCCACGTCAGATGACTCATGATTGCATATATAATTGCTTTTACTTTTGTTGTTCTGATTTGTGAAGCTAGAGTTGGGTTTTGCGTTTGAAGTGCTTTTGTTTGTCTATTTTATGTGTGGTCTCTTTTTGTGGATGCATTGCATCGAGTTAAGATGTCCATATAGGAAAATCTTGTGTACAGAATGTGTTCTCGTGTTATTTTACTTCTATCTATGGAAAGAAATATCAGAGCAAATTATTGAGCATGATTTTTCTTTCATTTATTATTTATTATTTTTAGTGTTGGTGAATTTCATTATAGTTGGTATTGTCTGTTACTCCTTGAAAGCTACTAAATATTTAATACTGTTTTTAACTTCACATAAGCATATGCAAACTACTTTATGCAATGTGACTCTTTTTCTGCTTTTGGAACTCTTGTCATTATTACTTTAAAAAGCTTGCTAGTCAATAGTTTGCGTTTATATAGAAGAATGTAATCTCGACACTACAAGCTATATTTAATTATACCTTTTTTTGTGTCTGAAATAGCTCAACCAAATTTCCATTTCTTCATGCATATTCTAATTCTTACTCCTATGATCATGTGGACTTGCTTCTGACATAACAGTGATGAACTAGCATCCTATGCAGCATTGCATGCTCTATTTAAGTGCATTTCTTCTGTAAACGCTGGTAGGCTGGTAAGTCTTCATTTTCTAGTTCTATTGCTGCTGCTGCTTTTGATTCTTTGATTAAATTAGCCTAAAGTGGAAGTCAACGAAAGACTATGATTTGGGAACTGATTATTTTGTTGAGAATTAAAGAAATGATTGGGAACTGATTCATTTGTTGACAATTGAAGAATTGCTGTTCTTTCTGTTCTTGGCAATGAGTGCCGATAGGTCTGCATTACTGGTTCTATTGCTGCTTCTGCTGTTAATTCTTTGAATGAACTAGCCTAAAGTGGACGTCAAGGACAGACTATGATATGGGAACTGATCCTTTCGTTGAGAATGGAAAAAATTGCTGTTTTGTTCTCAGTAGACTTTCCATTCACATCTTCATTCACACAAAACATTAAGAATGACCAGCTCCTAAGAAGGCAAATTTCTGGTTAAAGAAAACTACTTTTCTTTCTTTTCCTCCGGAATTCTGATACGAAACATGCACAGGTTCCTATTAGATTGTGGAAAGTTGGCTATATTTTCCTGTCTAGAATTGTACTTTTCATTATCCCAATACATATATAAGAAATAGTTAGTCTAAAAATGATCATTGGCTGCTTACTAAACTATGGTGTCAAGTATTTAATAGTGCAATGCTTTCAGTATTTATGACATTCCATCAATTAATAAGCATAAGGCATTCGAAATACTTAATTTTGCCACTATAAAGAGAAAGAGTTTAATATACAATCAGAATATCAGATCCATGGTACTGAGTACATATTATTTTACACTGATACACAAAAAGGAAGTTTTTTAGGCAGCAGAGTTCCCATCAATCTTCAATTATGAAAACAACACCGTCATCCTTACGGAAATTATGAGTCGTGTGGTCTACAACCTGAAAGGAGAAAAGTACAAAAATTAGAGGCAACTTTAATCAGCACTGCAATGCTACCTTAAGTTAATTTTTGCTTATTAGATATTATTTCACAATGCCCTGCTCACTCACAAAGTTCATTTGTTACATGTCCATAGAGTGATTAATCTCATGTGACATTTTGAACATCATCAAAACCAGATCTACTATCTCAGGAATCAATACTGAATTGCTCCAGTCCGTTATTACTTCATACCAGGGTAACCTTGATTACGCAAGAAAACATTTTGTTACATGGATACCTGGCTTTTGGTCTACAAATCATTATTTGTGTTGTTGTGTAAGTTGGTGTTTGTGCCGTTGTGCGTAGCATATGAGTGCTTCCTACCTCGAAATATACGAACTAAAAACAAAGAAAACTGTTTCAAACACAAAAGTTATTGCAGTACATATATTTCTGTGCAATACAATTCTTTCATATCGTAAAGTTCCGTTTGACCAAGTATCAACTTTTTTATGTAGTCTCTGAGATCTTAGTGCCACATACTTTCTGCAGTAATTGGTGTTCCTAAGCTCTAATAATGAAAGGACAACTCACATTGGTGTTGCTTAGCTCTAAATTGTAGAAGTCCATTCCCTTTGTCTGGAAAAGTGGGCCCGCATGCCATGTCCCCTTATTGAGCTTCAAAAATTTTGGACCCGAAATCCGGAAAACACAGACATCATCAGGCTTAGGTGGGGAGTAATAATGGCCGCAGGCTGACTTTTTTACAGTTTTACCGCCTTGGGGAGTACCACTTTCTGTCTCATCCTCCAGAATGGAACCCTTGGAAACTCCTAAGTACCAATCTCCACCACCAATAGAACCAAGACATTGAGTCACACTTGCATGGTGGGTTATTGTGGAAAACTTAAGTTTTCTATCTTCAAGCCGCATAATATAAAACCTAAAAAAAGGGAAAAGTTGCTCCATGAGAATTGAGAAGCATACAAATGTATCAAAGTTTTAGTTTTTGTGTGCATGAAATTCTAGCAGCGCAACCAAGATAGGAATTAGCACAAATTGTGCAGTCCGACTCATATGGAGACTGGATAAATTTGGAGCTATAGTTGTAGTCTTGTACACAAGCTGGATTCAGTTTCTGCTCACTAAATTTAGCCTTTTTTTTCATTTGCCTACCTCCATTGGCACTCCTTGCCACCAAAATAATAAGCTGGAAAATTAGAACTTCAGATGCCCATACATCACTTGCATGTAGATCATAACCAATAATCAGAATTGATATCTCCGTTTAGGATTTGGAAATCTACGACTTATGCTGCAGAAAAGAATTGGAAACTTGTGGCTCCAAAAGAATCTGGCATACTAGAACACACTGCCTCAGAATATCAGCAGGAGTAGCCAGGGGCAGAGCTAGAAATTTATGGAGGGGGCTGATTGACATTTTTTTACATTGTGGGGGCAAATTGCACTATATAAATATGTTTTTGTTAAAATTACCTTAAAAATTAATTCAATTACATATCAAAGGGAGGGGGAGGCCCCTGGTGGCTCTGCCGCTGGGAGTAGCATAAGCAAAAGCAACAGCACTAGTAGTACCAGTAGTGACCACCAAGGGTTATTGTTACCAGACACTAATATACAGTAAACCTTCTGAGGCTAAAGCAAATTGGTAATGCAGACCTTCAGTATAATTGCTAGACGTAACATAGCAACAAACTTTTACAATAGAATTGTCTTATGATCTCTTAATTATCTCTATAATAATTAGCGGTTGTAGATTATACCATTATACTAATCAGAGTCATCAAGGTGTTATAATATTTCAACTTACCATAACTACTTAAATCACATAGCTTTATATAATTTCATTAAAACAAAACAAAACAAAAAAAAGACTTTGCCATGCTCAAATTAACTTTTGCTTATACTCTCATAAGGATATCAATACTAACCGATCACTTAATTACACCTTTTACAACTGATGTATTCCCATTGAATTTGAGATCTACGTTGCATTCCAGTGTGTGCAAGTGAGTGAGTGAGTGAGACTAAGAGAGAGACCTGGGGATGCCACGGCTGAGATCGAGCTGAGCATCGTGGGGCCCAAACTCATCCCCATCGGGAGAGGAAGAAATGACCTGGCCAAAAGGCGCGAAGCTCTCAGGCGTCGCCTCTATTGCTTTCAGCTTCACTTCCCTCGCACTGGCGACTTCCATCTATCAAGCAACAAATTGCAAATTTACGTACCTTCACGTTCGCCAGTATAATAAGAGATTAAAAGAAATTGCATGAATACCTGCGCTCGAGAAGAAGCGAAGGGAGATAAGCGGCGGGAAGGGAAGCGAATACAGGTCGGTAGGTAGCTCAGGTTCAGTGCTAGCATCTCATCCCATCTGATATACCCTTTTTGTGTGATATTTTGTACGCTGAGGCTGAGGGAAGTGCATCCTTGGATGGGCATCCATGGATGGCTCTGAATCTCAGCCGTCTGATTTAATTTCAACAGTTATAGATGCCCCGTGTAAAATATCAAGATTGATAGGCTCGAAAAACATAACCGTTAAGATTAAATCGGACCTTTCAGATCAAAAGACATCCACTGGATGGTTGTATTCAACCATCCAGAGGATACTCGCCTGAGGCTGAGGGGTCCAAATAGACCAAGTCTCCTTGCTTACTGTACAGCTCCAAATCAATCTAGAAAATAGAAAATGTACAAACACTCACCAAAACTAAAAATAAAAATAAATCCTCAACAGTCTCATGACATCAACTAGCATCACCCCTTCTTAACCACAACCTAAGATCGTTTGGATGGTACGGAAATAAGGAAGGAATAAAAATTTTTTAAAAAAATATTGAAAAGTGTGTAACTTTGGAAAAAGTGAAAAGATATCATTCTGGAAATAAGAAATATTGTTTGGATGGTGAGTTAGAAATAAACAAATAAAATATTAATTTAAATAAATTATTAAAAATTATTATTTTAATATAAAATAATGTACTAATTAAAGAGCAAAAAAAATTTCATTTAATTATTAGTATTTAGCTAATTTTGTTAAAATTATGTAAATATAATTGTTGGAAGAAATTATTCTTAAGAAGAAACTATTCCTAAAGAAGATATTCTTCTCCTTGGGTGTGTTTGGATAGTTGGAAGAAAGAAGAAGAAGAAAGAAGAAGAAGAAAAAAAATTATAAACAATTCAAACTCTTCACAAAGTTACACACTTCCCAATATTTTTTCCCACTTCTTCCCTTCTTCCTTTCTTCCCACACCTATCCAAACGCATCCTTATTCCTAATTTGTTTGGATGCTTAGGAAGAAGCTATTCTTCTCTATTCCTAAGCAATCCAAATCGCCCCTAATGTACTCTTATGTATTGACCTGCAATTTTCATTTACATTCTAATACTTGTTCTAGGCATTCACACAGCACCAAAGCATGTGACATGTTGCCTACGAGTTGTTCCTTAAAAAAAGAAAAGGCACGTGACATGTGAATTTTTTGGGTTTCCTCGGCATTAGTTTTTGGGAAAATTGGATATAACTCTCTCAAATCTTACTCATCTGGATATAACCCCCTACAATCATTGAAATTGGAAATAACCCCTGCAATATTGTTGTTTTTGGACATAAACCCTTTTCATTAGTTTTAACAATATTTTCATTAGTTTTAACAATATTCTAAGTGTCCCTTTTGCAAAGGATCTGAGTTGATAGATCACATGTTTTTTGAATGTGATTCAATTAGAGATTTTTTGATTTCGGGTATACACCTTTTAACTTGGGATAGAGTCTGCCTCCCCAAACAATGCGGTGGTCTTGGCTTACTCAACATTAAACTTCATAACATCTCTTTACTGCTACGGTGGCTTTGGCGGTTATATAGTAACCCGAACTCTCAATGGACTTGCATAGCCAGAATTCTTTATGGAAGAAGGGATCCAAACGTACCACCGCTGGCTTGGAAAGCAAAAGGTTCCTTCTTCTGGAATGATTTAGCTTCTCTCAAAACCTATTTCCAATTATCTGTGCATTCCGTGGTTTTAAGTGGGGCCCAAACCCTGTTCTGGTATAATAATTGGAGTGGTTCGGTCAGGCTTTTCTTTAACAATCATAGCAGACCCCCTCCCTCTCGATGCATATCTCTGCTGCATGCTATCCCGAGATGGTATGAACTGGTACCAGCACCACGGTCTTTAGAGGATGATTATTGGTTTCAATCGGCACAAAATATCACTCTCTCTTCTGGTACTGACAAGCTACTTTGGAAATGGACTACCACTGGCAGATTCTTTGTGGCTTCCATCTACAAACAACTCATCATGGCAAGGAAACACTCTTTCCAATTTGAAAATTTTTGGAACCTAAAGGTGCCCCCAACAGTCAAGCTTTTTCTGGTTCTATTGTGTCATGGAAGGATCTTAACTCAAGAACAACTTTTGAGGAGGAGTATTACGGTTCAACCTCATTGTTACCTTTGTGGACAGCCAGTATTTGAAACTTCTAGCCACCTCTTTGTGCATTGTATTTTTTCGTCGGCTCTCTGGTCGATGCTGCATTTACCAAGGATAGAAGATTTACAATCCCTGCTTCAGTTGTTGAATACTCTTCCAACACATACACGCAACTCCACTTTAATTGCTATAGCAGTTTGGGGCTTATGGCTTGAAAGAAATAGCAGGATTTTCAGAGATAAGAAGAGAAGTATGCAATCCGTGCATGACTGGATAGTACAAGAGGCCACCCTTTTTATGAAATCAGTTTGATCTGTTTGTTAGCTCTTGGCCTTAGTTTTTTTCTTTGTTTTCTTTTCTTTTCCTAGATAGCCTCTATCTAGCTTCTCTAAAAAAAAAAACTAAATCATTGTTATCAAACTTTTTTATTAAATTGAATATAAATATGAATCTTTTCAAAATAAAATGAGTACAAGTGTCATTGTTATAGAGTTTGGAATGATTTGAACTGAATAGAGTGATAATTCGAAATTGAAGGACCGAATGCATGATATTAAAATACGCTAATTATCAAACCGAAGAAATTTATCAATAAAAAAGAATTTTGTTAAAGTTTGTGAACCTATCAAAATTCTAATTTGCGCATCAATAGAGTATCAGTTATCGACATGATGGCAATTATTGCAAAGAATTTCCATCAATTTAAGTTGTAAATGTAATAGATCAGAGAACATCAAATATCATATCAATTTCACAATTAATTAATATTTTTTTAAAAAAAGGAACATGTCATCCCACGAATCAAAATACAATTCAATCATCACATTCTAAAATTAGAATTCAATAACAAAAACACAATTGCTAAAATATCGTATTAAACTACAACTAGTGCCTGAGCTCTTCTTGCATTTTTCGTTACTAGTGTTTTATGAACAATCAGAAAAGATAAAAGAAATAATCATATTTCAACCTTCTTTCTAAAATCATTCATCTAAGTTGTGTTTACAGAGAATAAATTTAAAAATAACTTGTCAAGAAAAAAAAAACAATTTCTTGCTATTGCTTCCTCCATTTATGGATTTTTTATAACTAGTTTAAATTCTTATTAGTTTCCTCCAATTTTTCACAACAATAAAATAAAATTGATTATGATAGAATGGTTAAGTGCAATGCCAACTTAAATTTATTCAACCCCCCCCTCCCCCCAAATGACAAATGAAATGAGGAAAATATAAAGAAAAGTTTATCGTACTCAAATAGCGTTATTGAATGGTCTCAACAAAATTAGTGTCGAGTTATCGCGTACGAGAAAAGAAAAATAAATAATGTTCAATATAACCTTGTGAGAAAGCACTTTTTTTTTTTTTTTTTTGAGAGTTAACAGCCCGTAGGCTAGAAAGCAAACAGTTTCAACCTAAACTTGAGGTGTGAATTTTCAAGAAAAAAGTATGATTATTCATTTAATTAAAAATGATATGGGTGCACCTTATACGTGAGTTCTGCCCACAGTAAATAATTAATGTTCAATATAATCATGTGCGAAACGAAATAGTTTCAACCTAAACTTGAGGTGTGAATTTTCAAAAAAGTGTATGATATTCATTCAATTAAAATGACATGGGTGCATCCTATGTGTGAGCTAGTGATAGTCCAAAAATCTTTGATCCTTGACCCGTTATTTGAAAGATCGTCCTAAAATTCGGACCAAACCGGCCCTTCGAAGGCCTTTCGATGGACAAGGGTCTAGAAGGGCCGGATCTAATTTTTTTTTCAAAGACAGACGTTGAAGGGCCGAATTTTGAAGGGTCAGATCCGACCTAGTCTTTCAATCGTAATGACTATTTGATCATGATTGGACGATAAAGATTAAAAAATTATTAAAAATATTAAATGTTTGTATTATTTTAGAAGGACTAAAAGGGCCAAGGACCTAGAAGGGTCGAGTTTTCGAAAAACCGGTCTCATATTTCAAAAAATAAATCCGTTTCATCTTGATCTTTTTTCTTAACCCGATCCAATCCAGCCCTTCTATCAAACCCGTCAAGTCCGGTCTTAGCTTTAAATATTAAAAATAATATTTAAAATAATATTTAATTAATTTATTTAATTAAATAAAAATTTAATTAAAATATAAATATTTATTTTATTTAATTAAAAAATGAATAATTAAGTTATAATTTTTTATTTTTAATTAATTTACATTAAAATTATAAATTTTTAAACAATCATTTGATCTGCGTCTCGGGTGTCGTCATCTGTATAGCCAATAAAAGACTTGAAAGTTTGTTGTACGAATCTTCCCACGATCCGAAAAGATGTTCGATTGCTCACTCTCTCGCCCATGCCAAATCTTGTTATAAGTGGGTACCACATTCGGGTATTCTTTCTCCAATAGAGATTTCACGTCCGGTAAGGAAATACCGACATCTCTCTTTACTGCATTTCTGATACAGTTGGCAATAACTTCAGCCGTTAGATTATCATGCGTGAAGTCTCCCGCCCTTCTCACGCATGTAGGGGTGTACAAAAAAATCGTGAATCTGTTCAATCCACCCGACCCGAACCGTTTTTTACCGGGTTAGCATGATGTTGGGTTGGGTACGGGTTCTAAGTTTGACAAACCCGATACTTCGGATTGGGTTGCGAATTTTGTACTAGTAAACCCGTGTATAGTTCAACCCACCCGTTTATCATTATTTATTCCTCTTTGTCTCACTTTTTCTCATGTACTTACTCAAATATCTCTTACTTCATGAAGTTTCGATGTCCTCCATAGGCATGCACGTCCTCTATTCCTCTCACAATGACTCGAAAGTTGAAAGATGATTCAAATACGTCTCTAATTTGCCTCGAACTAAATTGTAATAGCCACAAAATAATTTTTATATGTATTAAATAAATTAATTAAATTTATATTTAATTAAATAAATAAATTAAATTTATATTTAATTAAATAAATTAATTATATATTATTTTTAAATATTATTTTGGATTCCGATCTTAGTTTTAAATATTAAAAATAATATTTAAATGAGTAATTAGCTAAGATCGGAATCCGGGATTCCGATCTTAGCTAAGATTGGTATCCCGGATTCCGTAATTGCGGTCAGATTCCGATCTTGTGATACTATTTAAAAAAATATTATTATATTGATATTATTTTTAATATATAATATTAATTTAACATTATTTTTTAATTTTTCGGCTTCAAAAAAGAAAAATGATACTTGCTGGACTTGAAATTTCTAGCTATTTGACTCTACCAATTTCATTTTGTGTCTGGACTGTATTATTTTTTGGATCCGCCCTTGGCCGCTGCTTCTACTTTTTTCTCTCAAATCCTTCCAAGTTCCACTTAGAAATTGATGCTTTTGACAAAATAATAATAATAATAATAATTAATAAAATAAATCCGTATTAGGTCGTCGAATTATGGATGTCCATTCTAAAAACTTTAGTTTGTTCCAATGCATTGACTACGTGAGTATCAATCGCAGAAAAATGAAAGAAATTAAAAAGAAAACAAAGGCAGGTCAGATGAATCCTTTTCAGAAGCGACCATCGCGAAAGTTTTCATTTTGGAGTGATTTTTTACACATTAAGTTCAATTAATCCAACTATAAAAATTTTTGTGATTCTTTATTGTCCGCGCGGGTTAAAAGTTGTCCCGACAAAATCCATCGAAAACACACACGGTAACATTACCGCTCGAGTCATTGACTGCATACTCATCATATCTGCAAACATAGTTATCATCGATTTTTTTTTTATATAGTTTAAAGGCAGGGTGATCCCTACAAAAGAATTTTTTTTTATATAAAGAAAAATATGTACAAAACTGGAGCAAGAAAACTAATTACAGAGGCTAGCAGCCTTGTCCTAAAGTCTAGCTTATCCTAGATTACATCAAATGTACACTTTCCAAAGTATTTCCCGAGTTATCAACGAATTTCAACGGAGCTTAGATGAAAAATCAATTAAATTTTTCAACATCACCATAGCATGAATCTTGGAATTATTGATTGCTAACCGCCAATCTTCTGCAAAAATAATTGAAAAATTAATTATGATTTATGACTTGAGAACAGAGAAAGGAATGTCAAAGGAATATAGTAAAGGCAATAATGCTTTATGAAATTAATTATCTTATTCGACTAAAAAATTACAGAACATTCAGCTTCCCTTTATTATATTCTGGCTTTTATGTTTTTTTAGAAATTAGGGCCAATTGCAATTTGCCAAAGTCGGTGCATGAATCTTATGGAGCTGGTGAATACTCGTCGCCACGTCAGCCCAAGAAATGAGAATCAGTTTGCTACAGAAGTTTTTTTTTTTTTTTTGAGCTTCGCTACAGCAGTTTTGTTACATGCATACACAGAGTTTTTTTTTTTGTGTGGAGTGATTATGCATACATAGAGTTGCCAGTATCATCAGTTCTTCATTGTTACACGTTTACTTCATTCGGTACCACACAAGAGGAAGTCACAGAAAATCAGAAAGACATTTTGACTGCCACACCGCAGCAGCCACCTCATGCCGACTTGCCATGAGCTGATTTAATGATTTTTTATAAATTATTTTGTTCTCTGAGGCATACACAATTACATCACTTCGTGTAATGTTCAACTGACATGATTTAAATGGCAAAATCCTCCGAAATTACAGCAGTTAGGGAATAGTCGGATACTTTCTGCACGACGAGATATTTTATAGTAATGTTACAGAATATCTTAGAAAGGTTACTTAGCTGGTCGGCTTTATTATTTTTTTACCAACTCTCAGTTGAGGAGTGTTTAGTTAGTTGAGCTGTAAGCCTGTAAGGATTGATAAATTCAAATTGACAAAGCTTGACGTGAAATGCTGTTCTCTCCTGTCCTCATCAGTCTCTTATCTGTGCAGTGTTTACCGCAATCCGAATTCGCTATAGCGCGGGACATTGTGTAGCGCACGTACGAGCCGTCTGATTTTGATCGGACGGTTTATTTTTTACGGATCTATCAATCTAGGTTACATACACGGAGCTCCCTTGTCCATTGGATGTTGATCAGACGGTCAGGATGGCGCGCTACACCATGTGTCGCGCGCCAGCAGATCTCACCATGTGTCGCGCGTCAGCGGATCTCAATTTGTGTTTACCGTAGAAAAAGAATTTTTAAATATCACTGTAGGAAAAAATAATAAATCATGCGCAGGGTACTTGAACTCGTCTAGCAGATCCAGCCATACAGATCGAATGTCCTTATTTATTATCCCAACTATGTTACTCCTATTCTTCTTATTCTTACATTACTGGAAATTTGAAAACTCAGACGAAATATCTGAATCTGAATTTCTGATTATTATTGTTCAATAAGAAAAAAATTATAAAATATAATATGTGCATAGTAATTAACTGCTATGAAATAGATGTACTTTATGGTGCTAGAGGCGGATACAAATTACCTTAATATATATGCCAAATATAATAATAAGAAAAGATGTTTTACTATAATATATGTTCAATGATCATATTATGTTAAAGGATCAGCGATGAAATCATAAGTATGTACGCGTCATTAGTAGCTTCAGGATAAATTTCTTATTAAAAATTAATAACTTTTGTAATTAGCATTAGTATCGGTTTTTAAAATTTGTTGGCTGCAATGGGTTTAATTCATACTGTCTGTTCAATATATCTTCATTTTTTTTAAGGTGCTTTAAAAAAGGAGAACAGGGGAAAAAAAAACTCCGTATGTGTATAGATTAAATACCAAATTTCTAAATTTTGATATCTTTTCTGTTATCGCTTTGATAGTTGAAATATAATATGAAAATAGAAAGGTCTCAAACCACTAAATTTTGGCACCGCACGATGCGACGAGTTTATATTTTTATTTATGTTTTGAAACTTGAAAGTTAAAATTTAAATATTGTACCAAACTGTTGGTATTATTTTATTTTTACTAGAGCTATGACCGTATGTTTTCTGAAGTTTTCAAAATTCAGCTTTTACCTACCGTTGGTATTTGTTTGTCTTTTGAATTCTTGGTGCAGTATAATGAACTTCAGTATAATGAACTTCAATGATCGTAATATTTTTGTTGTTGTTGTTGTTGTTGTGATATTTTATTATGATATTAAAATATATATATAATTGGAGTATTTTATTTTTCTAATTTGAAAAATATCATAATAAATAGCAATATATATATATATATACTACTATCGGTATGTAAACAGCTCTTGTAGGCTGAAATTTTAGACCATTGGATTTCATCAAGATTCGTGTGAAGATCTGAAGGAGCGGTTTAGATATAGGCGCTGAGCTCCTCATTCATTTTAATTTTTTCCGTTCTCTGTCTGTTAAACTCTCCGTCTCCTTCACTGATCCCCTTTGTTTTCCCTTTCATCTTTTCTCCGCTTACTCTACTTTTTTGCTCCTTCGAAATCTAGCCTTTAGTTTCTCCGCCTCCGCGCTGTGCGCCGCGAGCCTCCGCCTTCTCTCGGGGCAACTCAGTGAGCGCCTTAATCAGCACCTCTACCTTTCCTCCTTCAAAATCCCAGTCTCTCCACCGTGATCGACACCTTTCGGACAAAGAGGTAGAAACCCTAGGTGAGCTTTCTCTTGATCGAGCAAAGAAGTTTGTGAAGATATTGCATTTTATAAAAAATAAGCAGAGAACAATAAGTCTGAGTTAATCTTACAGGCCGTGGCACTACAAATTTTGTAAATTTTACTGCACTAAAAAATTTGCAAGTTTTACTTAGATATTTAATTATACTTTAATCAATTCATTTCAACTATTGTCAAAAGTATCGATAGAATTTTGAACAAATTGCTGTATTTGATATTGATTGGGTAAAATCAATGTTGTTTTGAGCATAAACAATTGCCTTCACTGTATAGCATTGGGATTTTGATCCTTTGATTGATTAAATATTGGGCAGAGATGTGGCCATCTAAGTTGAAGAATGAAGTTTGGAGGATTACACCATCGGTGTCAGACCTGCCGCTCCAGAAGGAGGATGATATACAAGCTGGAGTTGCTGTGGAGGAAGGATTGAACATAATGCTCCCCTGCGCAGTTGGCATGGAGGCAGCACAGTGTTGGGGATTGATCGAGATTGATGCGTGATAGTCCCTATACATACTTTAGACCGCTTGTCAGGGAAGAGGGGGGGATTGTGGATTAAAATTGGTTATGGTTTTTTGCGTGATAGTCCTTTTACAGTCCTTGCCCTTTATTTTGCGATATCAAACTAAGAGGCTATAGCTGAGCATCTAATGGTTCTATAGTGATATCAAACTTATACAATGGATCTGTGTAGGTTGTATTAGAAGCATATTTTTTTGTTTGGACCATGCGTTAGTCATTTTTTTTGTTTGCCCTTGGCTTTCCCACTTTCTTTTCTCAGTATATCAGCAAATAAGATGATGGTTGTAGTATGGATTGTTTGCATCTTGTATTTTGGATCTTTCATGTTTTTTTTACAATTATCTCATTATGTGTAAAGAAATGTTTTCATAGTCGTATGATGTTATAATGCAAAAGTATTACGTGATAAAATTGCACAATTTTTGTTGCTTCAATATTGCATGTTTGGCTCAATTAAATTTGGCATTGTATGAAATATGAGATTAGATATGAATGCTACTAATTATGCAATATTTCTACAGAAAGTTATTAAGGAAAAACGGTATAATTGCAATGAATCAGTACAATTGCACTAATCTGGAACAGTCAAACAGAAAAATTGAGCAGCTTTCATCTAAAAACATCCAGGCATGCATTGCACAAATAAGTTTAAAAGTAAATCAATATATCCAGACACACATTACATGTATATAAAAATAAAAAGAAAATTACAAAACCGATGGGTTCAGTTCAATTGATAATAAATCCTATGGGTACATGGTACCAGCTACTAAATTAGAGCATAAGCATGGTACCAGCTACTACAAGCATCCATACATGAGCAATAGTGGAGCTGCTGCTTTTCAAGAGCAATTCAAGACTGCATAGAATCCTCCCTACTGGCAATAATTATCTCAGTTACTCTGATGCAGTAGTAGGTGTAGAGGATGGAGAACGTCAGCTTAGCACTGCTTCCAACAATATTGATATTGTACTTGTAGAATTAACCTATTGAGTTCTGAAAGCACTTGACCTCTTTCTTTTGCATTTTGAAATCTTCAAGGGTCTAATGCAAGCCAAAAGAACATAAATAATTAGCCTAATAACCCAAAGTTCATTAAATTAGGTACATTATTTTTGTAAATTCTATACAATACGTTTTATATAGTACATAGCAAGAATTACTGAAACGTAAGCAAAATTCAATCATACTGGTAATAGCTTAGATTCCCAATTATACTGGTCCTGTACACGTTCGATTCTGGTTTGTTCTGTACAAGTGTACTATACCACACTCCATATATCCCATTCAAAACAATAATTGTAGAATTAACAAAAAAAAACTAGATTAAAATGAATTCACAATTAGGCACTCCATAAGCAGATCAAATAACAACAAAAAATAAAAAAAAGTGGAAAAACAATAAGAGAGAGCGATCATGCTAACGTAGACGAACTCCATTAATGAAGTTGGAGGCATTGTCGTTATTGTTTCCAGGGCCGAGGCGGAGGCGGAGGCCACCCAGGCTAAGGCGATCAGGCGGAGGCGAAGGCGATCAGACGGAGGCGATCAGGCGGAGGCGAGATTAGCTAGGGTTTCAGCCGAGCCTTTTCTTTTTTTTTTGCTGGCCGATATGTTGCAGAGAGAGAGAGGCGACTTAATTCACGTGAGAGAGAGACAGAGGCTTAACAGGAGAGGAGACGGAAAAAATTAAACTGAAGGAGAGCACAGCGTCACAGATCTCAGCCGCTCTTTGAAACAATCTAACGGTCCTAAAAACTAGCCTACAAGAGCTGTTTACATACCGATAGTAGTATAGCCATTCTCTATATATATATATATATATATATATATATATATAGTAATTTGGTCTCCAATAGTATTTCAATATGGTGATAAATTTAAACGATTTTGATTGACCGTTTGAATTTTGAATCTCGGAAAACAATTCGATGATAAATAAATGGCACGTGCCATCGATGACATGTTATTATTATTTCTCCTATAATGCCGAAGCGTTATTAGTAAATCCAAGGTTTTACACCGCCGGATCTTACAAAAGAGAAGGATGTCCTGATGATTTAATCTGAATCATCCGTTGACCTATGTTAACAGCTCGGATTCAGTAAATCTATCGTGCAACTGCAGGAACATGACAAATGGGAGAACACCATAATTAACAAAGTCAAAACTCCAAAGCGTCCGAATAACATACTTTTTTCAAAATATATTTCAGTAGCAGGAGCTTGAGAGAGAACAAAATTCCTCCGATTCCCAACAGGAGCTATGAACCTATGAGAAAGGGTGCCAGGTTCCTTACTTCAGTTATCAAATAAACAGCAACCTTGCGTAACACTAACTAAAAAAAGACAAAATTGGATATAACCCCTACGATCTTCTCAAACCGGATATAACCCCCTACAATCTTCAAAATTGAATATAACCCCTTTCAATTATGGTTCTAATGGATATAACCCCTTCTTATTAATCTCAATCCTTTTGCAATCAGTACCATGATTTTTTTTACCAAACTGCCCCTTTCTGCCAACAAAGTTTCGTCTTCCTTCTTCCTTATCTGACGGTACCAAATTTTTTATATACTCGTTGGTCCCTTGCCTTCCTCTATATCGAATAACAATTTAGATTAATTAAAACAAAATTAAATAAAATCATCAATATGAAGAAACCACCATGCTGGTGAATTTGATTCCAAGAAGGTTCGAGACTTCGAGTAAATTAAATCTACCTAATTTGCAAATTTTACTCATTCTAATTGGTTGTTTAGAAAAAGGAAAGTACATTAGTACTATTAATATTGGGTGTGTTTGGAAAGGCCGAGAATAGATAATAGGAATAAGGAATTTCGGTTTGCGTGCTTATTCTTATTCTTGTGCAATCTAAACAACACAAGAATAAGGAATAAGGACCCTTATTCCTATACTAACAAAACTATGATATAAGAATAAGGAATAATGATAAGCACGCAAACCGAAATTCCTTATTCCTATTCCCTATTCTCGGCTCATCCAAACACACCCATTGTATATCAAGCCTAAAAATAAGACCGCGACACTTGGACTAATTTCGAGTTACTTGCACCTTCGTGAATCTTTCAATTTTTCATTTCTTTTCGTTTTCAATTTCTCAACTTCTATTCCAATGGAAGATGAAATATTATTTATATTCCTCATTAATTCCCCACTCCGTTATTATTCGACAGAGACTTTAATAGAGAGATAACAATTAGCATTTTAATAAAGAGATGGTGTCGTCAATAGCAGATGAAGGTTGAAACATTTTTGGTGGATCTGGTATTGTCGAATAAGAAAGATGTAAGACAAAACGCTTTTGGTAGGAAGGGCAGTTTGGTCATAACATTATACTACTGATTTTTTTAATTATAAAAAGATTGAAATTGATAAAAAGGGGTTATATCCATATGAAACATAATTAGAGGGGGTTATATCCAATTTTAAAGATTGCATGGGGTTATATCCGGTTTGAGAAGATTGTAGGGGTATCCACATTTTCCATTAAAAATAGTTTTTTTTATATATATCCTTCTAAATTTCTCTTAATTCAAATTCACCCTCATCCCTGGTGTATATCAGGGTTACATTGTTAGCTAGTGCCCATAAACACAACAAACGGTCACAAACCTGGAGATTAGTAATGATTAAGACGGTTTCAATATCTTTATTTTCTTATGTTTATGTTGCGATTTTTTTTAATTCTAAATAAAAAAATTAAAATTCTTACAACAAAAGAAAAATGTAAGATGTAATCTGTATAACTTTCCATACATTCATATCATAATTAGGAAATTCTGACTTTATCTAAATATAATGATAACTTGAAAAATTCACATTCAGAAGTCATTCACGTTAGTACATTTTAATAGGCTCTCAATGCTTATCAAAATAAAGTTGACACATTCCAAATTTTTAGGAGGGCGTAAGAAAATAAAAGTAGACCACATCTAAAGGTTTTATTTCAATATTTGAGTTTTCAGTAGGGATTTATTAAAGTATTAAAAATAAAGGTGTGATGAAGGCAGAAAATAAATAGAGGCATTTAAACCCTCCTAAATAGCATTTAAAAATGTTATTATATATGATGATCTTGTTCTAAATTCATTAATATTATCCCCCACCCCAAGTTTTACGTATTACAACTGTGCTTCTCTCATTTATCTAAATTCAAGCTTTTTTAGGAAAACGACAAACTATTTTATAATTTTTTGAAAACACAACATTTTGTCCATCGTTAGAATGAATTGATGTATTGGAAGGATGGTATAAGAAAACAAAGCAGCTGAGCAATCCAGCAGAGAACATCAAATGTTCTTTCGGAAGCTTCATGTAAAAATCTGATATAAAAATAAAAGATCTTACAATGGTTCGTGGGAAGTTTGAGCAAATAAAATATAATAAAAATAAACAATTTGACTCGGCCCACCGAATCGTGGGACCAACTGGACCTGACCAGAGAGAGCAATGATGAATGATTGCTTCTCTTTATTTTTTTTTCTATTTCCCCCTCGAACTCCTTCCAAATTCCTTCTTACCATTTTCTCTCTCCATTCTCTTCTCTCCTCTTCCGGTCTTCCCCAAACATCTCATCAGTCAATCATTTGCCGCCACGTGTCCCTGATCCATGGCTGTGGCGGCGGCGTCGGAGGTGTGCGCGCCGACTGTGGGTTCCACTAGAGGTAAAGGGGTACAGGCGTGGAAGGTTGTGGTCGGATGGATGTGTTTCCTGTTACAGGTTGTGTTGCAGATACTGAGAGGCACCCCTTCGTGGTCCCAGCTTCTCGCCTACGTCGGCCTTCGCCACCCCCTCCTCTCCTCTTCGGCCACGTCAGCTGCCACGTCGGCTGCTATACCTTTCGTGCCACTGTCTACGGAAGAGGTACCAACAGATACGCCACCTCCGTGTCAGAAAGAATCACTAGATAAACTCGTGGTATACTATCTTATTCTCTTTCTTTGTTACTTTTGTTACTTAAGTTATGAATCTGTTCTCTATTTTTTGTTTCAATTTTTGTTGGGTTGAGGAGAAATGATTCAAATTTTACTGGATTCAAGTTGTATGGTAGACATAAGTTTGCTTTCACCTTCAGCTATCGAATATTGGGGGTAGTAGTAATTACTACATTTCTGGTTTCAATTGGCTTGGTCAGATTGAGTGTGGTGAAGATTAGAATTTTAATTCCTTCAGCTATGTATGCAGTCGGTAACTTCTAATTGGAAAACATGATACATATCTTTTTGTGTGTGTTTCAAAATTATGAAATTTATGTAGAATCTGGAATGGGAAAGTACCATGTGTGGGGCATCTGGAATTGAAGAACAATTGATCAAGTGACAATCATTACTTTCCCAAATTATACAGCACAAGTTGCGTTTTAAGCTTGTTGGGAAGCTTATGATATCTATTAGTTAGATTCAGGACTGTTTGCTTGATATGATAGCTGCTCATCTAAAATTGATGATTTGTGGGATTTATTGACAGTTTGGAAGTATATAATGAATCATAGGAGACAAAATAGTATCATATGCTAATTAATTGCCTTGTTTTCATTCTACACCAGCTAAGCATGTGGTCCAAATCAGGTCAACTTGAATAACATTATAACATTTATGTCAAATCTATTTGGCTAAATTTTGTAGGTGGTTCCTGTCTCATCCCTATAACATTTATGTCACATCTATTTGGCTACATTATGTAGGTAGTTCTTGACTTGGATGAGACGTTGGTATGTGCATATGAAACGCCTAGTTTACCGGCTCTTCTACGGTCACAAGCAATTGAATCTGGTATAAAGTGCTTTGAGCTGGAGTGCACATCGTCAGATAAGGTTAGCTGACTGGTACCAGGTGTTACACTTGTACATGTAGAAATTCTGTTGGTTGAAGTCGTGTTTCGTAATTTGGGTAACATCTTATATAAGCCCCAAGTAATTATATATCAAACAGATGAATTAGCTGAAACAAAAAAAGGGTTTAGACGCATAAGATAAATTTATGTTAAATAACCTGTGAGATTATTAAAATTATAGGAGGCTGATGGGAAACAAAAGGTGAACCACGTAACGGTTTTTGAACGGCCAGGATTGCATGAGTTCTTGCAGCAGACGAGTGAATTTGCAGATCTCATACTCTTCACTGCTGGTTTAGAAGGTCTTTTTACTGATCATTATTTTTTGACCTCTTATTTTTGCTAAGAATGGTTGAATTATCTAATCTGCCAGAAACTTATATCTTTTGTTTTATAATACCAAAAAAAAAAAAATTCTTTTGTGTGGTTATGCTAATATTCAGAATTATCTCATCTACCAAAATCTAATATCTAGAATTAATAGTGTGATGCAAACTTCCTTTCAGGTTATGCTAAACCACTTGTCGACAAAATAGATCTTCACAAAAAATTTCTATCTCGACTCTATCGTCCTTCAACTGTTACCACGTCAGTTCATTTTATCTCTTTCTGGTTTATCACAAGAAATTTTATGTATACCTTGCTTGTTCTAGTTTGATAATAACCAGAAGTTGAAATTTACATGTTACAGGGAGTATAGGGAGCATGTGAAAGATCTTTCTTGTTTGACAAAAGATTTTTCCAGAATTGTCATAGTAGATAACAATCCGTTTAGCTTCTTGCTTCAGCCATTGAATGGGATACCTTGTGTGCCTTTTTCTGCTACACAGGGAGGTGATAATCAGGTATGTAGTATCTAATATCTACAAAGAGTAGTTTGACATTTTCTTTGGATGAATTACTAAAATTATTCTAGCAATGGAACATACAAAAGCAAAAGGACTTTTATACAATGAAGTTGAGTTTTAATCTTCTGTGCGTACTGGTTGTTAGTTATAGTTTATAAAAATAAAATGGTAAAATTGTTCCCTTTCCTTTTCTCTCACATAATGTTGACTTTTCTAATATTCAGTTGCTAGGTGTTATACTTCCACTTCTCAAGCACTTATCTCTTCAGGAAGACGTCAGACCTCTATTATATGAAACATTTCACATGCCAGAATGGTTTCAAAAACATGGGATTCCATCTCAGCATAATCAGATTTCGTAGATTCTTTGTTTTATTTTTTCCCTACTTTTTCAAGTTCTATTCTTCATTTGGTTCAGCTTCAGCCTATGGTTTGTTTCAAAAAGCCGATGTACATTATTTTTTTCAATTCTTGGTCCCTTCTACACGGTTATTGAAGCAAACAGTTTAGCACAGAGTGGAGTTACCTCATTAGAACGTGTGTTGCAATTAGATGTACAAGAAACATGTAAACTTATTTGTCGATTCATTGTATTGGTTGTATAGCTGCAATACTTGTATTAAATAGGAAAACAAAAAACAGCTGATATAGAGCTTTAAAATGTGAGAAATGATCTTCCGTTTTGTTTTCTTCTGATACTTCATTGTGTTTTATTTGGTTCTGTAACTTCTACACTGAAACTTCCGAGATATTGCTTTTATAGTTTTATTCATAGTCTGTCAATCAAATTTCGCTTGCTTAATTTTATTTTTATGAGTTTAGTTTATGACTAAACTCGACAAACAAATCTTCAATAAAACAAAAGAAAATCTTGCATTAGTATGTTTGAATATATTTACTGATCACAAGAAAAACCGTTGTCCCCAGTTAAGAAGCTTCCAAGGTATCTGTAATATAGTCTGAATTTCTAATTTGGTCATAAATCTGGGATGCTTCATCCAGCCGGTTGGCTCTCTCGTAAACTGAAGCAGCTACAAGTCTTAGTTCTTTCTTATCAATCTCAGGATCCTTACCCAACTTTTCAATCAGCCTGTCAACCTCATCAAAATCACCTTTCATTCCAAGAAGGCTTAACATCTGAAAATGCACCCGATCTGTGAACACACACCTTTCCTCTTCCATCTCACTGTACAAGGCCGATGCCTTATCAAACTCTCTCAACTTACCATATGCATTTAGCACTATTGCAATCGTCTCGGAATCAGGGAAGAAACCTCTCTCATGCATTTCATTGAACACCTCAACTACATTCTTGTATCGCCGGTTCCTAGAGAACAACTCGATCATTGATCCATAAACTGATAATTCTTTCACCTCTCCCTCCTTCACTGCTTGCCTAAAAACCCAAGCAGCCTCCTCAACCCTCCCGGCGTTTGCAAGAATCTTAATTGCTGTGTCTTTAGGCATGTTTTCAGGATGCTTAAGGTCATGCAACAAGCGTCTTGCATGGGTGACTAGACCCGCTCGCTCATAAACCACTATCATGGTTTGGTACAAAACAGGATCTATTTCCACCCCTGACTCCCTCAATTTCTGAAACAGTTTTGCAGCACGATCTAGCTTTCCAGCCTTGCCCCAAATGGAGATGATCGTGGAATAAGTAATAGCATTTGGCTGGATCCCTTTCATTTGCATCTCTTGGACTAGGTTGCTAGCTTTCTCATGCTCAAGTGATTTCCCAAAAACGGCAATCATAGTATTATATGTAACCACATTCTGTTCTATTTCCTTTTTTTGCATGAGGTGAAAGAGGTGTATTGCCTCACCAAACAACTCAGCATCTCCATAGACCCGAAGCATGGTGTTATATGTAACTACACTGGGGTTTACCCCTAATCGGGACATGCTCCAAAAGAGCTGATCGGCTTCCCGGGCAAGCCCGACCTGTCCATAGGCATGGAGCACAATATTAAATGTAGTCAGATCAGGTCGAACTTTACTACTTTGCATTTGTGAGAAAAGAGACAATGCAGCTAGAAATCGGCCCTTCTTGACATAGGCAGAAAGCAGAGTTGAATAGCAAGTAGCATCAGGCGTAATACCAGATTCCGCCATGTCATGCGTTAGTACCCTCAGGGCATCCCGCATTAGATCTGCAGAGCAATAGGCTGAAATGGCACCATTAAATGCACGCAAATCAGGTGTAACTCCGCTGGCACACATTTGCGAGAACAAAGATATGGCCTTTGAAGGATCCCCTAACTTCAATGACAGATACATCAATGTGGAGTACAACACCAGGTCAGGCCTCACCCGATCCTCCTCCATGAGAGGCAAACAGGAAAGTGCCAAATCGAGATGCCCGGCAGAGCAGAGAGAAGATATAACGGTAGAATATGAAATTGCGTCTGGCGATAGTGACAAAGACCTCATTTCCATCAGTAAACCACAAGCGAGGTCGAAGTTGTCGGATCTGCATAAGGTGCGAAGGACGAGGTTGTAGGGGTGAAGAGAAGGCGGGTAGAGAGAAGAGGAGGAAGAGGTGGAGGAGGAAGTGCTGTTGTACATCCAGTCGAGGAGAGCGAGGGAGCGGGAAGGGGAGGAAGTGAAGGGAGGGGAGGAGAGGAGAGAGCACATGAAGCGGAGGGAGAGGACCGGGTTGCCGCCGGTGCCGACGAAGCGGGACATGACGGAGGTGAGTTGGGAGAAGGAGGTGGTGAGGGAGAGAGAGGCGAGGAGGGATGGCATGTGGACTGAGCGGTCGGCGTATTGGGAGGCTAATTTCGATTGGTGTCTTTGGTGGCGGTCTGATTTGAGCCAGACTTGTTTGCGAGGGTTGGGAGTGTGGCGTGGGGAAGGAGATGAGTAGTGGTTGGGCATGGGGAGAGATGAGGTGAGGTCTGGCATGGCATCGCCAGTGTGGTGACTGGTGAGAGGGGAGTGGAATGGAATGAGGTTTATCTTCGCCAGTGGTGAATGGGAATGGGGTGCCTGATGCGGATTCGTGGTTGATGACTGATGAGTTCCGAGTATTGAGATTTTTCTGTTGTTTATTGGGTTTCGTGCGGAGAGTTGGCTAAGCCCATTGGACCGGGACCAAAATACTATGAAACAAATATGACTTTGATCAAACTGATTTTTACATAAGAATAAGATTTTATTTCACTAGCCTCATTTAATATTTTAATTCATGACAAGTTATTATACAATAAATAACTGTGCTTGTATGTTTCTCAAAAAAAAAAAAAAAATGATCAGAGGATCGATATTTGGTCGCTAGGTTGCTTCTTCGGCTGAGTTGTATACTGGAGAATGGAGAGGAAATGGGCCATTGAACTTCCTGTCAACAGCATCTTTAGTAGCTTATTCTAGTACTTGTTGAAACCATTATTAGAAGAACACTCATGGATTAAGAATATTCAGCCTCATATAATTCTCCTGGATGAATTTAAGATGTGAACTGCTGGAAGAATTGCTCCAATAACTCTGGTTGTTTAATCTCTGCTGTTTTTTTTTTTTCATCTTTAAATAACAGGTGTTGTTTCCAAACGATTCTGTTGCTATGATGCTGGCGCATATCATTGGAATTATTGGACCAATATTAGTAGTTTTTGCTCTTTGGTTGTATACAAAAGTGCTTTTTGCTCTTTGGGTGTATAGTTCGTATATTATGCAATTTTCAGATTTCGTACATGGTTATTTGAGAATAATCCAAAGAATTGACTTCGGCCAGAATATTCATTGGGATTTTGGAGATGCTACGTGCGGACCACTTGTATATTGGAAATACTTAATAATAATTTACATACTTTTTATTTAGCGAAATAAAGGTCCTCGGCTCCTAGCGAAACATATGTCTCATTCAAAGTGATTAACGGACAATAATAATGGTGAAAGAACGAGAGGGAGTTTAATGTGCATTACGAACAGTCTAGATAATTGAACAGTAAACCCATGACTTGGAATTGAAGTATTTTAGATTTAGATTATGGGGCACCTTAGGCCACTATTACAACCACATATACATTATACATGCAATCATACATTTAACCCCTGTATTTATTTATTTATTTTTTTCTTTCCTCTGCCTGCAAAAGAATTTAGCAAAATATAGAAGCATCTATTGCCCTCAAATTAAATCTAAGATATAAGATATATTCAGAACTAATAAATTCATTTAGTTTAGTGAGAGAAAATACAAAATGAGTTACTCTCTATGTTAGTTTTTAACATGTGTTTTCATTTTGTTTTTTTTTTTTTTTTTTTTTGCTCAACAGATTTCGAGTGACTCTAGTCTGAGCACATTTTCGGAGTTTTCAGTCTATTAAATATCCATCACTACTATTATAAGATGTCCAAAATTGTTTTTAACTATGTAATTCTCTAATTTCATCCAAAGAGATCAAGAATCGGGAGCAGGTAAAGGTTCTTTGAGATGTGATGAAATTAATGAAGTTTTTTTTTTTTTTAAATTTGAGGGCCACTGGTGGCACACCCTCACATCCTCTTACCATATACCTATAAAAAACTAGCAACTCAGAGGACTCAATTCAATAGGAATTTCACATAAGGCCAAGATGGTAATTACCTGAACAATTTTAAAGGGAATCTCTTTCAAGCAAAGAGCATTAGTAGGGACCTTGTAATTACCTGAACAACTTTGATGCTTATAATATGTAAAAAGCTCTCTTACAGTCGCAACACTATCAAGCCCAGGTGATTCACCTTTTGTTTCCCATCAACCTCCTACAATTTTGATAACCTCACAGAATAAAATGAGAAATGCTAGTGCCCTATATATAGGACGGATGGATCCGTCCAATATGATCGTTTTCACATTTTTAAATTTCAAATGACCGATCCGAACCGTTTAATATGTTCTCCATATTGAAAGCTTACAAGAAACCAATTTTTACATTTTTTCGAATATTTTTACTATTTTTTGGTATTTTTGAAAATTCATGATATAAACATTATGGATCGTCCAATAACAACGATTTTCTAAAATACCAAAAAAACAGTAAAAAATTTCGACAAAAATGTAAAAATTGGTTTCTTATAAGTTATCAATACGGAGAACATATTGAACAGCTCGGATCGGTTATTTGAAATTTAAAAACGTGAAAACGATCGTATTGGACGGAGTCCATCCGCCCAATATATTGGACTCTATTATTTAACATAAATTTATCTTATGTATCTAAACCTTTTTTTTTGCTTCAGCTAATTAATCTGTTTGGTTTATATTTACTTGGGGTTTATATAGGATGTTACCCAAATTACAAAACACTGACTCAGTTAACCTTATCTGATGATGTGCACTCCAGCTCAAAGCACTTTATACCAGATTCAATTGCTTGTGACCATAGAAGAGCCGGTAAACTAGAAGTCTCATATACACATACCAATGTCTCATCCAAGTCAAGAACCACCTACATAATGTAGACAAATAGAAGTGACATAAATGTTATAGGGATGAGACAACTACCTACAAAATTTAGCCCAATAAATTTGACATAGCTGAAGGAATTAAACTTCTAATCTTCACCACACTCAATCTGAGCAACCCAATTGAAGGAATTAAACAGCTCTATATCAGCTGTTTTTTTGTTTTCATATTTAATACAAGTATTGCAGCTACACAACCAATACAATGAATCGACAATAAGTTTACATGCTTCTTGTACATGTAACTGCAACGCACGTTCTAATGAGGTGAGACTCCACTCTGTGCCAAAATGTTTGCTTCAATAACCATGTAGAAGGGATCAAGAATTGAAAAAAACTAGCTATAGTATCGCGCGAAGCGCGATAAAAGCTCAACTGTAAGTTGTGCTCAATGCTCCTTCACTTGGATAAATTTGATAAAAATAAATTTAAACACAAAAATACAAAATATAGCACAATCCAAGAATCTATTCAGATGATCCTAGAATTTACTGGAAGCTGCCTACAAATGATCCTAGAATCTATTTCAGACTAAGCTATTTCACTCAGCTTAGTATGAAAAGTTTTATCAATAAAAATCAGGAAGTTAATAAAAGTACGAAACATGAAAGTCAAATGAAGATCTTAAGGCAAGAATTTTGACTTTCCTCGATGCCCATAGTCTGTGATTTACATCTTAATAGCCTAATCACAATTAAAGAGAGAGGATAAGGATAAATATAGCTTTATTAAGGCCTTATTAACACTGAATAGCTGAAAATACCAATAAAGTATGACCAATGATGTTTTGAAATCTTATCATCAATATAAATAAAAGGTCCATTTTGAAAAGAGTAGCATGTCTAAAAAGAAAACAACAATGGGCCATGAGTACATTCTCTACAAAACAGAATCATAGACTCAAGAGACGTCTTAATTAGATCAGAATTCTTCAAACACCATAACTGCACGTGTAGCAAATTGAAATCACAAAATGTCTCTGCAATCCTATTCTTTTAAATGCAACCAAATTTCCTTTCAAAAGACCATAACTGCACGTGTAGCAAATTGAAATCACAAAATGTCTCTGCAATCCTATTCTTTTAAATGCAACCAAATTTCCTTTCAAAAGACCCTCTAAAATAACAATTTTTTTGACACGAACATGTACATTTTTTTGTAAAGTGTTTTAATGGCAATTGTTGATTTCTTATGTTTAATTGAGACTATCCAGTAACCTACTTTCTCACCATGTGTAATCCACAACAAACAAAAATAAATTAAACTTGGCAAACTCTGTGGGAATAATAATTCTGAAATGATGAAATCTATCTCATCATAAATAAAGAAAAATCAGACCAAACAATTATTAATAGAACAACAATTCTGAAATGATTATATGCATGCATCAATTAAGGAGACATTAATGACAGAAATTGATCATACCTTTCTCTATTTTTTTCACATGCAACCATGAGATTCATAGGTCTGTGTGGACACCACAAATATGAAAGGATTTCATTATAGCAATGGTGGGAAAAATCAATTATCAATTATAAATCAAATTTCATTACACAAATAAATGTCCTCCTTAATGAAATACCAATGTACAATAGACTATTAAGAAAGTAAAATTTGAATGTAATGGTTCATAAGTTCTCAATCAGAGAAATGAAGAAAATGAATATGATATGCAGGTATTATTCATACCTTAAGGTAAATGAAATCCCCACCAGAACTCTTGTTGACTTCTTGTGGTTGTATGGCATCTTGCATTACTATTCCTTAGCGTCCAATTGGCGTCACAGGTTAAATGACAAACCCATCAAAATAGGTCTTTATAAAAAAAGTTCTATCAAAACAGTATAGTAAAGAACTAAATTAATTCTGATGGAACTTCCTCCAAAATAAAGAACAAAATTTAGTTAACCGATATTCTTAGATCGAATTGGGCAACCGCTTAATCAGACCGATATTTTGAGCTCATCCCTGAATGACATGCTGCTCTAATTCAGATCCAGCACAAATTGTTAGAACTCATTGTACCAAGGAAATTATAAGTCTTAGGGCAGACTTGTAGCAGCCCTCAAATCCCAAATTCCCAACAGTGCAAAGGAGAAGAAGAAAAAATCAAGCCTAAATCAAAGGGAAACACCAAATTGGATAGAAAGTTAGGAAGGAAAAGAAGGAAGAGGCAATTTAAAAATCATTTAAGACAATAAAAAACATTCAAGACAATGAAATTGTAAAATCATTTAAGACAATAAAAATCATTTATACAAAACTCAAATCTCCATAGTTTATTCTTTTTTATGCAAAGGCAATTAAAAAACTATAATTCTATAATCAATCTGAAAGGCTTTGGACAGCACAGAAATCACTTGGCCATATGAGAAATAACCTGAGACACAGAAATATTTATTTCCTAAATTTACAAACATAACCCTCCTATCTTATCGGTAAAGATAGAGGCATAATGCAACAATTTTTTTTAAAAAATGATGCACTAATCCTAATATTTGGTTATCGATAAGGAAAAAATAATAGCACAGGAGCATCACAGAAAGAAGAATATCAATAAAAAAAATCTGACCTTCTTTTATGATGTAAAGAGAAGTAGGGGCTAAGCTGCAAATCTTCATGGAGAATATTGGTTTGACAATGCCCAAACGCCATTAAGAGTTGCACAACCATCTCTACAACATCTACCTGAACCAACATAAACAATGCAATTAAGAAACAAAAAAGAAATCATAAATAGTGCAGCAAAATCTTTTGGTGCACTGGATCTTCAGAATATCCCAAGTATAGTTGCAATTTTCAAAATAACAGTGACATTTTATTACTAAAGAGGAACAATGTTCAACCGTATCCAGTTAATATGACCCATTCATTAACCTTTTTCCCGAACAAAAAGAAGGGGAAAAAAGATTCAAAGTGATACAAAACTAAACACTTGACAGAGAAATTGAAGCACATCAGCAGCATATCCAAGTAGATTCTACAATGTTTCCGAATGCCTAATCTCAAATGGCAAAAGTTGATGTCCTCATCTTAGGTTAGATAGTAAAAATAAGGGAAAATCTATCTACCAAATTAGGATTTCACGGGGGCTTCATCGATAGCAACAGCAGGATTGTGAGGCTCTCCATTGATCCTGCATTCGAATTTGATTAAAAAAACCGAACAACCATTTATTGTATCAGAAATAATTGAAAAATGATTCTTCAATTAATACTTCTACCACCAGTTTGAACTATTCACTCAATACCTCATTATGATAAATCATAATCAGTTAACCTTCTTTAATCAAAATCATATGCAGGCTAAGAAAAAAGCAAAAACTAAGTAACAAAACTAAGAAGCTCACCGCTGGCCTGTCCGACCAAAATATACGGCAGTATCCCCAAAATTAACCAAATAGCCAAATCTTACTTGAGAAAGACCTACAAAGAGAAATTAACCACTCAAACAGTAAAAGAAGAGTCGACTACATGGCTAGAAGAAATTTCTGTAAAGAAAGGAAAAATAAATAGCAATGAACCAAAGAGGAGAATGCTCACTTGTTCATATTCTTTTGAAGCATAGGTAGAAGAGGAAAGAGAGAGAGGTTTCTTTTGAAGTTTTTGCTGGAAAAGCTGAGAATACCAAAGAGGAAAATATCTGAATGAAGAAAAAAATAATAGTCAGGTTCTATATACAAAAAAGGCTTAGTTGTTCTTGTTGTTGTCATTGCATTTCTAATTAGACAATTAGATAGGGGACCTTTCGAAATAACAATCCTCTGAATCACAGAATCAGTAATAAAGAGCATCGACTAAATAAATCTTGATCCCAATTAACCTAAAATAATCTGTGAAGATGTCCAAAAATAAGAGGGGAGAGAGAACACCACCTTCCTTCTCGCAGACACCAGCCTCTGTAGGATATTCAATCACGGATCTGAATCTTCACATCGTCAAGTAAGGAGAGCAAACGTAGGGCTTCTTTGCCATCAAATGCTTTAAAAAAAAAAAATCACCGTATCAGAAAAGTGAAGGATCTAAAACAAAGAAAAAAAATAGAAATCCCTCTTGATCTACACAGATGAAACCTACTTTTGAGGAGATGGACGACCAGAGGAGCAGTTCAATCCATGGAGCGAGGAGATGCTACAGTAGTGGAGAGAAGAGGGAGGTGAAGCAGGAGAGCAACAGAGGTAGGGTTTTGCCATGCGATCAATGAAAAGAGAAGTTTTGTGAAGTCTCGCGAGCGATGAAAAGCAACCATAACCGTCGAGCAGAACACAGCCCCTTCCTCTCTCTGCTCCTACCTTTGCTCCGCCGATCTCTCTCTCTCTCTCTTCTCTCTCCCCTCGTTATGCTCTCGGTAGAGTAAAAAAGTACAAATGGGAACTCGAAGTCAAGTGGGAGAAGAAGCTAGAAGGTTTATAGATTATCAGGTGAACTTGGAGCATGCAGACCGTGTACCCTTGTTCCTCCTGATCTTTTTTAGGTGTATGTGATCCCCGTCCATTCAAAATCGCTAGGAGACATCACGTGCATCCTTCTTCGTTATGTGCTCATCTTATACAAAGAGTTCAATGTAGTGTTTCCTGGTGCACCACCCACATCAAAATAGACTGAAAAAAAAATTTGTGCGGCAGGAAAGAGCAGCATGAAAGCTACCAAGGCATGCACACAGAAAAGCAAAATAATTAGGCATGAAAAGAAATGAAGAAGCATGAAAGCTACTTTCTCAGTGGAGGTGAACGGGCAGGATCTAATCCATCGCTCAGATGAAAAAAATGGACGGTCCAGATAACCGAACAGTAAAACTATGACTTGGAATTGTTGTATTTTAAATAATGTACATCAGTTTTTTGAAACAAACCATGGGCTGAAAAAGCTGAACCAAATGAAGAATAAAACTTGAAAAAGTAGGAAAAAAGAAAAAAAAAAAGAATCTACAAAATCAGATTATGCTGATGAGATGGAATCCTGAAGAGATAAGTGCTTGGGAAATGGAAGTATAACACCTAGCAACTAAATATTAGAAGAGTCAACATTATGTGAGAGGAAAGGAAAGGGAACATTTTTACCATTTTATTTTTATAACTAACAGCCGGTACGCACAGAAGATTAAAACTCAACTGCGTTGTATACAAATACAAGTCCTTTTGCTTTTGTATGTCCAATGCTAAAATGATTTTAGTAATTAATCCAAAGTTGTCAAACTACTCTTCGTAGATATTAGATACTACATACCTCATTATCACCTCCCTGTGTAGCAGAAAAAGTCACACAAGATATCCCATTCCATGGCTCAAGCAAGAAGCTAAACGGGTGGTTATCTACTATAACAATTCTGGAGAAATCTTTTGTCAAGCAAGAAAGATCTTTCACATGCTCCCTTGTACTCCCTGTAACATGTAAATTTCAATTTGTGGTTATTATTAAATAGAACATGCAAGGTAATTACTCAAAGTATTTATATAAACTTCTTGTAATAATCCACATGCAGAGATAAAATGAACTAACGTGGTAACAGTTAAAGGCCGATAGTGTCGAGAGACAAATCTTTTGTGAACAGCTATTTTGTCGATAAGAGGTTTAGCATAACCCGAACGAAATTTGTATCACACTATTAATTCTAGATATTAGATTTTGGCAGATGAGATGATTCTGAATATTAGCATAACCACACAGAAGATTTATTTATTTATTTTTTTGGGTATTACAAAACAAAAGATACTAGTTTTTGGCAGATTAGATAATTCAACCATTTCTAACAAAAATAAGAGAACAAAACATAATGATCAGAAAAAAAAAACCTTCTAACCCAGCAGTAAAGAGCATGAGATCTGCAAATTCACTCGTCTGCTGCAAGAACTCGTGCAATCCTAGCTGTTCAAAAATTGTTACATGGTTCACCTTTTGTTTCCCATCAACCTCCTATAATTTTGATAACTTTACAGAATGTTATTTAACATCAATTTATCTTATGTATCTAAACCTTTTTTTCTTGTTCCAGCTAATTAATCTGTTTGATTTATATTTAATTGAGGCTTCTATAGGATGCTACCCAAATTACAAAACACGAGTTCAACCAACAAAGTTTCTACATGTACAGCTATAACACCTGGTAACAGTTAGCTAACCTTATCTGACGGTGTGCACTCCAGCTCAAAGCACTTTATACCAACATCTCATCCAAGTCAAGAACCACCTACATAATGTAGCCAAATAGATGTGACATAAATGTTTAGTAAGTACATTTGAAATCAATTTATTTAAGACCCAAAATTGTTTTTAACTATGTAATTCTCTAATTTCATCCGAAGAGATAAAAATCGGGAGCAGGAGATGAAATTTATGAAGTTCTTCGAATTTAAGGGCTACTGCTGGCACACCCTCACATCCTCTTACCTTATGCCTATCAAAACTAGCAACTCAGAGGACTCAAATCAATAGGAATTTCACATAAGACCAAGATGGTAATTACCTGAACAATTTTTTTAAAGAAAAATCTCCGTCAAGCAAAGAGAAACAATATGCGGCTGAACATTCTTAATCCATGAGTGTTCTTCTAATAATGGTTTCAACAAGTACTAGAATAGGCTACTAAAGGTGCTGTTAGCAGGATGTTCAATGGCCTATTACCTCTCCAGTATACAACTCAGCCAAGATGCAACCTAGCGACCAAATATCGGTCCTCTGATCATAAGGGAGTCCCAAAATAACCTCAGGAGCCCGATATGATCGTGATTGCACATACAAGCATAGATTATCCGTAACAAAGCAGCTGCTACCCAAATCTATCACTTTGATCTCACATCTGCTGTAGCTCTTTATGAGTATGTTTTCGGGCTTCAGGTCACAATGCATTATTCTCAATTGTGTAGGTAAACAAGTGCTTCTAAGCATTGGTAAGCAATTGCCTACAAAATTATGATCGAAAGTTAACAACATGAGCTATTAATGAAGGCTAATAAAATACAATAATCAGAAAATACACAGCAATGCTACCTGTATTCTAGGTATGTTAAAGTAGACCTCACCACCAGACTCTTGGTTGTACTTCTGAAATTCATACAAGTTGGCCCGCAATAGTTCTGTTACAATGAAGAGGTGTTGTTCCTACAAAGAATCAAGTCAACAAATACAATTTTATTGTCCAAATTGGTCTAGAAGCGACTTTGGATATCCAAGCGTACCTGATAATAGAAGTAATCATAGAGTCGTAATATGTGGTGTTCGTCAGATGGATCATATTTATTAACAAACTTGAGGAGTTTTATTTCATCTAAACTTTGACCGAAGAAATCCTTGTCATTCTTTGTTATTTTGAGGCATACATCCATTCCCGTCTGCAGATCATGTGCCCGAACGATCTTGCTAATAAATGCAGCTGAGCCGAGGTACTCTGTAACATAATATCTTCCCGCTATTACTGAATTGACTATGATGGGGAAATCCTTGTTTTCTTCAAAACCTGTCCTGTAGTGGACGCCTAACATATGAACACAAAGGGTAGAGTGCTTTCATGAATTTAAGTGTATAATCACAGTACAAGACAATAGGTATGGGAGGGACATGATCGTAATGTTGAAAAAAAAACATGCAATTGCAATTTAAGCGGGGAATAATTGAGTAAGAAACTCAGACACCATTTTTTTTCCATTTTTTTTTTGTAAAACTGTGTTCAGAAAGATAAAGAGACCGAAAGGCAATATTTCACCGATAAAAAAAAAGGAAACTCAGACACCATCAACATTGAAGTTACAATAATTTCTGTTAAACTTATATGTTGTTGACAAATAGTCCCTCATTTAAATCTGAAGTAATCTAAAGCTTATCATCACTTCTTATTTCAATTTTCCTTCCAAGTTTATTTTTACAACTATGTTGCTGACAATATACAACTCCCTTTGAAATTTAGAAGCACATGGTTTCAATGCATGTCAAAAGCTTATGCAGATATAACATACTTAAAGGGTTGAGAACCTTACTTGTTCTTCTGATGAATGATCCTCAAGTCAAAAATTTCATATTCCTTCATAAAATTAGAGAGAGCAAGCTCAACACTAGTTTCTTTCTCTTCCACCTCTTCAGCATTTTTACGGCCTAAATCCTTCACATCACCATTCCCCATTTAGAGGCCCAAAATCCCCCATTTCAAATGAAACATCAGCATCTTCATTATCAGAAGATCCGAACTCAGTATGACTTCCTTTCGGAACATGCTCAATCTCCACATCATTTGTAGACTCACAATTTTTGTTGATTTGACCTCAAGCTCCGGTTCAAAGTCTGAAAAACAAGTTAATGCAAAATGTCAAATCTGAAAAAGAAATTCTGAGTAAAAGGATCATCCACTGAAAATAGCACATGTATTATTACCATGTTTGCAATAATTAAAAGTTTTGATTAAATTACAACTGAAAGCAAAATAATAAGAAACATGGTGTGAAACAAATTTTTTTTTTTTAAAAAAAAAAACAACTTACCTGCAAGAGCAGCTGAATCTGCCATATAAGATGCAACAATCTCTAATTCCTTCAGGCCAGCATCTCTTAGTATATCCCCTTCAAGCACTACATCTCTCCCATTCTCTTCACCAAGCTCAAATTCATACAAAATCTCTGTTGAATCATCCATTATCTTATACCTTTCATACACAGCCCCGCTGGGATTTCCCTTCCCTTGCAACAGTCACACAGAGGGGAATTACAGTTATATACAATACCAGACTCAGCACCATCTTCACAATTTCTGGTGCCAGAGTCGGTTGAAGTAACAAACTTGTCTTTGCTCTCATCAGCCTTACAGGGCCCCCTCGTCAGAGATTCGTTATACCACCAGGAACTCTCATTGAAGAACTCTGAACTATTGTTGTACTCTCTCGCCGTACCAAACTCCATGTCAGACGAGCTGGTTTCTGACCTTGCCTCTACAGGGGACCACATCCCATATGGATTGTGCAAACCTGTACCTCCAAATTTCAATTTTGTGATTAAAATTATGAGAAAATATTCATTAAGGTTGCTTAGGAAATTGCAAACATTTACTTTAAGCCAAAACAAAAATTTGAATTAACCCAATTTTATAGAGAAATAATTGTACGTCCTATAATTTTAAAAAGGAAACATAATCAAGTCCAAGATTACTCACCAGCCTCAAATAAGAAACATACTAAAACACCAAAATCAACTCAAAAACCAGTAACCAAACTCATTGGTGAAGCACACCATAACAAGCACTCGTGAATTCAATACAGAGTTAAAACATTTGACAAACAAAACACGGGATCTTACAATGTACACGTTACTTTACAAGAGTTGTATCGGCACACTAGCCAAAATTGAAGAAACAAAGCCAAATTTTTAAAAAACACAACATAGGAGATAAGATAGTAGAATTGAGCATACCAGGGGAGGAGAGCATACTGACGAAGGCCTTATCGTCGTTACAGAATGATATTTAACATAAATTTATCTTATGTATCTAAACTTTTTTGTTTGTTTCAGATAATTAATCTGTTTGATTTATATTTATACTTGGGGCTTCTATAGGATGTGACCCAAATTACAAAACACGAGTTTAACCAACAAAGTTTCTATATGTGCAACTATAACACCTGGTACCAGTCAGCTAACCTTATCTGACGGTGTGCACTCCAGCTCAAAGCACTTTATACTAGATTCAATTGCTTGTGACCGTAGAAGAGCCAGTAAACTAGACGTCTCATATGCACATACCAACATCTCATCCAAGTCAAGAACCACCTACATAATGTAGCCAAATAGATGTGAAATAATTGTTTAATAAGTACATTTGAAATCAATTTATTTATGACCCAAAATTGTTTTTAACTAAGTAATTCTCTAATTTCATCTGAAGAGATCAGAAACGGGAGCAGGTGATGAAATTTATGAAGTTTTTCGAATTTAAGGGCTACTGCTGGCACACCCTCACATCCTCTTACCTTATGCCTATCAAAACTAGTAACTCAGAGGACTCAAATCAATAGGAATTTCACATAAGGCCAAGATGGTAATTACCTTTTTTAAAGGGAATCTCCGTCAAGCAAAGAGTATGAACAGGGACCTTGTCTCCAGGTTTGATGCTTATAATATCTCTAACCCATGGTAGCACTATCATGCCTAGGTGGTTCGATAAGAGAAAGAAAGCCGTGACATCCAAAGTTCTATTTCCTTGTTGTCGCACTCTTCCTGTTAAACAAATTTTGAACCAAAAGTCAATAATCTCCTTCAAGCTTTTCCTGCTAAACTGAGGTTGGAAAATATTTAAGTTTTTTAGAAAAGCAGGTGATGACAGGTGTTCTTTAAAGCAATATCAGCTCTTTTTTTCTGGAGGAAAGAACTTTGATGACTCGAAAATTCTCAAAAAATGAAATAGAGAAAAATAAATAAACCTGATTACTTATACTCAACCTGATATTTTTAGCACCAGAGAGGTTCTTAAAGGCGATAGCAGAAAATTCTCAAAAAGTGAACTTTGTTGACTTGAAAATTCTCAAAAAATGAAATAGAGGAAAATAAATAAACCTGATTACTTACTCAACCTGATATTTTCAGCAGCAGAGAGTCTCTAAAATGCTATACCCGAAATATCTTATCTCCAAAGAAGTTCTTTGGGATGATAGCCGCATGGATTTGAATGTCCATCAGCTAAACTCTCTAGGTTCCATTATAGATACTACTCCCTTTTGCCACAGATATGTTATCTCCACCTACCAAACAAATTAAATTCAGTTCAGTACAGACATGGCTAAATTGTTATCGCAGGTTGCCAAAAGAATTAAATGAAACTAGCTACCGCATTGCGCTTCGCACAATGTCTAGGATTGTTATACTACTGATTAAATTTTTTATTGGACTACAAAATTATTTGAACATGTACCATTAATTTGATGATTATCAAAATAAATAATGTTTTGTACTATATGAGGAACGATAATCACATACCAGCAATTTTTTTTGGCTTGCGCTGAGACGGCTCTCCAATTTCCTCTATTTCACAAAACTGAAAGAAAATGTGGGAAATTTGTCGCTCAGTTTTTTTCACTTTCATTACTTGAGTGAATTTATGGAATTTTATAATAAAATCGTGAGAGGTAGCATTATAATCACTCCTTACACCAGTGACTTGAAACTCTTTGAATACAGACACATCACCATCTACAGGTTTGACCGGCAGTAAACGATGATCAGCTTTCAACATTGCGACTTCAATAGCATCTCCCTGAAAAATAAAACCAACACAATAATAAAGATCACAATTACAGTACATATAATAATTTGGTCAAGAAAACACATTATACCTCATAATCGATTAGCATGCAGAATATTGGGGCCACTATTAGTAGCATATTGGACAATATCCCACTGTTCAAGTACCCTACACAAAATGATTGGATTGATGGTGGTACTGGTAAGGTCCTTGATCAACACATTCTGCTCCATGGCCAATACAAAAAAGTTCGAGACTGAAAAAAAAAAGGGTAAAAAAACAATTGATCAGTAAAAATATAAACACCAAGCCCATCTTTATGATCTGCAAACAAAAGCAGCTCTTTTTACAATAATGCTGGAGGATTATTCAGTGTCGCTATTTTCAGGAAATATATATGAAATTGTTATGTGTTTTAAATAAGAATAATACAGAAAGAGGAAAGGAAGGCAACTATATATCAGGTATCCATGAAGCAGAAGATCGCTAATAATTAAAACAAACGCAGCTATCAAATATTCATGAGACAGAAGGTCGTTGATCACCAGTTGCAATGTACCTTCAGGGTTTATAAAATCCAAAAGGCGAAGGAAGCCATCAGTTGGTTTGAATAAGAGAAGACAAAGAAACATTTCAACGAAAAGCAGAAGAAAAGTAGAATTGCATCTTGATATTACTTATCAGGCGCAAGAGGTTTTGATTGGTGGTTCATTTGAGTGGCATCATGTCCCAGTATCCCACCCATGGAGAATGAAAAGGTTCCATCTCTGAAAGCAGTTGAATCCAATCTTGTACAGAATAAACCTGAGTACTGAGTGAAAGTAACACCCGTCATTGTAATTGGCACCCGAATCGCCACCCACAAAGAACAACACGAAAAGGAGGAAAAACTCCTGAGAATAAAAACGAACCCAAAAAAAAGAGAGAGTAAAAGAAATCATACCGCAGCAAATGTAGTCCTCCAACCAATGAGAGCAGCTGTGCAAAGCAGAACCAAATAGACCAGCAATAAACACAGAAAACCTGCAGGTGGAAAAAATCCGACATTTCTGAAGATCAATAAGAACAACGACGGAGCAAAAAAAAAAAAAGGAAAAAAAGCCTGCTACCAAGCAAGAGCAAGATAAGACGACAGAGGAAACAAAGAAGGCAAAAAGCACGGCAAAAGAGCACCTTGGAGGAAAAGGCGAGCGAAACAACGCAGAGAAGAGAACAGCGGAGGAAGAGGGAGAAAAATAAGGCGCAACCTTCTCAAAACTTCTTGCAGCAACAGTCCTGGCAAGAGCCTTCTGGAGAATCATAAGGGATACTTAAGCACCTGCACACCTCCGATTGACAGGAAGGTACAGCAGGGGCGTGGCTCGGCGGAGAAAAGAGGTCTGGATCCGCTGCAGGAATGAGCCACACAGGAGGCGCGGAGGAGAAATGAGAAGGGCACGAAGGCACACAATGAGGCAGACAGAAACGGGAAGAGAGAATCAGGAGATGCCCCAGCACAAACGCTAAGTAGGAGACGGACGATGGAGATGAGATCAATCCGCACACAGGAGAAAACGAACGGCCCAGATAATTGAACAGTAAACCCATCACTTGGAATCGAAGTATTTTAGATTTAGATTATGTTATCCGTATCCTCTGCCATCCTTTTGAGGCTGGTAGAGTGCCAACTTTTGATCCGAGCCGTTTGATCTAATCTCGACGGTTAAATATTTCTGGGTCAATCAATCTGATTACATACACGGAGCTTCCTTAACCATTGAGATAAGATTTAACGATTCAAATCAGAGGTTGGCACTCTACCACCCTTTTAAGGTTGGAGAGGATGTGATTCCTGCAACTTGACCATACTATCCCCCTGTATTTTTTTTCCTTTCCGTTGCCTGCAAAAGAATTAGCAAAATATAGAAGCATCTATTGCCCTCAAATTAAATCTAAGATATAAGATATATTCAGAACTAATAAATTCATTTAGTTTAGTAAGAGAAAATACAAAACGAGTCACTCTCTATGTTAGCCTTTTTACCTAGATTTTAACATGTGTTTTCATTTTGTTTTTTGTTTTTTTGTTTTTTTTGCTCCACAGATTTGGAGTGACTCTAGTCTGAGCACATTTTGGGACTTTTCAGTCTATTAAATATCCATCACTACTATTATAAGACGTCCAAAATTATTTTTAACTATGTAATTCCCTAATTTAGTCCAAAGAGATCAAGAATCGGGAGCAGGAAAAGGTTCTTTGAGATGTGATGAAATTAATGAAGTTTTTTTTTTAAATTTGAGGGCCACTGGTGGCACACCCTTATAAACTAGCAACTCAGAGGACTCAAATCAATAGGAATTTCACATAAGGTCAAGATGGTAATTACCTGAACAATTTTAAAGTGGGATCTCCTTCTAGCAAAGAGCATCAATAGGAACCTTGGCTCCAAGTTTGATGCTTATAATATCTCTAACCCATGGTAAAAAGCTCTCTTACAGTCGCAACACTATCAAGCCTAGGCGGTTCACCTTTTGCTTCCCATCAACCTCCTACAATTTTGATAATCTCACAAAATGTTATTTAACATAAATTTATCTTATGTATCTAAACCTTTTTTTGTTTCAGCTAATTAATCTGTTTGGTTTATATTTACTTGGGGCTTATATAGGATGTAACCCAAATTACAAAACACCGAGTCAGCTAACCTTATCTGACGATGTGCACTCCAGCTCAAAGCACTTTATACCAAATTCAATTGCTTGTGACCGTAGAAGAGCCGGTAAAACTAGAAGTCTCGTACGCACATACCAATGTCTCATCCAAGTCAAGAAGCACCTACATATAATGTAGACAAATAGAAGTGACATAAATGTTATAGGGATGAGACAACTACCTACAAAATTTAGCCAAATAGATTTGACATAGCTGAAGGAATTAAACTTCTAATCTTCACCACACTCAATCTGAGCAACCCAATTGAAGGAATTAAACAGCTCTATATCAGCTGTTTTTTTGTTTTCCTATTTAATACAAGTATTGCAGCTACACAACCAATACAATGAATCGACAATAAGTTTACATGCTTCTTGTACCTGCTACACACGTTCTAATGAGGTGAGACTCCACTCTATGCCAAAATGTTTGCTTCAATAACCGTGTAGAAGGGAGCAAGAATTGAAAAAAATAATGTACATCAGTTTTTTTAAACAAACCATAGGTCTAATGTCTGATTATGCTAAAGATGGAATCGCATGTTTTTGAAACCATTCCGGCATGTGAAATGTTTCATATAATATAGGTCTAACGTCTTCCTGAAGAGATAAGTGCTTGGGAAGTGGAAGTACAACACCTAGCAACTAAATATTAGAAGAGTCAACATTATGTGACAGGAAAGGAAAGGGAACATTTTTAACATTTTATTTTTATAACTGACAACCGGTACGCACAGAAAATTAAAACTCAACTGCATTGTATACAAATACAAGTCCTTTTGCTTTTGTATGTCCAATGCTCAAATGAATTTTGTAATTAATCCAAAGTTGTCAAACTACTCTTCGTAGATATTAGATACTACATACCTCATTATCATCTCCGTGTAGCAGAAAAAGGCACACAAGGTATCCTATTCAATGGCTGAAGCAAGAAGTTAAACGGGTGGTCATCTACTATAACAATTCTGGAGAAATCTTTCGTCAAGCAAGAAAGATCCTTCACATGCTCCCTGTATTCCCTGTAACATGTAAATTTCAATTTGTGGTTATTATCAAATAGAACATGCAAGGTAATTACTCAAGGTATTTATAAACTTCTTGTAATAAAACACAGAGATAAAATGAACTAACGTGGTAACAGTAAAAAACCGATAGAGTGGAGAGATAAATCTTTTATGAACAGCTATTTTGTGGATAAGTTGTTTAGCATAACCTGAACGAAATTTGCATCACACTATTAATTCCAGATATTAGATTTCGGCAGATGAAATGATTCTGAATATTAGCATAACCACACAGAAGTTTTTTTTTTTTTTTGTGGGTATTACAAAACAAAAGATACTAGTTTTTGGCAGATTAGATAATTCAACCATTTCATGATCAGGAAAAAAACCTTGTAACCCAAGCAGTAAAGAGTATGAGATCTGCAAATTCACTCGTCTGCTGCAAGAACTCGTGCAATCCTAGCCATTCAAAAATCGTTACATGGTTCACCTTTTGTTTCCCATCAACCTCCTATAATTTTGATAACCTTACAGAATGTTATTTAACATAAATTTATCTTATGCATCTAAACCTTTTTTTTTTGTTTCAGATAATTAATCTATTTGATTTATATTTACTTGGGGCTTCTATAGGATGTGACCCAAATTACAAAACACGAGTTCAACCAACAAAGTTTCTATATGTGCAACTATAACACCTGGTACCAGTCAGCTAACCTTATCTGACGGTGTGCACTCCAGCTCAAAGCACTTTATACTAGATTCAATTGCTTGTGACCGTAGAAGAGCCAGGAAACTAGACGTCTCATATGTACATACCAACATCTCATCCAAGTCAAGAACCACCTACATAATGTAGCCAAATAGATGTGACATAAATGTTTAGTAAGTACATTTGAAATCAATTTATTTATGACCCAAAATTGTTTTTAACTATGTAATTCTCTAATTTCATCCGAAGAGATCAGAATCGGGAGCAGGTGATGCAATTTATGAAGTTTTTGAATTTAAGGGCTATTGCTGGCACACCCTCATATCCTCTTACCTTATGCCTATCAAAACTAGCAACTCAGAGGACTCGAATCAATAGGAATTTCACATGAGGCCAAGACGGTAATTACCTGAACAATTTTTTTAAAGGGAATCTCCATCAAGCAAAGAGCATTAACAGGGACCTTGTCACCAGGTTTGATGCTTATAATATCTCTAACCCATGGTTAAAAGCTCCCTTATAGTCGTAGCACTATCATGCCTAGGTGGTTCGTTAAGAGAAAGAAAGCCATAACATCCAAAGTTCTAGTTCCTTGTTGTCGGAATCTTCCTGTTAAACAAATTTTGAACCAAAAGTCAATAATCTCCTTCAAATAAGCATAATAGGCATGTGTTACCCAAGAAAAGATTACCGGTACTGGTACTGACAAATACATGCAGTTTTGTAAAAGAATATGCATAAAATAGGGATTGATACTGTTTTTAATTCGTAAAATGACCAAGTCAACATGGTAGACTACATGAAAGCTGGTTTGGCACATGTTTTTTTAATGCATCACCACATATATCTTTACAATTATTCGTCTGAAGAAATTGTTGATGTGATAAGAAGCATGTGTCGAGTTGCTAGTCTGCTATCAGTTTAGGGAGACTTAATAGCACGTGCACAAATAAAGAGACTCTGACCCTCAAAAAATCAATGTTTTCAGTTGATCAACAACCAAATGTGCTCAAATTGATGGGGACGACTCAGAGAATCCTATGTTAATCAATGCTAGATAAGGTCAACTCGTCAATTAATAAATTCAATATGATCATAAATGGAAGCATGATATTACCATTGTGCCCTTCTCTAGCTGCCATGTAATACGTCAGACCCTGAGCTGCTCTTTCTGATAAGGCTATCCTTATCGGAATACTAAAGCAGCTCCAAAACTATGTCAAGAAAACCCTTGTCTGAAGCAAGCATAATAGGCATTTCATTGACCTCATTCAACTCATTCATGACCACTATTCGAATCTCAGCCACACTGGCATCAAATCCCTCTCCTGTGCCGGTCATCTGAGCGTCAATTTCACTCAGTATCTGCCGCACAGCCACCACATCTCCTCTCTGCGCAGCCAAGTGTAGCTATCTATAGTTGCGCTTCCCTGTCACCTGTTATTTATTTCATTTTTTTCTATTATTACTTCACCTACATGTTCATTTAGGTCTGGTCATGCTTGATTGATAAAGTTTCAATTCCTAATTGACTCCTTGTCAAACGAATTAATCAATTCCTTTTCACACTTGATTAAAAGCTTGGTAGACCTTTTCACACTTGATTAAAAGCTTTGTAGACCGTCAAAAAGAGCAAAGGGGGCGAATTGAAAGGGATAAAAGGATGAGGAACTGATAAAGCAAAATACCTAATATGGACAATTTGTCTGGTGACACATACTTTGTCCGTGAGGAAGATGAGTGAAGAACTGAAGGGAAGAGCAAGGGACGAGGGTGGGACGTGAGCCGAGTTCGGCACAGCCGTCTTCTCCTTGCCGCCATCCCCAGCAAAATCCTCGCCAAATGAGATGCCAATCGGTGATACGAAGAACGACAAATTCGATTTTGGAGATGGTTTCGGACGGAATCGCCACCCACAAAGAACAGCACAAAAGGAGGAAAAACTCCTGAGAATAAAAATGAAACCCAAAAAAAAGAGAAAGCAAAAGAAATCATACAGCAGCAAATGCAGTCCTCCAACCAATGAGAGCAGCTGTGCAAAGCAGAACCAAACATACCAGCAGTAAACACAGAAAACCTGCAGGTGGAAAAAATCCGACATTTCTGAAGATCAATAAGAACAACGACGGAGCAAAAAAAAAAGGAAAAAATCCTGCTACCAAGCAAGAGCAAGATAAGACGACAGAGGAAACAAAGAAGGCAAAAAGCACGGGAAAATAGCACCTTGGAGGAAAAGGCGAGTGAAACAACGCTGAGAAGAGAACAGCCGAGGAAGAGGGAGAAAAAAAAGGCACAACCTTCTCGAAGCTTCTTGCAGCAACAGTCCTGGCAAGAGCCTTCTGGAGAATCATTTCTCCTCCTGGCAAGATACCGAAGTACCTGTACACCTCCGATTGACAGGAAGGTACAGCAAGAAAGATCATCTACTATAACAATTCTGGAGAAATCTTTCGTCAAGCAAGAAAGATCTTTCACATGCTCCCTGTACTCCCTGTAACATGTAAATTTCAATTTGTGGTTATTATCAAATAGAACATGCAAGGTAATTACTCAAGGTATTTATAAACTTCTTGTAATAAACCATAGAGATAAAATGACCTAATGTGGTAACAGTCAAAAACCGATAGAGTCGAGAGAAATCTTTTGTGAACAGCTATTTTGTGGATAAGTGGTTTAGCATAACCTGAACGATATTTGCATCACACTATTAATTCTAGATATTAGATTTTGGCACATGAGATGATTCTGAATATTAGCATAACCACATAGATGGTTTTTTTTTTTTTGGGTATTACAAAACAAAAGATACTAGTTTTTGGCAGATTAGATAATTAAACCATTTCTAACAAAAATAAGAGAACAAAACATAATGATCAGAAAAAAAACCTTCTAACCCCGCAGTAAAGAGCATGAGATCTGCAAATTCACTCATCTGCTGCAAGAACCTCCTACAATTTCTAACAAAAATAAGAGAACAAAACATAATGATCAGAAAACAAAAACCTTCTAACCCCGCAGTAAAGAGCATGAGATCTACAAATTCACTCGTCTGCTGCAAGAACCTTCTAACCCTAGCCGTTAAAAAATCGTTACATGGTTCACCTTTTGTTTCCCATCAACCTCCTATAATTTTGATAACCTTACATAATGTTATTTTACATAAATTTATCTTATGTATCTAAACCTTTTTTTTTGTTTCAACTAATTAATCTGTTTGATTTATATTTTCTTGGGGCTTCTATAGGATGTTACCCAAATTACAAAACACGAGTTCAACCAACAAAGTTTCTACATATGCAGCTATAACACCTGGTACCAGTCAGCTAACCTTATCTGACGGTGTGCACTCCAGCTCAAAGCACTTTATACTAGATTCAATTGCTTGTGACCATAGAAGAGCCAGTAAACTAGACGTCTCATATGCACATACCAACATCTCATCCAAGTCAAGAACCACCTACATAATGTAGCCAAATAGATGTGACATAAATGTTTAGTAAGTACATTTGAAATCAAGACGGTAATTACCAGAACAATTTTAAAGGGTATCTCCATCAAGCAAAGAGCATCAACAGGGACCTTGTCTCCAAGTTTGATGCTTATAATATCTCTAACCCATGGTTAAAAGCTCCCTTATAGTCGTAGCACTATCATGCCTAGGTGATTCGATAAGAGAAAAAAGCCGTGACATCCAAAGTTCTATTTCCTTGTTGTCGGACTCTTCCTGTTAAACAAATTTTGAACCAAAAGTCAATAATCTCCTTCAGGCTTTTTCTGCTAAACTTAGGTAGGAAACTAATTAAGTTTTTTAGAAAAGCAGGTGATGGCAGGTGGTCTTTAAAGCACTATCAGCTCTTTTTTTCTAGAGGAAAGAACTTTGATGACTCGAAAATTCTCAAAAATTGAAATAGAGAAAAATAAATAAACCTGATTACTTACTCAACCTGATATTTTTAGCACCAGAGAGGTTCTTAAAGGCGATAGCAGAAAATTCTCAAAAAATTGAAATAGAGGAAAATAAATAAACCTGATTACTTACTCAACCTGATATTTTCAGCACCAGAGAGTCTCTAAAAGGCGATACCAGAAACATCTTATCTCCAAAGAAGTTCTTTGGGTTGATAGCGGCATGGATTTGAATCTCCATCAGCTATGCAGTCTTCTGTGCAAACTGTCTTGGTTCCATTATTGATACTCTTCCCCTTTTGCCACACATATGTTTCTCCTCCTATCAAACAAATTAAATTAAATTCAGTACAGAGATGGCTAAATTGTCTTTATTTGTACTTTGTTTATACACTGAAACAATGAGAAATGAAGAGTTTAACCCTTAAAAACAACTTTTTTAGCAAACTCCTCATGCAGCTCATCAAAGCACTGATACATAATAGATTCTTGATCAATTTAAACAAACTACAGAATGTTATTTTTTTTTAAGTGGGGGACGGCCAAAATTGTATTAAAAAAGAACAACAGAAAGTTAAAAAAGGGACATCATTATGATATGAATTCAAGTGAAGTTAACCACATTTGATCAATAATTGTTAATTTCTTATGATGCATACTTACAATTAGATATGAAAAAACCAGTTCAATTTTGGTAGCAACCAACTTTTGTCCAGCAAAAATGACTAACATGTCAGTGACCAGAAAGAAAATTGTAGTTATTTAATATTGCAAACATGCCTAATTTAACAACATCAGAATCATTCAATAGTAATCTCTCACCAGTACGAACTAACAAATTTAGATCAAAGTAGGTTCTACATTTTTTGCTACTGTTTATTGGAACACTTATTTATCTACAAATGAAAATTATTCAATTTATAAACACATTGTGAAAGATATTTTAGCTGTCAAGCTAATAGTAGTTTAAACTTTTCTAATAGGATCAGTCAAAAACTATACCTAAACTGGCAACCTAACTATTAAATGCAAATATCAAGAATCACGAAATTTGGGAAGAAAAAGTTAAAGAAAAAAATAGGGGTAAAAGGTAAGACTACATACAGCTCCTTAATTGTCAGAAACAGACAGGATAAATCTGACATTCGCAAGGTAAACATCAAATTTGGGAAGTAGTTTTTCCACAAGAAAATAACAAGAAAAAAAAAAGACACCGACAGACCGACTTAAAAAAGAATTACGAAATTCAAAGATTTAAAGATACAACCAAACATAGGCAAAGAAGACGCAGAGGCCAGGTCTTCTCGTTCCATATGCTTGGATGGCATGTTCTTGGTCGAGATCAGAAGTCGAAGAAAGCTCTCTATCACCTCTCTTGCTGATAGTAGACAGAAATCCAAGATCACAAAACGAAGAGGTGGCGATTTGCTAGGGAATGAGAAGAATTGAGTACGAGAATGGTAGATTTTAGAAGGACAAGAGAGAAGATAAGAGGTTTTGGGAATAGAAATGGGAATTGGGACTGAGAGGTGGCTTTCTGTCACCTCTCTCTCTCTCTCTCTCTCTCTCGCTTACTTGGGCACAATGGTCGGATTTTGGAAATAGAAATGGGAATTGGGAATGGAGCGGAGGAAGAATGGAAGATAAGAGGTTTTATATAACGGTCGGATTGAAGTTCGTACAAGAACGCGGTGTACAACGGTCATTTGGAAATTGAATTCTACCGACTTATTGAATCACCGATTGATTATTTGATTGTTCGGGTCAGGGATAATCACCGGCTGTTCAGGTTCACAATCGCGTTTCTTGGGGATTAAGAATTCCAACGACAGGTTGGGAAACTGGGTATCACCGGTTTTTCAGGTGTGACCACCGGATATCTCCTCTTGTAAGACCCTCTGTAACCTTGGTCGAGGTCGTAAGAGCAGGAATCCCAGCAGGTGTTCACACGGAAATGAGGAGGAAGAGACGAGTCTGTGTTTTGGTGGGGTCACATTGTCATAGGAATTTACTAAGCGCTTATTTGTTTACTTGTGTTATGTACATACATACCCTGGAAATAATTTTATTTCATTTCAACTCTTTTCATTGTGGATGTAAAAGTTTACCACGTGTCAGACTTACGGAAGGATAATTGTTTCAACTTTCAAAGATTGTGTTTTTGTGTTTATGAATTATGATGCAGCATTACATTCCTGCTGATGGTTATTTATTTTATCACTTGTTATGAATTAAATGAGGCTAGTAAAAAAAAAAAAAATCTTATGTAAAAGATCAGTTTGATCAAAGCCATATTTGTTTCATAGTATTTGGGCGCAGTCCAATGGGCTCAACCAACTCTCCGCACTAATCACAGTGGATTGCGTACGATTTCTCCACTCCATCTTTATATGTATCTAATTATCTAATTATAATTGATTTTTCAAAATTTCGTTGTCTAACTAATAACATGAAAATTCCGATTAAATAACGTCAACTTCATCTATTTTGATCAAAATATATAACAAAATGAAATGAAATAAATTTCGTATTATAAAAAGTTGATTCTAATCGGAGCCTTTCTCTTTTAACTTATGGGAGGTTTCCCTTTTTTTTTAGTTAGATTTCAATGTGTAGATTAAATTGGTTAAATTATATTTGTCAATTTTAAAAAAATACAGCAAAAAAGACAGCGATGCACAAAAAAACCAATTATAATGCATAATAAACATCCTCTTGTTCTCGCACTATTATTGTCCGTTAACCACTTTGAATGAGACGCATGTTTCAGGATACGTAATTGTTATTTTTATGTCGTAGGCTCGTAACTAGGAGCCCAGGAGGTCATTATTTCGCTAAATAAAAAATATGTAAATTATTCTTTAAGTATTCCCTACATATAAAAGTGGTCCGCACGTAGCATCTCCAAAATCCCAATGAATATTCTGGCCGAAGTCAACTCTCTGGATTATTCTCAAATAACGCCATGTACGAAATCTTTTTTTTTTATGAAACATGTACGAAATCTGAAAACTACATAATATACGACACGTCCAAAATTCTTCTAGAGCAAAAAGCACTAACGAACTATACAACCAAAGAGCAAAAGCTGCTAATATGTACAACACATACATAATTTCATCGAAGAAATTGGAAGAATAATACATCACAAATACAACATAAACACAAAACAAGTTACTATCTCAAAATAAGCATGCTTACGCTTACTGAAAAAGGGCCTAACAAAAACGAAACAAGGAACAAGCACCATGTAAGTAAGAAGTAGGCAAGGGTCCGACCTGAAAAAGGCAAACTTATTGATATGAGAAAGAGAGCCATTGATGTTGTAATGCCTCTTCTGCAGTTGGTCGTCTCCTTGGATTTATTTGGAGCAGATACGAAATAAAATCAACAAATTTTGTATCAGAGGACTGTAAATGTTGTTGTAAGGATGACTTCTCAGGTACTAAATACTCTAATTGGTCTGTTTCCTGGAAAACAAAAAAGAAAAGATAAAAAGAAGTTAACATTAAAGAATTCATAATATCTTGCTATTATTGAATTTATAGCACAGTAGATACATGTGGGTGCCAACTATGCATAATTATGAGTTTCTTAGCATAATCCTCAAATTTTTTAGAGTGTTAAATATAGAGGGAATCACTAAAATAAAAAGCAACCTCATTTTTGTGAAAAAGATCATAGTCATCTGTGAAGTACTTGCTGGTCTCTTGTCCCAGCACAAGCATTTCCATGTCTATTGGTGCAATAATTCCAATGATACGCGCCAGCATCATAGCAACAGAATCGTTTGGAAACAACACCTGTTATTTAAAAATGAAAAAAAAATTATCAGCAGAGATTAAACAACCAGAGTTATTGGAGCAATTCTTCCAGCAGTTCACATCTTAAATTCATCAAGGAGAATTATATGCAGCTGAACATTCTTAATCCATAAGCGTTCTTCTAATAATGGTTTCAACAAGTACTAGAATAAGCTACTAAAGGTGCTGTTGGCAGGAAGTTCAATGGCCTATTACCTCTCCAGTATACAACTCAGCCAAGATGCAACCTAGCGACCAAATATCGATCCTCTGATCATAAGGGAGCCCCAAAATAACCTCAGGAGCCCGATATGATCGTGATTGCACATACAAGCACAGATTATCCGTAACAAAGCAGCTGCTACCCAAATCTATCACTTTGATCTCACATCTGCTGTAGCTCTTTATGAGTATGTTTTCGGGCTTCAAGTCACAATGCATTATTCTCAATTTGTGTAGGTAAACAAGTGCTTCTAAGCATTGGCGAGCAATTGCCTACAAAATTATAAATGAAAGTTAACAACATGAGCTATTAATGAAGGCCAATAAAATACAATATTATCAGAAAATAAAATACACAGCAATGCTACCTGTATTCTAGGTATGCTAAAGTAGACTTCACCACCAGACTCTTGATTGTACTTCTGAAATTCATACAAGTTGGCCCGCAATAGTTCTGTTACAATGAAGAGGTGTTCCTACAAAGAATCAAAGTCAACAAATACAATTTTATTGTCCAAATTGGTATAGAAGCGACTTCAGAGATCATAGCATACCTGATAATAGAAGTAATCATACAGTCGTAATATGTGGTGTTCGTCAGATGGATCATACTTATTAACAAACTTGAGGAGTTTTATTTCGTCTAAACTTTGATCGAAGAAATCCTTGTCATTCTTTATTATTTTGAGGCATACATCCATTCCCGTCTGCAAATCATGTGCCTGAACGACCTTGCTAAATGCAGCTGAGCCGAGATACTCTGTAACATAATATCTTCCCGCTATAACTGAATTGAGTATGATGGGGAAATCCTTGTTTTCTTCAAAACCTGTCCTGTAGTGGACGCCTAACATATGAGCACAAAGGGTAGAGTGCTTTCATGAATTTAAGTGTATAATCACAGTACAACAAAATAGGTATGGGAGGGACATGATCGTAATGTTGAAAAAAATATGCAATTGCAATTGAAGGGGGAAATAATTGAGTAAGATAGAAACTCAGACACCGTTTTCTTTTTTTTTTTTTGTAAAACTGTCTTCAGAAAGATAAAGAGACTGAAAGGCAATATTTCACTGATAAAAGAAAAAAAAAAAAGGAAACTCAGGTACCATCAACATTGAAGTTATTACAATAAGGCGGCGACCAAATTTCTGTTAAACTTATAGATAGTTGAAAAATAGTCCCTCAATTCTGTTTAAATCTGAAGTAATCTAAAGCTTATCATCACTTCTTATTTCAATTTTCCTTCCAAGTTTATTTTTACAACTATGTTGCTGACAATATACAACTCCCTTTGAAATTAAGAAGCACATGGTTTCAAACTTTCAATGCATGTCAAAAGCTAATGCAGATATAATATACTTAAAGGGTTGATAACCTTACTTGTTCTTCCGATGAATGATCCTCAAGTCAAAAATTTCATATTCCTTCATAAAATTAGAGAGAGCAAGCTCAACACCAGTTTCTTTCTCCTCCACCTCTTCAGCATTTTTACGGCCTAAATCCTTCACATCACCATCCCCATTTAGAGGCCCAAAATCCCCCGTTTCAAATGCAACATCAACATCTTCATTATCAGAAGAGGTGCCCAACTCAGTATGACTTCCTTTTGGAACATGCTCAATCTCCACATCATTTGTAGACTCACAATTTTTGTTGATTTTGACCTCAAGCTCCGATTCTAAGTCTGAAAAACAAGTCAATGCAAATGTCAAATCCGAAAAAGAAATTCCGAGTAAAAGGATCACCCACTAAAAATAGAACCTGTATTATTACCATGTTTACAATAATTGAATGTTTTAATTAAATTACAACTGAAATAAAAATAAGAAATATTGAGTGAAACAAATTAAAAAAAAAAAAAAAAAATCAACTTACCTGCAAAAGCAGCTGAATCTGCCATATAAGATGCCACAATCTCTAATTCCTTCAGGCCAGCATCTCTTAGTGTATCCCCTTCAAGCACTACATCTCTCCCATTCTCTTCACCTAGCCCAAATTCATACAAAATCTCTGTTGAATCATCCATTATTTTATACCTTTCATACACAGCCCCACTGGGATTTCCCTTCTTACCCCTTCCCTTGCAACAGTCACACAGAGGGGAATTACAGTTATATACAGTACCAGACTCAGCACCATCTTCACAATTCCCCGTGCCAGAGTCGGTTGAAGTAACAAACTTGTCTTTGCTCTCATCAGCCTTACAGGGCCCCCTCGTCAGAGATTCGTCATACCACCAGGAACTCTCATTGAAGAACTCTGAACTATTGTTGTACTCCCTCGCCGTACCGAACTCCATGTCTGATGAGCTGGTTTCTGACCTTGCCTCTACGGGGGACCACATCCCATATGGATTTTGCAAACCTGTACCACCAAATTTCCATTTCGTGATAAAAATTATGAGAAAATATTCATTAAGGTTGCTTAGGAAATTGCAAACATTTACTTTAAGCCAAAACAAAAATTCGAATCAACCCAATTTTTAGAGAAAAAATAATTGCCACGTCCTATAATTTAAGAAAGCAAACATAATCAATCCGAGATTTCACCCGTCTCAAATAGGAAACATACTAAATATATTAAACTCTAAAACCAAAATCAACTCAAAAAAACCAGTAACCAAACTCATTAATGAAGCACACCATAACAAGCACTCGCGACTTCAATACAGAATTAAAACATTTGACAAACGAAACACGAGATCTTACAATGTACACGATACTTTACAAGTAATTGTATCGGCACACTAGCCAAAATTGAAGAAACAAAGACAAATTTGCAAAAAACACGAGATAGGAGATAAGATAAGATAAGATAAGATAGTACAATTGAGCATACCAGGGGAGGAGTGCATACTGACGAAGGCCTCGTCGTCGTTATCTGAGCTCGAGGCAGCGTGGCTGGGGGGAGACATACGAAGCGGAGGGAGATTCGACGGCGGCTCGGCGGACGCGGCGGCGCCGCCTCGAGAGCGTACGTCGTCGAGGAGAGCGGAGGCGGCGCGCGAGTATCCGCGATCAGTGAGGAAGGCCACGACCTCGTCTAAGCCGGGAGTCGACATGCTGACGTCAACAGCTCAGGTCAGAGACTCAGAGTACGGGGCAATGAAAGCGCGACACCATTCGATTGGAGCTTGAGAGAGAGAGAGAGAGAGTTAGGAGAAGGAAAGACTGGAGAAGAGAGGTCGCGAAAGTCGCATGGTTTTCAGTGGCCGCGTATAATAAAATACTAAATGGATGGAAGGCCGGACAGGGACTGCGTGAGAAAAATGGCAGATTTATTATTGATTTATTGTCAAACTGTCTCTCCTTTTGGAATTTAAAAGCTCGAAAAGAAAAGTATTTTATTAAAATGTGTTGGTTATTTCACAAATGTATTGAGGGTTTTAAATTTTGCATTTGTATTTGTATTTGATAATTTAACGGTAATGTAGTGGAGACTGGAGAAGATGGAGCACTCTCGAGAGCTAATTTTAGACCCTGAAAATATTAAAATTATATTTATTTTATTTCTCACATGTCAAAGCTTTAGGTGAAACAGTAATAAATGTCTATTAATTCGATAACGAAGAGTGTCCAATTCTGTGAGAAACGGACGGATCCGAATCCCGTGTAGCGCGGGACACCGTGTAGCGCGCATACGAGCCGTCTGATCTTGATCGGACGGTTCATTTTTTACGGGCCTATCAATCTAGGTTACATGTACGGGGCTCTTTTGTCCATTGGATCTTGATCAGACGGCTACGATGCCGCGCTACACGGTTTGCCGCGCGGCACCAGATCTGAACTCGAAACGGACATGTCCTTTCTTTTTGCGCAATGGACCAGTGACAAGAACCAGAAAAGGAAATTCATGAGGGTCCAAGAGAAAAAGGCAATGGCAGAGGGTGAAAATATCATTAGAGACCGTAATAATGGGTTTGGATTCTCACAATGGTGATGGATGCTCTCAGATAGATAGAACCGTCCGATTCTATTATACAGTCTAGATCGATCCTAAACAATAATAGTTTAGGTTATATCTGAACCGTACAATATAAATTGAACGGCTCGATCTGTCTGGGGACCATCCGATCTTAATGGGTAGATCGGAGAGAGGACCAATTCCTTTTTTTTTTGATGAAAAGAGAGGACCAATTCCAAAGGAGCGGGGGCGGTCATTGCCAGAGAATCACGTGCGAGACCGTACAGAACGCCACGTGGCATTAATTAGGTATCGTTTCTCCTGTTTTTCTTATAGCGAGTGGTTTAGCGGTTGGTGGTCGGAGTGATATTATCACGCAACATCTGCTGCTTGTAAGTCGGGATTAGAGATCTAGCTTGGATCTTTTATGGCAACGCATTTCTTTCGCGCTATTTAATTTTTGAATTTTTTTTGGGGGGTGACTAATGAGAGACAATAACATGAGATAACAATTACAAGCAGTGAAATAGATTCAGTCACATGCGAGATGAATATTATATCATATAAATTAACATTTCAAGTAATTTCTATAGAGATTATGAATTAAAATATAAGTGGACACATGATGTAAGATATATGTATATTTTTCGAGATATATCAACTGTTTAAAAATCATTTACACAAAGGTATAGCAATATAATCAGTTTTAAAAATATAGAACAAACATTAAACCCTTCAATACAAAGTATTAATTAATATTAACAAGTGTAGGCTATAGTTAAAAAATTTGAGTGAGATTATGGTGTCGATTTGTCAATGTTTTACGTAGTATCATTATCTTGCTCAAATATAATATATTGATAGTCATGTTGTTAAGAATTTGAAAATATAGATGTAGTAGGACAAAAAAAATATAAACATTTGAACCATGAATAACTCCGCCTATATTAAGCTTTGCTTGCATTGTTTAGTATAGCTCGGTCCCAAGCCCGAATAAAAGGAGGAGGGTTGTGATAGGCTAGGCGAGCCAACGTAAAAAATTCAATCATCTCTATGAATTTGAGCCATGAATAAACATCTCCAAACTTATTCATTCTTTCATCCTACCATTCTTTTATTAATCCTTAGAAAATAAAAAATTTGAACTCAAGTAATAAATATGAACTATTACTTCATTCATATTTACAACAAAACTCGTCCCAAGTTACAATATATTCATATTTGCAAACCAAATAAACTTGTAACGTTTTGACAATATTATTCTTTTAGGAACAAGTTACGATATTTTGAAATCAAAATATGTGACTCCAACGATAAAAAAAATAGTATCGTGAAAGTACTTTTGGCACACAATTGACTACATAGGAGTCGTACCACGCTATCAAGGGTTTCTTTGCTTAGGCAAAATGCTAGAGTACGACGGATTTCAGAAAAGGTTTGGCACACCTTCCTGCTAGAGACGCCCTGAAAGAGAACCATTCTCGTCGTTATTGATACAGAAACTTCTTTTGAAATTCAAAATCTTCAGTTGATGGGAAATAATCCGAGTCCCCGAACCTGTATTTCCATGATATGCAGTATAAGAATTTATATTTCTTTATGAATATTGAAGCTAGTGCTCTTTTGGAAAAAAATATCATTGTTCATTTATTATTATTATTATTATTATTATTATTATTATTATTATTATTATTATTATTATTATTATTGCGGTTTTAATGATTAGTAGGCTCGTCTAAATAAAACAAAAACTCCCAACAGTAGTACGAGTATTTTTATCCGACTGTTGTCTATTAATTTGTACAGAATGTCGTGTTATCTCATATGTATATAAAATATGAGGGGATAATATGTTTAAATTTTAATTTTCTTTAATAGGTTTAGTTATATTTAACTTTTACATCACATACTCGCTTCGTATACATACAATAGTTAGAATTTGAAAAAATATATATATATAAGTCTCAACTTTTAAATTTAGTCATTTAATGTATGCTTGTTTCAAAATTAAAAGTACACACTACATTAGAATAGTTCATTATGGTTCAAACTTGACAAAAAAAACATGTATATATTTTATTAAGTGTGAAATAAAATAAGATTTAAAAGAATAGAAGATAATTGGTAGGCTATCAGAAATAAAATTATTAGGGACAAGAAAATTTTCTTTTCTAAGATATACATTTTCTTCCCGACATAAAATACTCTTTTTTTTTTGTTTTGAGAATAAGGACTTAAGGAGGTTACCTTTCTATGCTAACAGTTGTAACAAAATTATTATTATTATTATTATTATTATTATTATTATTATTATTATTATTATTATTATTATTATTATTATTATTATTTATTTTATTTTTTTGAGAATAAGGATTCATAAGTTAAACCGTTGCAATAAAATTAAAAAACCGTAGGTATATTGAGAATCAATTCTTGGTCTAAAGGCAAAGAGCAATGCATCTCAAGTGAGAGATCGTAGATTCGAAATTCGACTTGAGGGTCTTTTATAGACATTTAATTTTAAATTAAGTTCGGAGGCTTGACCCCAATTTTTTCTTAAAAAAAAAAAGAAACCGTAGGTATATTAAGATTTGTAAGTTAATAAATGCCAATTGGGTACACGTTTGTAGATCTTCATTAGCTCGTTGTTTTAATGTTAAGGAACAAAGTACTCATCAACCGACAAGGCTTATCCAAATGATTCGCCGAAGAAAATGCAATCCTGTCAAATAAACCAACACCAACTAATCTATAATAGCTTGCATCTTTTGTACAAACTCAATTAATTGAGATTATTTGTTCTTTTTTGATAAAATAACGACAGTTCAATTTAGACGAATTTGGTTGGTGGTTGTGATTATTTAGACTGCGCCACAGATAATGTCATGAATTTGACAGCGGAGCAATATTAATTTACACATCAGCCAAACAATATTATTAATTTTACACTCATGAAGTTCGACTAATCAGCACATCATGTTCCTTTTTTGTGAAACTAATTAAGCACTTCTAAAGCTCACAAGGGATAACTGTACCTACCGTTAGTCACTGCTCCAAGCTAAAATAGTGAAAGCAGTGACCATTAAAGCAAAATTAAATCTGTCAGAAAAGAAATTTCGAAAGTGGAAAGTCAAAATAAATTGTTAGATAATAAACGAACTTAATAGTTGTATATATCGTAGACTTTTCTGATTTCCCAGGTTGTTTATAAAAAGATTTTGGGACGCTTCAAAATTGAGATACCTTAGCTAAATTTCTTTTTTCATTGTGTACTTCTGTTATCTTGAAATTAAAAGAAAATAATTAATGAGGTAGTCAATACTCAATACGTGCTTCATGAATTGAATTACTCCGTTTGGATTTCATTTGGGAAGAAGAAAAAAAAGAAATAAAAAAATAAATTTATTATAAACAATTCAAACTCTTCACAAAGTTACACACTTCCCAATATTTCTTCCCGCTTTTTTCCTTCTTTACTTCTTCCCACACCTTATCCAAACGGAGCCAAAAAGATGGTCTCTGTCCCTGCAGTCCTGCACTCCCTGGGTATATTGATTGCCAAATATGAGTTGTCGAGCAAAAATTTCTTTGCAAATTGAAATACGTAGACAAATCTCTTAATTAAACAAAGAAAGGACCTACTCACCACCTAATGGAACATGGTCATCATGCTTGTACCAGCCTTGCCTTTAATGGTAACAAAATGAATTGTTTACTCTGGATATCATTTCCATGCAAGAAAAGCAAACAGTAGTATGCGATCCATAGGCATACAATACAAGCATGATTTAAGCCCATCATTTCCTAATATTAAATTAAAATCTGAACTAACAGAGAGAGAGAGAGAGAGAGCTTAGACGTATGCTAGGCTCCGTTTGGATGACTTCTTCCCGAAATAAGAAATAAGGAATAACCACTTTTTACCAATAAATTTATTTCTAACCATCCAAACTCTTCACAAAAGTTACACACTTCCTAATAAATTTATCCCTTTCCAATAAATTTCTTCCCTTCTTCCTTCTTCCTACCTTATTCTCAACCATCCAAACGGAGCCCTAGAAAATTATTCTCTACAAAGCTCACTAAAAGTACAAATCGTTATGTTCATCATCATAAGATAAAATTGTGTAAATAAAGCAAAAGTTCATTTCCAAACAAAATTGAAAAAACCCTTTCTCTCTTAACTGTCTCCTTTGTTTGGCCTCTATCCCAAAATCAAACTACAGATTGGAAATCAAAACAACAACTAATTTTTAACTCTATTTTCAGGTCTAGGATCGGAGCAACAAAAGGTTAATTTGGCAACACTGAATCTGGTTCAATCGCAGATTTAAGCCCTCGCTGAAGCATCAATTGTGCATAAAACTCGGCATGCTCCTGTTCAAATATTAGTATGAGTTAGTTAGCATCATTGAAGTATTTTTTTTAAGATAAATTGGAGGTCTAAGTCATCCAATTTATTTTTTATTTTTAATTTTTAAATTAATTAAATGTCTATGAAAAACCCTCCAGTCGGGTTTCGAACCTGCGACCTTTCACTCAAAAAGTCAAGGTGCATTGCTCTTTGCCACTAGACCAAGAGCTGGTTCTCCCTAATATTCCTAAGTTAATATGAAGTTTGGACGATTAAAAAGTATCCTTTTGTAATGAGGGCAATTATTTCCCATTAAAGGAAATAAATCAATAAATTAAGAGTAACCAAAGGACCAGTTGCATCATAGGCTCCGTTTGGATAGGTGTGGGAAGAAAGAAAGAAGGGAAGAAGTAATGAGAAGTGTGTAATTTTGTGAAGAGTTTGGATTATTTATAATTTTTTTTCTTCCATTCTTCCTTCTTCCTACTTCTTCTCAACGCATCCAAACGGAGGCATACTGACATGAACCTAAATCAATGTATAGATTTCAAAATTGACCGTACCGAATGATCCTGAATACTGTACCTGGCATGGAGTTCAAATCTGACGAGGTTAGCTTTACACTAGTCCGGACATGTCCGATTATAATTACAAACAGATTTATGTGTAACATTTTGGCTTTAAATTTTTTTTTTTTAGAAAATCTAGATAGCGACTATCTAGAGGGCTTTAAATTTTTGTATGAACAATTCGAATGCTAACCAATATAGTGAGTTATCCCTGGAGATGCATAGTCATTTTCTGGAATGATCGTCCTAAGAAAGATTAAGATTTCTTTCTTAGAAAGACTATATTTAACAAAAAAAAGGAAAATATTAAATATTAAATAATAGTGCATTATGTTTTCTTTGAAGGAGATTACCTTTACTGTGACAATTACTACAGCAACTCCTCTATCTCGTGATTCATAAAATAAAAGTCTAGCTCTGTCAGGTGTAACGGATGGTACAACTTGTGGTAAAGCCTTCTCCACTGCAATAGATGAAATAATAAATAAAAACTGTTAAGATAGCTTTGTCTATCAACTCTTTACTTTTAAATAAGAAAGAAAATTTCTCAACCAACTCCTTTTTGACCCGGACAAAAGAAATGATTCTGGTAATAAAAATCTCAAAAGGTTGCAAATTTGTCTAGCGATGATATCATCGTCTAGAATAAACTACATTCTCCATATAACATCATATTAATACTCTCCATCTAATAGCATTCAAAAGGAAAGTCTTCCTTTATTTGTCAAAATTTATTGCTAAGCAAAAAATAGAAAAGTGAACGGAACAACCTTGACATCACACCAATAACTAAGGGCTTATTGGTAATTTCAGGAAATAAGTTGGGAGAGGTAGGAAGTGTTATGGGGGCCTACCTAATTTCTCAGTGTGGCGTGGATCATCAACTAATAAAACTTTGTAGCTGTCACCACTTCCGGTCCCTTTCTTTTCGGTTAATCTGCCTATGTCTCCTCCTGCATTATTCATTTTTTTTTTAATTTTCAGATGCAAGCAATCATTATTTACATGAGTTGACCCAAAACATAGTATTATACATCTTTTGAAACTTTTTGTGATGGATACACTGAAAACATTATTTTGGGTGTACCATCCACGTTAGAGCTAACAAAATGCTCTCAGTACACTTTCGGCCCATGTATAAATATAATTTGTTATGGATATATCATCTTCATCTGTATATAAAAGAAGGATTTCATTAATGAATGGAACTTTTCTGGCACCTCAAAAGAGGAGCCGTCCAAGTGGGATGCTTGTGTTGTGTGCGATGCTTTAAGCCTTTAAATCTTTAATTCAAAGTAAAAAAAAAACAAAACAAAATTTATAAATGGAAAAGGAAAAAAAGGAAGGTTCAGAGAAAAAGAAAGTGGCTTTAAAGGTACAGAATGCAGACCTGCTATACTGCTGTTGGCACAGAATAAATTGCAGAAAGGGTACAAAAGGTTTCTTATTCACTAATCACTAAAAATAAAAAGAAGGTTTGTTAAATTTTGCATCTCACTTTTACCATAGTTGGCCTAAGGAAGCGGTTAATTCAAAAAAAAAAAAAAAAAACTTTTACCATACTTTATTCATTTATTTACTATTAATTCTTTGTACCCCATCCGACACGATAGTTTAATGCTGACGAAATTACATAAAAACATCTCAATTAGAGAAAAGGAAATGGGTACCTTCTTGGACAATAGGAAAAGCATCAAACTGAGAAGGATCAATTGTGGGTCGCTCCAGTACTCCAGCTCCGCACCCTTTGAGGGGTCTCATGCTTCCTCCTATAGAAACCGAAGCTATCATGTCACTCCTTCGAGTCTTCTCCAGTCTCTGCTTGAAAGGCACAGAGAGGCAGGGTGATACTGGAGAGGACCTGGAGATGGCGAACTGGAGGGGGTATAATGTGGTGCCTCTGCCACTGATCGCCATTTGATCAGAGAATAAGAGATGGATTAATTACTTTGCTTGTATGAAGGTTACAAATGGAGCTTGCAATTATTCGTGCCTTGATTGCTTTAGGTCAAAGATGAATTATTTTCCAGATTTGTGTTACATAGTAGGCGAGAGATTTATAGATCCACTGAGGGTTTATCAAACATAAAAATATTAATGATAAAAAAATGTGAATTTTGCTTTACCACAAAAATAACATGTTGAAAATTCTGGAAGCAGACTAGCAATTTGTAGAAGAGTACTTTACACTCGTACAAATGTAACATTAAGTGAATAATATGGACAAATTTTGTTTGTCAAGATTTACAAGTTCAAACTATATCCCTGGAAAGAACGAGAAGCTTCTATGCAAAAATTTGGACGAGAGAGACAACAATCATGTACGGCACGCCACATGCACACTCTTTATTTAATTTTTACAATTTTCCTTTTTTTTTTTTTGCGGTCCGAAGAAATGATCAGAATACCTCCAGGAAAAAAGTACAAAATTCAGCCCAATTGAAGTTTGACAAGATTGAGGTTTATGTCTTCCTAAACAAAAAAAATGGAGGTTCGAGAAATTTTATTTATTTATTTTTTTTGAAGAAGAGAACATTTTTGAGAGGAGAAAAAACAAAATTCTACAGATACATTAGGTAAAAAAGTGGTTTGATTTTTTTTTCCCCTTCAGGTTTTAAAATATGGTTAAATGGACTATAATGGAGTACATTGAAAAATTAACTTCTTTATTGTATTTATCTAATTATTATGCGGAATTGCTTAAGACCATCCTCTAGATTCCATCATCCTCCATCATCCCTAGTGTGAACACACATTTTTGGTCCCCACTGTTTTGGTGAATTTATTCGAAATTGTTCTCCCTCCCATCCTTTCTATTTTTGGTCCCCACTGTTTATCTTCTTCTCATCCTTTCCTATTTTGGTCCCCACTATTTCTCTCTTTCTCATTTTTTCTATTTTTGGTCCCCACTGTTTTTCTTAATAGTTTATTTATATAACTGTTGAAGTTAATATATATAACTGTTGAAGTTATGTATGTACTGTTGAAATTATATATGTAACAGTTTAGGTTAATATGTTATATATGTAACTGTTGAAGTTAATATATATAACTGTTGAAGTTAATATAACTGTTGAAGTTATATATGTAACTGTTGAAGTTATATATGTAATTATTGAAGTTAATATGTTATATATGTAACCGTTGAAGTTAATATATATAACTGTTGAAGTTATTTATGTAGCTGTTGTAGTTAATATAAGTAATTGTTGTTCCAAATATATTGGAGATTGACTTGTGTTCCCACTGAAATAGGAGGGATATTGATCCGTTAATGAAATGTACTACGAAAGCGCACTTTGCCGCGTCTAATTTGATATTTTTCCAAACCGTCTTATCATTACCAAACGGCAAGAAATTATGTTTTCTTTTGGAAATTGATTACTACCATCTCTATTTCTACCATCGCTACCATCGCTCGAAGCGCTCCCCTCTCCTAACCCAGCGAAGCGAAGCGCTCCTCTCTCCCCAGCGAAGTGAGCCCTCTCCTCACCCTGCGAAGCGCTCCCCTCTCCTCATCCGGGTACGCTCCTCTCCCTTCGCACTCTTCAGTCTTTTCCTTCTGTGCATCTCTCTCACTTCCCCCTCCCTTCCTTCTGTGTGTCAGATTTTGTTCACTTTGTTTATTGCATCTGTTCAATTTATTATTTTAAGTGTTCATTTTATTTTGCTGTGCATCAGACTTTTATGTTTATTTTATACGTCTCACTTTGTTAGTGTAGATGTTCACTTTGTTGGTGTAGATGTTCACTTTGTTTGTTCATATGTTCAATTTGTTACTTTTATGTGTTCAATTTGTTTTGTTGTGCGTCTCACTTCTGCGTTTATTTTATACGTCTCACTTTGTTGGTGTAGATGTTCACTTTGTTCATTCATATGTTCAATTTATTTCTTTTATGTGTTCAATTTGTTTTGTTGTGCGTCGGATTTCTGTGTTTATTTTATATGTCTCACTTTGTTGGTGTATATGTTCACTTTGTTCATTCATATGTTCAATTTGTTATTCTATATGTTCAATTTGTTTTGTTGCTTGTCAGATTTATGTGTTTATTTTATATCTCACTTTGTTAGTGTATATGTTCACTTTGTTCATTCATATGTTCAATTTGTTATTTCTATGTGTTCAATTTGTTTTGTTGTGCGTCAGATTTCCGTGTTTATTTTATGTCTCACTTTGTTGGTGTATATGTTCACTTTGTTCATTCATATGTTCAATTTGTTATTCTATATGTTCAATTTGTTTTGTTGCTTGTCAGATTTATGTGTTTATTTTATATCTCACTTTGTTAGTGTATATGTTCACTTTGTTCATTCATCTGTTCAATTTGTTATTTCTATGTGTTCAATTTGTTCTGCTGTGCGTCAGATTTCTGTGTTTATTTTATGTCTCACTTTGTTGGTGTATATGTTCACTTTGTTCATTCATATGTTTACTTTGTTACTTTTATATGTTCAATTTATTTTACTGTGTGTCAGTGTTTATTTTTTATGTCTCACTTTGTTGGTGTATATGTTCACTTTGTTTGTGTATATGTTCACTTTGTTACTTTATGTGTTCAATTTATTTTACTGTGCGTCAGTGTTTATTTTTTATGTCTCACTTTGTTGGTGTATATGTTCACTTCGTTCATTCATATGTTCAATTTGTTACTTTTGTGTGTTCAATTTGTTTTGCTGCTCGTCAGACTTCTGTGCTTATTTTATATGTCTCAGTTTGTTTGTGTATATGTTCACTTTGTTCATTCATATGTTCAACTTGTTACTTTTGTGTGTTCAATTTGTTTTGCTGTGAGGCGAAGTCTAAGGGAGACGAAAAAGGAAGGCGAGGTCTAAAGGAGGCAGAAAAGGGAGCGTCGGGAGTAGGAGAGAGGATCAGAGGGGAGGAGAGCGCGCACCAGAGAGAAGGGGAGGAGAGCGCATCTGAAGAGGAGGGGAGCGCGCGGGAGGGAAATTGAGGTTAGCGATGGTAGAGAGATGCAGAATAGAGCGTGCGGAAGGGAACGGAGGGTAGCGATGGTAGCGATGGTAAATTTAGCGATGGTGGTTATAATTTCTGTTTTCTTTTTGTAGAATATTCCAGCACACAAAATATCTACTATTTGGGCTTATTTCTTACTTGGGCCGAATGGTCCTCTTAATCTCTTAGACGCGGGTTTCGTGTGGTGAACTTCTGACATCGTCGAAGATACTCTAGCCACAGAAGATCGAGGGGCTCAGCGCGCCGAAGAAGACGGGTGGTATTCTCTTCGTGTCGGGTTCGTATGTTAACGGGTACAGACCCGTTTGTCTTCCCGGCCATCGTGATTCACAGGGAAGGGCTTGTTAGCATCATGGGGTAAAGAGGAATTCAACGGTGAAATCGGTTTAGGTTGAGTTTGGTCTCAAGGCAATGAGGGAAGGAGGTTCTATAGTTTAAACTTTGAAGTGACAATATACCACCTCCCCAATTCTATTTCTGTCTTCACAATTTGAGTCAAAGGTGATTGTGGCCTAGTCATATCAACGAGTTCACTGATGGTACCAGTTAGCTATTCTCATACAAATTTCAACAGAATATCAAGTATGCCTGTGTGTGCCTGTATCTAATCATGGATTCCATTTCCACCACATCAAAGTCAACATTGGTGAGGTCAAAGGAACTAATGTATACAAGTACAAAGCATAATTGTGAAATTGGTTAATATCACTACAATCATAGTCAGATAGCAATCTCTATTATTCACATAAAAATAATTTCAGAATCCTGCTGACGGTCAAGTAAACTCCAATTGTTGTAACAATTATATCTTAACAAAGTATTACATCTCTGAATGGTATTCTACTTAACCATACTTAACAAATACACCACAGATATGTCAGATCAAGTGCAATTTGATACTTTGAGGTGTTCCTGTTATACAATCCTGCAATCTTCCCTTCCATAAGAGGGACCGTCTTCAGGTATGATCATTCCATCAGGCAACGGGGGCAGACTGATTGATGAGAGGTTTTCATTGGGTCGTACTGCGAGAGGCTCAAGGGCCGCGACGACATCGGCCATTCTGGGTCGAGCGGACACGTCTTCAGAGAGACACACTTGAGCCACAACAAATGCACGGCTGAAACATTCTGGGGAAATATTATCTTTTATTAAGGCGTCTAATAGCGGCGGATGTCTACTTTTATCTCTGAATATCTGCCTTCCCTGTAAAATGAAAGTAGATTAATAAACATTTTTCTTTCAATAAAGATAATAGCTTTTAATTGATTTATCTCAGCGGCATTTACGTTTCCTTTCAAAGTAAAGATGGATTGGTCTTTTGGAAATTGGATATATTTAAAGGGAAAAAGTCAACATAGTTCATAGATAGAGGATGACTTTGTGAGCCTCGTAAATCCCACAAAACAGCTAAAAGGATATAAATGACAAAAACAGTAAAAAGCACCATAAAAAGACAAATAGTGAAACAAAGTACGATGCAAAACAATGAAACTCTCATAATTAAGAAAAATTACCACGACACAAAAAATATTATACACGTCCCAAGAAGGATGTGTAAGAATAATTAACCAACCAATACTTACCCAGGTAACAAGATTTGTATCATTTGCCAGCCTCAGAAGGTCGGTAGCTCTCTTCCCAGAAATCAACTCGAGTAGAACCACGCCAAAAGTGTATACGTCTGATTTAACCTTCAGACGCCCCGTCGCAAAATACTCTGGTGCATGATATCCATAAGTACCCCTGACTCGTGTGGATACATGTGTCTCATCTCCCTCAGGTCCAAGCCTCGCTAAACCAAAATCTGATAATTTGGGGTTGAAATTCTCATCTAAGAGAATATTTGATGGCTTTAGGTCGCGGAATATCACTGGAGGATTAACTTTTTCATGCAGGTATTCAAGACCTTGTGCTACACCAACGGCTATTCTCATTCGAGTGAACCAGTCCAGGGACTGCTGTCCTTGTTTTAGATCTGTAAAAGTATCAAATTCAAGAATTGAACCAATAATTTTCCTCTCCTAGATACAATTAAAACATACTCAGCCCCTTGAATTGGTTGTTAGAAATTACAATGTAGACCAATGGTTAGATACCTCCTATCAACAACTTACCAGTTACAATCATACTCTGTGCATAATTACATGGTTAATTATTTTGTTTTTTTCTTTTATTTTAAACTACGTTTATGTTCACAGTTTAGTTGTGTTTTATTCTTTCTCATTCAGGCTTTTTGAGGAAGGTAAGTACCAAATAAATGAACTGTTAGAGAACCCAGGGGCATGAATTCATAGACTATAAGTCTGTGTTCACCATCTGCACAAGATCCGACTAAATTGATCAGATTTGGATGGCAGAGTCTCCCCAAAAACATAACTTCATCATTGAATTCTTTATTTCCTTGCTCTCCCTTCAAGTTCGACTTCAGCTGTTTAACAGCTACATCCTGTAGAAAACAATACCAAGAAACAAATTTCAAACTCACAAAATTTTGGCAAATAAGTATCGAACAAACAAATGAACAATACGATCAAATAAAGATGTTGGTGCTAGGTGTGGTACTTGCCACCTGGCCATAAAAAAAAAAGATGTTGGTGCTAGCAATGTTGTAATATGCTTCCTTCAGTGCTTGCAACCTAGCAATCTTGAAATGGGTTCAAAGTAAAAAAAATAAAACGAAAAATGAAATAATCCCTTTACTCCCCTTTCTATTATGTTCCAGTGATTTACCCAAGCTTTGTTAACAGAAGCTTTGGCAATGCATTATATTTGAGAAATACCAAAAGTCAAAATGCAAGATAAACCGGGACTATCTATTTGCATAGTTCAAATGCAAAATCTACAATTATATATCTTTTTGTCTTTTGGAAAAATTTAGTCTTCTCGTTTGCATTGCCTCTTTTTGCAGTGTTTCCCCAAGGGGTGAATATTACAGCTCTTAACCTATGATAAAATTAAGCTGTAAAGTCCTAAATGCCTTGTTTTTAATTTACTGAAAAAGATGAGCGAGCTCAAAATATTCTAACCTGCTCAGTTCTTTCAAGGAACCCTTTGTAAGCTATACCAAAACCTCCTTCTCCAATAACATCTCTGAAATTGTTTGTGGCAACAACGAGTTCCTGATATGAGAATTGTTTCGGAAGAGGACTATTTTCTACAGGGTTCTCTGCACAAATCCATCAAATATTATTAGGATCCCAGGAGCAAATTTTTTTGAGCTGTAGCTAGTACCATGTTTTTCAAATCAAATGTTTAACTCGTATAGAATAACCTTCCCAAAAATCTGAGAACCGTGAGATAAACCAAATAAAAATTTATTAAAATGTGTATTTATTTTGTGTTGTAAGATTAGTTTCAAATTTTCCTATACAGAAAAACTACAAAAGGGTCTGACACCTGCCTTGATATATTTTTTTTTGAACAACACAATCAATTGCAAGAAACAAATAATGGAGAATCTAAGAATGGCCGCTTTATTCACCTCCAACATCCAAGAAAAGGTCAAGATAAGCTAATACATTCAAAAGAGGAACAACACATTTCACAATGCGAACCATATATGCAAAGAACAAGAAAGAAAAGAGAGGAGCTCAATTTCACCTGGTGGTGCTGATGATGAGGCCGGAGCGTCAGTTGATGAAGACCCATCTGTGTTTGTGCCTGCTGAGGTAGTAGCTGCATTTTTTTCGTCCTTCTCCTTACTTGAAGACAAGCACGAGAAACAGTTCATGTTTTCTCTCTTTCTCTTTCTCACTTGCTTTGTGCTTTGGATGGTAGAAGCGCAAAAAAGAATCCTTTCTTTCTTCGGAGTATCTCCTTTTATTATTTTTTAGCCTTATATAATTTCTTGGATCATTCTTGGGCCTGGTCAATTGCCTTTGACCAGTGCTGACGTGGCATCATCCTAATGCTGAGGAGATTAGTTGGTTAAATTGTCTGCCTGAGAATCACCAGTGCTATGGGATACTGAGTAGTTTTCTTTCCTCCAGGCTCCAGCCAATTTGTACTATTCTCCTCAAGTGGCATCAAATCAACCAAATTTGAGGGAAGGGGAGGCGAGGAGAGGTGAGGTGAAAAGGGCCTTGATTACTCGCTCGGAAAAGTTGACAGGAGGAAAGGAGAGGTAGAAAAGGTAACGATTATTCCATGGAAACAAGCGTTCCTCCCAAGTTAAGCGAGGGGGGGGGGGGGGAGGGGGTAGATGAGGGGAAAACTGGAGCGATGGTGTGGAGTGGACGGAATAACCCTCAAAAACTTTGGCGCTTGCCGCTGAGTAAGTATTTCTCTCCCGCCACTTTTTTCTTATTTTTTTGTTACATCTCCCCCGTTCTAAAAGAATGATACTGAATTAGTGAATTTGCTCAAAAATAAAAAAAGTAATACTGAACAAGGAGCTCGCAAAAATTTTATTTTTTTGGTGGGGTATCCGATTAGAGTCTACTCTAGAATTTTGCTAGGAAGTAATGGAATGGAGTTAGGGCTGTCAATATACCGCCGTTTCAAACATTTCCGTTTCGTTCCGTCCGAAATGGAACAAAAGTGGAATGAAAAGTAGTTTCATTTTCAGAAACGGAATGGAAATGGAACATTGAAATGAGAAATTTCAATGTAAAATGAATGTGGAAGTGAAATTTCCGTTCAGTTTAACGAAATGGAACGGAAATGGAATGGTTTTCTGTTTCGTATTTTGAAGTGGAATGGAAATGGAATGATGGATTTCCGTTCCATCTCACACGTTTGACAGCCCTGAATGGAGTGGTATCAAATGAGAGATAAAGGAATGGACGAGAAAGATTATACCTTGCTCTTGAATTTATAGATTGTATATAGGGGTTACAATTTGTCACCTCACAGCGAGTCACTTCTAATATATAGGGGTTACAATTTGCTCAAATCTATTTGTTAAGGTATGCGTTTATCACCCCCCCCCCCCCCCCCACACACACACACACACAGATTTTGGTAATAAAAATAAGTTTCTCTTAGAGCAGAACGCTGAGAGCAGCCGTTTTCCCCTGCGATTTATGGCAGTTGCAGACTTGCAGTGGCCTTCTGAAGACTTCTCCCTGTAAAATCTTAGATTGGCCCAGACACAGCCACATACTGGAAATTAAGCCATCATGAATAAGCAAGCTGTTTATTAACAATCATACGGCTTGATTTTATCACTAGACACTTCTGATTGCAAACTAATTGCAGTAAAATAGGAGAATTTTTTTTTTTAAAAAAGATCAATTTTGAAAGCATTATGGTCTGTCGTAGATAAAAAAATGTATATATCCTCATTTACTTCTTACCCAATACCCTGCCTAAAATTTATATCAACGCACCCCCAGTAAATCATTATAGCAAAGAAATACTTAACAACGACATGACAGAAAAAACTGATTCAGAACTCATCGTAGTACATGGACACGTTTTAGAGAAAATAATAGAAGTTGAAAAGCCTTCAGCTGCGATCGTTTCATCAGGCAAAGGTGGCACACTGCTTGTGCTTGATCAAGGAGAGGGGCTTTAAATATCTGGTACTGTGAGATGTTCAAGGGCCATGGCGACAAGGCACATCTCAGGTCGATTAGAGGCTATTTCTTGGAGACATATAGCAGCTATTGCAACTGCATGCTTGAGACCTTTTGGGGGGTAATCGTTTTTTATCAATGGGTCTATTAGGTCTGGATATCTTGCTTGATCTGTCAACATTGGCTTCGCCTGTAAAAGGAAAGAGATAGTAGATTAATAAATGTTTTTTCTTCTTTCAATAAAGATGATAACTTATAATTGTTTCATCTGGTCGGCACTTAGAATTTGTTTCCATGTACAAAGGTGCTTTGTGAGCCTTCTCCAACTCATAAAACAAAGCAAAGGAACACAGAGAATGAACACCAAGCCTTAACAGGCATCTAGTTTGTACCAGAACTGGTACCAACTGAATCCCAATAATAGAAAAGTAAAAGAAAAATATCAGAATAAAAAAGGTCATGAACAAACCAGAAATGAAACATTGCACCAAGAAGGATGTGTATGAAAAATTAACCATCCCATCATACTTACCCAAACAGCAAGACTTTTTATCGGCTTCGCATCATCAAAAGCTCTCCTCCCAGAAATCAACTCGAGTAGAACCACACCAAAACTGTATACGTCTGACGTAACCTTCAATTGGCCCGTCATTACATATTCTGGTGCACAATATCCATAAGTTCCCGCAATCATTGTTGATACATGCGTGTTGTTTCCCACTGGTCCGAACTTTGCTAAACCAAAATCCGATAATTTGGGGTTGAAATTCTCATCTAAGAGAATATTTGAAGCTTTTAGGTCGCGGAATATCACAGGAGGGTCAACCTTTTCATGCAGGTATTCGAGGCCTTCCGCTACACCATGAGCTATTCGCATTCGGGTGAACCAGTCTAGCGGTTGCTGCCCCCTTTTAAGGTCTGCCAAAAGTATATATCGAGTTCAACAATCAAACCAATCTTTCTTTCTAAAATACAAATTAAAACATACCCAGCCCTTTAATTTGCCTCTCAGAAATTACAATATAGACCAATTGTTTGTGGCCTTATACCACCAACTTACCAGTCACAATCATACTCTGTGTGCATAATTACATGGTTAATTGCTTCGCTTCATCTTGTCTTAACTCTTAAATTCATTCTAGTGCACAGTTTTACTTGTGTTTTATTCTTTCAAATTTAGGTTGTTTAAGAAAGGAGAGTACCGAATAAATGGTCTTCGACAGTGCCTGAAGGCATGTACTCATAAACTAAAAGTTTCTGATCGCCTTCTGAGCAATATCCAACTAAATTGACCAAATTTGAATGCTGAAGATTGCTCAACATCGAAACTTCATTTAAAAATTCTCTGTTACCTTGCTCCCCATCCAACTTAAGTTGTTTCACAGCTACGATCTGTAGAATAGTAAGAAACATATTACAAACTCTCAATTTTTATTAGGGATACACCTGATATACCAAAACTCATACTGCAAGACAAGAAAAGCTGGGGATTATTAACATCTTGGAGGTCCCCTTTGCCTTGCCCCCTTTGCAGTGTTCCCTAAGGGGTCAAAATTACAGCTTCTCGTATACTGAGAAAAGCTGGAAATCCTAAATCCTTGTTTTTTCAACATTGCTTAAAAGAAAAGTGAAGTCGATATTTCCTAACCTGCCCAGCTTTTTCAAGAGTCCCCTTGTAAACTTTGCCAAAACCTCCTTCTCCAATAACACATTCATCCAAGAAAAGTTTTGTGGCAATTTCGAGTTCCCGAAATGTGAATTTTTGCGTTGCATTGTTAGGCACTGTATTTGAAGCCTGTGCTGTACTATTTCCTACAGGGTGCACAAATCCATGAAAATCTATTAGCATCTTAGGGCCAAATATATTTGAGCTAGTAGTTACTATCATTTTCTTGAAATCAAATGTTCAATTGTATAGAAAAACCTTACCGAGAAATCTAAGGAGACCAAAAACATAAAACTAAACAAAAATTTAATAAATTTCTCACTTGTTGAACAATTTAATAAGGAAAAAATGAAAAAAAAAATCTGAAATTTGCAAATAGAGAAGTACAAAAGGGTTGCGACACCAGCTTTAATATTTTAAACTATAATCAATTGCAAGAAACAAACAATAGAGAAGCTAAATCTCGCCACTTTATTCACCTCCAACATCCAAGAAAAGTTCAAGATAAACTAATACATTCAGACATTCAAAAGAAGAACAACACATTTCACAATGCGAATCATATATGCAAAGAACGAGAAAGAAAAGAGAGGAGCTCAATTTCACCTGGTGGTGCTGATGATGAGGCCGGAGCGTCAGTTGATGAAGACCCCTCTGTGTTTGTGCCTGCTGAGGTAGTAGCTGCATTTCTTTCGTCCTTCTCTCTCCCTCTTTCTCTCTCTTCCTCTTTCTCACTTGAAGAGAAGCAAGAGAGACAGTTCATTTTCTCTCTGTTTTTCTCACTTGCTTTGTGCTTTGGATGTAGAATGGTAGAAGAGCAAAAAAAGAAGGATCCTTTCTTTCTTCGTAGTAGGAGTATCTCCTTATATAGCCTTGATTTCTTGGATTATTCTTGAGCCCAGTCAATTGGCTTTGACAAGTGCTGACGTGGCATCATCCTAATGGCTCTCTTCATCCACTGCAGGCCCTTGAGAGAGACGGGTTTATAATTGAAATTTAATTAGGCCCGGTTCAAGAATTTTTGTTGGATTGATGTTTTGATGCGTGCAGCAGTGCAGCTTGTTTGCTAGGTGACCCTCTTTTATTTGACTCATCAAAATTTCAAATACAGAACTGACATCATCTCACCTTTCTTCTCTTGATCCAACGGCTGAGGAGAATTGTTGGTCGTGTTGGCTGCCTCAGGAGTTAACTTTGTTGACGTAATTAGTTACGTCATTTACTGAACTCGCTGAAAGGGGATTATTTTATTTTCCCTTCTTTGTCCATTGCACTTTTTTTGTTTTTTTTTCTTTTTCCTCCTTTTCTGAATTAAAATTGTGCGTTGATTAGCTAATAAGTATTGTTTCTAAGCTCAAGTAATGTGCCTTCCTCAATCTCCAATCATGATTGTAAAATAATTATTTGATGGAATTTACAACTGAAGTTAATTAGCATTGCCATAATTCAAAAACCACATTTACTATTTTGTCAAATTTTTGTTCTCTATGTAAAAGCGGCAAGTCCGATGGTAAAACGGTCAATTTTCAAAAAGATAAAATCATTCAATTTTATTTTAAATGGTTTGTTTCAATAAATAGAAACAAAGACCGTACTGTTTTACTTTTTATTGATCCCACACGTTCGTCAAATTTACAAGTCACTTGTTACTAACCCAAAAGTATCATGGCTCCGTTTGGATGGTGTGGGAATAAGAGGAATAAGGGAAGAAGTATTGGGAAATGTGTAACTTTGTGAAGAATTTGGATTGTTTATAATAAATTTGGAAGTATGAAGAAGTTATTCCCTTATTCTTGCATCCATACAAACGGAGTCCATATGTATTATTATCTCTATTTCGATTTTAAATAGAATAGTATTATGTAGGAACCATATGTGATCGCCAAGCTGGATTCAGCTGAGATGACTCGGAAAGAATTATTGTCATTTTATCAATAATACAAGTTTTTTTTTTTTTATATATGTCATGTGTCGAGCTTAGGTCAAAATGGCTAAGATTGATTCCTATCAAGAGATATTTCTAATATTTTATAAGATTTATCAGACAAAATAGAGATTTGACAAAATAAAAATAGAAAACTGAAGAGTTTGTTCTCTCTCTGTTTGGGCCTTGCCGAACTCGCTGAAAAAAATAGTTATTTTACAGTTGCGGGATATTGCAGAAAATTCTTTATCCGGATTTTTTTTCCTTCTAAAGAATAAAAAGATTTTCTTTAAAAAAATTCTCAAATGTGCTAGAACTAAATTTTTTATTGTGTCCAATCATCTTCTCATGTTTCATTATTTCTTCAGTTTTTTAAATAGACTACTAAGACTAGTACAATACGCAGAGTTTTATCCAAAAAATGTTTAAATTAGCCCAGCCCACAAAATGGCAAGTTTCCTAGGTTCTGCAATCATGTAAAACCACTATAAAATTAAAACTAACGGAGTACATGACTAGTCTCATCATGCATTGTCAGATTCTGCACTCTGACCATAAATCAGAGGCCAAATCCTCAGCTTAAAACTTTTGTCAAGCGTCCTTGATTTGTCCCCTAAATCCTTGCCTAACGATCAACATCATTGTCAATCGCAAAACAACTGCAAAACTATAAGAAGCATATACTTCTGGTAAACAACCAATAACCACTGACAAAAAAGATCCTTATTTATTCTAACCTGAAAACCCCGCCTAAAATTTATATTTAACACACTTCAGAAAGTCAAAATAGCAATAAAAATAAGTAGCAACATCAGAACAAAAGATTTTGATTCAGAACTCAATTAGTACATTGGCGTTTTAAAAAGACAAAAAAAATCATAATATGTAAACAGCTCCTGCCTTCTAAAGCCTGAATAAATTTGTTCCTAAGTCTCAACAAGCAAGTTCTTTTATAAAACATTAAAACCAAAAAAAAATCTTTCAAAAATAAGAAAACAAATAGAAGAGGATGTTACTAAAATGTCTACAATAGTAAAGTAGAAAGAATTTTCTTCGTGCCCTAATTATCAAATAGCCGAATCTGCAGAGCTAGAGCTAATTGGATACTTTGAGTTCCGATTATAAAATCCATCAATGTTTGCTTCTGATCTCCAAATTACTACCCCTTAATTGCTTCTGCAGAGTAAAGAGGTCCTTTTTGTAAATTATGTTATAACTGAAAGTAAAATGTCATGAATCATGACAGATAGAGGATAAGCAAGTTAGCCTTCTCCATCCCCCATAAAACAAATAAAAGGATACAGAGAAATGAATACCAAGCTTGAATCAAGAAGAGTAAAATAAATGACAGAATATAAAAAGCTAACATTACAAAACAAAAACGAAATAACATGCAAACCATGCAAAACTTCATGAAACTCTCCTCCCAGAAACCAACATGCCATGGAAAAATGATAAACATCCCAAGCAGGATGTGTATGAAAAAGTAATAACCAATGCTTACCCAGTCAACAAGATTTCGCTCATTTGTCGGCCTAAATTCATCATAAGCTCTCCTCCCAGAAATCAACTCGAGTATAACCACACCAAAACTGTATACATCTGATTTAACCTTCAAATGCCCCGTCATGAAATAATCTGGTGCACAATATCCACGAGTACCCACGAGGCCACGACTAGTGTTGATAAATGTGTCTCATCTCCCTCTGGTCCAAACCTTGCTAAACCAAAATCTGATAATTTGGGGTTTAAACCCTCATCTAAGAGAATATTTCCTGACTTCATGTCACGGAATATCACAGGAGGATCACAGATTTCGTGTAGGTATTCTAGGCCTTTTGCTACACCACGAGCTATTCGCATTCGAGTGAACCAGTCCAGGGGCTGCTGTCCTTGTTTTAGATCTGCCAGAAATATTAAATTCAAGAATCAAACTACTCAGTCCCTTGATTTATGTCTAGAAATTAATGTATATAAATCAATTGTTCCATGCCTCCTAACACCAACTTACCAGTCACAGTCATACTGTGCATATTTACGCAGTTACTTATTTTGCTTTATCTTTTTGTATGAAATACATTTCTGTTCACAATTTTGTTATGGTTTATCTTTCTCATTTAGGTTCTTTGAGAAAGGAAAGTACCGAATAAATGGCCTTCTAGAGAACCCTGGGGCATGAATTCATAGACTATAAGTCTCTGATCGCCCTCTGCACAATATCCGACTAAATTGACCAGATTTTGATGGTGGAGATTGCTCAACAAAGTAACCTCAGTCATAAATTCTTTCTTTCCTTGCACTACCTCTAAGTCTAGTTGTTTCACTGCAACGAGCTATAGAAAGCAATAATAATTAACAAATTACGAAGTTCCAATTTTTTATCAAAATAGGCATCGAACCAACAAATAAACATATTTATCAAATAAACATTTGGGTGCTGGCAATGTGGTAACAAAAATATTGTTCCCTTCAATGCTGCAACAATGGCTCCCATCACTCCCCTTCCTTTTATTTGTAAATTCTCCCGGTGATTTACCCAAGCTTTGTCAATTGAACCCATGGCATTACATTTGAGCGACACCTAAGGCACCAAGGCTCAAACGTAAGACACCAAGTCTTGCTTGCCCTGCCCCTCCCTACAGTGTTTCCCTTGTTTTTACTTCACTGTGAAAAGAGAGTGAGCTCAAAATTTCCTAACCTTCCCACTTCCTTCCAGGGTCCCTTTGTAAACTTTACCAAAATCGCTTTCTCCAAGAAAACAATCATCTCCGAAATTTTCCATGGCAACTGCGGTTTCCTGCAATGTGAATGCCTTTGCGGCAACGTTGGGCACTATATCTGGATCCTGAGACGAATTGTCTTCTACGGAGTTCTCTGCACAAATCCATCACAAAAATATTAGGATCCCAGAACAAATCTTTCTAGTACCATCTCATTGAAGTCAAATGTAACTATATAAAACTACCTTACCAAAAATCTAAGGCCAACGCGATAAAACCAAACAAAAATTTCTTAGGGGAAAATTCTAAACTTCCTATATAGAGAACTACAAAAGAATGACATCAGCCTTGATAATTGAAAAGGCGCAGTTAAAGTTTTGAACTATAATTAATTATAGATTAGAGGATCTGGTTTTGATAGAAAATGCAGTGGATTACCAGTATAAGAGGGCTTTTAAAATTTGGTGTAGTGCAATCCTCTGGATAATCTGGATAACTAGAAACAAATCCACTTTTGATTCAAAACCATGCCCCACTGCGAGGAGCTTGGGTTTAACAATTCATGAATTAATGATGCATTGGGGCAGGATTGTGGTCCAATGATTTTAAAAAAACTGTGGAAGCTATTACTCCAATGATGGACGGGCTGCCTTTGCAATTGGATGGAGTTGGTGCGAATCAGTTGATGGTGACAAATATTGCACAGGCTGTGGAAGAGCAAGGAGGGTTAATTTCAGTAGTTAATGCATGATATATGTGTTTGTTGGCAAAGTAGTTGGGTTGTAATGGATCTGTTTTGTGCTGTTTTTTCAATCTTTACTTGTAATATAGGGCGGGACAGGCTGTTAGGGATTAGAGGGTGCTTATTTCTTCTATCTGTTTTGGATATTAGATAGTGTTAGCGCACTGGTACCAAGTGTATGGTACCAGTGCGGTTTAGCGGTGCTGTCTGGTTGTTGTAGTTGTAATTACTTTTGCTTCTTTGAAATGGAAGCGGTAGGCAGTAAGCCTACTAGTTTCAAAAAAAAAAAACTATAATTAATTATAAGACACAAATAATAGAAAAAGAAAACATCCCAATTTTATTCTCCCGAAACATCCAAAAAAAATAAAAGATAAAAATTACACATTTTATTTATTGAAACAAAGAACAAGACATCTTACAATGCAAGCCATGTATGTAAATATAGTGCAAAAAATGCATCAGACTCCTCCGTTCCCGTGCCCGTGCTCGTGCTCGTGCCTTCTCCGGTAGCTGCATTTTTTTTTCTCCTTCTTGCTTAGGGAGAAGCACTATAACAATTTCATTTTGACCTCTTGCGCACCTATAAAACCCCCAATAAAAAGCTTAAAGTTTTCAGAATTCATGTCGCGTTTTCTTGGAAGTTGAAACAAAAGGAAAGTCTCGAAAGAAAGAAACAATTTTCTTACTTTTCTTTGCCTTTCCTTCTAGACTAGAGCCTGCTTGCTCTCTCTCTCTCTCTTTCTCACTTGCTATGTGCTTTGGGTGCAGAATGGTGAGGTGCAAAAAAAGGATCCTTTCTTTCTTCGGATATATATAGCCTTAATTTCTTGGATCATTCTTGAGCCAGGTCAATTGGTTTTGACTAGTGCTGACGTGGCATCATCCTAATGGCTCTTTTTATCCGCGGGTCAGGAGAAACGGGTTTAAAGTTAATTACGGCGGCCTGATACATGAATCTTTGTTAGTTTGATGTTTTGATGCGTGCAACTTGATTACTGAGGTGGCACTCGTTTACTTCATTCATCAAAATTATTCTCTTTTGAGAGACAAGCAGTCAGTTATTGCAGTTACAGAGGTGGCATCATCTCACCTTTCTTCTCTTGATCCAACGGCTGAGGAGAATTATTGGTCATGTTGGTAGCCTTACGTCAATTTGTTACTTCAGAAGTTCCCTCCGGTCTATGGAGGGAAGGGGAGGTGAGGTGGTGTGAGGTGGGCTGAGGTGGAAGGGCCTGGAATACTGCTCTAAAAATGTTGACGGGAGGAAGGGAGATGTAGAGGAGGTAGCTATCTTCCATCGGAACAAGCAATTTCACCCCCAAATCGGGAGTTTGCAAGAGGTGATATATGGTGTGATGGCGTGGAGTGACGGAAATACCCTCAAAAAATTTGGCGCTAGGTTAGGTATTTACTCCCGTCATTTTTTTTTCTCTTTTTTTTGGGTTTATCTTTCTCTACTGAACGAGAGCTTTTTTTTTTTTTTGGTTGATATTGTTGATCATTAAAATTAGAAATTAGAAATATATTCATTTGATGTGGAGTGAGATGCACGTGCTGGCCTCTCAGCACTGTGGTTAGTACATAATTGATCTGGACCGTTCCTTTGTAGTTAGAATTATCTCATCCATCTATTTGTTTGGATCGGATGCTTCGTCTGCCAACGAAAGAAAAAAACCTGTCTTTCTCCCTTTTTCATCCATCGTACGTGGATGATTCGCTCCTCCTTTGCTTTCTTTTTCTTCGTAATCGACACCCGAGTGGTTCCGTGCGGTCAGCGACAGTGACGTGCTCACGTCTAATGGAGCGATGATGTTTGGTATGCTTTTTTCACTCTCCTCTCGCCTCTTTCTCTCGCTCGCTCGCTTCCTTTCCTTTCCCCTCCTATGGTGTGAGGTTGTGCGATATCGCTGCAGCTCAGGCACTGTGTGTGGTCCCTAATCCCTATGCCCCTCTTGTGATGTGGCCTCATGTTCCCTCTTTCTCTCCTTCCTTCCCTCTTTACCTCGCACAGCTCCCAAGACGAGCAGGAAGTTATGCTTCCGATCCTCCTCTGATCTTCATCGCCTCCAGTCTTGGATCGCAAATAGATTCTACCGATGACCAGATCGGCTCTTCCCCTTTCAGTTGAGTACCATTTCTACTAATGTTGTATTCTTTTTCCGATTTAGTGACTATGATACTGAGGTCATCGATTTTGTGCTCACATTTTTTGTTTGCCTTTTCCAAGGGAGATTAGAGTTTTCTCAATCTTCATTTTGATTTTTTTTTTTATGCACGGCAAGTTTTTGATGAGCTTGAGGTATGGTTATTGTCAAATGTCAATTTGGTATTTGAATTTGTCCTTAATATGGCGTATAGTAAATTTGTGGAATGCTTTAGTGTCGAGGTAGTAAGCTTCAAATAAATAAATATTTATTTTTTTATCAATACTAGAGACCATATGAACAAAGAAAACATGAACCATGTACCTGTGCTACTTGGCACATTAATTTGGACTTAGTATCTAAGCAGTTACAGACCCCATTTACTAAAATTTCTTCTTCTTTTCTCCTAGCTCTTTAAAGTGGCCTTTTTGAGTTTACAATGCAAAGGCTTAATTGAGTGAGTATTTGAGTTAAACCCATTTCCTAGAGCTCCTGTTGGTATTATTCTTATTAGATTGTTACTATATAAGTATGAGGCAGAACATTATTTCTTGGTTTTGTTGTTAGAAACGTAATAAATTTAGTTTTTTTTTCCTCTTTCAGTGTGCAATGACGTGTGCAGATGATTGTTTGAAGTTCCTATCCAAGTTGTTAGAAATGTCTCTTATCTCACATTAGGCAATTTTAGACTTTCTAGGGTTATGTAGGTAACTTTATCATTTTTCTTTATATTGTGTAAACTTTACATTTTAGAATAACAGAATCATTTTCAAACCCTAGCCGACTGTGTTCTTCTCTATTCTCTTTCACTACTGTCTTCACCTACTGACTGTAACAGGCTGGTATCAGTACTCTCTCCCGTTCGACTGTTCACGAGCGCTTCCGCTAGTTGTGCCTGCCTATACCTCCAAGTAAATCGCGATCTCTTTTGAGTCGTGTGGTGTACGGAGTTGTGTGAGTTTTATCTCACTCTGGGGCGGTGCTTTGAGTTGCTTTCAGTCAATCGATTTCACACGATCTACTTTCTCCGTGGTGAGCTGCAATATTCTTTTGATTTTCTCTTAGCGGTGCATAAATCCACTATAGTTGTGTTTGTTTTTGGACTGTTGTGCTCTTTTTCTTTTGGTTCGGGCTTAAGTTGCAGTTTTTGGACTGTTGTGTTTTGCATTTTGTCCAGTGGGCTACGCAAGACATTAAGGCAAATTTAATTTTGCAATTTGTCCTAGGCATTTGTACGTAGGCCTATTAAATTGCATATTCCTTGCTTGATTTGGTGAATCGGGTATTGTTGCTTTCAAAGAGTTTTTGGGATTATTTCACATTCCAAATTCGTTCTGGGCTTGTGCGCAAAAGTCAAAGAGATTACTTGGTTAATTTTTAGTGTTTCTGAACATTAGAAATTTAATCTCGAGTCTTTCTGTTTTGATAATTTTGAGGTTGAATTTGATACTCTTAAATTAAGGGTGTAATACCATGAGTTCAAATTCAACAATAGCTACCAAATTTGATATCGAGAAATTCGATGGCACAAGTAGCTTTGCACTATGGCAAGTAAGGATGAAGGCAATATTGTCTAATTTAGGAGTAAAGGCGGCCATTACTGGTCGACCCGACTCATTAAAGGGGAAAGAGAAGGATACTGAATGGGAGACTATGGATGATAGGGCTCTCTTAACAATTCAGCTGTGTCTTAGTGACTCAACTCTTCAAGAGATTCTCTCAGAGACATCGGCATCCGGTGCTTGGAAGAAATTAGAGGAAATCTTTATGCAGAAGTCGGTTACAAACCGATTGAGGTTAAAACAAAGATTTCACTCTTTGAGAATGACCGAAGGTACATCCGTTAAGGTCCATATTTCAGAATATACCACTCTCCTTCATGAGATGGAGAGGATTGGTATTAAGACGGACGATGAGGATAAGGCCATGGTCTTGTTGTGTTCCTTATCGGGGTCGTATAAGGGGTTTAAGGAGACTATGATTCATAGTCGTGATTCACTTACCCTTGAGGATGTGAAGAGTAACCTACTTGTCAAGTCTGACTTTGACAATGACTTAACAGCAGTTGAGGGCAGTCAACAGAATGTTGGTTTATTTGTTGAGAGATGGAGACAAAAGGAGAGAACTCAAGGTTCAGGGAATAACCGTTCTAAGTCGAGGCACAAGAACCTATTTTGTGGGTATTGTAAGAATAAGGGGCACATTAAGGCCGACTGTTACAAACTTAAGAACAAACAGAAGGCAAAATCTAAAGGTGCCACCTCGGGTGCGGCTAATGTTGCCGAATCCGATTCAGTTGCAGATAATGTGTTGTTTGTTACGAACAGAAAAGAAAAGTTTGAGAAGAGTTGGGTGATGGACACCGGTGCTTCTCAACATATGACCCCAAATCGAGAGTGGTTTGCCACTTATGAATCGACTAATGAAGGTGGAGTTCTTTTAGGTAACGATCACCTGTGTAAGGTCGCAGGTGTCAGTACAGTGAGGATCAAGATGCATGACGGAGTGATCCGTACTTTGACCAGTGTGAGACACATCCCGGATTTGACAAAGAACTTGATCTCTTTGGGCTCTCTTGAGGATGTCGGTTGTAAGTTTAGAAGTGAAGGCAGAGTCATTAGTGTGTCAAAAGTGGCTCTTGTCATGTTGAAGGCAAAAAAGGTTGGCACTCTCTATTTCTTGGAGGGAACCACGGTGACAGGCAATATTGCCGTTGCTACCTCAAGTTCCACCTCAAACACAAATTCAGACAATACAAAGCTGTGGCATATGAGGTTGGATCACATGAGTGAGCGTGGTTTGGCAATTTTAAGTAAGCGAGGCCTGTTGTGTGGGCAAAGTACTTTTAAGCTTGATATTTGCGAGGATTGTGTCTTTGGCAAGTCGAAGCGATTGAGCTTCTCGACAGCCATCCATCGCACTAAAGGCACTTTAGATTATATCCATTCGGATTTGTGGGGTCCCTCGCAAGTACCCTCAAAGGGTAATGGCTCCAGATATATGCTCTCATTTATTGATGATTTCTCTAGAAAGGTTTGGGTTTATTTCATTAAGGAAAAGAGTGAAGTGTTTGCCACTTTCAAAAGGTGGAAAACTCTTCTCGAGAATCAAACCGGAAAAAGGATTAAGAGGTTGCGAACTGACAATGGTCTTGAGTTCTGCAACAAGAATTTCAATCAGTTCTGCAATGATGCAGGAATCGCTCGGCATCGGACGGTTGCCAGCACTCCACAACAAAATGGAGTGGCTGAGATAATGAATAGGACGCTACTCGAGAAGGCTCGTTGTATGCTCTCGAATGCAGGTCTAGATAAATAGTATTGGGCATAAGCCATTAACACGGCTTGTTATTTGGTCAATCGTTCACCTAATACTGCTATTGAGTGCAAGACACCTGAAGAAGTTTGGTCTGGCAAGCCAGCTGATTACTCAAACTTAAGGGTGTTTGGATGTCCCGTGTATGCTCATGTGAGCGAGGGAAAACTTGAGCCAAGAGCGAAAAAGTGTATCCTACTCGGATATGAATCCGGAGTTAAGGGTTACCGATTGTGGTGTCTAGATTCTAAGGGAAAGAAATTCCTTATCTCGAGAGATGTGACATTTAATGAATCGGCTATGTTGCGGGTTAAAGAGTCCGAGCCGAGTAAGGAGCTTGAGGTTGTTTACTCGAGCAACGAGCTCGAATTGATCGAGAATGTCGAGAATGTATTGAGGGAGGTGGAGTTAGAGACCTCGAACCCACAACCAAGTGTGACTGAACAAGATTCATCACACGGTGGTGAACCTCGACTTGTTGTTGACTCATTTGTTGAGTCAGATGACTCTAATGAAGAGAAAAATTATGCTTTGGCGAGAGATCGCTCAAGGAGGGAGATACGACCACCATCTAGGTATGGCTACTCAGATTTCGCCTATTGTTTGGCGGTAGCAGAAGAGGTGGAGTTTTGTGAGCCATCCTGTTATAAACAAGCGATTTTGTCTCGTGATGCGGGCAAATGGACCGTTGCCATGGAAGAGGAGATTAATTCTCTTCATAAGAATCAAACTTGGACACTTGTGGAGCCGTCCAAAGGAAAGAAAATTGTGGAGCCGTCCAAAGGATGACACTGCTGGTTTTCGCTACAAAGCGAGATTAGTAGCTAATGGTTATAGTCAAGTTGAAGGTGTGGATTTCAATGATGTCTTCTCACCAGTAGTAAAATACACTTCTATTCGTGTTTTGCTTTCTTTAGTTGCCATGGGAAACTTAGAGCTCGAGCAGTTAGATGTGAAAAACTGCATTTTTACATGGTGATCTTGAGGAGAAGATTTACATGCAACAATCCGAGGGGTATGAAGTTGCTGGTAAGAAAAACCACGTGTGCTTGTTAAACAAGTCTTTGTATGGCCTTAAGCAATCACCGAGGCAATGGTATAAGAAGTTTGATGCATTCATGGCAAGCATTGGATTTCAGAGATCAGAGTATGACTCTTGTGTCTACTTTAAGAAGTTGATGGATGGAAGTTTCATGTATTTACTCCTTTATGTAGATGACATGTTGTTAGCAGCAACAAACAAGGAGGATATTAAGAAAGTGAAAGAACAATTAAATTCAAAATTTGAGATGAAGGACTTAGGGCCTGCTAAGAGGATCCTTGGAATGGAGATCCTAAGGGACAGACCTAAAGAAAAGTTGTATCTTTCACAAAAGGGTTTTGTTGAGAAGGTGTTACACCGTTTTGAGATGAAGGATGCGAGACCTGTTTCAACTCCTCTTGCAACAAAATTTAGATTATCAAAACAATTGAGTCCTAAGACTGAGAAGGAAAAGAGTGCTATGTCACGAATTCCATACTCGAGTGCTGTTGGTAGCATCATGTATTTGATGATTTGCACTCGACCAGACATTGCTCATGTTGTTAGCGTGGTAAGTCGCTATTTGTCATGCCCTGGTAAGGTGCATTGGGAGGCGGTCAAGTGGATCCTTCGCTACTTGAAAGGTACCGCGAATGCACGATTGGAGTTTGGGAGAAGTGGTGCGAAGCTAATAGGTTATGTAGACTCAGATTTCATGGGTGATCTTGATAAGAGACGGTCTTTGATTGGCTATGTCTTTACTTTAGGTGGATGTGCGATTAGTTGGAAAGCAATTTTGCAATCCACTATTGCCTTGTCTACAACCGAAGCCGAGTACATGGCGGTAACGGAAGGTGTTAAGGAGGCCATTTGGCTCAAAGGTTTGCTTAGTGAGATCTCAACACATGGAGGTGCGACTACTATCTTTTGTGATAGTCAGAGTGCTATTCACTTGGCGAAGGACCACATGTACCACGAGCGGAGCAAGCACATTGATGTCAGATTTTATTTTGTTCGACAAGTTATCTCGAGGGGCATAATCGAGATTAAAAAGGTGTCAACTGTCGACAATCCAGCTGACATGCTTACCAAGCCGATACCGACCACGAAGTTCAACTATTGCATGGAGTTAATTTCTATTTGTAGTTGATTAGACTTTTGTAGTTTAGGTTATTTTTGTTTTTAGGTGAGATTTCGATCCAAGGTGGAGATTGTTAGAAATGTCTCTTATCTCACATTAGGTAATTTTAGACTTTCTAGGGTTATGTAGGTAACTTTACCATTTTTCTTTATATTGTGTAAACTTTACATTTTGAAATAACAGAATCATTTTCAAACCCTAGCCGACTGTGTTTTTCTCTATTCTCTTTCACTACTGTCTCCGCCTACTGACAGTAACACAAGTCAATCATGACAAGCTGTCCTGATGACATAAAGTTCTTATCGATACAATTTAAAAACAAATGCATGAACGGTTTCCATGTTGTGCTATTAGAAGGCACCTTCCCTTGGGTTAGCTACACATAAGCACTTGAGTTGCTCCAGAAGGTATGTATATATGGTGTGTTGTTACTTGTAACCCATGATAAAAGAATATATATATATATATATATATATATATATATATATATATATATATATATATATATATATAGAGGATGGATAATGTGCCATAGAGGGTCCCGTGCCATAGAGTCGTTTTTAGAGATCCAAAATTCAAATGCTCAATTTAAACCATCTAAGTTATTCACCACATTAAAATATCCTTGGAGACCAAATTTTACATTTTTTCAAATTTTTTTGCTATTTATTATGATATTTTTAAAAAACGTTATAATTGGAGTATTTCAGACCCTCCAATTTGAACATATCAAAATAAATACCAAAAAAATTTAAAAAATGTAAAACTTGGTCTCCAATGGTATTTCAATATGCTGATCAATTTGAACGGTTTGGATTGACCGATTGAATTTCGGATCTTCAAAAAATAATTCAAAAAAGGCATCTATGGCATTGCCATCTATGGCACTTTATCCCACCTCTATATATATATATATATATATATATATATATATATATATGGCCCACCTATTGTGCAGATCTAGGACCATGATTTAATTGCATTGTTTATTTACATGCTTTATGTCATTATTCTGTCTTTATTAAATGCATATTAGTTGTCCATTTTATCATCTATCTGTACAAATTACATTCATACATGTTGTTTTCATACATGTAGTTAGAGTTATCATATGATTGTCTTCTCTATTGGAACGACACAAAGATGCAATTAAGGGTAAAACTGAAATTTCAAGAAAGAAATTTATTTCTCATGAACATGTTCACTGCTGCAAAGAAAGAATATTTTTATTTCCCTTGATAGTTTTTTAATCGCTATTGTTCATTTTACTCCACACTTAAAAGGCAAATTATGAAATGATTATTGTTGAGTTCCTTACAAGTATTTAACACTGGTATATTTCTAAGGTTTTTAATACTGATATTTAATACTGATATGTAGTTTTGTTTAATATTGATACATTTTTTAGGTTCTTTCATGTAAATCACAGATTGAGTATTATTAGTTTACCTTTTGATGGACATATATATACATTATCCATAAACCAATTAACATGTGTGTTTTACTGTTTTATTTCAGTTCTATTTACCTTTTTTTATTTGCTCGGGTTCCTATGGGTTGTCTCATCCTCTTTATTGCTTCTGGCAGAGGATCAAGCCTCTCGATGAGGCTTTGTGAGATGGGTGTGAGTAGGAAAAGAAATTCAGAGCTAATGATGCTTATGGCTTGCACGATCAAAAGAAATTCAGAGCCATATGGAGAACCTGGCTTATACTTTTTCTCCGACCAGGAGAGCAGCATTGTATTTTTATTCACTCCTTTGTTTGCTTTACGGTACTATTCTTCGCTTTCCTTTCTTTTTTTTTCACATTTGTTTACTTTGCGGCCCTTTCATTTTTTTTTCCTGGTGCATCATATCAGCCCCATTACTGCTGCCTTCTGTTGAAACTTCTCATTACAAATTCTAGGTGGCAGACTTGGTTGTTCGATCAGGGTTACCTCCCTCTAAAATTTCTTCAGGTGCTGCTAGAAGCGAAGGTAAATGGGTACAGAGGCTTTCTCATTTTATTTTGCCTCGAGTGTAGCTAATGACAAAATCTTGATTGCAAGCTCAAACAAAAGCTTGATTAGATGTTATTTAATTGTTTTGCTTGAACTGTACCTATTTATCTTTCTATCTCCCGACTAAGCTTAATTATGTACCGTTTATTTGTCAGTGTTTTTATTCTTATTGATGTTCTACTCTTTCAAGTAATAGACAATATCATTTCACCTTGGAATAATTTGAATCCTTTGTTGCTTTGACAGTTTGTTGAAATAAGGTTCTTTTTTATGGACTATGTTGTTGCTAACCCCATAACTAGGTATGACACTTTCCTCATTTTATAATTGTTTTAATAATTTTTGTTGATAGCTGCATATGATTCAGAGAGAGGTGATTTGTTGTGATATTAATCATGACCAATTTTTTTTTCTCTTTCTGCTTCTTACAGTGCGACTAGTACCAATATTGTGGTTGCTACTTTATTTTAAATTTGTAGTAATAATGAAGGTGATTGATGTTGTTTAGGCTAAGAAATTAGTTAATTTATACAGTAGAAATAGACGTATTGAAACTGACTATGGAATAGGTATGTGTGGCAGTACATATGTGCATGTTTTTAATGTTAGGATTATATATATGTTTGGAAAATCTTTTTTTTTTTTTTCCAAAAGTACCACCAGTTTATATTTCTAATGTATATTCCTGATAGTATGATTGTAAATAGCTATTGATATTATCTTGCTTGCTAACTCTAATATGGCTTTAATCTGATTACATTTCAGGAAGAGAAATGAATGTGATATCGCTTAGTGCCTCATTGCGGTGAGTACCTTAACTTTTGATGTTTTCCCATCAATTTTGATTTCTATCCAACTTTTTGTTTGCGTTTATTCCTTTTTCTATCATTTTTCATCGTTGTTAGTTTTTTTTCTATGTTTTCTTATTTTAGTCTGCATTCTGATTTTTTCTGATAGAAGCCAGATAAGTCCTAAGGCAAGGTTGGTCGGATATCTGTAAATTCACTTTCTCTCATTATTTTTTACATTTTTTTATTGAGTTTTCAAAGATAATTTTACTTGGTTGATTATTATCTGGTAGTTGATACCTATTAGAAAGTGTTCAATTTTAATTTTTTTCATGTCAATTACACTTAATCAACCTTAATTAAACATCAAACACAAGAATCTTGCCAGGCAATTAACACACAAAGATAATGGGTAGGAGAAATTGTACCTCTCGCGGAATCGTATCCTCGAGGCTCGACCAAGGCATGAGAATCGATGGTGTGCCTTCTCCACCGTCTCCACCACGTCTAGTAGCCGCCCTCGAGTCCACCAAGGAGGATTAATCATGTCCTACAAGGTACGTGCTAGCATACCCAAAGAACAAGTCTAATCCTTATGGTTTTCTCTCTTGCATCAATCAACAACCTTGATTTAGTGGAGAAAAAAGAGTTCAACACATGAGCAAACGAGAGAGAAAAAGAGGATGAAGGTGGCGGCTAAGAAGGGAGGCAAGAGAGGAAAGAGAAAAAGGCTAGGTGGAATGATGAGTGAATTTTATATTCTTATTCAGGTACCACTTTGTTTCCAAACTAAATCAATTACTTTGAGTTTACACAGTTTACATAGTTTAGATGATTTTAGGTTAGTTTAATTAGAGTTTTGTGTCAAGAATGAGTTACTACTATATTTTTCTAGTTTTATTGCAGATTCCGCACAAGAAATGACTTGGATGAGACCATAAACTTGAATCGATCGTTCTAAACTTTCCAACGAATCTTGAATCACCTCAAACGGAGTTCAGATGAAGGAGATATGCCCAAAATACTGACAGGACGCAGTGCTGATATTTTTCGGCGACCAACTTAAAGTCCCAGCGACTCGCCAGACCTGGAACTGCCAGATTTATCAGAATTATCCGATTTAGCAGTTCTATGTTTGGACGATGGTTTCTACTGACTCCATGTGCATCCAGAACGCGTCTTCAGTTATTTTCAGCGTTTCTACACCTTTCCAATGCCTATTAAAGACCAGTTTGAGGAGGTTTTGAGGAGAACAAGGGGGAGACCAAATCCAAGGTAAAAGTTAGGGTTAGATATTGAGTTATTTGAGAGTTAGGTCTCAAGTCCATATCGTGGCAGCGCCAAGCAGGTTGATTGCGACAGCAAGAGACGTGTTTGATAGGAGATTTCGACACGCAAGAGCAATTGGTTGTAATCTTTTCTTATTCTCATTTTCTCTTGTGTTTGTATGATGTCTCTTAGTTGTTGATTGTTTGTTGTAGGTCTATGGTTGTAAACTCGAATTCTTAGTTGTTGATTGCATGTTTATTAGTTTATTTGATATCTTGTGTTTTGTATCTTACTTGAATTGCTTGAATTGATTATGCCATGATTATCTAAGTATATTTGTTTACACCCTTTAAGTAGAGCTTGCTTAATTGTTAGGTGGTTAAGTCCAAACAAATTTAGATTATTAGAAATGATTATGATTAACATGAAGGTTTTAAACTGAGAGATTAAATCAGAACTAATTAACGAGAGTTAAGTCCTTTCCAAGAGTGAAAACTCAAGGATTTCATAAATTAGAAAGGTATAAACTTGTAGAAACTAGACCAAGAAACGATAGTTGAAATCTAGATTCTATACGAGGGAAATTGGATTAATCAATTGATAACCAGACCTAAAACGAGAGTTTGATCTAGGAACGTTAATTAAGCCATTATCCCTACACAATTATCAACTAAATTAAGTCAATTTGCATTTACATCGCTAATCCTAGCAGGCCGCTGAGTAAACCAGCGAGGATGTCTATGCCCGCCAAGTAACCATCGACCAGTCTAATAGGTTAGCGACCTAAGTTCTTTTAGCGGGCCGCTACGAGAGTCAGCGAGCCGCTGGAACTGGGACTAAGAAGAAGTGTTAGCAATTAGAAATGGAAATTGATTACTGCCATCGGCAAATATACCATCCCAGCCATCGTTAAATATAAAGTGAACATATACAGCAAACAAAGTGAATATATAGACGATCTAAGTGAACACATACAAACAAATAAGTTCAATGAAAATAAGTTGAACATACATGTAAACTTCTGAACAAGTGATGACAACACTTATTTGTTTGTAAGTGTTCACTTAGATCATCTGTATATTCACTTTGTTGCTGTATATGTTCACTTTGTATTTAGCGATGGCTGGGATGGTATATTTGCCGATGGCACTTATAATTCCTGATTAGAAATCCTAGAATTACGTGACTTGTTGAATCTCTCTCATTAATTCTTGTTTTGACCTTGAAACTAGACTTAGGATTTAGACCCACTTGCAACTCTTAATTCACATAACAGTTGAACCGTCTAGCTAGTTTTGTAAAGTAAAAGACTAATATTCCAACACCGTCCCTGTGGATTCGACCCTTAAGCTATTCTACAAACGATTAGATCGGTAGGCACGAGATTTTTATTTTGAGACTTGGTTTTCCCATCGATCATGGAGACTCTCATAAGTGGTCCTTATATAGAGCACAAAACCTAATTGACCTCTTCCATAATTACAACTATGCCATCTTACCTACCACCATAAAGGGAACCCACGAAATGGACCTTTATGGACCACTTAATCCACTCAATCGAGTCTTTAATTCTATTAATTAAAACCTCATTTATTTGTTCTTTAATTGGGCTATCTATTTGCTACCAACTAATGAACCAATTAATTAATAAAACCCTTTATATTAAAATTGTGTTGAACTAAATTAATTATTAACTCATTAATAATTATTTTAGGATTAGTTAATGTATTAATTTATTTCTATATGATCCCATTGACTTAATTAATTATAACGGTTCACAACGGTATATAATTAATTAATCAATCTATCATATTTTCACAGTACTTACTGCTGTGGATAAATAAATAATGCATTGTGTGATTAATGTCCTATTTTGTGACCCTTTGAGGATTTATGCTATGTTGGCCATGGAATTAAATCGTTATTTATTTCCAATAATCATAAGCGGTATCTAGCAACACGTTATGATTCCCAATTCGCATAAATAATGTACTAGCAATATCTCAATCCTGCATAAGAAATAAAAGTATTTCCTTGTCTGATTCTTATGCCACATGATATCACTGTATAGTCCAAGATAAGAATGTGTCATTCTTGCAGACTATACATTTCTTGATCTAGAGTTGATTGTACAAATTGGCCAATAATCCAACTCCATCAAAGGGCCGAAACAAATATCATCACTCACTAGGTATACTGATGAGGGACATATGGTTTTCTTGATTAACAACATTTTCCTGCATAATTCAAGAGAACATAAATAAAGTCCGTATAGTAGCCCTTATCGAGAATCAGTGGTAGAAGATATTTATAGAACATATCCTCATGTGGAAAAATTGAACCATATCAAACTTAGAATCAAACTCATTTGAAATAAACAATGACATATAACACAATCCATATGTTTATTTTATTGGGTCAAGTTAGGTGCTATGTTCCAATAACATACACATATGCAATTAAGTTGGTAACTCTTTACGTATGATTTGTAGAACTTAATTATCATTTAACTTGCATACTAATCTCATATGATAATTAATGTTCTTTGTTAATTATCAAGATTATGGATAATTTTAGATTTATTATTGCATTCTAAAGAATGATCTATAGGGATCAACAATTCAGATCCTCAACTTGAATGATCTGTCAATAATAAACCTATGAATAAATGATTAAATTATCATTCATAACATAAACTAATATTTAAGTCATTAAATTATTGACTTCTTAGACATAACTCCAACAATACCATTATAAATGACATACTGAATCACCTGAAATGGGATAGTATATTAAAGATCTCAACAACTAAATATGAGATTTTTGACACTGAATAAAAAATGTCATCAATACCTAAAGAAAATGCAGCATAACCGGTGTCGCTGGTTGGTGCACTTATTCTATCATTTTTTTACCTTATTTCTGACAAATTATTGTATTAGTTGCTCCTTATGATTTGTGCATATGATCAACAAGGTTGTTAGTTTAGTTGCTATTACTATTGCTGGCTCCGTTTGGATTCCATTTGGAAAGAAAGAAAGAAGGAAATAATAGAATAAATTTATTATAAACAATCCAAACTCTTCACAAAGTTACACACTTTCCAATACTTCTTCCCACTTCTTCCCTTCTTCCCACAACTTATCCAAACGCAGCCGCTATCTTAATTAAAAATATCCCAAATCCCAAATTAGAAAAAACATCCCAACCGAGGTTTTTTTTTTTTTTTTTTTGAAAGAGCGGCCTGAGATGAACCCCAAATTGAATTAAAAACAAGTCTTACAAGCAAGCCAAAACAAATCTTACAAGTATCCAATTTTGCCATTTCTAAAAGTTAAAAGCAGCCAGTAAGACCTAAACCCAAACAAACTGAAACAGTAGCAACAACAGAGATCCAAACAAAGTCAGACATAAGCCAAACACAGCAACATATAACACACATACACAGAAGACACAAAAAGCACACAAAGCACAAAACGTCCCTTAGCATGTAAAAGCTTCAAGATGCTTCAAGGGATCCTGGAGTCTTCATTTGTGGTATCAGGCATGGTCATCCTGCGCCAAAATAAGATTTCTAATTCTGTTCACCTCCTCTGCACTGGGAACATACCTGTCCAAAAACACAGGAGACTAAGTATGTTAAAAATACAAAGTATGAGAAGACTACTCCAGTGGAGTCATTAAAGATTCTAATGTTCCTCTCTGACTATTGTGGAATAAACAGCTGCAAGAACACATTTAGCAAAATGCCTATTCTGTTTATCTAAAGAGTTTATAGAGGACCGATTGAGCTCTTCTAGGTTGTTAAAATAAGAGTAATATTTCTATCAATAAACATATTAAAGCTAATTCATGAGGTCAATTCACAAAAAAATGATCCACTGATTCAACATCCTAGCATCCTGACAAAAATGACATTTATTAGGACCTATCCAGCCTCTTTTGGTCAGATTATCAAAAGTGAGAATCTTATTATGAATTACTAACCAGAGAAAGCATCTAAATTTTAAAGGAACCTTGATGTGCCAAACTGATTCTTCAAGTCTATAGTGATTCCTCCATTATTGATGATAAATTTATAACAACAGTATAAACTCCTTTGCTATCCAGGAGCCAAGACAAATAGCACTATAAGGCTCATTTGAAAAAGGAGTGTTATTCATAATATCTAACGAGGCATTCTTTTCTAACCTGACAATATTTGAAAGACCACTTAACAGTGTTTATTCATAATATCTAACTTATTTGCTGCTGTCTGTCATCACCCCTTTAATGATACATGCCTTCAAAAAATCATATGGATTTTTTTTATATATGTAGTTAGTTTTGCTTTTTGTACATGTTGAGGGTCAACCGTAAGGTTTAGTCTGAAGAGAAAATAAAGAATATTATTGATCAATTTTCCTTATGTTTTGTCTTTCTAATTAAATTGACTATTTAACTTTTTGCAAAATTAACAGTCACAGTCAATTGGCTTCTACTATCATCGAATAAATTTATCCTATTACAATAAGCATCCCTATCATCATCCCTACTTCTTGGCTGCTAATGTCCCCCTGATGGTGATTGGTGAATGCCTTCAACAAACCATTCGTGCAGCTGTCTATCTATCTAGTCATTTCTCTTGTATATAAATACCCATGTATATGAGAAAAAACAGAAACACATCAACAGCCTTTTTATTACACATTACCAACTTAGACATAATAATCCATGACGTGATACACAATTAGAGCCAGAAGAGTATTTGATTCTTAAAATAATTTTAAAGGGGTTACCTCAATCTTGCTAAAAGAGGATCCTGAGCTAGAAAAATTATTTCCTCCATGCTGTAATATCTTATGTCGCTTCCCTCAAATACACGAGGGCATATTCCCTTCAGAATACATAGTTTACTGCAAAAGTTACATAGAATAGAAAAGAAAATAATCAGTTCATGGTTCAGTGATGGGACAATGGATTCCTATATTATTCATCAGGTGCATACTATGTATATTTGGGATTAAGTTGATAAAACCTAATTTAATTTACCTGACCAATAATGGCAACCACTGATACAACACATTGTGAAAAAAAATAAAAAATTCTCCAGAATAGTAAATATTGCATAGAAATAACGCCATGTGCGGAAACAAAAAAAAACTATTCAATCAGTACTCAATTGAACGTCTCGCAATCTCAGTGGACGTCTCGCAATCTCAGTGGACGTCTCGCAATCTCAGCCCTCCGATCTAAATAGACGGTGAGATCTCACACTCCTCAATTTTTCCGTTCAAAATAAAAAAGGTGTATACGCGTATATCGTATACGTCTATACGACCTCTCTTCGTAATCTACTCAGCTCTCTCGTGCTCGAATTTGGGTCTCTCCGTGCTCTCTCTCACTCCATCTCCTCCTCCGAAACCCTAGAAAAGAAAACGCAGATCTAATCTCCTCAGTCGTCAAATCATAGTTGTTCTCTTTCTCTGGCTTCTCTCCTCGAACCGTACTCTCGCTCTGCAGTGGTTGCTCGCGACGACTCTTGCTCGGCTCCCCAACCCTAGATGCTCAATCGAAGTATGCAGTGCCTTTCTTTTGTGATTGTAAGCATAATTTTCGTTAGTGTCGTTTAATTCAAGGTTAATATCTTCGCCATTGGTTAATTTAGTTTATTTTGTTCCCTAATTTTTCTGTTTTGGTTAATAAGTTTCTTAATTTTTACTGTTTAATCAGTTCCCTAAACGCCTTTAGTTAAGTTTGCTAGTTTATTATGTTCTTTTAATTTTGAACGCCTTTAGTCCAAACTTTTTAGCAACAAATCATTGTTCTGGTATCTGATTTTATTCCGTTGCCTTGATTATGCCTGATTTATATCTGATTTTAGTACTATGTAATTCTCAATTTTACAAGATCCAGAAGTTATTATCTGATTTTATTATTTGGTTTTCTTTTCCTTGGTTTAGAATCAGGAGATTTATGAACCGTTTAATTAAGTTCTAATGTTCTGATTTTGACAAGACCCAAATAGATACTATCTATTTTTCAATGTTTTTTCAAAGTTTTCATTTTGACAAGACCCAACAATTTTCTTTTTCTTTTTCTTGCTTATTGAGTTCTAATGTTCAATTTTGTAGGAAAGCAATCAAAGTGAAACGATGTTGACGAAGGTGTAGAATCAGCAAATGATGATGAAAATAACAGCCGACAGGAACTTGGAGATGACATCGACACACAAATGATGATGAAAATTACTTTCGGCTTGCAAATTTGAACGTTGATAAATCGAATTAATATCCTATCTCATTGCTCATGAAATAAGTGTGTTGTATGTAAAATTAGCCCTGAAGCAAGCTATTTTGTTTATTAAACCTTTATTACATGTTACTAATCGCATGGTACATGAAAATCCTTCATGGCGTTCAGAGATTTTAATTGAATGTCTTCATGAGCTCTCTGATATGCCAGGAGTAAAGATCAGACACGCCAAAAGAGAGGCGCTGCAGGGAGATTTTAATTGGATGTCCAAACTTATTTAAACCTTTTATATTTTCTGTACTTTCTTTGGTATGTACATATAGGGTTAATATATTAGAACTTTTCTATATCAGCACATGTGGGAAATTTACAGAATTGAGCAAAAAATTTCACCAATTTTAGTATAGTAAAGGTGCAGCATTCAACCATTTTTATCCTTTTGTATAGTTGTACCAGTATAGAACTTTCTATTTTTATCCTTTTGTATAGTTGGTGGTAACTGATTTGGCACTGACGTTTCCATGTTTACTTGCCTAAAGTTGTTTGACGGAAGTTTGTTTGAACTTGCAAAATTCATTATGCTACTAGCTTAAGAATATACCAAGTTGATGATACTTGAGGACTGTACCTCTGTACCAATGTTTCCAGGCAAACATATACTAGTTATGAGATTGTACTGACCACCTTAAATTGGTACAGAATGTAAACTGTACCTATCTATGTATTTCTTGTAAACGAAACTCATTGACCCTAACTATCTCTGTAACTATTGAAACGCATTACAAAATCCTTAAAACTATGCACAAACTAAATAGTTTGCACAAACGTTGAAAACATTGAACAATATATTCACAACATTGAAAACCAAGTTTAGCAACCATGCACACATTGAACACAGTTTATTCAAGACCAAACATTAAACAGTATATTCACAACATAATATAGAATAAAGAGCACACATTGAGCATCAATTTTAGCAACCATGCACACAAAATATTAAGTAATTGAGAGTAAATTGACTAGCACAAAAATTACAACCAGATTGTCACAACGAGTTTCTCACAAAGCCATAATCATATTTTAAACTCTAAACAAAGTTACAATTATGCACACAAAGCATGCACACGAAAATGTTAAGGATTATAGTTAGGCACTATTCTACCAAGTTAAAAAGAAAGTAGCTTTTTTCCTTGCCATCAGATTATGCATTGGAAGGCACTGTTCTGGACAAAAATATCATGGCAGAAGAGCACCAATCCCACAGATTTGGTAGGGGCCGTTTCATCACCTGTGCTGTGGCATGAGATGTCTTGCTACGCTTCATGCGGAGGAGATTGAAATCAACCTTCTCCAGATAAGCACGCTTGAACGAATCTCCTATTCTCAGCGATGGCCATAGATGCATGATTTGGGAGATGAGGAGAAAGAGAAATGAGCAACAGCTTCTCTCATCCCTTGCTTTCATTTCTCAATTAAAAAATAAAGCTAAAGGCCAAAAAAAAAAAGTAAAAAGTTTACCTCTGCATTTGGATATCACAAATTATAGTACAGAAATGACAAAATAAAAAGACAAAATTTGATTTGGTACATATATTATTAGCCACATCATGTTGATAAATGCAACTAGTTTGTCATAGAATTATAAAAAAGCAATTATGATGAATGAAGATAGGATACTAGATCCAAGTCAGGATTCGCTTCAAAACTAGTGTTTTCCTTGGCTTTAGATTTTGCAGTGGACAACCTCCCATCTTTTCTCTTTCTAGGAGTTGAAAGGATAAGTTAGAACTAGGGTTTTGAGACAGAGGGAATACGGGTATACGGGTACCTGTCATGAAGCGGAGGCAGAGAGAGCGCCGACGAAGAACTAGGGTTAGCTTCGATTTCTAGCGATTTTCTGCGATCGGCATAGAAGAGAGGTGGAGGATCGAGTGGGAGATATTTGCTTCGCCTTCGAGCCCTCGACAATCGCCTTCTCTCTCGCTCGCTTTCTTTCTTCTCCTTAAAACTCACTGGTAGCCTGGTAATTAAAGAGAGAGAGAGAGGCGATACGAAGAGAGGAACTACGAACCGTATACGCATTTTTCTTTTTTTTTTTAAATTTTTTGACGGACTCTCAGATCTCACCGTCAATTTAGATCGGAGGGCTGAGATTGCGAGACATCCACTGGATGGTTTTTATTAACCATCCAGAGGATACGAGTCCAATTAGGTGGGGGTATTTGTAATTGTGGATTCCGAATCTGGTGTCGCGCTGGACGCTGTGTAGCGCAATATATAGTATTTATTTAGGGTTTCAACTTTTAGCTGCCCTGCGGCGAGAGGAGGATTGCGCAACAAGTCGGTTCACACAAACATTCTTCTTGACATGTATGATGTATGTTCCTTCGGATGGGCCTATGTCGTGTGGTGTGGGCCGTTTGGTTCATTCTGGATGGACCTACGGGTGAAACTATAACACTGAAAAAATTAAAAATAATATTAAAATATTCTTAACATTATATATATAAGTTATTCACACTTCTAGGGTGTATTTGGATCGTTGGAAGAAAGAAAAAGAAAAAGGAAGAAGAAAAAAAAATTATAAACAATCCAAACTCTTCAAAAAGTTACACACTTCCCAATACTTCTCATCACTTTTTTCCTTCTTCCCTTCTTCCCACACCTATCCAAACACACCCCTAATTTCTAAATGATTACTGATGTTGCATGCTAGAATCATTGTTCTAATGCATACATGTATATAATAGAATTCAAAAATCTAACTTTTGTTTACTGTAATAAACCACATATATGCAATGGTAATTTATTCCATGGTTTCTTAAAGTATAAAACGCATATCTATCCAATACATAAGAAGGGATTTTAATATTGAAGCCAAAGCTCTGCTATATTTGATCTTACCATTAGAAAAACATATATCATTCCTGGACCTGAGCGAGTCGGACTTTATAATAACTTAATTAATTAATTTCCCCCTTTCTTTTTTGAGAGTAATTCTTTGCAATTCACGTCTGAGTTTATATATTATCCTTTAATTAAAAAGATTAGTGTGAACTCCATAGAAGGAGAAGCAGCTAGATGACCATCAGCTTGTCCCCCCTTTACGAATGTTAACAGGGAGAAACAGGTTATTGTGCTTGTGTGAATATATGATCGGTACCGTCTCGGTCAGTTGTAACTTCTTCCATTTTCACTTGAAAAATTTGTGTGATTAACAACATTTCCTAATCGATGGTATTAATTAATAAAAGGACGGCCATTGTTTATACGGAAAATATTTGTAAAAGGTCTGTTTTTTTTAAATAAAATGGTAAACATGTCTTTTATTTGCACGTGTATAATTTGTAAAAAGTCATAATGCTAGATAGCTTTCTATTTACAAAATTCCTTGATCTTTTCATACCTTATCTTTATCTTTAGGCTAGATATATTACCATGTATAAACTAACACGATACGACAAACGCGATACTTCTTACCCAATACCCTGTCTAAAACTTATATCAACGACACCCCAGTAAATCATAATAGCAAAGAAATACTTAACAACGACAGGACAGAAAAAATTGATTCAAAACTCATCGTAGTACATGGATACGCTTTAGAGAAAATAAACAAGAATAATAGAAGTTCCGCCTGCCTGGACTTTATAACTACATTAAATGCCTAAAAGTTCTCTTGCCGTTTCAACTGATAATTAAACAACCTAAAGTTAGAAAATAAATTTCACATGATTGTTTCTAATTTACTACTCGTTATGGCTTCCAGAAGGGGAAGAGCCTTCAGATGCGCTCATTTCATTACGCATTAAGTTTTCCAGAAAGGGTTTTTCAACATCTGGTACTATGAGAGGTTCAAGGGCCCTAGACATATCGCACATCCGAGGTCGATCAGTGGCTGTTTGTTGGAGACACATAGCAGCTATTTCAACTGCTCGATTGAGACCTTCTGGGGGGTAATCAGTTTTTATCGATGGGTCTATTAGGTCTCGATATCTTGTTTCATCTCTCAACATCGGCTTCGCCTGTAAAAGAAAAGAGATAGTAGATTAATAATTTTTTTTTTCTTTCAATAAATTAAAGATGATAACTTATAATTGTTTCATCTGGCCGGCACTTAGAATTTGTTTCCAAGTACAAAGGTTCTATGTGAGCCTTCTCCAACTCATAAAACAAAGCAAAGGAAATACAGAGAATGAACACCAAGCCTTAACAGGCATCTAGTTTGTACCAGCACTGGTACCAACTGAATCCCAAGAATAGAAAAGTACAAGAAAAATATCAGAATAAAAAAGGCCACGAATAAACCAGAAATGAAACAATGCACCAAGAAGGATGTGAATGAAACATTAACTATCCCATCATACTTACCCAAACAGCAAGACTTTTCTCATTTATCGGCTTCGCATCATCAAAAGCTCTCCTCCCAGAAATCAACTCGAGTAGAACCACACCAAAACTGTATACATCTGACTTAACCGTCAACTGGCCCGAAGTTTCATATTCTGGTGCACAATATCCATCAGTTCCCGCAATCATTGTTGATACCTTGGTGTTGTTTCCCACTGGTCCGATCTTTGCTAAACCATTGAAATTCCTATCTAAGAGAATATTTGAAGCTTTCAGGTCACGGAATATCACAGGAGGGTCAACCTTGTGATGCAGGTATTGGAGGCCTTCTGCTACACCATGAGCTATTTGCATTCGGGTGAACCAGTCTAGGGGTTGCTGCCCCGTTTTAAGGTCTGCCAAAAGTATATATCGAGTTCAACAATCAAACCAATCTTTCTTTCTAAAATACAAATTAAAACATACCCAGCCCTTTAATTTGCCTCTTAGAAATTACAATATAGACCAATTGTTTGTGGCTTTATACCACCAACTTACCAGTCACAATCATACTCTGTGTGCATAATTACATGGTTAATTGCTTCGCTTTATCTTGTCTTAACTCTTAAATTCATTCTTGTGCACAATTTTACTGGTGTTTTATTCTTTCACATTTAGGTTCTTTAAGAAAGGAGAGTACCGAATAAATGGTCTTCGACTGAGCCTGAAGGCATGTACTCATAAACTAAAAGATTCTGATCGCCTTCTGAGCAATATCCAACTAAATTGACCAAATTTGAATGCTGAAGATGGCTCAACATCGAAACTTCATTTAAAAATTCTGTGCTACCTTGCGCCCCATCCAAGTTAAGTTTTTTCACAGCTACATCCTGTGGAATAGTAAGAAAGATATTACAAACTCTCAATTTTTATTTGGGAGACACCTGAGATACCAAAACTCAAACTGCAAGAAAAGCTGGGGTTATTAACATCTTGGAGGTCCCCTTTGCCTTGTCCCCTCTGCAGTGTTCCCTAAGGGGTAAAAATTACTGAGAAAATAAAAGCTGGAAATCCTAAATCCTTGTTTTTTCAACATTGATTAAAAGAAAAGTGAAGTCCATATTTCCTAACCTGCCCAGTTCTTTCAAGAGTCCCCTTGTAAACTTTGCCAAAACCTCCTTCTCCAATAACACATTCATCCAAGAAAAGTTTTGTGGCAATTTCGAGTTCCTGGAATGTGAATTTTTGCATGGCAATGTTGGGCACTGTATTTGAAGCCTGTGCTGAACTATTTCCTACAGGGTGCACAAATCCATCAAAATTAGCATATCAGGGCCAAATATTTTTGAGCTAGTAGTTATTATTCCTTGAAATCAAATGTTCAATTGTATAAAACAACCTTACCGAAAAATCTAAGGAGACCAACAACATAAAACGAAACAAAAATTTAATAAATTTCTCACTTGTTCAACAATTTAATAAGGAAAAAATGAAAAAAAAAATCTGAAATTTGCGAATAGAGAAGTACAAAAGGGTTGCGACACCAACTTTAATATTTTAAACTATAATCAATTGCAAGAAACAAACAATAGAGAAGCTAAATCTCGCCACTTTATTCACCTCCAACATCCAAGAAAAGTTCAAGATAAACTAATACATTCAGACATTCAAAAGAAGAACAACACATTTCACAATGCGAACCATATCTGCAAAGAACGAGAAAGAAAAGAGAGGAGCTCAATTTCACCTGGTGGTGCTGATGATGAGGCCGGAGCGTCAGTTGATGAAGACCCATCTGTGTTTGTGCCTGCTGAGGTAGTAGCTGCATTTCTTTCGTCCTTCTCTCTCCCTCTTTCTCTCTCTCCCTCTTTCTCACTTGAAGAGAAGCAAGAGAGACAGTTCATTTTCTCTCTGTTTTTCTCACTTGCTTTGTGCTTTGGATGTAGAATGGTAGAAGCGCAAAAAAAGAAGGATCCTTTCTTTCTTCGTACTAGGAGTATCTCCTTATATAGCCTTGATTTCTTGGATTATTCTTGAGCCCAGTCAATTGGCTTTGACAAGTGCTGACGTGGCATCATCGTAATGGCTTTCTTCATCCACTGCATGCCCTGGAGAGAGACGGGTTTATAATTGAAATTTAATTAGGCCCGGTTCAAGAATTTCTGTTGGATTGATGTTTTGATGCGTGCAGCAGTGCAGCTTGTTTGCTAGGCGACCCTCTTTTATTTGACTCATCAAAATTTCAAATACAGAACTGACATCATCTCACCGTTCTTCTCTTCATCCAACGGCTGAGGAGAATTGTTGGTCGTGTTGGCTGCCTCAGGAGTTAACTTTGTTGACGTAATTAGTTACGTCATTAACTGAACTCGCTGAAAGGGGATTATTTTATTTTCCCTTCTTTGTCCATTGCACTTTTTTATGTTTTTTTTTTCTTTTTCCTCCCTTCTTTTCTGAATTAAAATTGTGCGTTGATTAGGTAATAAGTATTGTTTCTAAGCTCAAGAAATGGGCCTTCCTCAATCTCCAATCATGATTGATAATTATTTGATCGAATTTACAATTGAAGTTAGCATCGCCATAATTCAAAAACCACATTTACATTTTGTCAAATTTTTGTTCTGTATGTAAAAGCGGCAAGTCCAATGGTAAAACGGTCAATTCTCAAAAGATAAAATCATTCAATTTTATTTTAAATGGTTTGTTTAGGGCTGTCAATGAAATCCGTTTACCCAATCCGTACCGTACCATATAAGACGGGTATGGGTAAAATTTTATTTTCGTTAAGTTAACAGGTACGGGTACGGGTAAGGAAATTTTTTCGTTAACTTAACAGGTACGGGTACGGGTAAAAGTTATTTCGTACCGTTTTCATAACGGATAATTGCCACAATTAAAAAGATACAATTACATGATACATATGGCATCTTATATTGCATGATCGGTAAAAAAATATTGCTAGATTTTATTTAAGATTTATAATTCTTTCCATTCAGTGTACGAAAAAATAAAAAAGCATAAACCTAAAATATTCGCCACTATTGTTGCACTTTATTAATATACTTATTGATATAATTTATTTATACAGAGTGTACTAATTTTATTATTATTATATTCATTTTTTACCGTTACCGTACCCGTACCGTTAATTCTTAACGGGTACGGGTAAGGTACGGGTAAAGTTATTTTTAACGGGTACGGGTAAAGAAAATTTTAACGGGTACGGTAATGAAAATACCTTCTATCGTACCGTACCCATTGACAGCCCTAGATTTGTTTCAATAAATAGAAACAAAGACCGTACTGTTTTTACTTTTTATTGATCCCACGTTCGAAAAACCGGATCTAAATATGAAACTGAGATGAGAGGATTTAGTAGCGAACGATGTTAGTTGCCTTCGTTAGATAGCGATTGGTGAAACATTCGACCTCTTCATAATTAGCTCCTCCCCTCTTTTGATCTGGTAAAACAAACCAGTGGCCTTGCTCAAACAAGCAATTGAGTGAATTATTTTCATTTCTCTTTACTATGAGTTGACTGGTGATTGAGACCATCTGAGAATTACTAAGACGAAACCAAGAAGATGAAAAATGACCGTATGGCTTGGGTTTGCAAACAAATGAGAAGAGAGTGCATATTTCATTTTTACTCCTTATTTGTGCATAAGATTAGTCACTCGATTGAAACGTTGAAAAGTGCTATTACCTTTTTCTTACAGGCTCTCTTGTTCTTTGATCCTACTATTCTCCTACAAGCTTATGCGCCTTAGCTGTGTCCACCTATATCAATACAAAAATGAGCTCAATTAGAAAAGTTGAAAGGAATCATACAAATTCTCCATTGGAGAAAAAAATCAAATTTGTCAAACGCGTAACGTTTAATGTTTTCATTGCTGATAACAAATTCTAGGTTTTAACTAAACAACCCAAATAAAAACACAATATCACATATGATGTTTTGTTGAGTATTAATCTCGGATCTATCTTGAGCTATGGGATTAACTGAGATGATTGTTTTCTTATAACTCTCTTTTATTAACTAACTTGAAAGAGTATAATACTCTTACTCTCACTCTTTTACTTCATGTACTATCTCATTGATACTCGATTTCATAACACATATGCACCTCATATTTATAGCCTCTACATGTCGGTTGTAAGAGACCTCTAGAATATACACTAGTTACCTTATACATACATAATTATACTAAATAATACTAGAGACTTCTATAAACTTCAAAGTCGGTACTAACTTCAACTCCGATCTAGAATATTCACTCATTGGGACTTTCAATGGGCCGCTTCTTTTATTTGCACTTCGGTGCTGATTTTCAACACTCCCTCTCAGCAACGATTCAATCTTGTCTTGATGTTTTGATTCCTCTTCGAACTTTTTCTTGTATAACACTTTCTTACCGGCTAGTTGCTTATCCTTCTGAGTGCACTTTGTTTGCACTTCTTGTTGCTTCATTACGCTACTCATGTCTGAAGTCTTGTTCTTAATAGCTTTCTTGTACCAACATTGTCGTGCATAGTGTCCTCATCTTCCACAGTTATAGCATACCATGCTTCTATGGTGAGATGTCTTGCACGTACCTTATTGGTGTTCCGGTTCTTTTCGAGCTTTCCCTTTATGTGTGCTCTTCTCTTGATCACTTGACATCTTCTCAATTTTGTCGGGGTCATTGATCACTTGAGCCCTCAATGCAAATTGTGCTTCTTCTTCTACCGGTGGTTGTGGAGCATAACTGAATCTTAACTAGAAGTTTCTAGATCTCTCCATAGAGATCCTTGCTATCACCAAATTTTTATTTTTTCGATCCATTATTTTGCAACCTCCATTTTCAAAATGAACCGCATATCCATTTTGCGCTAACTGCCCCACGCTTAACAAATTTTACTTTAGGTCCGGTACGTATAACACGTCTCGAATAAATTTCGGGCCCAACTTAGTTTGGATGGCAATACTACCCCTTCCTTTCGCTTTAACTAAAGCGCCATTACCCATGCGTACCTCTGGTGTATATGACGCGTCGATATCTCTGAAGATTTCACCATTTCCTGTCATGTGGTTTGTGCAACCGCTATCGAGGAACCACATGTTGTCTCTCTCTTCAACTATAGAATGGCACGCATAGAAGATACTTTCTTCATAGTCATCTTCTTCAACGAAATTTGCTCGATCAACATTTTTAGACCTACATTTTCGAGCTATATGGCCGATCTTTTTGCACTTGTTGCATCGCAACTTCCGCCAGCATCTTGACGTATCATGATTTGACATCTTGCATACGTCGCACCATAGAGATGAATTACACGTACCTGAATCTTCTTTACTGTGAGCTTGGTGAAGTTTGAACCTTGTCTGGAGCGCTGTTTCAATCGAGTTTAGCTCCGCCGAGTTCGAATTCATCACACGTTGTAATCTTCTTTCTTCGTGTGACTCCAACGAGCTCAACAATTGTTGAACTGAAAGAGTTGATAAATCTTTCGACTCCTCAATCGCTGCGACGATATGCTCATATTTCTCTGGCAGACTGATCAAGATCTTTTCGACAACTCTTTGATCTGACATACCTTCACCATCTGCCCGCATCTGATTGACGATCTCGATTACTCTTGTGAAGTACTCTTTTATCTTCTCTGACTCCTTCATTTGCAGATTCTGAAATTGTTTCCTCAAGGTCTGCAACTTCATAGCAATTATCTTTGCAGATCCTTGAAACTCCTCTCGCAAAACGTCCCATGCTTCCTTCGCCTTCTTCGTGCCAATGATACGCGAAAACAGATTCTCGGCAACACCTTGTTGGATTAGAAACAATGCCTTGGTGTCCTTCATTGTGTCTTCCGCCAACTGTTTCTTCTGTTGCGCCGTCGGTTCAGCATGCTCGGTGTAGTCGTTCTCTACGATGTCCCATAATCCTTGAGACCGTAGCAACGTCTGCATCTTGATTCTCCAAATGTCGTAGTTCTCTCCAGTGAATATCTGAACCATTGACTGCGTCATACTTACGCCGACACTTGAAGCCATTGACTAAGATGCTCTTTCGATCTTCACTAATACGTTGCTACCCGTTCTATGCCCGCGTCTGATCGATCTGGCTCTGATACCAATTGTTGAGTATTTATCTCGGATCTATCTTGAGTTATGGGATTAACTGAGAGGATTGTTTTCTTATAACTCTATTTTATTAACTAACTGGAAGGAGTACAATACTCTTACTCTCACTCTTTTACTTCATATACTATCTCATTGATACTCGGTTCCATAACACATATGCACCTCATATTTATAGCCTCTACATATCGGTTGTAAGAGACCTCTAGAATATACACTAGTTACCTTATACATACATGATTATACTAAATAATACTAGAGACTTCTATAAATTTCAAGTCGGTACTAACTTCAAGTCCGATCTAGAATATTCACTCATTGAGACTTTCAATGGGCCGCTTCTTTTATTTGCACTTCGGTGCTGATTTTCAACATGTTTATCTCATATTTTGTTCAAATTGAAACCTAAGATAAAGAAAGTTGCTGGAGAAGACAGTATTCACCATAGAAAATTACTTGTATAAAAAATGGAGGTGAATAACGGAGACGACAGTATTCACCATTTACCATTTATAATAACTTACTGGCAACAACGAATTGAGGTTCGACTTATTGTTATGTTTTCAACGTTAGACCAAAAATCTCACTGCAATAAAAAAGTTATAACAAGTTCAAATTTAGATTACAGTATAATTGTTGCTATCAAGCTTGGGGAAGTTTGAATTTTTGTCGTTAATTTTGGAACTGAAAGAGCTCATAACTAGCTAACGCAAAGGAGAGACGAATCATAAATCGTTAGAGAGGCTGAGGGTACTTCGGTCATAAAATTTGAAAATTGATTCTTTTTAAATTAAAATATCATTAAATTATTGAAAAGGGTATATATCCAAGCTAAACATGATTGGAGGGGGAAATATCCAAATTTAATGATTGGAGGGAGATATTTCCAATTAGAAAAAATTAGAGTATAGGACTGATTTTTCCTCTATTGTAAATGGTTTGTTTCAATAAATAGAAACAAAGACTGTATTGTTTTTATTGATCCCACGTTCGTCAAATTCACAAGTCCCTTATTACTAACCCAAAAGTATCATATGCATTATTATCTCTATCTCGATTTTAACTCGAATAGTATTATGTAGGAAGTAGGAACCATATGTGATTGCCAAGCTGGATTCAGCTGAGATGACTCGGAAAGAACTATTGTCATTTTGTCAATAATACAAGTTTTTGTTTATATGTCATGTGTCAAGCTTTAGGTCAAAGTGGCTAAGATTCATTCCTATCAAGAGATATTTCGAATATTTTATAAGATTTATCAGACAAATAGAGATTTGATAGGAAAAAAAAAGAAAACTGAAGAGTTTGTTCTTTCTGTTTGGGCGTTGCCGAACTCGCTGAGGAGAATTGTATCATCTCACCTTTCTTCTCTTGATCCAACGGCTGAGGAGAATTGTTGAGGTGAGCTGAGGTGAAAGGGTTTGGAATACTGCTCTAAAAATGTTGACGGGACTATCTTCCATCGGAACCAGTAATTTCGCCCCCAAATCGGAGTTTACAAGAGGGGTGGATAGACCTGTCAAACGTTAATATTGTCTACGGAAATGACATATTACGTTTAATGTTCCGTATAGATAACGGAAATTTTTTCTTATTACGTTTAACGTTATGTTTATTAAACGTAACAATTTTTTTCTTCCGCTTAATGTTATGTTTGATTAAGCGTTAAAAACGTTATAATGTTGCTTCCGTTTTTTCCAGTGGTTTTGCAATATAAAGAGCATATTACAAGTCAAACAACATATTAGAAGTTAAACAATTTTGTGAGCAGATTACAAATTGTTACATAAGTGCATAACAAAGATATTACAACATAAATACATAATCCATCCAGCAATTAAACAAACCAAACAACATATTAGAACTTAAGAAATTACAACACTACACTACAAAAATTAAAGTTCAAAGTTACCAAATCACATCATGAGTTCCTGACATTCAATCATCCTAGAAATTTGACAAATTGAAATTACATAAAGTAGGGCATGTTAACTACTTTGAACTGAACTCAAATCTCAAGCTACTTTCTCAGATTTTACCAATCTCAGCCAAATTGGCTAAATAGAAAAATATAAAACAGAATAAACACATAATTCATCACTGAAAGTCACTGCTTGAGATCTAAGGAGCCAAAGAGTTAACACAACTTCAGGCTTCAACCATGCAATTACATTACCAACTGTCTCAAATGCCAAAATGTCAAGCATACACTAACACAATTACACAAGGAGCCAAAGAGTTAACATCACTCTAGGCTTCAACTGTTCCAACTTCCAAATGCCAACAGAAACCTAAAGCATGTATATTGAAGCTAATTCAATTCTGAAAAAGAAACCTCAAGCATGTATATGCTAATATGCATGTAAACATCAATTGCAAGCATGTGACAGCTAATTCAACTCAAATAAACATCAATTGCAAGCATGCATATGTTATTTCAGTTCAATTGCAAGCATGCATATACCAGAATAAATGTACCAGAAATTGTGCCTTGATTCCACCTCGGTTTGCTTCCAGGCTCCAACTAGTTGTATTGTATAGCAACTTAGCAAGCAGCCAAGCAGGCAATGAGGCAAGCACACCTTAAAACACACCTCGTCTTGTAACAGAAATTTGAACAATTTTGCAAAAAAACGTGAACTACAATTCAGATTTGTTTCTATTTTTCAAAAAAGTGTACCCCAATTTCAACAAAAAAGAGGCAAAGGAGAGAAATATGGTCTGATTTTGTAGCGAAAAGAGGCAAAGAAGAGGAGGAGTCCGGCCAGCAACACCTCGCTTTGCAATTATGCCTTGCTTTCACCTCACCAAGCTTTCCACACTTCTTTAACTCTTTCTTTCTTTCGGCGAAAGAAGTGACTGGTGATGAGTGAGAAAGACTTGGGAGAACAGTGATAGCTTGATTTGCCTTGCCATCGTCACACTAGCTCATCAATTTGTCATGGGATGTGTGTTTGTGAGAGAGCGAGACAGGGAGAAAGAGAAAGAGAGAGGAGATTAGCTGCTCAACTCCTGAGCAGGCGTGCGAGAGAGAGAAGGAGGCGAGTTGCGGCGCATTAGGTCATTATTGACCTCTATCTATTCTGCAGTCTCGTTGTCTCCGCTTAATCTCCTCTACAATTCACCCTATTCTATACCACTGGGAATATAAACGTTAAAACGGAATAAAACGTAAACGTAAATTGGGCCTTACGTTTACGTTACGTTTAAAAACGTAAATAGCGGCCCAATTCCGTGTGACGTTACGCCGGCCCAACGTAACAAAAAATCCATACGTTTAACGTTTCGTGGCCCAAAAACAAAACGTTAAAACGTCTATGTTTTGACAGGTCTAGGGGTGTAATATGGAGCGATGGCGTGGAGTGACGGAAATACCCTCAAAAAATTTTGGCGCTAGGTTAGGTATTTACTCCCGCCATATTTGTTCTGTTTTTTTTTTTCTTTGGGTTTATCTTTCTCTACTGAACGAGAGTTTGTTCTTTTTTGGTTGATATTGTTGATCATTTAGTTATTAACTTATTATACTGAACAAGAATTATACTCTTGTGTTACTCTTTCTTCTTTCATGGACAATGAGGCGCTCAGTAAGGGCTCATTTGTAAAAAATAAAAAAAAAAGAAGTCCTATGGAGACGTTGGCATGTTATGTTGATGTCCAGAAAATATTCATTGGGTCAATATTTCGTAAATTTTATAATTTACACAATCATTCACCCTTAATTTATCACCTTTTATGTTATCTTATTTTCGTTTTTTTTTTGTTGGTTCAAGGAAAATGATCAAAATATCTTCAAGATAAGATACAAAGTTTAATCTAAATTGAAGATATTGTATCGTCCTTAAAAGGCACAATAAAGATTCGAGAAAATACTTTTTGATGGAAAAAAAGGAAGAACATATTACATAAATATATGGTTTAGATCCGAGATATATATTAAACACTTAAAAGCCTATATTGAATATTTATAATTTTTTTCAGAAGAAAAATATCCATTTAGCATTTTGTCAAATAGAGATTTTCATTAAAAAAAAAAAGAACCTAAGTTTTTTCCTCTCTCGCAACAATGTAAATTTCCACTTAAAATAATGGGATGGTTTCAAATAATGAAATATAGAGTACATGGCCCGGGTACGACAGCATATATGTATCTGCATAAGCTTGCAATAATAATTAAAACCGTATAAAACCGATCACATGTTCCTTTTAGTACCGGTAGAGTACCAACATAAACAGTCCGTACTGCATCAAGCTAGAAAATATTAGGCACTTCTTGTTGCATGCGCAATGTAGTTAAATTGGAAAAAAAAAAAAGCCATAATTTTTCCATGACTCGATTTCAAAACCAATATGGTTAGTCATCATAAGATAAATAATTCTCTTTTACTTCTGACCCAAAAACTCCTCTAATAATTTATATCAAAGCACTTCAAAAGGACGGCATTAATGAATTGCATAGAACAAAATAGTTTTATTCAGAAGTCATTTACTAAATTGACGCTTAAAAAAAAAAAAACAAGAATCATTATACACAAGAAGATCCATCCAGCGTAATGTACTAAATTTCAAGCAAACGTAATAAGAAAACCAATTTCACACGATGTAATTTCTAAAATGTCTGCAATACTAAACTAAGAAAGGATATTTGTTGTCTTGTGCCATATTTATCAAATAACAACACAGATATGTCAGATCAAGTGCAATTTGATACTTTGAGGTGTTCCTGTTATACAATCCTGCAATCTTCTCTTCAAGAAGTGGAAGCATCTTCAGGTTTGTTCATTTCATCAGGCAATGGGGGCAGACGCATTGATGAGCGGTTTTGATTGGGTCGTACTGCAAGAGGCCCAAGGGCCATGACGACATCGGTCATTATGGGTCGAGCGGACACGTCTTCAGCGAGACACGCTTCAGCCAGAGCAACTGCACCGATGAAACCATGTGGAGAAAAATTATCTTTTAACAAGGGGTCTATTAGCTGCAGATGGTTGCTTTTATCTTTGAATATCCGCTTTCCCTGTAAAATGAAAGATAATAGCTTTAATTGATTCATCTAAGCGGCATTTAGGTTTCCTTTCAGAGTAAAGATGGATGGGTCTTTTGGAAATTTTGATATATTTAAGGGGGAAAAAGTCATCATATATAGAGGATGACTCTGTGAGCCTTGTAAATCCCAGAAAACAGCTAAAAAGATATAAATGACATAAACAGTAAAAACACCATAAAAAGACAAAAAGTGAAACAAAATACGATGCAAAATAATGGAACTCTCATAATTAAGAAAAATTTCCACAACAAAAAAATATTATAGACGTCCCAAGCAGGATGTGTAAGAATAATATAATCAACCGATACTTACCCAGGTAACAAGATTTGGATCATTTGCCTCCTTCACATGGTCAATAGCTCTCTTCCCGGAAATCAACTCGAGTAGAACCACGCCAAAAGTGTATACGTCTGATTTAACCTTCAGACGCCCCGTCGCTAAATACTCTGGTGCATGATATCCATGAGTACCCCTGACTTGTGTGGTTACATGTGTCTCATCTCCCTCAGGTCCAAGCCTTGCTAAACCAAAATCTGACAATTTGGGGTTGAAATTCTCATCTAAGAGAATATTTGATGGCTTTAGGTCGCGGAATATCACTGCAGGCTCAACTTTTACGTGCAGGTATTCAAGACCTTCAGCTACACCAAACGCTATTCTCATTCGAGTGTACCAGTCCAGGGGCTGTTGTCCTGGTTTTAGATCTGCAAAAAGTATCAAATTCAAGAATTGAACCAATAATTTTCCTCTCCTAGATACAATTAAAACATACTCAGCCCCTTGAATTACAATTAAAACATACTCAGCCCCTTGAATTGAACCAATAACATTTGTGTCAGAAATTATAATGTAGATGCCTCCTACCACCAACTTACTAGTTACAATCATACTCTGTGCATAATTACATGGTTAATTATTTTGTTTTTTTCTTTTTTTTAAACTACGTTTATGTTCACAATTTAGTTGTGTTTTATTCTTTCTCGTTCAGGTTTTTTGAGGAAGGTAAGTACCAAATAAATGGTCTTTTAGAGAACCCTGGGGCATGAATTCATAGACTATAAGTCTCTGTTCACCATATGCACAAGATCCGATTAAATTGATCAGATTTCGATGGTAGAGTCTCCCCAAAAACATAACTTCAGCATTGAATTCATTCTTTCCTTGCTCTCCCATCAAGTTCACTTTCAGCTTTTTCACTGCTATCTCCTGTAGAAAACAATATCAAGAAACAAATTTCAAACTCACAAATTTTGTCAAATAAACATAGAACAAACAAATGAACGATATGATCAACTAAAGATGTTGGTGCTAGCAATGTTGTAATTAAAAAAATTAAAAAAATGCTTCCTTCAGTGCTTGCAACCTAGCAACTTGAGATGGGTGTTCCAGTGATTTACCCAAGCTTTGTTAACAGAAGCTATGGCATTGCATTATATTTGAGAGACACCTAAGATACCAAAAGTCAAAATGCAAGATAAAGCGGGACTATCTATTTGCATATTTCAAATGCAAAATCTACAATTATATATCTTTTTGTCTTTTGGAAAAACTTTGTCTTCTCGTTTGCATTGCCTCTTTTTACAGTGTTTCCCCAAGGGGTGAATATTACAGTTCTTAACCTATGATAAAATTAAGCTGTAAAGTCCTAAATGCCTTGTTTTTAATTTACTGAAAAAGATGAGAGAGATCAAAATATTCTAACCTGCCTAGTTCTTTCAAGGATCCCTTTGTAAACTATACCAAAACCTCCTTCTCCAATAACATCTGTGAAATTGTTTGTGGCAACAACGAGTTCCTGATATGAGAATTGTTTCAGAAGAGGACTATTTTCTACAGGGTTCTCTGCACAAAAATCCATCAAATATTATTAGGATCCCAGGAGCAAATTTTTTTGAGCTGTAGCTAGTACCATGTTTTTTCAAATCGAATGTTTAACTCGTATTTCAAAAAAAAAAAACTCGTATAGAATAACCTTCCCAAAAAAATCTGAGAACCGTGAGATAAACCAAATAAAAATTTATTAAAATGTGTATTTATTTTTTGTTGTAAGATAGTTACTAAGGGGAAAATTCGAATTTTCCTATACAGAAAAACTACAAAAGGTTCTGACACCTGCCTTGATATTTGAAACAACACAATCAATTGCAAGAAACAAATAATAGGGAAGCTAAATCTCGCCACTTTATTCACCTCCAACATCCAAGAAAAGTTCAAGATAAACTAACACATCTATACATATACATTGAAATAAAGAACAATATATTTACAATGCGAACCTTATATGAAGATATCATGCAAAGAATGAAAAAGAAAAGAGAGGAGCTCAATTTCACCTGGTGGTCCTGATAAGGCCGAAGCGTAAGTTGATGAAGACCCATCTGTGTTTGTGCCTGCTGAGGTAGTAGCTGCATTTCTTTCGTCCTTCTTCTTACTTGAAGAGAAGCAAGAGAAACACTTCATTCTCTCTCTCTCTCTCTCTCTCTCTCTCTCTCTCTCTCTCTCTCTCTCTCTCTCTCTCTCTCTCTCTCTCTCTCTCTCTCGCTTGCTTTGTGCTTTGGAGTTTGGATGTAGGAAGGTAGAAGCGCAAAAAAGGATCCTTTCTTTCTTCGGAGTATCTCCATTTATATAGCCTTAATTTCTTGGATCATTCTTGGGCCTGGTCAATTGCGTTTGACCAGTGCTGACGTGGCATCATCGTAATGGCGATCTCTCCATCCAATGGCTTGGAGAGACGGGTGTAATTGACATACGCTGTCAGTTATTTTATTTCTTTCTGTTACGAGTTACGACTTACGACTACGAGTTGATACAAATACAACAATACAAGCCCTTCTCTTGATCCAAATCCAACGGCTGAGGAGATTAGTTGGCCAATTGTGTCCCTTAAGTGGCATCGAATCAACCAATTTTGGGCTGCGGTTCGGTCGGTAGAGGGGTTGAGGGAAGGGGCGGGTGAGGTGAGGTGAAAAGGGCCTCGATTACTTGCTCGGAAAAATTGACAGGAGGAAGGGAGAGGTAGAAAAGGTAACGATCTTCCATGGAGATGGAAACAAGCAATTTCGCTGCTCCCAAGGTACTCGCGGGTGTAGTCGTGCAGACGAGGGGAAAACTGGAGCGATGGTGTGGAGTGACGGAAATACCCTAAAAGATTTTGGCGCTTGGGTATGTATTTTATTCCCGCCATTTTTTATTTTATTATTTTTTTTTTGTTACGTCTCTCTCGCTTTGGAAGGAAGAGTGATACTCAATTTTTTTTCAAAAAAAAAAGAAAAAGTTGATACTGAACAAAAGGACTCAAGGAGCTATAGTGCAAAACAACTTATTGGTAGACCTGTCAAAACTCTCACGTTTTAACGTTCCGCATAAGGCCCACGGAACGTAAAACGAAGCCCAATTTTGCTACATCTGGACCAACGTAACGTAAGTGGAAATTACGGCCCATTTCTGCTGCTAAACGTAACGTAAATGTCAGAGTCAATTTACGTTTCATTTATTTCCGTTTTTTCGTAAAGTATCGCAAATATTTGAAATACGGTGAATTGTAGAGAAATTGCGGAGACAACGAGGAGCAGAACAGAGTAAAACCTAGAATGCGCCGCTACATCTCCTCTTCCTCTCGCATGCTGTTCCTCCTCTCTCTTTCTCTCTATCTCTCTATCTCTCTTGCACACTGCCCATGACAAATTGACAAGGGTGTTGTGGTCTGTGCAACCTCGTCGACAAATTGGCAAGTGATCTGTTACTCTTTGCAATTCTGTTAGCTTGTTGTGTCGGAAAATACTTCTTTATCTTGCTTTTCATGAATGAATAAGTGGTAGGGATTATACTCTACTTATTCCAAAAAAAAAAAGATTAAATTTTATTGGAACAGGTAATATTAATATCCTAAGCTACAAGGATTGCATGGTGTTATTCTCAATTTCAAATTTTATAGGGATTATTTCCAATTTGTCAAAGTTTGCAGGGTTATATCTAATTTTCCCAAAATAAAAAAGGTACATCAATCTTTTACACTTTGCTTCATAAAAATTGAACGAGAGTAAAGAGAAGGAATGGAATGGATTAGGGAGGGCCGGAGGGGGATGTCGAGAATTGCTTCCTACACGCTCTCTTTTTAGAGATCCACTCCCTCTTTTTTTTTTAAATGACTCAAATATTCTTGATAATCATCCAGTCGTGAGAAACAAAATAAAGGAAATGAAGGACATTTTAGTCCAAGTAGGAGTGCATCTCCAGGCTGGAACGTGAGAAAAGCAATTCCCGGGGATGTCACGCCTTAAATTTCGGGAGATCAAACAACTTATATTTTGTAGAGTAATTTCATCCCTCCATTCTTTTCTTCAAAGTTTTTAGTTCTAGATTAAGGAACAAATTTGTCTGGTCAAATCCGTCATCCTAATTGTCAACTTAATTACAAAATATTTTCTGAGACCTTTTATAATTGAACAATCGAGTTGATTTACTTTCATTGATTTTAAATCAAACGCAATCATCCTAGTCCTAGATGAGCAAAATATATATTTCCTCATACGAAGATGTTGCAGATAGAGAAGCAATCAACGTTTCAATTGACGCATGTATTATATGTACCGTTTTATATATATGAGCATCTACTACAAAAATTTGCTCGAAATTTAAAGTTTAGAACTTTTGGCATTTGACAGCACTAAAAGCCAATAAGACCATGGCAGAAACGACACATTAGAGCGTGTAAAATATAAGAAAAAGGCATTCTGCTATTTGGTTTCATATAACTGACACGTAAAATTTTACCGTCTTTCAACCCAAAAGGCAAAATAGAAATAGAAAATGAGAACTGATTTCCACATATATGTGTTCATTCTTAAGAAGTTATAAGCATCGTTAATTGTACTGGAGCTTTTTGCAACAGAACTATATGGATATGGATACCAACAGAACTAGATAGTCCATCTTGTTGGTTATACTGATGTTTGTATTTCGTAAATTTGATGCATTAACAGTATAAATATTTATGGACGTGTTTTAATTTCATTTCACCTCAAATCATCTTAATGCATTTTTGTTTTTTGTTTTTTTGAGACATCGAAATATTTTACAAGTACTTAAATCATCATTGTTTTGCCTGTCAAACATCCCTAATAATAAATTTATAAGAAGAGAAAATTTGGTGACCGGAAGAGGTACCCATTTTCAGTTAAATTCTTGGGACATCTACTTGGACGAGTTGAGGTGGGATATAAATCACTCACAAGTCACAACTATCAAGTTCCCTTTGAGCATACCATTTCAACTTTTCTCTATTTGAACCGCTCCTTTCAGCAAGAACATTTAATTTTATATTCCAATTGTTACTTCTCCTTTGGCTATTTGTTTGGTCTGTTCAAACTGGCAAATTATCGCCTAATGTAAATTACTGTCGACTACAAAAGATAGCTATATGCACTATACAGTCAAATTCTGCATATTAAGACAATTGAAATCCGCAAGAAGAAAAATTAAAAATATGCCTCTTAATTTTTTTAGAAAAATTGACATACTTTTATCTCACACTACTAATGCTTATGTTCAGTCCTCATTGTATTTTCAGTATCGCTCAAATGACCCCAATTTGAATAATGCTTGCATTTCCTTTTAGAAGTACTAACCCAAAACAAAACAAAACAAAAAAAAAAAGAGATTTTCTTTGTGCCGTCTTTATCAAACTCCAGAAGTGGAAGAGCCCCAATCCATCGAATCGCCTTCTGTTATGCTCATTTGATCAGGCAATGGTGGCACAGTGCTTGATGCGGGAGACGGGGTATCATGAGATGGTCCTGTAAGAAAGCTAAGGGCCATGACGACATCAGCCATCATGGGTCGAACAGATGCTTCATCCTGGAGACACATTGCAGCCACTGCAACTGCTTGGTTAAGGGCTTTTGAGGGGTAATCATCTTCTATCAAAGGGTCTATAAGTTCTGGATATCTTTTTTGATCTCTGAACATCGGCATTGCCTGTAAAAGGAAATATGTAGTAGATTGATAAACTTTTTTCTTCCAGTAAAAAATAATAGCTTATAATAGTTCAATCTGAGGAAATTAAGAATTTGTTTGAAAGTAAACAGGTATTTTATATAAATTATTCAATGGAAAAACATCATGATAATCTATACACAGAGAATGAATACCAAGCCTAACAGGCAGCTAGTTGGTCTATCATTGGTGCCAAGTAAAACCCAAGAAGAAAAAATAAAAGACAAAAACAGAAAAATATCACCTCAAGAAAACAGAAATGAAACATCTTAATGCCATGTAGAACTTCACGAAACGGTCCGAATAAAGAAAAAATTACCACGACTAGAAAAAAAAAATGATAAATGTCCCGAGCAGTATTTCTATATACTTACCCAGGTAACAAGATTTTGTTCTTGTGTCGGCTTTGCAGTGTCAATAGCTCTCCTCCCAGAAATCAATTCAAGTAGAACCACACCAAAACTGTATACATCTGACTTAACCGTCAAATGCCCTGTCCTTGCATACTCCGGTGCACAATATCCATAAGTACCCATGACTCGTGAAGATACATGCGTCTTTTCTCCAATTGGTCCTAGCTTTGCTAAACCAAAATCTGATAATTTGGGGTTGAAATTCTCATCTAGGAGAATATTTGATGTTTTCAGGTCACGGTAAATCACAGGTGGGTTAGCCTTTTCGTGTAGGTATTCGAGGCCTTGTGCTGCACCATGAGCTATTCGCATTCGGGTGAACCAGTCCAGTGGCTGCTGGTCCTCTGTTAGATCTGCCAACAATATCAAATGCATTCATCAAATGAATTTTCCTTTACTAAATACAAATTAAATATTTTAAGCCCTTTGATTTGTCTGTTAGAAATTAGAATATAGATCATGGCTCGATGCCTTGAATAACCAACTTAACAGTCACAATTATGTTTGCAAAATATAACTACAAAAATAATTACTTTGCTTTAATTTTTTTTTTTGTCTCAAATTCCTTTCTGTGCACAACTTAGTTCGGTTTTATTATTTCCCATTTAGGGTCTTTAAGGAAGGGAAGTACCGAATAAATGGTCTTCTGCAGAACCCGAAGGCATGTACTCATAGACTAAAAGTCTCTGATCTCCGTCTGCACAATATCCAACTAAATTGACCAGATTTGCATGGTGTAGAAGGCTCAACATCAAAACCTCAACCAAGAATTCTCTATTTCCTTGCAGCCCATTCCTGTCCAGTTGTTTCACTGCTACAACCTAGCAAAACAATATTAACAAAAACATTGCAAACTCTCAAAGTATTATCAACTAAGCATTGAACCAAACAAATGAATAATGTGATCAAATAAAGATGTTGGTGCGGGCAATGTGGTAACAAAAATTGTTTCCTTTAGTTCTCTCGACCTAGCAATCTTGTAGTGGATTAAACGTTAAGAAAATGAATTACTCCCATCAACTCCCCTTTATATTATTCAGTTCTCTCTGTAATTTACTTAATTTTAGTCATCATAAGGTATGAGCTTTTATTTGAGAGACGCTTGAGACAGCAAAACTAAGGACTATTACTTTTTGCATGGTTCAAATAGAGGACCTATAGTTACATATTATTTAGCATTTAAGAAAAATTTAAGATCCCGCTTGTCCTCCACCCTCCCTCCAGTGTCCTAGAAGGGGTCAAAATTACATACAGCTGCCAGCCTACTGATAAAAGCTGGAAATCCTAAATTCCTTGTTTTTGCTTCATCGTGAAAAAGAAAGTGAGCTCAGTATTTTCCTAACCTTCCCAGTTTTTTCAAGGGTCCCCTTGTAAACTCTACCAAAACCTCCTTCTCCAATAAGACAATCTGGTCTGAAATTTCTTGTGGCGACTGCAAGTTCTCGAAATGTGAACGTTTGTGCAGCAATGTTGCCATTGTTGGGCTCTGTATTTGAAGGCTGAGGAGAACTATTACCTACAGGATTCGCTGCACAAACCCAACAAAAACTATTAGTTTCTGAGGATCAAATCCTGCTGATCCAGTAAGTATCATCATATTCTCAAATCAAATGATTAAACAACCCAAGGAGGCCAACGAGATAAAATCAAACAAATTGATTGAATTTTGTGCTTGTACATCAATTTCTAGGGAAGGTCCCTAAAATTTATTAATATTATATAGACAACAACAGACGGGCCTGACATCTGACTTGATATTTGAAAAAAAAAAACACAGTTAATAATTTTAAACTATAATTGATTGCAAGAAACAATTATTGAAATTACCAAATATCCTCGCTTTATTCATCTAAACGTCCTATAAGCCACAAATGAAAATAATACGATTATGCATTGAAATAAAGGACAATACATACATATTACAATGCAAACCATATATGAAAAATAGTGCAAAAAAATAGAGATCAATTTCACCTGGTTTTGGTGCGATATCGGGGCTTCTCAATGGCCCAACAAGGGGAGAAGGCGGGGCCGGGGCAACAGTTGGTGAGAACTCTTTTGTGTTTGTGCCAGGGGAGGCAGCAGCAGCATTTCTCTTGGCCTTCTTCTCACTTGAAAAGAAGCAAGGGAAACAGTTCATTTTTCTCCTCTTCCCCTCCTATCAGGCCCCCAATAACTCATCAAATTTCTCCAATACAAAGCCAAATTCACGAATTCATCTCGGTTTTCCTTGGGAAAAAAAAGTTTTGGGTCAACCCCGCTAAGGAGGGAGAAGGTTGCGCATGAAAGGGAAGGAGGGAATTCTATCTTTAGGTAGAGAGAGAGAGAGGGGTGAGGGAAAGGGAATGGGAAGGGGAAGGTGAAGGAGGGAGAGAAGGGAAGGGAGAGAAGGACGTGGATCCAAATTCGCTGGAATCAAAGTTGGATGCGGGATGCCGTTGGGAATTTGGGAATTTTAAAATTGACAAAGAAATATGAGTTGGGGACGTGGGTGCGAACTAGTTAGAGACGAGGTCAGAAGTGTCAAACCGCGTCTTACAAGTGTTGGGACCGGGTCCGGTTCGGTTTGGAAATTCATTTTCCAAAAAAAAAAAAAACATGATTCACAAGGTCCCTATCTTTTTGAGAAGAGAAATTCTAGATTTCTAGTATCCAATATATAGGACGAATGAGTCCGTCTAATATAATCATTTTTACGTTTCTAAATTTCAAATGACTGATTTGAACCGTTCAATATGTTCATCATATTGAAAACTTACAAGAAACCAATTTTCACATTTTTTTCGAAATTTTTTACTTTTTTTTGGTATTTTTGAAAATTCATGATATAAATATTATGGATCGTCCAATGATAACGATATTCTAAAATATCACAAAAATAGTAAAAAAATTTGAAAAAATGTAAAAATTGGTTTCTTATAAGTTTTCAATATGAAGAACATATTGAACGGTTCATATCGATTATTTGAAATTTAAAAACGTGAAAACGATCGTATTGGACGAAGTCCATCCGTCCAATATATTGAACTGTAGCATTTCTAGAAAGGTAAATTTGTCTTGAAAATTTATTTTATATTAAAGAGGATTATAAAAAATAGTTCCAAAGTTTAGTTGATAATCGAGTTTTTTACATTAAATAAAACTAGTTGGTCCTTAGTTTTTTTTTTTACAACAGAATCCAGCTTGCAAATACAAAATTTTGATCTTTTCACGCATTAGCCGCTTAGCAATTATTACTTGGTTGTATTACACACACAATACCGAATTTTAATATTTAAAGTTATTTACATTTTAAAATTAATTATTATCAAAATAACTCCAACCCTGAGATATAGGTAACAATAATAAAATAATTCCTTCAACAAAAATGATGGTCAGCATGTAGAAAATAGCAATCCTCTGTTTCACATGAGCAAGATTTCAGTGTCACAAAAAATGTACCACAAATATCATATTTTATCTTTTTATTTTTTATTTTAGAATTTGAAATTTAATTATCCAGTCCGAATGGTTAAACTTGTTCTTTATAACCACGAATGTGTTAAAATTTATAATTTTTGAGATACATTTGATGCTTAATGAAGATGTTAAAAATAAACAAATCTAAATAACTATGATATATTTATTCTAATATGTTCATTTTTGATGTCTTGATGGAGTATCAAATGAACTTCAAAAATTATAAAATTTTATAACAACACATATGTAGTATCGGAACCTTGCTCATAAAACATATCCTTGGTTTGAGTAGTGGAGGTTAATTCAAGGCAAAGGTGGCTGGCCCCCTCATAACTTTTCACTTATCTTTCACTTGTTATGAGCACTAGCGGGACTTCGCGCGTTGCGCGATCTATATATATTTTTAACTACTGTTTGTTTGTGCAAATATTTGTAATAATATATAAGCATTATAATGATATGGGATTATAGAAAAGTATTTGATACAATAAGACAAAGTAGTGCAAGAACATTGCACAATAAATTTCATTTCATTTATCTGGATTGGATGAGTTATAGTATTTAAAAATTTGTAAAAAATGCACAAAATCATAATATTTACTTCAAAGACTTGTGCTTATAAAGTAGTGTGCGAACTATTTTTCTTTCTCATTTTTTTCCTAAAGGCTTATGCTGACAATTTTTAAAATTTTTTTTGGAGACATTGTCAATTGATAAATATAATTATACAATAAGAAAGTTATAATGCTCTATAACGAATTTGATGAGAAATTCACAGGAATTTTCATAAATAGGTTTTGCTCAAAATAGCCAACAATATATTTTATTTCACATGCTCATAAATATGAATTCTACAAATTGGCTAAGGTTCAATAAATCTCATAAATTCTAAACTATGGGGCCGTTTGGATCGTTTAGGAATTTGGGGAAGTTGCAATTCCTAGGAATAAATTTATTGAGAAGTGCGTAACTTTGTGAAGAGTTTGGATTGTTTATAATAAATTTATGGTAGGAAGATGAAATTCCCCAAATTCCTTGGAAAATCCAAACAGCCCCACATGTAAATTTATTTAAATATTCTGGTGGTTAAAATTGTAAAATAAAATTATACCAATGAATGTTTAATATTTTTCTTAAGATGGCCATAAATTTCATGGCAAAATGATATTTAAATCATCCTCAAACATCTAAAATGAAGATGTTACCTCTGCTTAAAAAAATATAAAGAAAGAAGCTGCCCATTTGTTTCGTTCAATTTGAAAGCAGTCCATGTGTGTGAACCAAGGAGGAAAAAAATAAGAAAAGCTTCTATATATATCTGGTTTTTGTGGGAGAAGTTTAGTTTCTATGCGTGCATGTGCAGCCAACATACATTGCACACTTGGCGCAGCGAGATTGGTCGTAAATATTGTGCGCAGAGATTCTACCAAGTTTTCTATGAATTCGCATCCTCTGGATGGCCATCCAGTGGATGGTTCGATCTCAGCCGTCTGATTTAATCTCAATGGCTATAAATGCCCCGTGCATGATACTAAGATTGATAGGCCCGAAAAAATCTAACCGTTTAGATTAAATCAGACGGCTCGTATCGAAAGACGTCCACTGGATGGTTGATATTCAACCATCCAGAGGATACGCTCGCAGTTTTCTATGTGCACGTGCAACCAACAGTAATGGATCGGGTTAAATTATAGGGATTTTCTGATGTCGCCCTCGAGTGGGCCTACATGTCAGCCACACTGTAGGTCTACAGTGCTTAGCTACAGTGTTCGGATCCGGATCCTATACTCAGGATTAATATATGTATATTGATGATTGATTGATTTGGCTGGTAGAAGCTATCTTGACACCTCTCAAAAAAGAAATAGGAATCCAATATGCTGCCTAAGTGAAGGTTAATTTCTCCAGTTTTGTGGATTAGATGTACATGTACGCATCAATTCAATGGTTACGAGTATTGCATATAAAAAAATTGACCCCTAAATTTCGGCATCCCTCGGACCCATTGCTCCGCAGCAACACTCCTAGCACCCCCAAACCAAATTCCTGGATCCGGTCCTGGGTTAATTTGTTCATTTGAAATCGAGAAATAAAACCATGATATCACCTACACCTCTGCCAAATGAGACCACGGATCCCCTGCAGTCTAGGTTAGTTAGTAGTTAATGTGAGCACTTGTGGTGTTATTTTGGGTTTGATGAATGATTATGATGTAATAGACAGCTTTTAATTTTGATATCAAGCCTTTCATTTTCAAAAAAAAAAAAAAAAAGACGGAACCCACCACAAATACAAGGAAATGCAGACTATCCCGTTGTTTCCTTTCTTTCTTAAAAGATTCTTAAGATACACCTTGTTGGTCGCCAGTAACTCAATTGAGGAACTGAGGGATGTTTGAACTAATTTAGTTTTCTGAAAAAATGCGATGCAGCATATACGAGACATAAAATCAGGGGCGAAGCTACATGCAAATTGGTGGGTCCATGGACCCACCTCAAAAAAAAATATTACTTGATATAACGTTTGTTTGTAATTAAAAAAATCCATAAGAAGTTAGGGACCCATCTCAAAAATTTAAAGGACCCAGCTGGACATGTCGTGTTTGATTTGAATTGCATAATGACATCTAAAAAATCGTATAGGAACCAAAGTAGCATTTGTTCCTCGCTAATCGTCTTCTTCCCTCTTACCTAATGAACCTTATTAAGACAAAACTTAGCATAGAATGAAATATTTGGATGAAAAATTATTTCTAGCATATATATACTAGCGCGAATCTCGCGCATTACATGATTCATCTATATAATTTTTTGCGAATTTTAGAACATTATAAATAAAAGCTACCACAAAGGATAAAAAATACAAATCGGATATTATATAAAAACTATCACTAAAAAAAGTGTTCAATGAGATATTATATAAAAACTATCACTAAAACTATCACTAAAAACTATCACTAAAAACTATCACTAAAACTATCACTAAAACTATCACTAAAAACTACAAATCGGATATTATATAAAAACTATCACTAAAAATAAGTGTTCAATGAGATTTCTAAAGAACTTATTATGCAAAATTTTGAAAAAATAAATAAAAATTCATAAAAAAATTGTTGTACTTTTTTGTTATCTTGACTTTTGAATTATTATCTTGTATATTAAATATATTATTTTAGATTTTCTATTGTTATTATAATATATATTTGATTCCTCATGATTTTTTAATGTAATATTATTTTATGTTGTTTATTTAAGAATTATTATTATACTATGTCTGTATTAGACGTTACATCATACATATGTTTTCAGCAAAATAAAAATTTTACGGACCCTGCTGGCGCGAAATCCTACCTTCGCCACTGCATAAAATATGTTTTGGAGAACATACCACATGACATATTGTTGTCCGTCTTCTAGATTCATCCTAAATCGTTTCATCAACATAATCTACATTTAAATTCATAGTCTAAATATGATTCATATCTTATTTATTCAAAAAGATTGAATTATACATAGTACTTACGCTTATAAATGCAAATAATGCAATTTTTTTAGTACCATTTGAGCATTTCAATTGTTTTTGGATTCATTCTAAGTCATTTTGTAACAATAATCTGCATTTAAACTTATTACACTATCTAGAATGAGGAGCGTTCCGCTGCCCCCAAATTGAAATGCCCCCAAATGTCACACATCTCTGGCCGTTCGATCAGTAGTTGATAAGCGGTCTAGATTAGCTTACTTTATTCAGCGCTCTGTTTAGAAAGAGAGAGAGAGAGAGAAATAGAAGGGGAGAAACAAAAACCATCGACAACCTTCCTCTTTTGTCGTTCTCTTCCTTCGCCGGCAGCTCCATTTCACTTCGACTCTCCTCGTTAATCTGGCTCTCTCCCTCTTGTGATTCAAACCCCTGATCTCCCCTCTAACGTCTCCCCTCAACCCTAATTGTTTTCGCTCGAAACCCTAAGTTCTCCCTCCCCTAGAACCTGGATACAATTCGATATTCTCTACATTTCTCTCTCTCATGCTCCTAAGCTTTCTTGTGTGTAAAAAAAAATCAATTATTTTTTGTAATTTTGTTAGATTTAGCAGTTGAAAAACTCAAATTTTGAGTTTCCTCTTTTTAGTTCACAAGGTACAGTGTTCTTTTTCGTTTATGCTAAAATTTGATGCAGCTATTGTGGGTTGAGACAAACTATTGAAGCAAACTGTTTTACTTAGTGAATGCTTGTATAAGTTTAAATTGGTTTTTCCTTATGAAATTGGTTTTCTTTTGGCATATCTATTATTTTCTTTTGCAATTCTTTGGCGATTCATGAACTGATGCCATTTAGTTTTTACGTATTCCTTTGCCATACTCTCAAACATATAATTCTCGGTTCTCGTTTACTGCTAGATAGTGTGGTAATAATTGGGCACAGGATAACAAACTCAAATGGGTACAGAGATAGATACCACTAATGATAACATTTTCTGGTAATTAGTGAATGCTCGGTACTGGTACAAACTTGCAGGCCAGTGAGTTGGTTACTTTGTTGCTTTTTTTAAGGGTTTTTTTCATCTTTTGAACATTTAAAATTTTGCATGAATGCTTGCTTGTTTTAAAATAATAAAAAAGGTAGTACTGTAGTAGACTGCTCTACAACTTTTCTTTTTCGAAACAATCCTGATAGGCAACAGTCTGTTCAAGAAAAGAACAATTGAATTTTTGTTGAATTACTTCAGACAATACCAGCAAATAGAAATCAGTAAACACATACTGACATACAAATCAGCTTACATTCAAATTGAGCATATAAAATATTCTGGCATTAAGCTTGCATTCAAGTTGTATATACATCTTACCAAAAGTCAACACAGTACCAAAAAAATAATAAAGTAACAAGCAATTTGCCCCTTAATTTGTAGTTTCGACCCAAATAACATAACAACTAATCTTCAACTTGCAAATAATACTTGTTTATAACAGTAATATCTTTGATTGTAGTATCTTCATTCAATCCAATGGTATTTTAAAATCCTTCCTTGTCTATGCACGACAATGGCTCCTGATATGTAAAAAAAAATGTAGAATTCTTGATCAAACTTACATAAAACAATATAAATTGAACACCTGAAGAGAATCATAATATTGACTCCTGGTACAAAATCAACTTAATTAAGTGAACTATTCATTTTTTTAAAAAATTGTTAGGCTGCACTTAAAAAAGAGAAGTAATGTTCATCCTATTACATGGTACAATGTTATTTAGATCTTTGGCACGAAAGTTCACTTTCTTTCAAAACCAGTAAGCCACTACCCACTAATACTTTCATCACCTCTATTTATCAAAAATTGGATCATATAAATAAGTGAAACCATATTAAATTACAAACATAAGCATAACCAATGTTCGATAGCTCGTTAATTTTTGTTCTAATCTATCTTTGCTGAAACAAATGGGTTTGAAGCCTCAAAAATCAAAATCGTTCGATTAGGAGATTAGGGCTATAGCATAGTTTTTTACTCAAGAGAAATACAATAGTGTATTAAAGAGATATCTCTCACCTCAATAAATAATTTTCCGTAGCAGTTGGAGGACCATCGTGAGGCAGCGGAAAACTTAGGGTTTCGATTGAGAGCGATTATGGTTGAGGGGAGAAAGTAAAGGAGAGGTCAGGGGTTTGAATCACACAAGAGGTAGAGATCCAAATCGACGAGGACAGTTGAGGAGAAATCGAGCTGATGGCAAAGGAAGAGAATGACGAGGGAAGGAGGTTGTCGATGGTTTTTGTTTCTTCTATTTTATTTTATTTTTTTAAACAAGGCGCTGAATAGTGTAAGCTAATCTAGACCGCTTATCAACTATTGATCGAACGGTCAGAGATGTGTGACATTTGGGGGCATTTTAATTTGGGGGCAGCGGAACGCTCCTCATCTAGAATATGGTTAATATCTTGCTTATTCAAAAAGATAGGATTATACATGATAATTACGCATATAAAGTACAAATAATGCAATTCCAAGTATCATTTGAGCATTTCAATCATTTCTGAATTCATTATAAGTCATTTCATCACAATAGTCTACATTTAAAGTAACAATATTGTCTAGAATATGATTCAAATCTTGTTTATTCAAAAACATTTGATTATAAATGGTAATTACGAATATAAAATTGCAAATAATGCAATTTTGAGTACTAATAGAGCATCTCAATCGTTTCTGGATTCATTCTAAGTCATTTCATCACAATAATTTGCATTCAAACTCATTATACGGTCTAGAATATGATTCATATCTTGTTTATTCAAAAAAAAATTGGATTATACATGGTAATGCAACTCTGAGTATCATTTGAGCATTTCAATCATTTCTGAATTCATTCGAAGTCATTTAATCACAATAATCAACATTAAAACTCATTGTACTGTTTAGAATATGCTTCATATTTTGTTTATTCGAAAAGATTGAATTATACGTGGTAATTACGCATATAAAGTGCAAATAATGCAATTCTGAGTATCAATTTGAGTATTTCAATCGTTTCTGGATTTATTCTAACTTTCTATGTCATTTCATCACAATAATCCACATTTGAACTCACTATACTATCTAGAATATGATTCAAATCGTGTTTATTCAAAAAGATTGGTTTATATATTGTAATTACGCATATAAAGTGCAAATAATGTAATTATGAGTATCATTTGGGCATTTCAATCATTTCTGGATTCAATCTAAGTCATTTCATCACAATAATCTACATTTAAACTCATTATACTGTCTAGAATATGATTCATATCTTGTTTATTCAAAAATATTTCATTGTACATCGTAATTACGCATATAAAGTGCAAAAAAATGCAATTCTAAGTACCATTTGAGCATTTCAATCGTTTCTGGACTAATTTTAAGTCATTTCATCACAATAATGTACATTTAAACTCTTTATATAATATGATTCAAGCTTATTTATTCAAAAAAGATTGGATAATAAATGATAATTACGCTTATAAAGTGCAAATAATGCAATTTTGAGTTTCATTGATCATTTTCAATCGTTTATGGATTCATTCTAAGCTATTTCATCACAATAATCTATATTCAAACTCTTTATATTGTCAAAAACATGATTCATATCATATTTATTCAAAATGATTTGATTACACATGTTAATTACACATATAAATGCAAATAATGCAATTCTGAGTACAATTTGAGCATTTGAATCGTTTTTTGATTCATTCAAATTCATTTCATCAAAATTATCTACATTTAAACACATTATATTGTGTAGAATATGACTCCTTATCGTGTTTATTCAAAAAATAGGATTATACAAGGTAATTACGCATATAAATTGCAAATAATACAATTCTGAGTACCATTTGAGCATTTCAATCATTTCTGAATTAATTCTTAGTCATTTCATCACCATAATCTACATTTAAACTCATTATAATGTATAGAATATGATCCATATCTTGTTTGTTTAAAAAGATTAGATTATACATGGTAATTACGCATATAAAGTGGAAATAATATAATTCTGAGTACCATTTTGAGCATTTCAATCGTTTCTGGATTAATTCTTAGTCATTTCATCACCATAATCTACATGTATACTCATTATACTGTCTAGAATATGATTTATATCTTGTTTGTTCAAAAATATAGGATTATACAAGGAAAATACACATATAAACTGCAAATAATGCAATTCTGAGTACCATTTAAGCATTTCAATAGTTTTTGGATTAATTCTTAGTCATTTTATCACCATAATATACATGTATATTATACTGTCTAGAATATGATTCATATCTTGTTTGTTCAAAAAGATAGGAATTATACAAGGAAAATATGCATATGAACTGCAAATAATGCAATTCCGAGTACCGTTTAAGCATTTCAATAGTTTTTGGATTAATTCTAAGTCATTTTATCACCATTTAATCTACATTTAAACTCATTATACTGTCAAGAATATGATTCATATCTTGTTTGTTCAAAAAGATTGGATATACATGGAAAATACGCATAGAAAGTGCAAATAATGCAATTCTGAGTACCATTCGAGCATTTCAATCGTTTCTGGATTCATTCTAAGTCATTATCACAATAATCTACATTTAAACTATACTGTCTAGAATTTTATTCATATCTTTTATACTCAAAAGATTGGATTATACATGGTAATTACGCATATAAAGTGCAAATAATGTAATTCTTAGTGTCATTTGAGCCTTTCAATCGTTTCTTGATTCATTCTAAATCATTTAATAACAATAATCTATATTTAAACTCATTATACAGTATAGAATATGATTCATATCTTGTTTACTCAAAACGATTGGATTATACAAGGTACGCGTATAAAGTGCAAATAATGCAATTCTGAGTACCATTTGAGCATTTCAATCATTTCTTGATTAATTCTTAGTCATTTCACCACCATAATCTACATTTATACTCATTATACTGTCTAGGATATGATTCATATGTTGTCTGTTCACGAAAATGGATTATCATGGTAATTACGCATATAAAGTGCAAACAATACAATTCTGAGTACCATTTGAGCATTTCAATCGTTTCTGGATTAATTCTTTGTCATTTCATCATCATAATCTACATTTGTACTCATTATACTGTCTACAATATAATTCATATCATGTTTATTCATAAAGATTGGATTATTCATGCTAATTACGCATATAAAGTGCAAGTAATGAAATTCTCAGTACCATTTGAGATTTTCAATCGTTTCTAAATTCATTCTAAGTCATCTAATCACCATAATTTACATTTAAACTCATTATATTGTCTAGAATATGATTCATATCTTGTTTGTTCAAAAAGATTGTTTCATACTTGGTAATTACATGTATAAAATGAAAATAATGTAATTCTGAGTACCATTTGAGAATTTCAATCGGTTTTGGATTCATTTTAAGTCATTTCATCACAATAATCAACTTTTAAACTCATTTTACTGTCTATAACATTAGATTCATATCTTGTTTATCAACAAAGATTATATTATACATGGTAAATACGCATATAAAGTGCAAATAATGCAATTCTGAGTATCATTTAACCATTTCAATAATTTCTGGATTCGTTCTGAGTCATTTCATAACAGTAATCTACATTTAAACACATTATACTGTACAGAATAAGATTCATATCTTGTTTATTAAAAATTTTGCTTTATACAATGTAATTACGCATATAAAATGCAAGTAATGCAATTCTGAGTATCTCTTGAGCATTTCAATCACATATGGATTCATACTGAGTCATTTCAACATAATAATCTATATTTAAACTCATTATGTTATCTAGAATATGATTCATATCTTTTTTATTAAAAAAAATTTGGAAAATTGGATGAGTGCCACCCCTAAAGTCACAAATTTAGGGAAATGCCACCCCAAAACAAAACTTTAGATTAATGCCACTCTAAATTCAATTTATTTATATATTTGCCGCTTCCACCGTATAAAGCCCCTCTCAGATACAATACTTTGTTGTATGGACGAAAGTGCCCTTATTTCCAGTGTTTCTTATTTTTTTTTTTTCTGAATCTCTCTCTCCCATTCACGATGCTTCTTCCTCAGTCACAACTGAACCCTGCCGGCACGTGCTCCGCTAGCGATTGTCCTTACTCGGTCGCCGCTTCTCCGTGGCACGTACTATGTCGTCATTTCGCCGGCGCCCAAAATTGAACCCTACATGGCTTGTTGCAAGCACCAATTGGGGAGATTGGAGTAGAGGAGAAAAACTGGGCCAGGATAAATCCTGTGAATCACTCTTCTTTTTTGGTTCGTATGGCGATTGTAAGCTATTTGCCCAATTTAGTGTACAGAAAAGTAAGACAGTTGAACTAGATGCTTATGTATATTGTTATCCATTTTACTTTTGTTGTTTATTAAAATGTAATGGACATAGAAATCTGTAAGCGACTAGGAGTTGTAGTGGACATAGGAATTTGTAAACTAACAGTTTACTTTGATTGTTTGTCATAGAAATTAAAATTCTTGTCCCCATTTCAATGCTCTTTCATACCAGCAAAATGAATCTATATGAAGTGACTAACCTGGTATTGGTATAGACTGATTGCAAGGCTAAAAGTATAATAAAAAGAAAATTTCAATGATGAATGTATAGACTAACAACAGTATAGATTTTAAACTGTATGTTCTCGCCAATTTTCAATTGACTTACAGAGAAGGTTGGTACAGTGATACTGGTGCCTTCAGAAGGAATTGGTACAGTGATACTTCAGAAGGAACTACTATTGGTACAGTGATACTTGTGCACAATTAACAATAAAGATGCCCAATTAAGCATGACTTTTGAATGTTACAATTTCATTTGTGATTTTAGTTTATAACATAGTAGCAAAACGTATTTAAGTAATATTCAAAGGTTGATAAAGCATTGTTGGTGATATCAAGGAAATGTCCAATTACAACAAACGCTGTTTGTGCTAATCTGTAAAGAATATGCTATATAATGATTAAGTTAGAGCTAATTTATTTGGGTTGATGATACAACAATAAAAATTAATAACGGTTACTACGATTCATCTTAGTCGAGCCGAATGAATCAAAATAACTAATTGAGACTGTCTCGCCTTCTAATGGCATCTCTAAAAAAATTAATATGAAAACTTAAATTAAAGATTATGTTGAAAAGAAGTTATGCAGATAATTGGCTTTTAATCTCCTTGCACTACACTACTACGACAGTAAAACTCAAAATTTATCAAATTCTAATCAACACACGAATAAAATCAGGCCCATTTTTTCTCAACAAGTCATCTAGGGTTCAGTGGTGACTGAGGTCGGAGGAACGGCAGCGGAGCAGCGGTACAATCGCTGGCGGAGCACGTGCCATGGCAGGGTTCAGTGGTGACTGAGGAAGAAACATCGTGAATGGGAGAGACTCTATTCAGAAAAAGAAAATAAGAAATAATGGAAATAAGGGCATTTTCGTCTATACAACAAAACATTGTATCTGAATACGGTGGAAGTGGCAAATATATGAATAAATTGAAATTTAGAGTGGCATTGATCTAAAGTTTTCTTTTGGGGTGGCATTTCCCTAAATTTGTGACTTTGGGGTGGCACTTATCCAATTTTCCCTTAAAAAATTTGATTATATATGATAATTACATCATATAAAGTGCAAATAATGCAATTATGAGTACCATTTGAGCATTTCAATCGATTCTGGATTCATTCTAAGTTATTTCATCACGATAATTTACATTTAACACTTATTATACTGTCTAGAATACGATTCATATCTTGTTTATTCAAAAAGATTGTTTCATACACGGTAATTACGCATATAAAATGCAAATAATGCAATTCTGAGTATCATTTGAGAATTTCAATCGATTTTGGATTCATTCTAAGTCATTTCATCACAATAATCAACTTTTAAACTCATTATACGGTCTATAACATGATTCATATCTTGTTTATTCACAAAGATTAGATTATACATGGTAAATACGCCTATAAAGTGCAAATAATGCAATTCTGAGTCATTTCATCATAATAATCTACATTTAAACTCATTATACTGTACAGAATAAGATTCATATCTTGTTTTAAAAATTTTGCTTTATACAATGTAATTACGCATATAAAATGCAAGTAATGCAATTCTGAGTATCTTTCGAACATTTCATCACAATAATCTACATTTAAACTCATAATGTGGTCTAGAATATGATTCATATCTTTTTTTTATTAAAAAAAATATTTGATTATGCATGGTAATTACGTATATAAAGTGCAAATAATGCAATTATGAGTACCATTTGAGCATTTCAATCGATTCTGGATTCATTCTAAGTTATGTCATCACGATAATCTACATTTAACCTCATTATACTTTCCAAAATATGATTCATATCTTGTTTATTCAAAAATATTTTTTTATACCTGGTAATTACGCATATAAAATGCAAATAATGCAATTCTGAGTACCATTAGAGAATTTCAATTGTTTCTTGGTTCATTCTAAGTTTTTTCATCACAATATTATTCTATATTTAAACTCTTTATACTATCTAGAATATGATTCATATGTTATTTTTCAAAAAGATTGGATTGTACATGGTAATTACGCATATAAACTGCAAAAAATGCAATTCTGAGCATCATTTGAGCATTTCAATCATTTCTGGATTCATTCTAAGTTATTTCATTACCATAATCTACATTTAAATACATTCTAGTGTCTAGATACGATTCAAATCTTATTTTAAAAAAAGATTGGATAATACATGATAATTATGCATACAAATTGCAAATATTGTAATTCTAAGTATCATTTTAGCATTTCAATCGATTCTGGATTCATTCTAAGTTATTTCAACACGATAATCTACATTTATACTCATTGTACTGTATAGAATACGATTCATATCTTGTTTATTCAAAAAGATTTGATTATACATGGTAATTATGCATATAAATTGCAAATAATGCAATTTTGAGTACCATCCGAGCATTTCAATCGTTTCTGGGTTAATTCTTAGTCATTTCATCACCATAATCTACATTTAAACTCATTATACTGTCTAGAATATGATTCATATCTTGTTTATTCATAAATATTGGATTATGCATGGTAATTACGCAAATAAAGTGCAAATAATGCAATTCTGATTCCCGTTTGAGCATTTGAATCGATTCTGGATTCATTCTAAGCCATTTCATCCTGATAATCTAAATTTAAACTCATTATACTGTTTAGAATTTGATTTATATCTTGTTTACACAAAAATATTGGTTATTCATGGTAATTGAGCATATAAAGTGCAAATAATGCAATTCTGAGTACCATTTGAGCATTTTAATCGTTTATGGATTAATTATAAGTCATTTCATCACCATAATCTATATTTAAACTCATTATACTGGTTAGAATATGATTCATATCTTGTTTATTCAAAAATATTGGATTATACATGGTAAATGCGCATATAAAGTGCAAATAATGCAATATTGAGTCCCATTTGAGCATTTCAATCAACTCTGGATTCATTTCAAGTCATTTTATCACGATAATCTACATTTAAACTCATTATACTGTCTAATACAATTCATATCTAGTTTATTAAAAAATATAGCAATATACATGGTGATTACGCTTATAAAATGCAAATAATGCAATTCTGAGTACCATTTGAGCATTTCAATCGTTTATGAATTAATTCTAAGTCATTTAATCACGGTAATCTACATTTAAACTTATTAAACTATCTAGAATACGATTCATATCTGTTTATTCATAAATGTAGCACTATAAATGGTGATTACGCTTATAAAATTCAAATAATGCAATTATGAGTACCATTTTAGCATTTTAATCGCTTATGGATTAATTCTAAGTCATATCATCACCATAATCTACATTTTTGAACTCATCTATAATATGATTCATATCTTGTTTATTCAAATAGATTGGATTATACGTGGTAAATATGCATATAAAGTGCAAATAATGCTATTCTGAGTATCATTTGACCATTTTAATGATTTCTGGATTCATTCTAAGTCATTTCATCACAATAATCTACATTTAAACTCATTATACTGTCTAGAATTTGATTCATATCTTGTTTACTGAAAAAGATTGGATTCTACATGGTAATTACGCATATAAAATGCAAATAATGCAATTCTAAGTACCATTAAAGAATTTCAATTGTTTCCGGATTCATTCTAAGTTTTTTCCACACAATATTCTACATTTAAACTCTTTATATTATCTAGAATATGATTCATATGTTATTTATTCAAAAAGTTGGATTATACATGGAAATTACGCATAATAACTGCAAATAATGCAATTCTAAGTCATTTCATCACCATAATCTACATTTAAACACATTCTACTGTCTAGAATATGATTCATATCTGGTTTATTAAAAAAGATTGGATTACACATGGTAATTACATATATAAATTGCAAACAATGCAATTTTGGGTTTCTCTCGAGCATTTCAATCGACACTGGATTCATTCTAAGTTATTTCATCACGATAATCTATAATTAAACTTATTATACTGTCTAGAATACGATTCATAACTTGTTTATTCGAAAAGATTGGATTATACATGTTAATTTCGCATATAAATTGTAAATAATGCAATCCTAAGTACCATCTGAGCATTTCTATCATTTCTGGATTAATTCATAGTCATTTCATCACCATAATCTACATTTAAATTCATTATATTGTCTAAAATTTTATGGGAGTGGCTAGTGTCAAACATATAGGACACGTACACTTGTCAACGCGATAAAATTTTAATTTTTAAGATTGAAATGGCCGATCCAAACCGTTCAAATTGTTCTATGTTATAAAATCTTCATGGAGACCAAATTTTATATTTTTTCAAATTTTTTTACTATTTTTTTGGAATTTTTCAATATGCTCAATCTAAAAAGTTCTGAACCCTTCAATTTTGAAAATTCGAAAAAAATAATTAAAAAATATGAAAAAATATAAAATTTGATTATCAAGGATATTTTAATATAGAGATCATATTGAGCGGTTTGGATCGACCGTTTAAAATTTTAATGTATGACGCTTGGATCGTGTTTGACATCCTATATGTTTGATTCTAGCATTACTCAAATTTTATTCGTATCTTATTTATTCATAAAGATTGCATTATACATGGAAAACACGCATATAAAGAGCAAATAATGCAATCCTGAGTATCATTTAACCATGTAAATGATAAGTTTACATTTAAACTCATTTTACTGTACAAAAAAAGATTCATATCTTGTTTATTAAAAAAATTTTGCTTTATGCAAGGTAATTACGCATATAAAATGCAAATATTGCAATTCTGACTATCTCTTGAGCATTTTGATAGTTTCTGGATTTATTCTGAGTCATTTTGCGATAATAATCTACATTTAAACTCATTATATTGTCTAGAATATGATTCACATCTTGATTATTCAAAAATAATGCATTAAACAATGTAATTACGTATATAAAGTGCAAATAATGCAATTCTGAGTACTATTTAAGAATTTCAATCGTTTCTGGATTTATTAAAAGTCATTTTACCACCATAATCTACATTTAAACTCATTATACTATCTAGAATATAATTCTATATCGTGTTTATTCAAAAAGAATGGATTATACATGGTAATTACGCATATAAAATGCAAATGATACAATTTTTAAGTACCATTAAAGCATTTCAACATAATCTTTTTATAAACTCATTATACTGTCTAGAACATTATCATATCTTGTTTATTAAAAAAGATTGGACTATACATGGTAAATAAGTATATAAAAGTGCAAATAATCCAATTCCGAGTATCATTTGACCATTTTAATTGTTTCTAGATTCATTCTGAGTCATTTCAACAACACAATCTACATTTATACTTATTATACTGTCTACACGAAGATTCATATCTTGTTTATAAAAAAAATTTGCATTATACGGGGTAATTACGCATATAAAATGCAAATAATGTAATTCTGAGTATCTCTTCAACATTTCAATCGTTTCTGGATTCATTCTGAGTCATTTCATCATAATAATCAACATTTAAACTCATCATACAGTACAGAATAATATTCATATATTGTTTATTAAAAATTTTGTTTTTTACAATGTAATTACATATATAAAATGCAAATAATGCAATTCTGAATATTATTTAAGAATTTCAATCGTTTCTGGATTCATTCAAAGTCATTTCTTCACAATAATCTACATTTAAACTCATTATACTATCTAGAATATGATTCATATCTTGTTTATTAAAAATTATTGGATTATACATGGTAATTACGTATATAAAGTGCAAATAATGCAATTCTGAGTACTATTTGAGCTTTTCAATCGATTCTGGATTCATTCTAAGTTATTTCATCACGATAAACTACATTTAAACTCATTATACAGTCTAGAATATGATTCATATCTTGTTTATTCAAAAATATTGGATTATACAAGTTAATTACGCATATAAATTGCAAATAATGCAATTCCTAGTACCATTTGACCATTTCAATCGATTCTAGATTCATTCTAAGTTATTTCATCATGATAAACTACATTTAAACTAATTATACAGTCTAGAAAATGATTCATATATTGTTTATTCAAAAAGATTGGATTATACATGGAATAAAAAGAGCAAATAATGCAATTCTGAGTATCATTTGACAATTTCAGTCGTTTCTGAATTCACTCTGAGTAATTTCATCATGATAATCAACATTTAAACTCTTTATACATCCCAGAATAAGGTTCATATCTTGTTTATTAGAAATTTTGTTTTATGCAAGGTAATCATGCATATAAAATGCAAAATAATGCAATTCTTAGTATCTCTTGAGGATTTCAAAATTTTTTGAATTCATTTTGATGCATTTCATCACAATAAACTACCTTTAAACTCATTGTACGGTCTAGAATATGATTCATAAATTGATTATTAAAAAGGATTGGATTATATATGGTAATTATGTATATAAAGTGCAAATAATGCAATTCTGTGTATTATTTGAGCATTTCAATCGATTCTGGATTAATTCTTCATCATTTCTTCACGATAATCTACATTTAAATTCATTATATTGTCTAGAATATGATTCATAACGTGTTTATACAAAAGGATTGGATTATTCATGCTAAATACGCATAGAAAGTGCAAATAATGCAATTCTGAGTACCATTGAGCATTTCAATCTATTTTGAATTCATTCTACATCATTTCATCACAATAATCTACATTTAAACTCATTATACTGTCTAGAATATGATTTACGTATTGTTTATTCAAAAAGATTGGATTACACATGGTAATTACGTATATAAATTGCAAATAATGCAATTCTGAGTTTCTCTTGAGCATTTCAATCGTTTCTTGATTCATTCTGACTCATTTTATCACAGTAATATACAATTAAACTCATTATACTGTCTAGAATATGATTCATATCTTGTTTATTCAAAAAGAATGCATTACACAAGGTAATTACGTATATAAAGTGCAAATAATACAATTATGTGTACTATTTAAGAATTTCAATCAATTCTGGACTCATTCAAAGTCATTTCATCACAATAATCCACATTTAAACTCACTATACTATTAGAATATGATTCCTTATCACTCGCTATACGAGGTAATTACGCATATAAAATGCAAATAATACAATTCTGAGTTTCTCTTGAGCATTTCAATCGTTTCTTGATTCATTCTAAGTCATTTCATCCCAATAATCTACATTTAAACTTATTATACTGTTTAGAATTTGATTCATATCTTGTTTACTCAAAAATATTGGATTATTCATGCTAATTACGCATATAAAGTGAAAATAATGCAATTCTGAGTGCCATTTGAGCATTTCAATCGATTCTGGATTCATTCTAACTCTTTTCATCGTAATAATTTACATTCAAACTCATTATACTGTCTTGAATATGATTCTTTATCTTGTTTATTCAAAAAGATTGGACTATTCATCTTAATTGCACATATAAAATGCAAATAATGCAATTCTGTGTCCCATTCGAGCATTTCAATTGATTCTGGATTCATTTTATGTCATTTCATCACGATAATCTACATTTAAACTCATTTTACTGTCTAGCATACGATTCTTATCTTGTTTATTCAAAAAGATTGCAATATACTTGTTAATTACACATATAAAATGCAAATAATGCAATTCTGAGTAAAATTTGAGTATTTTAATCGTTTTTGGATTAATTATAAGTCATTTCATCACCACAATCTACATTTAAGCTCATTATACTGTCTATAATATAATTCCTTGTCGTGTTTATTCAAAAAGATTGGATTAGTCTTGGTAATTACGCATATAAAATGCAAATAATGCAATTCTGAGAACCATTCGAGCATTTCAATGGATTCTGGTTCATTCTAAGTTATTTCATCATGATAATCTACATCTGAACTCATTATACTGTCTATAATACAATTCATATCTTATTTATTCAAAAAGATTGGGTTATATGTGGTAATTACGTATAGTGCAAATAATGCAATTCTAAGTACTATTTAAGAATTTCAATCTTTTCTTGATTCATTCAAAGTCATTTCATCACAATAATTTTCATTTAAACTCATTATACTATCTATAACATGATTATTTATCGTTTTTATTCAAAAAAATTGGATTATTCATGGTAATTATGCATATGCAAATAATGCAATCCTGAGTACCATTTGAGCATTTCAATCTATTCTGGATTCATTCTAAATCATTTCATCATGATAATTTACATTTAAACTCATTATACTGTCTAGAATATGACTACTTATCGTGTTTATTAAAAAATATTAGATTATTTTATGTTAATTACGCATATAAAGTGCAACTAATGCAATTCGGAGTCCCATTCGAGCATTTCAATCGTTTCTAGTTTCATTCTATATCATTTCATCACGATAATTTAATTTAAACTCATTAAACTGTCTAGAATACGATTCATATCTTTTTTTATTTGGAAAGATTGCATTATACATGGTAATTACGCATATAAAATGCAAATAATGCAATTCTGAGTACCATTTGAGCGTTTTAATCGTTTTTGGATTAATTCTAAGTCATTTCATCATCATAATCTACATTTAAACTCATTATACTGTCTAGAACATGATTCATATCTTGTTTATTCAAAAATATTGGAATATACATGGAAAACACGCATATAAATTGCAAATTATGCAATTCTGAGTATTATTTGACCATTTCAATCGTTTTTGGATTCATTGTGAGTAATTTCATCAAATAAATCTACATTTAAACTCATTATACTACTACCCAGAATAAGATTCATATCTTGTTTATTAAAAATTTTGCTTTATGCATGGTAATTATGCATATAAAATACAAATAATGCAATGCTGAGTATCTCTTGAACATTTCAATAATTTCTGAATTCATTATGAGTCATTTCAACACAATAATCTACATTTAAACTCACATTGTACTATCTAGAATATGATTCCTTACTCATATAAAGTGCAAATAATGCAATTTTGAATCTCATTTGAGCATTTCAATTGATTTTGGATTCATTCTAAATCGTTTCATCACTATAATTTACATTTAAACTTATTATACTATAATTTATTCAAAAAGTTTTGATTATAAATGGTAATTACGCATATAAAATGCAAATAAAGAAATTCTGAGTATCTCTTTAGCATTTTATTCGTTTCTGTATTCACTTTTCATCATTTCATCACAATAATCTACATTTAAAACTCATTATACTATCTAGAATATGATTCATATCTTGTTTATTCAAAAATATTGGATTATACATGGTAATTAAAATGCAAATAATGCAATTCTGAGTATCATTTGACCATTTCAATCGTTTATGGATTCATTCTAAGTCATTTAATAGCAATAATCTACATTCACTCATTATACTCTCTAGAATATGATTCATATCTTGTTTATTCAAAAAATTTTGATTATACATGGTAATTACGCATATAAAATGCAAATAAAGAAATTCTGAGTATCTGTTAAGCATTTCAATCGTTTCTGGATTCATTCTGAGTCATTTCATCACAATAATCTTCATTTAATCTCATTATAATGTCTAAAATACGATTCATATCTTGTTTATTCAAAAAGGTTAGATTATACATGGTAATTACGCTTATAACGTGCAAATATGTAATTATGAGTATCATTTGACCATTTCAACCATTTCTGGACTCATTATATTGTCTAGAATATGTTTCATAACTTGTTTATTTAAAAAGATTGGATTATACATGGTAATTACACATATAAAGTGCAAATAATGCAATTATGAGTACCAATTGAGCATTTCAATCTTTTCTGGATATATTGTAATTCATTTCATCACAATGATCTACATGTAAACTCATTATACTGTCTAGAATATGATTCTTATTTACTTTATTCAATAAGATTAGATTATACATTTTAATTACGCATGTAAACTACAATATTGTAATTCTGAGTATCATTTGAGGATTTCAATCGTTTTTTTATTCATTTTAAGTCATTTGAGCTTTAATCTGGACCATATATGGAGTCTAAATGTAGATTATTATGATGAAATGACTTAGAATGAATGCTGAAACGGTTAAAATGCTCAATTGATACTCAGAATATGCATTATTTGCAATTTACATGCATAATTGCTACGTAGAATCCAATCTTTTTGAATAAGTAAGATTTGAATCTTATTCTATACTGCATTGAGAGTTTAAACGTAGATTATTGTGATCAAATGACATAGAATGAATGTAGAAACGATTGAAATGCTCAAACTATATTCAGAATAAGCATTTTTGCACTTTATATGCTTAATTACTATGTATAATTCAAGCTTTTTGAACAAGTTCTGAAATATATTTTATACCACATAGAGAGTTTAAATGTAAATTATTATGATGAACTGACTTAGAATGAATACAGAAATGATTGAAATGCTCAAATACAAAACTCTAGATTATTGAGATCAAATGGTTTGAAATGAATGCAAAATCGTTTTAAATGCTGATATGTTAATCAGAATTTGCATTATTTGCACATTATATAGGTAATTACTATATATAATCCAATCATTTTGAATTAGTGAGATAAGAAACATATTTTATACTATATAAAAAGTTTAAATCTAGATTATTGTGATCAAATTATTTTAAATTAATTCAGAATCATTTTAAATTCTCAAATGATACACAGAATTAGTTTTATTTGAAATTTATATGCGTATTTTCAATGTACAATGCAACACTCTGAATATATAAGATCTGAATTATATTCCAGACTATATAAAGAACTTAAATATGTATTAGTGGGATCAAATGACTTAGAATGAAAGGAAAATCTCTTGAAATGATAAAATGATACTCAGAAATTGCAGTATTTGCATATTATATGTGTAATTACTATGTATAATCGAATCGTTTTGAATAACTAAAATCAGAAAACATTCTAAACTATATAAAGAGTTTGAATCTAGATTATTGTGATAAAATGACTTAAAATGAAAGTAAAATCGCTTCAAATGCTCAAATTATAATCATAATTTGCATTATTTTGTGCATTATATGTGTAATTATTACGTATAATCCAATCATTTTGAATAAGTAAGATAAGGAGCATATTATTGACTATATAAAGAACTTAAAACTAGATTGTTGTGATCAAATTACTTAAATTAATTCAGAATCGCTTTAAATTCCCAAACGACTTAGAATGGAAAGCAAAATTTTTTGAAATGATCAAATTATACTCAGAATTTGCATTGTTTGCACATTATATGCGTAATTACTATGTATAATCTAATAATTTTGAATAAGTAAGATTAAAAACATATTTCAGACAGTATAAAGAGATTAAATATGTTTCATTGTGATCAAATTACCTTAAATTAATTCAAAATAGTTTTAAATTCCCAAACAATACACAAAATAAGCTTTATTTGAAACCTATAAGCGTATTTTTAATGTATAATGCAACACTTTGAATACGTAAGATCTGAATTATATTCCAGACTAAATAAAGAACTTAAATATGGATTATTGTGATCAAATGAATTAGAATGAAAATAAAATCTTTTGAAATGATCAAATGATACTCATAATTTGAATTGTTTTCACATTATGTGCATAATTATTATATAAAATCCAATCATTTTGAATTAATAAGATAAAAAAATACATTCTAGACTATATAAAAAGGTTTAATATAGATTATTGTGATTAAATAACTTGAAATGAATGCAAAATCTCTTGAAATGCTCAAATGATGCTCATAATTAGAAACATATTCCAGACTATATAAAAAATTTAAATATAAATTATTGTGATCAAATGAAAAATCATTTGAATGTTGAAATGATGCTCAAAATATTCATTATTTGCACATCATAAACGTAATTACTACGTATAATCCAATCATTTTGAAGAATATGTAGGATTAGAAACATATTTTAGACAATATAAAGAGATTTAATATGGATTATTGTGATCAAATTACTTTAAATTTATTTGGAATCACTTTAAATTCCCAAACGATACACAAAATAAGGTTTTTTTAATTTATATGCGTATTTTCAATGTATAATGTAACACTTTGAATATGTCAAATCTGAATTATATTCCAGACTATATAAAGAACTTTAAAAAAAAGATTATTTTAATCAAATGACGTAGAATTAAAGCAAAATATCTTGAAACGATCAAATGATACTCATAATTTGCATTGTTTGCACATTATACGCGTAATTACTATATAAAATTCAATCTTTTTGAATAATAGAAACATATTCTATACTATATAAAGAGCTTAAATCTGGATTATTATGATCAAATGACTTGAAAAGAATGCAAAATCGGTTGAAAATGCTCAAATGATGCTCATAATTAGCATTGTTTGCACATTATATGCAAAAATGGTTTAAAGAGTTTAAATATAAATTATTGTGATCAAATGAAAAATCATTTGAATGCTCAAATGTTACTCAGAATATTCATTATTTGCGCATTATATGCGTAATTATTACGTACAATCCAATCATTTTGGATAATATGTAAGATTAGAAACATATTTTAGACAACATAAAGAGATTTAATATGGATTATTATGATCAAATTACTTTAAATTTATTTGGAATCACTTTAAATTCCCAAACGATACACAAAATAAGTTTTTTTTTTAATTTATATGCGTATTTTCAATGTATAATGTAACACTTTGAATATGTCAAATCTGAATTATATTCCAGATTATATAATGAACTTAAAAAAGATTATTTTAATCAAATGACGTAAAATTAAAGTAAAATATCTTGAAACGATCAAATGATACTCAAAATTTACATTGTTTGCACATTATACGTGTAATTACTATGTAAAATTCAATCTTTTTTAATAAGTAATAGAAGAAACATATTCTATATTATATAAAGAGCTTAAATCTGGATTATTTTGATCAAATGACTTGAAAAGAATGTAAAATCAGTTGAAATGCTCAAATGATGCTCGTAATAGTCATTATTCTCGCATTATATCTGTAATTATTCTGTGTAATCCAATAATTTTGAATAAGTAAGGTTAGATACATATTTTAGATAATATAAAGATATTGAATACAGATTATTGTGTTCGAATTACTTTAATTTAATTTATAATCACTTTAAATTTCCAAACTATACACTAAATAAGGTTTATTTGAAATTTATATGGGTATTTTTCAATGTATAATGCAACACTTTGAATATGTAAGATCTGAATTATATTCTATAATAAATAAAGAATTCAAATATGGATTATTGTAATCAAATGATTTAGAACAACAGTAAAATCTTTTGAAATAATCAAATGATACTCATAATTTGCATTGTTTGCACATTATATGCATAATTATTATGTATAATCCAATCAGTTATAATGAGTAAGAATAGAAACATATTTTAGACTATATAAAAAGTTTAAATATAGATTATTTTGATCGGATGACTTAAAATGAATGTAAAATCGCATAAATGCTCAAATGGTGCTCATAATATTCATTATTTGTACATTATATCTGTAATTACTTTGTATAATCCAATCATTTTGAATAAGTTAGATTAAAAACACATTTTAGACAATATTAAGTGATTAAATACAGTGTTATTGTGATCAAATTACTCAAATTAATTCAAAATCGCTTTAAATTCCCAAACGATACACATAACAATCTTTATTTGAAATTTATATGCGTAATTACTATGTATTAATTTTGAATAAGTAAGATGAAAAAAAATATATTCTAGACTATATAAAGAGTTTAAATATAGATTATTGTGTTCAAATGACTTAAAATGAATGCAAAATCACTTCAAATGCTAAAATGATGCTCAGAATATTCGTTATTTGCCCATTATATCCCTAATTACTATATATAATATAATCATTTTGAATAAGTAATATCATAAACCTATTCTAGACTATATAAAGAACTTAAATCTCGATTATTGTGATACTCAGAATATTCTATGGTTGCTTCCTAAATTTGTGATAATTAGTTTAAAATTTTAAATGATTAATTCGAACTGCTCAATATGATCTTCATATTGTAATTATCTTGAAGACCAAATTTTACAAATTTTCAAAATTTTTAACTATTTTTTCGATTTTTTAAATTGGAGGGTCCATAATTAATTAGATTGATGATTTTCTAAAATTCCAAATAAATAGTAAAAAAAATAAAAAAGAATATAAAATTTGATCTATAAGGAGATTTCGTTATGGAGAATAAATTGAGTGGTTCAGATTTGTAATATCGAAAATTGAGATTCGACCGTATTTGACGGGATCAAGTATCAAACAAATTTGACTCTAACATTACTCTTAAAATTTTGTTAGCAATTTGTCTATTTATAATTTAAAAGGATTATAAATTCATTTACGTCATACATATATGTATGTTGTTCCTCTGAAGATATAACATCAGATGTGGAATATGATCCGTCAAAATCGAATAAGATGTATGTATATAAAAGAAAATACAAATTCGAATTTAGATCCTCGAATTTTAATTCAACGTAACTTGGCATATGAATCTTATAAGATTTTAATGAAGTCCTATAGAAGCAGTGGGAGCCACAAAATTTCTAAATGGTTCACCAAAATAATTAAAATCTATAGTTATTTTTTTTTATTAATATCAATAGAGTTATCATAAAAATCATTTTGTCTTTTTATTTCGGGTTCAACGATATCATTTTGGGGGTAAAATAGCGTCTTACTTAGAAAAATACCAATAAAATCATATTATGTAACAAAATGCTTAATTGGGGGGGGGGGGGATATGGGGTCATTTGCACCGAGTGGCCCGCTTTAATTTATTGACATTTGACAGCTAAGCTAACAACTTCCAGCAAAATTTTCTTTTTCAAGATTTAATGAAATCATTGCATAAAACTTACAGAAAGAAAAATATTCCATGAGCTATCTGGATTACTTTTGCCACCATCTAGACTAAAAAACAAAACGAATTGGTCTACTACTCTACTGTAACAAATGTTAGCCCCATCAAGGTATTACTTCCGCTTTGTATGGACTTCTATTTATGTTCGTTAGTGGAAACTCTGAGCATAACCTCCAAATCAAACCTCAATTTACCAGATCCAATGCTACATCTTTCAATTTTCAACATGCGTACAAATTACCAGAGGAAGATATAAGGTGAAAAGTATACTGTTCAATATAAAAATGAAACACACAAGCTGAACTCTTGACAACCAGAACAAATTTAAAGTAATATAATAATAACAAAAATAAAAGTAGAAACAAAATCAGCACCAAAATCATAAATATTAAATCACAATTCTGTACATTCAATTCCAAAAATTATTATCATTATTCACTTCTAGAGCAATTAGCAAGCAACTCAAAAACAAAACAAAAGATCTCGGTCTACAATAATTAAATTAGAAACCACCCGGAGGAAACAAAAAAACCTCTCCAATTAATAACACCTAACAAAATTACAAGGCACACTCACACTCTCAGGAAACACATACATTACGTATCAGTTCTCCCTCTACTCACATGCCATTAGTCTTTAATCAAACCATCACCCAAAGATCCCAACTCAAATTTAGGTGGTCCCGATAGCCGCCTACCCTTACCGGGCGATTTCAAACCAGTTCTCTCAGTGACTGGATACGATAACCTCTTCTTAACTGGTCCTTTATCAGGAGTATTGGCTTTCTCACTGATTGGGCTATAAACAGACCGTAATTTTGCCCTACTCGACTCAGTTGACTGGAGGTAGCTAGGAATCACTGGTAGACTTGTCATACTGGTAAAACTGACATCATCTCCCATCATGGAGCCTGCAATGCTGTGCCGTCGGGCACGCTCAGACCGGGTGCTCCCTACACTCCTGCAATCCTCTTCTCTGTGTCCCCTGATGGGTTTTGGGCTCGCTGATCGGGCCTTTGGGGGACCAAGAGGCTTTGAAGTAGGGGTTGAGGGAGACTGGCGGCTGGGAGGGCGGCTCGTCTTCTGAGGTCCGGTAGGGGTTGTGGTGCCACCGCGGCTAGGGTTAGCGTTAGGATTTGTTTTGAGGCTCTGTACAGCAGACCTGAGGGAGGTGTAATCAGTAACGGGTTCAGATTGCTTATCAGTGTTTGAGGTGGTGGCCCGGCACTCCCATGGACGAGCAGACATCCAGCGTTCTACCCAGCTCCATCCCCATTGCGGATTGGTTGGGTCAGTAAAGGTCGGTTTCACAATCCGGGTTGAAGAAGTATTCCTCCACTGTCATATTAGGATCACATGTCTTGTTATATAAAAGGTACTTAAAAATGAACAATAATGGGATTCAGAGTAAAAAAGTTTGATAATAGAATTTCAACTTTATCAACAGTACAATAAAAAGCTAATTAAATGTGGATTAACATAATACTTGCTAAACATATCAAGATGTAAAACGATTGACCAAAAATGTTCTTGTTTTAATTTGTAATCCCAGGTGCAAAAGAAAAGCTTTTCCCTTGATAACGGGAAAAATCACCATGACAGCTCACATTGCACATTCATGGATCAAAGATATTACAGATTATTGTTGAATTACCCAATAGAATTATATGGTATACTGACCAAATTGAAACTAATTAACCACCATAGATGATTTGATGGTCCTTGGTTTAGTTTAATTAATCATACCTGATGTGTGAAGGCATAAGCCAATGCACGCTCTCTCTTGATAGCAGCTTCTTGTCTTAACTGAATGCCAGCATCAAGTTGTTCCTTGGTTTGTACACTGTGATTCCAATCTTCAGCCATCTGTTTCATTTATATAGTTCATGGGGTACAACAAAATAACAATAAGATAATGAAAATTACGAACTGTGAAAATGAGAGAAGAAAAGGAAAGGATCTTTTTGCCCAATAAACAATTCAAATTCACTGTCAGATTGATGGATTTTATTAATAAAGGTGTAAAGATCGATATTGTTTGCCTCCAAGATATTAATTTGCATTCAGTATACCAACTTAGCAGTTTGCTTTATGAACCATCATTAACTAGGTGCAATACCACCAAGCAAGTCAGCTAATAAGACTAACTGGTTCCTAGCATAGTAGGGCATAAACACAATGCTTATTTGAATCAGTTGAGCATTTTGAATTTTCTACAATGGTAAGAAACAAGGTTAACTTTCTCACCTTCAATTTATCCTCCTTTTGCTTGAGCTGGAGCTGTTTTTGAATAGCTTGATTTTCTTCGACCATTTGTCGTCTTCTAGCATGAATCTCAAACTGAATGCGTGTTTCAGCCTGTACAGAGTTGAGGGTTTTCTCTGTCTGGCGCTTGACAGTGCTTCCATCTACCAAGGCCTTCAGCCTAACAAGCCCTCTCAGTGCCCTTAAGGCCCTTCTTGCCTTTAATACAACAAAAGATGGTCAACACATAAAAAACTTAACAGTGGAATTCAGAATTAGCTATGGATTGACAGGCCTTTTTAGGTTCAGTTCATTCCACTTTGAAGGAAGTGCAGGATATTTCGAGATTTACCAAGGGGCACAAAACAAATCAAAGTTTATCATCAAAATATACTGAGCCTAACTTAACCTCCAGCATACAAAATCTTTGTAAATGAACAAGACAAAAACAAAACAAAGCACTGTTCTAAATACCAGAAACCCACGGAAGACAGTCTGAATCCTGATGGCAGCTATCTCCTCTTTTGACTTCTGCACAACCCTTGATGAACCTGCTGATACTGATGCATTTGTGGCAGCCGTGAGGCGAACAACTTCAGCAGCAGCCTGTGCAGCAACAGCTGCAGCCTCAGCTGCCACAGCAGAAGCCAGAGCCACAGAGTAGGCATGCTTGTTCTGGCCACCGTCAAGTTCAGACAGTTTCACCTCCTTAATCTCCTCTAACTGGGGAAGTAGAGATTGTGATGTTGTAGGTCGTGAGAAAGAGGTAGAGCCAGCTGTGTTATTATTTTCCACATTGATTTCTTCAATTGAACTGGAGGCAATCGGTTCCATACTTCTGGACCGGCCGAAACGCCATTTCTTCTTTGGTTTTTCCTGGATCTATAAAGAATTGGGGGATCAAATTTGGCATTATAATCGTTTTGCAGTTTGTGTTTAAATTTACCTAAAGGCCTTTAGACCACCAACAAAAGAGTACAACTGGTACAAATTTTACCAATTTAAAGGGGTATGGTGCTTTATTACATGAGACAGTGTGTTTGTGTGTGAGGTGAGAGAGAGAGAGAGATTTACCTTGGATTTCTTCTCCTCTGAACGGGGGTTGAAGACTCTTTTCACAGCATCAAACCATTTTGTTTTGTTACCCATCCCTTGCCTAATAATTGTCTGGTATTATTGCATTGGCAACAACCTATCATAAACAAAAGTTCAAATCCATAGGCATGATGTCTCTTTGCTAAAATAAACATTCAAAGTTTAAATCCACGTTTCCATTTTCTCTTCTTTCCCACCAAAGGGTTTCCCAGTTGTGTCAAAATATAAAACAACTAAAAACGGGCAGGTTGAAAGTACTGAAAAAAAAAATTTACCTTTTTTTCCATATTTCTGTAATTAATAAAATGAGAAAAATCATTAACCCATAGCCATGTTTCCCTTTCCTTTATTGCACGCCCCTAAAATCCAGCAAACCAATAATTGAACATATCAACATATATAATCATGAATAATTCTAAATCACACAAAGTTCCTTGATTTTTTTCCCTAAACGTGGATAGATCCATTACCAATTGCTTACAAATCACAAAGAAAAGAAAGTTGCAAAGTGGGTTAGCACGAACACCAAGAAAAGATCAAACTTCAGAAAGGAAGCTTTTGCAAAGCTGGCATCTTTCTCGGAAAAAGAAAAGTGAATTTACCTGAGACACATAAATCCTCAAAAGAGGCAAGACACATAAATCCTTACATGAGAAACTTTCGCATGTATGTAATTACATGCTTTGAAATCAATATTTGGAAAAAAAATGAAGCAAAAATCACTGACCTCAGAATTGTAGATACACGTCAAACTTCCTACGTTTCTCCATCTCCTGAGGACAGCAGAGGTTATACAGAAAAAATTAGAAGAACAAAAGTCGTATGGGAGTCGAGAAGACGAGGTTTATAAATAATTATAGCTGTTAAAAGTTCAAACAAGCTTTAGACCAAAACCAAAGAGTTGGCCAGGAATTCAAAAAGAAATGCGAAGGATGGAATCAGTCGCTTTCTCGGAGCATTATCTATCTAAGTCTAGATGGACGACGAATGAAGGAGAGCAATTGAAAATTGTAGCACAAAAACAATTTCGAAAAGTAACTAAATACTGGCACGCAGGATTCCACTGCGGCGCTGACTCTCTCTCTCTCTCTCTCTCTCTCTCTCTTGTGTGTCTGGTGAAGACTGGAGAGATAACGCCTCTCTCTCTTTCTTTGCCTTGGTCTGAGATGTGGGGCCCACACACGAGGGGAGGGAAAAAGGAGTTAATTATTTCTTTTTGCATTTTGCGTTCGCTGCCTGTGTCACTGTGTGTCGTGTGGGAGTGAGATGATGCTCAGCTCTCTCTCGCGTGACAGCTGACAGGAGCTGTCAGCGTTTCGATTATTTTGTGTAGGACGCCACTCTGGCCAAGTGGAGCTTTGGTTATAATAAATGCACCTGGTGCTTGCTTTACTCTAATTGGTCCGCATTTATTTATTCATTTATATTTATATTTTTTATATTTTATTAAGAGCAGATTTTATTGTTTATGTACTGGTTGACTGGTAGTTCGATGTACCAACACAAAAAATATATATATATATCTGATTGAATTGATTGTTATTATTTAAGGATCTTCTTTTAATGATATCATATAATCCGTTCATAGTGAATTAAGATTCGGACATTTAAAATCAGAATACGTTTTCATGGAATTAATAACAAAAGAAAGGAATTGTCGTCTAATAAGTTACCAACAGCTACTCTTTTATGCGACCATATGACTTCCTAAAACTTCCTTTTTTTTGTATTTAGACATATCCTTTTATAAGTAGGCATTATATTTTTTGAAATAAATAATTACACTTTTTATACTTTTTGTAGTAGTGCATTTATATTGAGAAGGGCAAGGTGCCGACCTTTTTTAAGTATATAATTTCTCAAAACAAATTCCGTTATATATTGCACTCGGAGTAGATTCATGGATAAAAATCAAAGTTTGGTTCTAAAGTTAGATAAATCGAAAATAAGCAATCAATGACTATTATCTCTTTTTCAAGTTTGTAAAGGAACATTATAGAATTTCGATCTTTGGAATTGTTCACACGATCAAATTGGTTTATAATTGTTTATTTTCACTATGAACTTTTGGAAAAAATAAAAATGAAGCTGTCTTTTGAAGTTCTTTATCACAAGTTCATAACCAAATTATTCGAGACTAATTAAATTATTTTGAGAAATAATCTAACTTAGCATTTTTTTTAGGTCAAGGGCTATTTTAGTGAGAATAAAGATTTTAAGGATAAATTTTTATTATTTTCTCAAAATGGAAGAATCATTTTTGCTGTTTTTCAATTGATTTAGAACTAGCTTAATATTTATAATATTAGCTTAATGATAATAAAGGTATAATAACTCTTATATCCCATTGTGGGCTCATCTAAACACAAAAGGAAAAAAAGGTACAGTCAACAAGGTATAGTTCTTATTTTTCTATTCCTCCATGTGCGAGGTATAAAAAAAATATAAGAGAGAGGACATAATACAAACACGTTATTAGCTATCTTTATACTTAGTTCAACGTCCAAACATCATTGAATAAATAAGATAATTATTATTCTCTATCAAAAGTTATTCCTACTCTTCCCTTTTCCCTCTTCTTGCTTATTCTTGTACAACCAAAACACCAATATTTCCAAAAAAAGAGGAAAAAATCTGTGATCAAATCGTGAATTTCTTGTACAAATGCCGCAAGTCTTAATGCTGAACATCCAAATAAATTGTACAAACTAGTAACTACTCCTGGTCCACGGAAGATTTGTGCCCAATCGCAGAGTTTAATAATGTATATAGCAGACGGATTGGATCCATCATTAATCACGGACTCACAGGAATAACCGTCTCTTTTACTAGCTTTTAAAAAGGAGGCCTTTCCAATGGAAACCGTAGTGGCAGGCGCTTTCCGCTTTTCTAGTTTTCTTATGCTTACTCTTATCTAATTAACGTGCCAAACACTGCTGTTGTACGCATTTAACTATATTTAATTACTGCTTCCTTTAAAGGCACTTTTTTTTGCGAATAGTTCCTCTAATACGAAAGGACTGGAGGTTATGTAGTACAAAGCTCAGTGTTTCATGTAACAGATTATACTAATTAAACATTGATCCGTTGTCGGCGCTATGGACTGCTGATTGCTTATGAAATCAATCATGGACTAGAGCGCTTCAGACCTGAATTGACCGGGTCCCATCCCATCTCATCCATACTTTTTAAAATTATTATTTTAGATCTTCGTTTACAATCTCATGCTGGCCAATGGCGAGCATTATTGCTTCAATATGCATTTCATCCCATCCCGTCCGTCCGTTATTTCAAGTTGCTATTTTATTCTATTCCAGTCTAGCTAGCCACTACCGAGGGCTCCGTTTGGATAGGTGTGGAAAGAATGGAAGAAGTATTAGGAAGTGTGTAATTTTGTGAAAAGTTTAAATTATTTATAATTTATTTCTTCTCTTCTTCTTTCTTCCTACCTTCTTCTCAACGCATTCAAACGGTGTCTTATATATTCTTTTTTCTTCAGAAACTTGCAAAATACCCGACTTATTGTCGACATCCTCGTCAAGCTACCACTTACACCATTATTTATTTATTTTTTTGTAATGATAGAAACAAATAAATTTCAAAAACTTATTAAATACTTGAAGGTATAATGGACTTTTCGCGTGTCACAAAGTTTAGTTTTTTCCGACGAAATTTCCCGATTTTGGAAATGAATATTTTTTTACTAGCACGTAACTTGTAAAGACTTTCCACAGATTATGTTCAGATGGTAGGACTCAGCGCATCTTGTATGTCTACAGCATGCTGTCTCGTGGATTACAAAATTTACCACAAGAATTTGTGCAAGGCCAAGCATATGTGACAATTGTCTGCGAAGAAAACAAATTACCAAATGCAAGTATGCAAGTAAAGCATAATAACTAAGATCCGAATAACTAATTATACCATCAAAATATAAAATTAAAAGCGCTTGTAAACACACTAATCATTCTTCCAGATAGTACTAGCGTTCAGCAATACCACCAGTAATTTCCCTGTGATGTAGCAAAACTGCAAAGGAGATGGAAACAGCAATACATCTTAACTACAGCATTTCATATGAGAAACAGACTATCCTAGCAAAGGAAATTCCTCTAATCAGTGGAACATTTAAGGTACAAAGGCTACCCAGCCATTAAGTTCCGGAAGCACAGATCTAGCTCAGAATCAGAACTCTTTGCTAAAGTTATGGAATAAATAGCCTTGGAGCTTGTAAATGAAGAACATTTGGTGACACATGAAAAGAATCAATGATCTTCATGATACTCAGGATTCTCCTTCAAGATAACATAACCTTCAAGCACTGGTGACAACGGAATGTATCTGCACATGGAAATAACAAAACATGAGCAAAAATCATGACTGTCTCATTTAACTAAAGTTTGAGAGCAAAACATACTTTTCAGTAGCAAGCTCAGCTCTCTCTCCAGCAGCAAGCAAGACAGGTGTAGAATGGGTTTGGAAACCAGTAATAGTCTTAGGCCGACCAGCTTGACCTACCACATCCACTGCTTGTCCAACACGAACTGGTACTGACAGTGGCTTCAAATCCTCATCTACTGTCATGAGCATCCTTGGCTACATAAAGAGAAGAAACAAGCAATGAGGTTCACTGTTAGAAAACAGAGCAGAGAACTGAAATTACTTTTAGGTTTGTTGCTGTTACCAACCTGCATAGCCAAGACCAGAGCATAAAGCATGTAGTGGTACTTGCCCAGAATGATGGATTTCATGTCAAGACAAGCGTGCAAAACAGTCACAAGACCAGCAAGTGCCATACTGTATATAAAAAATTGATTATATATACATAATAGTCAAGTAATCTGAGTTAAATAATACTACGAAGTTAAAGCAGCTTACGGGCATAGAAGAAACCGATCAGAATGGTACAGAGAGAGGGTTAACAAGCCCTTTCCTAAATGAACAAGACCTTGAGCAATCCTTACCTGCATACATGTTTCGCCAATAACATTACTATGTCTCCCTAAGCACTATGGCATATAAAGTCATCATTATAGAAGAAGCAAAATGCTTACACAGAAGAGATGACCGGCTTCCTTGTAGTAGTAGCTTGAGAGGTTGCGAAGCATGCCAGCTATGCGAGCATTATTGGTACCAGCACCTATCAAGCCCAATGCAATGATAGCAGCCTGTAAAACATAAGAGTATTTTTAATTTAAGCATAAGATATGCGAAGATACGTAGCAGGTCGCTAGTGAAAGGGAGTAACATCAGTACCATTGAAACTTCAGAATCAGCATCATGACTCAATCTGCTTAATGTGTCCATCACCGTAACCTAAACAAGCAAATTTACAGTAACAATAAATATTATAAAATCTAAAGATTTGCAAAAAAATAAAAAAAAATCGAAAAAAAATATTTTTGCCTAAGACCCTTTGAACTAATTTTCTGTTTTTCCCCCTTTTTTTTAACAAGGATTTAACATGCTTAACAGATTTGACTAGTACCATACAAAAGCTAGACTGCACCCTCAATACAAACTCTCTTTTATTCCTTTATTCTTACAATTTACTCTCTTATCATTACTATTGCTGCAATTAGCCAATTATCATTATTTATGACATTATTTTAGTGCTCTGCACAATGGACCAAAAAAAATGATGATTTAGAATTAAGCATTTTTATGGATCAAATCATCATCAAATACCAAATTATCAAGGACAAACAACAGAAGATGAAATAGGGTACATCATAATGGCACTCGCATCTCAGAACTAGGTGCTATAGGGTATATTAGACAGTACGGGGTCGTTTGGCAACATCAAAGTTTAGTGGGATCAAGGGTTAAAGTTAGTATTTTGGGATTAGTGTTTGAGGTTAAAGTTAATAAAAGTTAGTACTAACTTAAAGTTAGTAATTGTTGTTTGGCATGATAGGTTAAAGTTAGTGATCAAAGTGAATGCATTTAATTATAACATTAATTTTAATCTAGATATTTTAGAATTCGAAATTTTAAATCTTGATATTTTCAAAATTTGAAATTTTAAAAATTTTAAAAGATGAAAATTAAAATTTTAAATTTTAAAATTTGAAACTTTGAAAATTTGAAAATTGAAATTTGAAATTTTGAAATTAAAAATTTAAAATTTTGGAATTTGAAATTTGAATTTTGAAATTTTGAAATTTGAAATTTGGAATTTGAAATTTTGAAATTTAAAATTTGAAATTTCAAATTTTAAAGTTTCTTCTCAAGGTTTTTCTATTTAGATACGATATAAATTTTTTTTTTTGGTGTTTGAGAAAACCTTATGGCCAAGTTAGGAAGGTAGTGCTAATCCCATTGACCCCGAAGTTGTTTGGCGATGCAAGCCATGTAGGTTAGCTCGTTGACCCAAAAGTCAAGTTAAACTTGACACTACCAAACGAGCCCTACAAGTACAATTATATAGGAAGTTTAACCATCATTAATGAAAACAAAGGTGTTACCTTTGGATTGGATATGCAGAGGACACCAAGAGCAAGGGGTACTGCACGCCTAATGTTCTGCTCACCGTACTGCAAAAGGCGTTCGAGTGACCTCACAGCCATTTCCATGCCCAATTCTTCAGCCATTGCAATAAGTGCTATTCCCAGCACAGCTGGCCCTTGGTGGGTCTCCCCCTTCTCCAGATGGTGTGAGCAAATACCCAGTAGCTTTTGAACCTGTATGAAGATAAGTGATCAAATTATAATCCATTTTCAAACTACAGGTACAAAACCAGAAGTTAAGTGCAATCTGGGGTGAACTTTGGCTACCATTTTTTAGTTATGATGCAGAGCGAATTCAATTGGGCCAATATAGAACTTCTATAAACAAAAGGCACACATAAAGAGATGCAAAGTTGCAGAAAACATATTCAGTACCTTCAGCACATTGCCAGTGCCTGCATAAGCCAAAGACATGAGAGTGACATCGCAATACTTCTGAATTTTTTCATTGAATGTTTTGGAAACTTCAGCAGTAGCCTCGACACTATCCTGGAAATTCAAATTTCAAAGGAAAAAAAAATAAACATTGCATTAAGAAAATATTAAGCATCAACATTTCGAACTGTAACAGCTGGTACCATTGTGTGAGTTAAATCACTACTGCGCGGTAGTATTGATACTCAGTTTATGTATTAAAAAACTCTTTAATGATTTCAATAGAAAACAGTTGTTTTCCCTACAGTATTATAAAACAAAAAGGAAAAGGAAGAAAATATTAAGGTTTCAACCTAACCAACATATTATTTTACAAAACCTTAATATTGAATGGGATGATCCAAATCAAATAAGAGCACGGTAATATGGAAGTTAACAGAATTTCAAGAACTATATATAAAACATGAAGGATAAACCGTCCAGGTTTACCTGTTTTCCAAGATAGAGAAGGCCAAGAGCAACAGGTAACAGACGAGTTAGCGCATCCCCAAGTTCAGTATCACTACGTTCCATCAATGCAAAGATGATTGACTGAGCAATCTCTTCATTACAGGAGCCAACAAACACCAGCCCAAGAGATATAGCAGCAAACACTAGAACTTCGAGTGTTGTTTTAGGGTCCCCCAAAATATTTGATAGACGAACTTTAAGCTGTATAGGAAACTTAAATATCAGGTGGACAAAAGTCAGTGCTGTGTAATGCAATGTTAAACATATTCCAGAGTCAGACCTCATCCTTGTGAGTACCAGCATATGCAATGCCAAGGCCTAGGATTGCTCCAATTCTGATGGTTGTATCCTCTCTGTCAAGGAAATCAATGAGAAGCGCCAGTGCCTGGACAAATGGAAATGCCAACATTATCAGAATCGTTCTCACTTGAATAGAGAGAGAAAATTAAACTACCCCTCCTACCCCTCAAAAAACAGATGTGCATGTACATATACACAAGGAGACAGTGTGACAGAAACACATGCATGCACACGTGCGCGCGCGCGCGAGCGAGCGAGCGAGCGAGAGAGAGAGAGAGAGAGAGAGAGAGAGAGTACAGGATCACAATCATTCTTGATGCCACAGTTTACGATTCCAACACCTAAGAGAGCTCCAGCCACCACATGGTTATCAGTGCTGTGTAGGTACTTGTCTATTTGTGACAGTCCAGAGTCAACATCCCACAAATGAATCATTCCCTGTATAGAATAAGTATGCTTCAGTCTATGTAAATTCAAGAAATGTACTTGTAGTGACATCCTGGAGCTGTCACTAACAATTATCATGACTAGAAGAAGACACTAAAATTATACCAAACTAGCAGCCGCACTGGCTTTGCCATGTTCCTTGTTCTTGAACAACCAACTACCAGAGGATCCGCCACTGGAAGACTCAGCAGGAGCAGTCATCAATTTATCCTGTACACAGAGTGACAAAAGGGAATTTAAACAAAACAAATTCATATTTAAAAGAAATAGTAGTTTGAAGATAATTTTCTAAAATATGACCTGGCCAAACCCAGCATTCACAAATGCATTGACAAAAGTGGCAGCCAGATTTTGCCTGGCTGAATCAAGGCTGGAGCTTGCACTTGCTCGTCCATCAATCAAGTGCACCTAATAAACAAAACAAGAAGTTCATTTAGCTCACTGCACGACAAATTACTGAATAAAACATGCATCATTATATTCTTCAAGAAAAATATTGGCTCGGAACTTAGTGATGTGATTATGTGAAACATAATGGCTGTTTTGCTCCTTTTCATACCTGATAGCAAATAGAATGTGCCTAATACAACTCCAACATCGGACTCCAATTTGTGCCATTAGAAATTAAATGATTTATGGAAATGATGCAAATAAAAACAAATTTAAGAAAATCCAGTAAACAGGGATTGAGTTTTTAGGATTGAAAAAAAGTGCACCTTATAAATGTCATCAGGAGACTTGGGTTCCATGACTTCAATGTCCCGTGCAAGAGCAAGGTACCCTTCACTTAACCTGGTATTATTAACTATGTCTTGCAAGGCTTCTCTGTCATTTTCATCTGCAGCAATCTCCTCATCTAACTCCAAAGGAAGACCCTAGAAAGTACACACAAAAAAGGTAAAAAATAATAAAATAAGTTAATACAGGAGGAAGAAATGTCCAGAGAAAGAAGCATAAATATGACTTACATGGCGTGCTATGATGTAAGAAAATTGCTTTTTCAACAAAATGTCATCAGTTGATGCGTACACCTGTTTCACGTACTGTAATGAAACACGAAAAGGCAAATTAAGTAACTTGTTTACTGCAAATTATTATCACAGTGTACAAGCATGTATTGTAATAAAAACCTGGGTATTGTCAAGATGGAGAGCAATCCTCAATGCACTGGCCAAGTAGTCAAATTTTATGTAAATGGTATAAGCAATATCCAGGGCCAACACATCATCTGGGCTAGGCAGATAGCTGTCATTTTAAAATGTGTCAGAACTTAATGTGAGGAGAATAGCCTTAGGCAGTGAGCATTTGACAGAAAAAATCAGATAAATACCTAGCAGAGCTAGTAAGATAAAGGCATGCCCTTTTAAAGTTGGAATTATCAACATGCTCCACGAGCAAATCCAAATCTTCAACCTAGAAAAGAAAAGGAGCATATATATTCAAATTAAGAAGTCACTAAGGAAGCTTTCAAACACACACAAACACACAGATATAAAAAGACATCCACCTCCATAAGAAGATCAACAGCCTCAGGCTCGGCATTATGCTTCAGAAAAAATGACAAATGCGTTAGTAAACTTCCTCACAATCAACATCATAGCAAAAACGTACTCAAATTTCTAGCATGATTTTTATCACAAAAGATGATCAAGTTACCTTCATGTGGAATGCAACAATTTGCTGAACTAATTCCATTAAAGCATCAATGGGCATGTCTTCATACTGCATAACCAGAAAAAGTAAATGATGAGCAAACAATTCCATGTATTACTGCCCAGCATGAAAAAAAAAATGATTAAGCAACTAAGCATCAATTACTTGTGGGTAACTGATTATTAGCAAGTAAAACAAAGCAAAATTCAATTCATATAAAAGTAACAAGTAACAAACACAAAAAAAAAAGATTTCTAAAGATCAAAACTAAAGAAGAAGAAGATAACCTGCCGCTTTTGAAATTCTTGTGCAATTTCACCAGCCAAGTTCCTAAGAAGGAAAAATAAATTATTTCCGATACAATTAAATGCAAAGAAAGAAGAACAATTTGCACATGGAGCGCTTCAAAATAGCCAAATTGAATATCTAATAAAAACAAATTAATTTTAGGTATTCAAACAATTAGTTCTAAATTTGAACTGACCTTGTGTAATTCAGTAAAAGACATCCAAGCATGAAAGAATAAATAAATAAATAAGAATATGGATTTTGCAAATCACTGTTGTTCTTACCTGACATACTCGTGGCCCCATGATCCAATATCTCCATCAGACCCAACTAATCTGAACTTCAAACTCTCCTGAAGCAAGGTCAAGTGAGAATAAGACCAACTTGCAAAATCAAAGATATATGATAGTCCTCTCATAAGATTTTGTTATTCCAATTTGATTATTGGATGTAGATGGTATCTAATGCAAGTATCAGAGTCATAAACCAAAACATTTCGAACTAATTAAGTGGAGGAAGAAATCTCCCCATAGAAAATCCTAATAACACAGTAACAGTTTTAAATGATTTACCCTTTCCCCTTCAAGAGACATTGTAAGAGCCAGCACAGACAGTATGTCAGCCAGTAATTTCTGAAAAATGGGAAAAAGAAACATATGAACTAATTAGTTCTCCAAAAATAAAATTAATGAACATATATAGCAGGAGCAATAATAATTTCACACCTTTAAGTCTGAATCTGGCATTTGCTCATAGAAGTTTTTAAGGGTTCCATAATGAGGCCTGAGGAACTTAAGAGGCTTTGGAACAGAGGTCATCGAGCTGGTTGCAGAGCGAATCTCTTGCCTAAATTCAATTAGCAAAAACTCAGGAACAGCATTTAAAGGGACACACTTGAATTTTTAAAAAAATTTCAATGAATAACCATATAGTTACTGCTGTACTGTTAAAAGATTCACAAACAAGGCATAATCACCAACCCTTATGGAACAATCTATCCCTGTGAAGTCCTAAATACTGAGATAACTTCCGTACTAATTTATATTGAGATTCAACCTGGAATTCAGCCTATCAAAAAGATAAAATTAAACACCCCCTAGATGTCAACACAACATACAACTGAATTAAAGTTGTTCATACTATAGTACTACAATCAATGAATCAAAGATACAGACATTAACAAAACCAAATCTAACACGTAGTTAAACCCTGTAAGACGAGAGAAGATACCTCATGCTCTCAAGAGCTAGCTTCTGAACTCCTGGATCCGTGTCTTGTACTCTTTCGACATACAACTCCAATTTTTGCTTCAGCTCCAAATCCTCTTCGGACTGCATCAGAATCAAACACGAATGAATCCATTTCTTGTAAGACAAGTCACACTAGAATCTTAACTAACAACAATGGGAAAAAAAAAGAGAGATTGAAAGAATGCTCAAACCAGATCGTCATCCTTCTTTTCATCCTTCTTCTTCTTAGCATCCTTCGAGGAGAGGGGCTTCTGAGGAGGTTGCTCCGGCGCGGCGGAGCTGCTAGGGTTTTGGTCGGCGGCCATGGCAGCAAAGCAGAGAGGTACAAATTGCCACCGAGAAGCTCTCTAGGGTTCAATGAGAGAGTTTTGAAGCAACTACACTGAGGAGGACAGGAGGAGGAAAGAAAAGGAGGCTCCGCCTGAGATTGATCCGAGAGAGAGAACACGAGAAAATGATTTCCCTGTCTCACAATTGTGGGAGGCTTCCAGTCTGGGAGATTGGTTTTATGAAAGGGCACCCTTCTCGAGACTGGATATAGCCATTGACATTAGAACCGCAGATGATTTTGTTCTGTTGCCTTCCTTGCTTGTTGTAAAAGAAATAAACGGAGCTGCAGTGCAGACTGCAGAGTACAGAGTGGGCCTTGTGTTGATGGAGCGATATCTTTTTCCTAGGCCTGTTATTGGTCCCAACTCCCAAGTTGAGAAGCTGAAATGATAATTTAGCCCATTAAATGGAAATCAGGCCCGTTATATTTAATTTGATCCATATCAGATTTTCTTTCTTGTTCAGTTTGGCGAAACGAGGTAAGATGTAGCGGTGAAAACGGTGATCGTTTTAACCATTCAAAACGAAAAGAAATGGTTACAAATTTTACTTGCGTTTTAAAAACGAAACGATTAACGAAAAATTGAAACGGTTTCGTCCATGTGTTAGATCGTTTCATCCAAAACGAAACGGTTAACGCAACTAACCATTTTCGTGGCGTTCTAGACGTTATACACCTCTAGTAACATGCTCTCAATTCAATCTTGCTAAGTGCTAGAGTGCTATAGTGCTACAGCTACTACCGTAAACATGTCATGTCATGTTGTGTCGTATTGTTTCAAAATTCAAATAGGTGCGTGTTAGAATTCGTATTGTGTCATATTAATATGAATTATAATATTTTAAATGTGATGTGTTATGTCGTATCGTTTGAAGGAATTGATTAATATGACATGCATTATGACATGACACGTCTAATTTGATTGTTAAACGTGTGAGAAATTTTTGTAATCCTTAATTAAAAATCATAAAAATATTTAAAAATGGAAAAAAAAACATTAATAACTATAGCAAAGTGTAGAAATTATTTTTACTTTATATATTATGATTAAATATAGTGACTAAATAAGAAATATTAAGAATAATTATCAATTTGATGTATAATATGAACTCATTTTATTTTATAAATTATAAAAAGTATTAATTCTAGTCAGGTCACGTGTCATGTTATGTCGTATCGTGCGTCAACTTTTGTCGTGTTAAAACAATGTCAATTTTTCGTGGTCCTCAACCGGTCAGAACTTTCACACGACAAGTCAACACGCACATGTTGTGTTAATCCAAGAAACATGTCATGTCATATTGTGTAGTGTGAACATGCTTGTGTTGTATCATTTTGGAAAACATTGCATGCCTTTATTTCGAGTTACTCAGATTTCTTATTTTAAGTAAAATTTAAGTTAGCAATTACATTAAAAAAAAATTAAGTACCTACTTACTTAATTCATAATCAAGTTTCTAAATTTTGGCGAAATAACGGCGAAATAACAGAAATAGCGGTATTATGTGTCAAACCGCATGAACGTTACAGTCTTAATTGAAAAAATGACGTAACGCGTTATTTCAGTTATTTCGGCGATATAACGCGTTATTTCAGTTATTTCGACGAAACAACAAGTTTTTATTGCTACTATTGTTAAATTGTGTATTCAATATTGAACTATTGTTAAATTGGTACAAGCTGATACTGCTACTCAATATTGGTACACTGCAGTATATTGAATTTGGTATAGCCGTGTGCTATTTGTATGGAGTATTGGAGATGTATAAACATATAAATTGATAGTTATAGAATTGATGTGTGTCAAACTTTGAAAAAAACACTACACTGTTATATCACCGTTATAACACCGAAATAACATGGGGACCTGGACCGTCATACCGAAAAAATCGAAATTTAAAAGCTTGTTCATAATTCAAATAAACTCTAACAAAATGTATTATTTCTTGCCCAACAGTGTTTTAAAATTTTATTTTTTTGAAATTAGATGTACAAGTTCAAATTTTCGTTTCCACCCCGCTTATATTGTAGAACAAAATTTAGATTTAAAACAATCAGTACATAAATTTGGTCAGAATTATAGAGTAAACAGGATAAGATCAAATTCAATATAACTTTGAAATTTGAAAATAGATCGACCCTTCTTTTTTACCTCAATTAATATAATTTTTACCTTAAAATAATCCGATCTGAAATAATTTAATTTTAATCTAAATTTATATAAATCAAATATAATATTCACTTAAAAGTCAAAACTAATCCAGCATAGATTGTATTTGCGAAGGTATCAATCATATCGGAATTGAATTTGGTTTCAGAATATTGCAGTTTGGATTGGTCGAGCTAGGACGGTTATGATAATGATAAATTGGTCGAGCTAAATCAAATTTAACTGAACACGACTACACCCCCGATTAACTTGGTTGAATGGTAGGAGCGAAATTGCTTGTTTCCCTGGAAAATCGTTACCTTTTCTACCACTCCCTTCCTCCTGTCAACTTTTCCGAGCAAGTAAACAAGCCCCTTTTCACCTCACCAGTCACCTCGCCTCCCCTTCCCTCAACCCCTAATCTATCGACCGAACCGCAGCCCAAATTTGGTTGATTTGATGCCACTTGAGGAGAACAGTACAATTGTACAAATTGGCTGGAGGAAAGAACTACCCAGAATCCCCTAATAAAGCTCAGTGACGTAAAGTAATTCTCAGGCTGACAATTTGACCAACTAATCTCCTCAGCCGTTGGATTTGGATAGTTGTATTTGTATCAACTCCTAAGTCGTAACAGAAAGAAATAAAATAACTTACTGCTTATGTCAATTAAACCCGTCTCTCCAGGCCATTGGATGGAGAGATCGCCATTAGGATGATGCCACGTCAGCACTGGTCAAACGCAATTGACCAGGCCCAAGAATGATCCAAGAAATTAAGGCTATATAAATGGAGATACTCCGAAGAAAGAAAGGATCCTTTTTTGCGCTTCTACCTTTCTACATCCAAACTCCAAAGCACAAAGCAAGCGAGAAAGAGAGAGAGAGAGAGAGAGAGAGAATGAAGTGTTTCTCTTGCTTCTCTTCAAGTAAGAAGAAGGACGAAAGAAATGCAGCTACTACTACCTCGGCAGACACAAACACAGAGGGGGCCTCATCATCAGCACCACCAGGTGAATATGTGCTCCTCTCTTTCCTTTTTCATTCTTTGCATTATATCTTCATATATGGCTCGCATTGTAAAATATATTGTTCTTTATTTCAATGCATATGTATAGATGTGTTAGTTTATCTTGAACTTTTCTTGGATGTTGGAGGTGAATAAAGTGGCGAGATTTAGCTACTCTATTATTTGTTTCTTGCAATTGATTGTGTTGTTTCAAATATCAAGGCAGGTGTCAGACCCTTTTGTAATTTTTCTGTATAGGAAAATTCGAATTTTTCCCTCAGTAATTATCTTACAACACAAAATAAATACACATTTTAATATATTCTCATTTGGTTTTATCTCACTGTCCTCAGATTTTTGGCTACGAGTTAAACATTTGATTTGAAAAACATGGTACTTGCTACAGCTCAAAAAGATTTGCTCCTGGGATCCTAATAATCTTTTATGGATTTGTGCAGAGAACCCTGTAGAAAATAGTCCTTTCCCAAAACGTTTCATATATCAGGAACTCGTTGTTGCCACAAACAATTTCAGAGATGTTATTGGAGAAGGAGGTTTTGGTATAGTTTACAAAGGGTTCCTGGAAGAAACTGAGCAGGTTAGAATATTTTGAGCTCGCTCATCTTTTTCAGTAAATTTAAAACAAAGCATTTAGGACTTTACAGCTTTTGTCATATATTAAGTGCTGTAATATTCACCCCTTGGGGAAACACTGTAAAAGAGGTAATGCAAACGAGAAGACTAAATTTTTCCAAAAGACAAAAAGATGTATAATTGTAGATTTTGCATTTGAACTATGCAAATAGTAATAGTCCCGGCTTATCTTGCATTTTGACTTTGGTTATCTTAGGTGTCTCTCAAATATAATGCAATGCCATAGCTTCTGTTAACAAAGCTTGGGTAAATCACTAGTAGAACATAATAGAAAGCGGACTGAAGGGATTATTTCATTTTGACTTTTGGTATCTTAGGTGTTTGTTCTATGTTAATTTGCCAAAATTTTGTGAGATTAAAATTTGTTTCTTGATATTGTTTTCTACAGGAGGTAGCAGTGAAACAGCTGAAAGTGGACTTGAAAGGACAGGAAGGAAAGAATGAATTCAATGCTGAAGTTATGTTTTTGGGGAGACTCCACCATCCAAATCTGATCAATTTAATCGGATCTTGTGCATATGGTGAACAGAGACTTATAGTCTATGAATTCATGCCCCAGGGTTCTCTAAAAGACCATTTATTTGGTACTTACCTTCCTCAAAAACCTGAACGAGAAAGAATAAAACACAACTAAATTGTGAACATAAACGTAGTTTAGAGAAAAAAAAAACAAAATAATTAACCATGTAATTATGCACAGAGTATGATTGTAATTATGTAGTTGGTGGTAGGAGACATCTAACCATTGGTCTAGATTGTAATTTCCAACACACAATTCAAGGGGCTGAGTATGTTTTAATTGTAATTCAAGGGGCTGAGTATGTTTTAATTGTATCTAGGAGAGAAAATTATTGGTTCAATTCTGGAATTTGATACTTTTGCAGATCTAAAACAAGGACAGCAGCCCCTGGACTGGTACACTCGAATGAGAATAGCTTTTGGTGTAGCAAAAGGTCTTGAATACATGCACGAAAAAGTTACGCCTCCAGTGATATTCCGCGACCTAAAGCCATCAAATATTCTCTTAGATGAGAATTTCAACCCCAAATTATCAGATTTGGGTTTAGCAAGGCTTGGTCCTGAGGGAGACGAGACACATGTAACCACACTAGTCAGGGGTACTTATGGATATCATGCACCAGAGTATTTAGCGACGGGTCATCTGAAGGTTAAATCAGACGTATACGCTTTTGGCATAGTTCTACTTGAGTTGATTTCCGGGAAGAGAGCTAGTGACCTTGTGAGGCAGGCAAATGTTCCAAATCTTGTTACCTGGGTAAGTATTGGTTGGTTAATTATTCTTACACATCCTGCTTGGGACATCTATAATATTTTTTTGTCATGGTAATTTTTCTTAATTATGAGAGTTTCATTGTTTTGCATCGTACTTTGTTTCACTTTTTTGTCTTTTTATGGTGCTTTTCACTGTTTTTGTCATTTATCTCCTTTTAGCTGTTTTGTGGGATTCACATTATTACATACAAAGCCGTCCTCTGTCTATGACAATTTTTTGCCCTTAAATATATCAAATTTTCCAAAAGACCAGTCCATCTTTACTTTGAAAGGAAACCTAAATGCCGCTGAGATGAATCAATTAAAAGCTGTTATCTTTATTGAAAGAAAAAAGTTTATTAATCTACTTTCATTTTACAGGGAAGGCGGATGTTGAACTTGAATGATAAAAGTAGATATCTGCGTCTAAGAGACCCCTTGATAAAAGATAATTTTTCTCCAGAAGGTTTCATCCGTGCACTTGCTGTGGTTTTAGTGTGTCTCTCTGAAGACGTGTCTGCTCGACCTATGATGACCGATGTCGTCCTGACCCTTGGGCCTCTCGCAGCACGACCCAATGAGAACCTCTCATCAACCAGTCTGCCCCAGTTGCCTAATGAAATGAACAAACCTGAAGATGCTTCCACTTCTTGAAGAGAAGATTGCAGGATTGTATAACAGGAACACCTCAAAGTATCAAATTGCACTTGATCTGACATATCTGTGGTGTTATTTGATAAATATGGCACAAGATAACAAATATCCTTTCTTAGTTTAGTATTGCAGACATTTTAGAAACATCGTGTGAAATTGGTTTTCTTATTACGTTTGCTTGAAATTTAGTACATTACGCAGGATGGATCTTTTTGTGTTTAACGATTCTTGTTTTTTTTTTTTAGCGTCAATTTACTAGATGACTTCTGAATAAAACTATTTTGTTATGTGCAATTCATTAATGTCGATTGTCGTCTTTCTGAAGTGCTTTGATATAAATGATTAGAGGGGTTTTTGTTTTTGGGTAAGAAGTAAAGAGAAATTTTTATCATATGATGACTAACCAGTAACCATATTGGTTTTGAAATTGAGTTGTAGAAAAATTAGGGCTGATTTCAATTTAACTACATTGCGCATGCAACAAGAAGTGTCTAATATTTTAGCTTGAAGCAGTACGGACTGTATATGTTGGTACTCCACAGGTACTAAAAGGAACATGTGATCGATTTTATACGGTTTTAATTATTACTGCAAGCCTATGCAGCCGTATATATAATACTCGGGCCTCAAAACACTTTTTTTTTAGGGTCGGGTGGCAGGGCCCCAAATGCATAATAAATTGTAGCCGAAATTTTAAAAAATAATATTAAAATAATATAATCCAATAAAATTAATATCAATTTAATCAGTTTAATATAAATAGTATCGTAAGATCGGAATCCTGGATTCCGAACGTTGGATCGGATTCTCGGATTCCGATCTAACGTTAGATCGGATTCTGGGATTCCGATCTAACGTTAGATCGGAATCCAGGATTCCGAACAGTGCAGTAACAGGAAATTTTGTCGTTTTTCATGGTTTTATTGTACTTCTATTATAAACATTAATTAAATATATGAAATTTTAATATTAAATTAATATATTATGAAATTTTAGTAATATATTTTGAAGATAAAATATTAAATTAATATATTTTATTTTACTTCTATTTATAAACATTAATTAAATATATAAAATATAATTATTAATTTATTTTATTTTACTTTAATTTATTTTATTTTACTTTAAATATATAAAATATAATTATTAACTAATATAATTTAACTAATTTAATTTAACTAATTAAATTTAATTTCATTTAACTAATTTAATTTAAGTAATTATATTTGAAAAGGATGGAATAATTTAATTTAATTTAATTTCATTTAATTTAATTTAAGTAATTATATTTGAAAAGGATGGAATAATTTAATTTAATTTAATGAATTATTTTAATTAATGAATATGATAAAATTAAAATCAATTTTAATTACAAAAAATATAATATATATATTTAAATTTTAATTTATTAATTAATATAATTAAAATATTTATAATAAATATTATTAATTTAATAAAATAAATAACAGTAAAAGGGAAAAGACCAAAAACTGATTTGATTGGGCGGTGGATTCCTGACATGCTTAGATCGGAATCCAGGATTCCGATCTAAGCAATAAGTTCGCCAAACAGCGGCAAATTATTTGATTTGATCGGGAATTGACGTGAAGTTTTAAATCTGTTTGCTAATATCGGAATCTCAAATTCCGATCTTATCACTATAAATAGTTGGTCGTTATCACAATCTTAATATCATCTATCTTTTCCAATTAATTCTTTAGTCATATAGAAATGTATTCAATTAGTGTTTTTGTCAATCAATCTCCCTTTAATCCAGCAAATAATTTTCGTTTTGATGTTTTTCCACAAACTGATTATGAATCTATTAAACAAATAATTTTGTCCTCATTGGGAATTTATCAAGGTGAGTTCAATTTGAGAATTGTTTCGCGTTTCAACGTAATTATGGACGGAAGGTTTCAACAAATTATTTTGCCGGTGAACTCTCAAAATGAATGGCGATACGTTCAACACGAGTGCTTTGAGGCAAGGCGACTTGATGGTCTAGAAATGCATGTCGATTTACTTCCGGCACAAGGTAAATTTAATTTTAAATTTAATTATGTGACATTTAATTTTGAATAATAGAATTATGTGCTTAAATATATATATTTATATTAATATTAACTATGAAAATAATAATAATTATAGAATAATAATTAAAATCATATTAAAATCATATTAAAATCATATTAACTATAGAATAATAATAACTATGAAAATGTGATTTATAAATAATAATTAAAATCATATTAAAAATTATATTTTATTAATATTAACTATGCATAAAAACATAAATAAGAATATTTAATAGAAATGGCTTTTAATAAGTAATATTTAATATCGTTATTAACTACGTTTTTGTATGTGATTACTACAATATTAACTACGTTATTATTTAACTACAATTTTTGTATGTGATTATAACACATTTTTTTTATTATAATTAGGTGGTTATTATAATTATAATTATAATGAACAACAAAATTATGAGGAAGAAGAACACCAACAACCAAATGCAACCAATCAAGAAGAAGAGAATGAAACCATTACATTAGATTGGGATCCTTGGGACCCTAACAGTATAGATCCTCGTGATAGTACACTTCAGGAAGAAGAAGGTACATACTACGAGTCTTACACCGGTCAAGGCACTTGGGAACATGGTGGTAGTAGTAGGCAAGAACATGGTGGTAGTAGTAGTAGTAGGCACGGCCGGCCACAAGAAGAAGAAGATGTCGTTCAAGTAAACGAAGAAAACGAAGAAGAAACACGTCGACTCGATGATTTATACGACCGAGGTCCCGGTTTTCAGTCAGACTATGCAACAGGTGAGGACTTTAGTGATGAAGAAGTGGACTTATTTGAGTCAGAGGGAATCGATGGTGGACCCCAATCAAACGTGAACCCCAATCACCAGTATTACCTTACAGGAAGGACAGAAACATACCATCCCGTAGGGCAATTTCTAGATATTTCTGAGTATAGAAATTTCGTACCTCAACCGTCTCAACCTCATGGATCAGGGCCATTAGCAGAAGGGACAATTTTTTTCTCGAAAGAGCAACTCATAGGAGAGTGTCAAAAATACTCATTACGTTTAAATGTACAACATAAAACCACTGCTAGTTCTCCGAAAAAATTAATATTGAACTGTAAGGAATATGGTTGTAAGTGGCGTATGTATGCCCGTACAGAAAGAGAAGGCAAATTTTGGAAGATAATAACGAATGAACACGAGCATACATGCGTGAGGAGGGCCGGAGACTTCACACATGATAATTTAACGGCTGAGGTTATTGCCAACTGTATTACAAATGCAGTAAAGAGAGATGTCGGTATTTCCTTACCCGACGTTAAATCTCTACTGGAGAAAGAATACCCGAATGTGGTGCCCACTTATAACAAGATTTGGCGGGGACGAGAAAGAGCAATCGAACATCTTTTTGGTTCATGGGAAGATTCGTACAACAAACTACCGAGTCTTTTATTGGCTATACAGAGGACGACACCCGGCACGCAGATAAAGTGGTTGTTTAAAAGCGTAGGTGATCCGAACAGAGCTATGTTCGAAGCAGCAGCATGGGCATTCGGGCTTTGTATCGCGGCGGTTCCGTATATTAGGCCCGTGATTAGCATTGATGCCTCTTTCTTATCAGGTCGCTATAAGGGTAAATTCTTAGCGGCTTGCGGTTACGATCCTGAGCAACGGCTTGTTCCGTTAGCATTTGCTTTAGTGAGAACGGAGGATGAAACTTGCTGGGGTTGGTTCATGAAATTTCTAAGGGAACAAGTGGTGGGACCAAAAAAATTTTGTGTTGTCTCAGACCGTCATTGGGGAATAAGGAACATGTTTAAAAGACCACAGTACGGATGTCAAGAAAGTGCGGAGCCTGCATTGGCCGTACATCGGTATTGTATGCAACATTTATGTGAAAATGTGTACAAGATTTCTGGTAAAGACAAAGGTATACCACACAAATTTAGAAATAAGTTGGCTAACAAGAAAAAGAAACGGCCATTCATGAAAATGTGGGAGGAACTCCGAGTGACAAACTCTGAAGTTATCGATTATCTTAAGAAGTGTGGTAAAGAAAACGAGACAGATACCAATGAGCGAATGAGACCAGAGAGGTGGGCACAAACTTTTGACACTGGTGCACGTTGGGGTCTTATGACTAGTAACGGATCTGAAAGTCTAAATAGCCGGTACAAGGTTGAGAGAAGACTCCCAGTTGTTGGACTCGTAGAAGGCACTTGGTACAAGACTGTGCAGTGGTTTAATGAAAGGAAGCAAATAGCATTGGGAAGACAGGCAGATGGAGAACGGTGGCCAAAAGAGGTGCAATTAAAAGTCATGAAGCATACTCTTAAAGCGGGTAAGGATTACCGTTGTATACTTTACCTAAAATTAACCTTCATTTATATTTACATGTTTTTTTTATATATTTTAATATTTACAGCGCTGATGACTGTGGTAACCATTGATGTTGAACGTGGAGAGTTCGAAGTACAGGTGCCCCGACGAGAAAGATTTCCCTGGAAGAACGTGGAAGTACAAAATTCTCATCAACCGAAATTATCAACCGGAAGATCCTCAACTACCGACTAGGCGTGTGACGTGCAAATGTCAAAAACCTCAACTGACCGGAATACCATGTGCTCATGTTGTTGCCATATGCGGTACATATAGATGGGAAGTAGATGAATTTATAGACCCACTATATAGTACAGAGAACATGGTTAAAATATGGTCATCAAGTGACTTCCACTGCTATGAAGACGAAGAGAACTGGCCTCGCTACGATGGACCTGTGGTGTTCCCTGATAAGAATATGATTAATCGGGGGCGGCGAAAGAAGGACCGTGATTGGATGTGGATGGATGCAATGCGAAATAATAAAAATAAAAAAAGAAGAACCACAGAGGACAACAACCCACAACCACCTATCTCTTTGGAGGAACTTCAATCTGGTAGGCGTGCCAACACGCATAGACGAACAAGTACAAGGAATAGAGATCCGCCTTCAACAGGTAACCGATGTGAAAGTTCTTTTTCCAGGGAGCCAGTTCAACCTGGCCGAAGTTCTGTTAGCGTAGATCCACGAACTCAAAGTCGTATTAGTCTTGGTATAGGAGGAAATGAACCACGTCGAAATTCCATTAGCGTGGATCCACGCTCAAGTTCTGCTAGGTATGTCACAAGTCAGGGGACATCAATTACAAGGGACAGTCAAGGAGCATCGAGTAGCAGAGCACAAACCGGAATACGTGGTGGAATTTTACGTCTTGGCGCAAGAATAACTAATTTTGCAAGAGGAGGAAGAAAATAATTGTAATTTTTGTGGTGATAATGTAATATTTAGTTGAATTGTATTTTTATGTGATGTGAAAAATAATTGTAATATTCGTAATACTAAGTTGAATCGAGAGCTGTTTTTTCAGTTGAAAGTGTGACTATCTTGGTCCTTTGTTATTTTTGTTTTGAACAAATGGTACGCCTAAAAATTTTGAAATTTAAGTTTAGGAAAATTGGTCCGCCAATTAACAGCTTAGTATTTTTGTTAGAATTTTTCAGAGCGTATTTCCAATTTTTCTAGCGCCAAACTTTTCGAATTCAAAGCTGTTTTTTCAGTTGAAAGTGTGACTATCTTGGTCCTTTGTCATTTTTGTTTTCAACAAATGGTACGCCTAAAAATTTTGAAATTTAATTTTAGAAAAATTGGTCCGCCAATTAACAGCTTAGTATTTTTGTTAGAATTTTTCAGAGCGTATTTTCTATTTTTCTAGCGCCAATCTTTTCGAATCCGGAGCTGTTTTTTCAGTTCTAATTTTTCTCATATTTAATTATCAAAATCTTAATTATTAAAAGCAAAAAATAAATAAATTAATTAATTACACATAAATTTTCATATGAATTTTTCTTATTTTTCCGTATTTTTAAAATAATTTTACAATTTATTATCTATTTTTCTAATTAATTAAGTTGTGAATAAACAAATAAAAAGACAAAAAAAAATCTAATATAATTAATAAATTACATATAAATTTAAATTTTCTTTTTCCTCAATTTTTCCGATTTTTTAAATATTTTTTCAATATTTTTCTCTATTTTTTTATTTAATTAACTAAATTAAAAACTAATAAACTAAATAAATAAATAATAAAAAAAAAATTAAACTTACTGTGCTCGCGCGCGGAAAGGAGGTCCGGAGTAGTTAGATCGTAAACGTTAGATCGGAATCCCAGAATCCGATCTAACGTTCGGAATCCCGGATTCCGATCTTGCGATACTACTTATATTAAACTGATTAAATTGATATTAATTTTAATGGATTATATTATTTTAATATTATTTTACAAAATTTCGGAAATTGTAGATTATATGTGCTGGGACAACACTTACGGACTTATCTTTCTTTTTCTTGCATATATGGGCTGGGCCAATTTACCCTTTAATTCTAGGAAGAACTAAACCGGAGGCCATGTACTCTGACTTGAGATTTCATTATTTGAAACCATTTTAAAACCACACGATATATGGAAAGACAAAGATACATAAGCACTTTCAAAATTCACTTCGATCACTTTTGATAAAATTTTATGAGACTAAAATACTTTTGTCATTAAATTTTTTTTAAAAAAAAAACTAAAGACTTTGCTGTCACAGTTGCCTTTGAAAAGTAACTTCTTTTTTTTTCAAGAAATTAAGTGGAAATTTACTTCCTTGAAATTAGATGTACAAGTTCAAATTTTCGTTTCCACCCCGCTCTCTTTCTCTCATCTCTCTTTTGTAGAACAAAATTTAGATTTAAAACAATCCGTACATAAATTTGGTCAGAATTATAGAGCAAACATGATAAGATTAAATTCAATATAACTTTTAAATTTGAAAATAGATGGACCCTTCTTTTTTTACCGCAATACAATTTTTACCTTAAAATAATCCGATCTGAAATAATTTAATTTAAACTAGATGAGGGGTAGGCGGCTTCGCCGCCATTTGATAAATTTTGATGGCTAAATCTATCAATATATAAAGAAATATATGTTTCCAATATATCTTATATTTACTTTATATATAAAAAAACTATCTTAGATGATTGGTACAATTATTTTTAATATATTTAATCAAAAAATATTTTTAATTAAAAGCCAATGCAATCATGGCTTTTAATTAAGAAGGATAAACTTCTAGAATATATTCATATTGATCGATCAACGAAAATTGGAGAGCTCAGATTGCATGTCGTATGAGGGGATAATTTTTTTTTTCCTATAGGTTAGACATGAACTACCTTAGACTTCCAAATATATCTATCTTAGATTTCCAAATATATTTAACTTTTAAACTATTTTTAATTTATATAAATAACAGTGTAAAAAAAATTAACTCTATTTTTGACCGATATTTCAAGCTTAAATATCGGCCACGGTTTTTAAATGTAAATTAGATGTAAATTTATCTAAATCAAATATAATACTCACTAAATAATTTAATTTAAATCTAAATTTATCTAAGTCAAACTCGTAGATGATCTGATTTGTGTATATTTAACTGAACACACAACGAGAACCAACTAACCTGTTGTAACGTCCCGACGTTTGAGTTTATTTAACTGAATTCAAGTCAATTTTAATCAAACTATTTTTGAGATTAGCATATTAACCACAAGTATCCCACTTCATCAGATGTTTCATAATTTGAACTCGTGAACCTTTGTGCTTACCAACGAAGCTCTTTAATTAGTACAAGTACAATTATATTATTTTGTGTAGACTGTAATCATACTCTCTAAAATAAAAAGATTTGCAGAAACTATTGTACAACAAGATCATAGACCAACTTAAGAAAAATAGAAAAAAATAAAAAGGAACAAATTTTAGAAGAAAATATTCAGTAAATAAAAATACATTTTCGTACTTATTATTTCTTCCACATGCCACTAATCCTTCTCAACACATTTCCATTTTTCCAACTCAGAGGCTCGTCATCCAGTTCATCTGAGAAATCCAAGCTTCCAAATTTACCTGAAACTGAACTCAAATTTGAATTTGAATTGAAACTCTCGGTCCTCTCAATCAATTTATCTTTGTTACCAACAGTAAGCAAAGCCATTGCTGTTTCAGCCGCCTTTTTCCACTGATCAGCTTGAATCCTTAGTTTCCTCAACTCAGTCTCCATCTCTGCTTTGATGTTTTCAACCGAATCTAACTTTTCATTAACAATCCACGCTTTCTCTTTGCTTTCTTTCACTTCTTCAATTGCAGATTCAAGTCTGGACAGAGCCTCTTTCTGAGCTTCTATTGCAAAATTCTTCTCATTCATTGCTTGTTCACAAATTTTTTCTTTCTCCATTGATAATTTTGTCAGTTCCAATCTTAGAAGCTCGTTCTCATGCAGAAGTTTATCCATTTTTTGCTCCTTCTCCCCCAACTCTTCCTTCAAATTTGTTAATTTAAAATTCAACTCAGCCTCAGCCTCCTTGTTCTTACTCATATTCAAAATTTTCTTAACCTCACAATCCTTATCAAACAAGTTCACCTTTAGCAACATAACCTCTGCTTTCGCACTGTTTGCTGCTTCTTCCATTTCTCTTTCCCTTTCCTTTGACTCCCTCGTTACTTGTTCAATAAATTCAAAGGCACATTGCAATTGCACTATCCTTAAGATTTCTTCTTCGTGCAATTTCCTCTCTACTTCTTCAACCTCTCCTACATTCTCTCTGCTCCCTTCCTCCTTGTCCATTTGACTCAATTTCTCTTCGAGCAATTTGACTTCAACCCGCGACTCCTCTAATTCACCAACGACCACACCAAAAGAATCCATCAATTTCGACCCATCGACCAAAAGCGAATCAATTGTTCCTTTACTAGCCTCCAACTCTCTCCTTGCCTCATCTCTCTCCTTCTCTCTTTCTCTAACCAACCCCTTCAGTTTGAAAATCTCACTCATGGCTGCCGCCAAAGCAGTCGAGTCAACTGAGTGTTGCTTTTGCATGGCTTCCAACTCATTCTGCCATGCTCGATCCCTTTCTTGTGACAATTTTCTCAATTCAAAAATGCGGGATTCTTCAAGAGAGGAGGTTTCGACAAGTTGAGACTCAGTATCTTTCAATTTTTCTGACAGAAAAATTAGCTGCCTTCTGGCTTCTTCTGCTTCTTGCTGGATTCGTTTTTTGGAGAGCTCAGAGGTGATGAGTTCATCTTTGACTTGCTTTAACTCTTCTTCCAACTCAGTGAACTTGATCGGTCGTTTCTTCTGAGACTGAAGATTAAAGGAAAAAATAAAGTTAATTTTATATTAAAAAAAAAACACTATCAAGCAGGTAGGTATGCTTTAATGATGGTTGGCATGTACAAATTACAGAAATGCATGGTGCTGATTAAGATGGAAGTGTATTGCGTGCATAAGAAAATAACAAATAGGAATTAGTAATTTTCACACCTACTGAGATGATAAGTTGCTGGCACGTTTTGTGCAAGTACCACGACACAAAATCTGGAGTTAAATACTGTATTCTTACCATAGTTAGTTCCTTCATAAAAAATATAGAGAGAAAATACAACACTACAACTTTCTTTTTAGACAATATTTACAAAGTAACCCTTAAGATAGTTTCAAGGCACTCCAGGACTTTTATTTTCTAATTGGGATTCAATGTTTCAGTTTTAGAAGGCTATGTACTTAGAACCTTTTACCTATAAAATTTTCTCACAGTGAAATGTAAAATGCTAAATCCATTCTTTGGAAGCTTTTTAATTGAGAAAAAATGGGTGAATTTTGTTTAGGTGAATCTCAATTACCCCTCTCTCTGAGCTCACAGGAGAATGACGATCCATCTTAGCATTAATTCGGTTCGGTGATTTTGTTGAAGAGCTATTAGAACTTGAGCTTGATTCTGACCGAACCACGTGTTGACGGCTCAATTTACTCGGAACTGAAGATGTCCTTTGACGAACCTCTGTAGAACTACTCCTAGATATAAAACAAAATAAGATATACTTTCAGTTAGTAAATTGGATTAACAATGTTGCCTAATGATACAAAGAAACCGTTTTACATATATGCATAACATTTAGGCACCAGAACATTTCAATTCTGCTTTACTAAGATTCCATCTCTAAACTCGAAACAGATGAAAATAAACATACAAAAGCAAATAGAGAAAGGCTAGCGATTCCCAAGCAGTCAAGCATAAACAAGTACATTGCCTATACCAATTGTAGTAGTCTTAATTTGACTGGTACAATGTACTTAACAAATTTCATATATAATTACCCTCGCAAAGTTTGAATCATCATATATGGCCACTCCTTTATGAGGCATGGATTACAAAAGAAAATTGGGACTAAGAGGAAGAAAGCAGGAGAATAAAGCCAAGTGCGAATGAAATAAAGAGTAAAGGAGAAGAAAGACTCATTACTTTACGAAATTAACCAGACAGGAGAGAAGAAAGATGACATATACATATTATTGGCTCTGTCGTTATGGCATTCTATCTTACCTCACGAGAAATTACAAAATAGCTGTGTTTTTTTCGCAAGAAGTGGGTCCCTGTGTCATTATCAGACAAGCGCATGAAACTAAGTCACAGAAAGCATGTCAATTCACATGCAAAGGATGCAAAAGCGTGTTCTATTCTTGTGGTAGAAACAAGGGAAAGAAGAAATGTGATGGTTACCTGCTATCACACCCATAAATGCAACAGGAGTTCGTGACATTGTTGCGTTTTATTAAAAAAATGTACCATTTTTTTACGAAAACAAAGCGGTTTAAAGCGTGTAACATGAATACATGATGTATACTTTTGCAGTTCGGTGCGTCAGTATTCTTATTTTATAGATTAGTCCATTCTAATAGTTTAGAAAAGAAAAGTACATATTATTTAAAGGAAGACTTCAACCAAGTTGTGAACTTGTGATGCAGTGTAACAAGATAATTATTGTATTTTGTGAAAACGTACCAGAAAAATTTAAGGTATTTTTCAAATTAGACACAAAATTGCACTGTTATCTTACGATCACAAGTCGAAACAAGGGAAAATTATAGGACTTTTATGTTTATTGCTTCTGATCAAATAAGATTTTGCAATGTATTTTTACATGGAATTCAAATAAAAGGATAAGTGTGAAGAAAAACATGCCACACTGGCAAATAGCTCTAATAGAGGTCATGACACTCTTCTAAATACCACCAACAAGGAGCACGAGACTGAAAATTACCCAACACTATAGTAACATCGATATTAAAAAATATATAAACAAACAATAGTCCAGAGATCAAACCTTGACTTGGGTGCCTGCATTTATTTATCTCTTTTTCTATTGCTTCTGCAAAACCATAAAGACCTGAAGAGTTTTGGTGTTGAAGTTCTCTTGTTATGCTTCAGTACAGGCCAAAAACAATTGAAGTCAAATCTCTCTGCTCCAATTACGCTTCGGTATGATTTAAAAGCAAATCAATGGCAAAGTTTTCCAATAATACATAGGCAAGGAGGAAGGGAAGAGGGACTGGGGCACTAGGGATCTTAATATGAGTTGTGAAATGATGAACTACTAAATAATCCATCTAAGGTTGTTGGTTGATTAAGTTTATATAATCTCACCAATACAATATTGAGCAGAGACTTGTTCTCTCTCTAGCTCTCTACACATTCACACACGCACAGCCTCTTTCTCATATTCTCACAATTCGTTAAAAATATGGACGTGGGAGATTGGACAACCCACTTAACTTTTTTTTTTTCCTTTTTAAAAGTGTTTATAACAGTACGGTACTGATGTCAAATTATCATACCTTGGTCCCTTGTATAAGGCAGCACTACAACAACCATACTTAGCCTTGGAGAAAGGTAACTACGAAGCAATCTCTCTTATCCTCTCCTCTTTTATCTTCTCTTTTCCTCTACTCAACTAACCCACAATCATAACATGCCACTATTAAGTATGATATCAAATAAGACAGAATCCAGTGATGGACATAGAAAGGGGGAAAAAATAAATATTCGCTTTTTAGTAACTATAAAAAGAATAACAAAATGTGGAAAAGTAAAAATAACTTTTTACTTTATGAGGTTGATTACTCACTAATTAATGTGGATATTTTAAAACGAACGTGTTTACATAATTACATGCTGCTCACGAGGTATGAAGGTGCACATGAGGTTTTAGAAAGAGTCTTTTATATTAAATAATTAGTTAAGATGACACTAAGAAAACATTTTTATTGGTGTACAGGATGTATGAAATTAATCAATTATTAATTGAATAGTACCAATGCCCATGCAGTTGTGGATGAAGTTCCACGAAACGTTTTTTAAAACGCTATTTCTCAACACAGTTTATCATTATTGTTAAAAATAAATTTCTTTTAGAATTTAGAAAGGACAGGTGGCACCCGTTTAAGAAATAGTCAACGGATATGATAAGATACGGTAGAAAGTATTTTCATATCCGTACCTGTTAATTTTTTTTACTCATACTCTACTCGTATGCATTAAAAAAATGACTTTATTCATATCCGTTAGAATTAACGATAAAAGTAGCGTAACGGAATATTATTAATCTAATAAAAAAATTATAATATGGTAAATAAATAACACCAAATAAATATACGGATAAAGTACAATATTTAGATAATACTTTAAATATAATAAAAAAAACATGAAATTTATTCACATGTCAATTGACATTCTGAAAAATTATATAACTAATTTTGAATATAATTAAATAAAATGCAAATTAATTTTTTCATCAACATAAATAAATTTTGATGAAGATCGAAATTAATACCATATCTTATGAAATATACTAATAACATAATTATATATACATATAAGCAGTGGTGAAGCTAGAATTTCGTGTCAGCAGGGTCCGTAATGTTTTTTACTGAAAATATATGTATGATGTAACGTCTAATATAGACATAATATAATAATAATAATAAATAATTCTAAAATAATGTTACATAAAAAATTCAAAAGAAATCAAATATATATTATAATAACAACAAAAAAATAAAAAAAAGTAATATACTTAATTTACAAAAATAATAATTCAAAAATCAAGACAATAAAAAAGTACAACAATTTCCTCTGAATTTTTATTTTTTTCTCATAATTTTGCATAATAAGTTCATTAGAAATCTTATCGAACACTTATTTTTCTATAGTATAGATATATAAAGATGGAAGGCATATGAAAAAGTTCGGTCATTATTCAAACCACAAAATTTTCTGATCTTTTTGTGGTGTTTGGAATTTTTTTTTACAGGAACAATATTTAGTATTTTTAGTGACAATTTTTATATAATATCGGAATTGTATTTTTTATCTTCGATGGTATCTTTTATTTATAATGTCCTAACAAATCACGCAATGTGCGAGATTCGCACTAGTATATATATGCCACAAATAATTATTCATCCAAATATTCTATTCTATTCTAAAATTTGGCTTAATAAGATTTATTGGGAGGAAGAAATAAGACGATTAGTAAGGAACAAATACTACCTGGGTCCATACGTGATTTTTTTTATGCATCGTTATGCAATTCAAATCAAACACGACATGTTCAGCTGGGTCCTTCAAATTTTTGAGATGGGTCCGTAACTTCTTGTGATTTTTTTTAATTACAAACAAATGCAATATCAATTAATTTTTTTTTTTGAGGTGGGTCTATGGACCCACCATTTTTTACATGTCTTCGCCCCTGCATATAAGTTTGTAAAAGTTTACCCGTTAAATAATGGATATGAAATAACTCTTGTCCGTACCCGTACCCAATAAGTTAATGAAAATTTTCTTTTTTACCCATATTCATACTCGTTATTCTAACGAAAATAAAATCTTATCTATACATGCCTTATCAAATACAATACAAGTAGGATAAACGAGCAAACTGATTTTATTGACATGCTAGATTGGTGCAAAGAAATCTCTTATTTTTCAGAATTTTATCTATAATAAATCCGAATATTAAAGGAAAAGATGCAAAGATCTCATAAAAATTGCTTAAATGGCCTTCATCGAAATGACGTTGCAAATGTTGGCGCTAGAGCATTATATTAAGCACCACGGCAGACGCCACCTCAGCAACGTTTGTGTCGTGTTCAATCAAAGTTTTGATTATGATGCATTTCGAATCGAAAGGTTCTCAAAATATAAAAGTTATAAATTTTTTAAAAAAAGTTCTAACGCCATTTAAATCATCCAAATCGAAAATTATATGAAAAAGATACACTTAGAATAAGAAATAACACGCAAAAACCAGATGTTTTCATCTAAAATTGTAGTTTATAAAAGGAAAAAAAAATACAAATTTTCCCACTGTATCGGTCGAAGACAGACTAATGCAACTTCAGCCCGATAAAAGATCATTTAAGCAACTTTACGGGCAACCTTTTGCGTATTTTCCTATATTTGCATTTATTATAAAAAAAAATGAAATTAATTACTGTCATCTGCAGTTTTGCCACCTCTTGCCATTACTAAAAAAAATGAACACATAAAATAGATAAGATTAACATATATAGTGATCAAAGTGAACATATACACTAAATAAAAATTAGTTGAATGTACATATAAAAATCTGAACAAGAGATGACAACACTTATTTGTTTGTAAGTGTTCACTTTGACCATCTATATGTTTATCTTGTCTGTTTTTTGTATTCATTTTGTGTTTTGCGATGAAAATGGATGGCAAAATTGGAGATTGCAGTTATCATTTCCGTAAAAAAAAAACCTTATTTTTCCAAGATTTTTTACAATAACGGCCAAATTGAAAAGTTTTACTTCAAATCAAGTTTTTAAAAAACTCTGTTTTTTTCGTTTTATCATCGTTTTATCAAGATTTTTGTTCACACCGCACAACTGTTTTATCACCGATAAACACGAAATCACCACCCCACCGCTAAACCGCATAAATCGCATTTTAAAACCTTGCTTAAAACTAAAAGAAAATTTTTAACCTACACCACATGCAACAGTGTAATTCTCAACACAAAATTTCACAACGAACACCCCTTAAGTACAACATTACTGCAATATAGTATGCAATTTTTTCCTGTTGGCAATCGCCAACCTTAATAAAAAAAATGCAAATTTTACCAACAATACATTTATGCATATAGACAAACCATGCACCGTCCAGTTTATCAAAAAAGCAATATATGTCTATATATACCGACGACAACAAATACTAACAAATTACCCACAACAACCTACCATAATGAAACGAGGACATCTACCAAAGTAAACATTTCAAAAAAGAAAAACATCTACCAAAGTAAACATGTGAGCATTAATTGAGTGCGTAGTGATTGCTTTCAATATTCTTCAGTACTTCAAAAATACTCGAAAGCTCCACAGGTCTTTTCGTAGTCTAAAATTCTTACATCAACAAACTTGCATAGACACATAACTAATCTTATCCAAAATGTTTCAGGCTCAGTTTGGATGGTGTGAGAATAAGAGAAATAAGAAAAGAAGTGGGAAAAGTATTGAAAAATATATAATTTTGTGAAAAATTTGAATTGTTTATAATAAATTTATTCTCTTATTCGCTTATTCTCTTATTTTCACACCTCATCCAAACGGAGCCGGCGAGAACATAATCGGTTCAATTAGCTAAGAAAGGCGAGAACAAAAATAAGAAAACTACAGTGGGTTCAAATTATTTTGAATCCCTGACCCTGAGAATCACTTTTCCTTGTGACGGAAGTTAGCATGTCCTAATAAAAGTTCATCGTAACGAAATTTTTAATGATAAGAAAAAGATGATATTTGTCAATTTCTATCTTTTTTTTTCCTTTGGCTTTACTCAACTCCGCAAAGCGACAAATAGCACGGAGATCGAATGTTCAGAGATTTGTCGTGGAGTGATAGTAATCTTGGAAAAAGTTTAATTTGCAAGGAAAAATTCTACATAATTTACTTTTTTAAATAGTTTATTAAAGGTGAATCATGAAAATTCATGAAACTGAAAATAGATTAATTAATTTTTTAAGATAAATTGGGATCTAAGCCAGATTAATTAATTTATATATTAAAGCATTTTAAAGTTATATACTTAAAATTTAATTTGTAAGGCAATTAGAATATTATATATATATATATAAAAAGAGTAAATTTATTGTGAACCATGATGCATAGAGCGCTCCGTGCACCACGACCGTTTGATCGGTGATTTTGCAAATTGACAAATCTAAATTAACCAATCCAATCTATATGTTGAAATCTCATAACAAACAAAATTTTACAATTTTTAGAAATTGTTTAATATTTTTTTCGAATTTTTTAAAACCTGACATTTTTTGCTTATAAATTAGTATATTTATAGCCAAAAATTCGATAAAAATAGTAAAAATATTTCAAAAATTGTAAAATTTTGTTTGTTATGAGATTTCAATATATAGATTGGGATGGTTAAATTAGATTTGACAATTTGTGAAAGTACCGACCAAAACGGTCATGGTGCACGGAAGCTTATATGAACCATGGTTCACAATAGATTTACTCTATATATAGATATAATTGGGTGGCGATTACCAGTTTGCCACACCAACAATTTCATTGCACCGAAAGAATTACAAAGTATGCAATTAGACTTTTTGACAAGTAAATATATTAAAAAAAAAAGAAAATCTTGAGCCTGTTAAGCTTATTTGAAAGGCGACTAAAGATATTAATTTGTTAGTCGTACATCGGTGTCTTTAATGTACAAATTTATACTCCATTACAAGTCACGCGATGTGCAAAAATGTAAAAGAGCTGCATCTCACCTAGTGAAGCTTGAAATCGAACTTATTTGAGGGGACCAACTGCCCAATAAGCAACCTAAAACTTAATTATGAATAGAATAATAGATATATTGATTAAATAATACACACGGATGGCAATAAGCAAATAAAAACTATGTGCATTTGCTTCTGTTATTCTTCGAAACCTTGTTGCGTGTTGTAGGATTCAAATATAGTAACTTTTATTATTGTGCTTTGATATCAAGTAATTGTGAGCAAAAAAAATTGTGTTAAAGAATGACACCCGCCAAAAAAAAATGACCCGATTTGTACCGCAAAAATATTTATTTATTTATTTATTTTTGCTTTGTATATAGTTCTATTTTTCACTATCGTGCGGACTTGACGTCGTTTCAACATATACAAAAAATTGTGTTTAGGTCCGAGTCATCGTGATAAATATTTTTGACAGAAAAATATTTTGAAATATGATTTGACAATCACATGATTTGACTGAAAAGAAATAAATCGGATTTTGAAAATTCAAATAATTAAGCTGGAGGGCAAGAATTGGGAAATGCATTGAATAATTAACAAGTCGATGTTAAGGCCACATGGTGCTCTACCGATTCTAGATCCTTATTTAGACCTCCAGATACAATAAATTTTGCATGATAAACAGCAGTGATTGATCGATCCTTATTTAGACCTTGAGATAATAATAAATTTTACATGATAAAAAAGTTTTTAAAAAAAAACAGTGATTTGATCAGTTTCTGTTCCATGTTAATCTAAGCATCGCCCGTTCTCAAATCTCAATATCAAATTGATATGGGATATGAAATATAGAAAATATTAATGAATACATAAAGAAAGGACAACCTAAAAGAATTATCTTTTAAATAAATCACTTTAATTAGTTTTTAGTGGAAACTTAATACATATCCATTCAATACATCACACAAAGGCATTAAACATAATTACAAATCCACGTTTATTTGCCTAAGAAACAAATTTAGCACTTGACCAATATATACAATTACGTGTACAGTTCCTAGATTACAACCCATTGATCAATGCTAAATTCATATAGTTTACTGGGTTTTAATATAAAATAAAACAAGGTTTGACACAATAAATAAGAAACAATATATAGATTATCCTAAACACAACGACGAAGGTCGAAGAGGTATTGTCTAAACAACTACAGAAATCACATTTTCCACACCAACTATGCGTAATCTTAGGCTCCGTTTGGATGCGTTGAGAAAAAGTAGGAAGAAGAAAGAAGGGAAGAAAAAAAAATTATAAACAATTCAAATTCTTCACAAAGTTACACACTTCCCAATACTTCTTCCCACTTATTCCCTTCTTCCCTTCTTCTCACACCTATCCAAACGAAGCCTTAATATATTCATCACTTTAACCTATTCCACTTTACTTTTGATTTCTTCAATTTCTCGCGTTATGAAAGTTAAGAAAAATTAAATAAAATTTAATTATGACACGTTTTTAACAAAATCAAAATCTCTCGTTTTTACTCTTTTATAAATATAAAAAAGTGATAGTTAAAGTCAATCATATGCTTCAAAAAGATAATCTAGGCTCCGTTTGGATGGTGTGGGAATAAGGTAGGAAGAAAGAAGAAGAGAAGAAATTTATTGGGAAGGGGTAAATTTATTGGGAAGTGTGTAACTTTTGTGAAGAGTTTGAATGGTTAGAAATAAATTTATTGGTAAAAAGTGGTTATTCCTTATTCCTTATTCCGGAAAGAAGCCATCCAAACGGAGCCCTAAAAAGAACCGAGTAACATTTGCATGACAAATATAAGCATATCTGCTCAATTTTATTTTCAGTCACCAAATTTCAATCCTCTTGTATTCATTTTATATTGATTCAATCACTAAATTTAAATTAGAAATCGTTTCTTTTGAATTAACTCATATTTTTGTTGCCCTAAAAAAACTCGTATTCTTGTTCATTCCCATCAGGGCCTTCTCGACCTAAGGATTTATAATGAAATGGATTTTTGCTTCCGAAAAAATTATAACTAACATTACTGTTCACTCGAATTTCGATAATAACAGTTAAAAATTTGAAATTTTAAAAATAGCATCGCTGGATCGTCATCCGGATTGACGAAATCGCAAAACTCTTGGATCGTCATCCGAAATGACGACTTAAGCTTGGATCGTCAACTGGGATGACGACCCAAGCTTGGATCGTCATTTCAATTGACGACCAAAGTTTATGATTAAATTATGAAACTTTTATACGAAACTTCTATTATAAAAATATGTAAATACATGTTGGCAAAATTTTTTTTGTTTGGATCTGCAATTGGGATGCCGATCGAAACAAAAAAAATGGCTTATATTTTTTTATTGTGAAATTTGCTTTTTAGCCCCTAAAATTTTTATTATTACAAAATATATAATTTGTAATTAGAAATTAAACATGTTGTCCCTAAAATTAGGCCTAGAGGGGGGTGAATAGGCACAAAAAATAATTTCTAAACCGGTATGGTCAATATTTGGTTCAATTCAAACTTGGTCTAATACAAACAATCAAAGCACAAGCAATTCAAGTCAAGCAAGATAATAAAAAGAGAAAGAGAGAGAGAAATTGAACACGCGATGTATTACGGAGTTCCGACCCGCTAGGAAGTGCTAGCCTTAGTCGTACGTCTCCGGGAGTTTCGCAACCTCGAAATGGGCGCGCTCCGTTCAATTCCACACGAACGGGACTACAAATTCGAACCAAATCACCTTGTTACAATCACTCTCAAGGTGGATTGGCCTAACTCAATTAAACAATCTCAAACACACAAAGGATTAAGGCTCTAACCAAATCACTCAACAAATCTAGCAATTAACACTAGTGGATTGGTTTAGCACACTCTAATCTCAATGATTTTGCTAAAATAATGCTCAAACACAAGAGAGTATAATGTCTAACTGGTTGGAGCTCAAAAGGGAGGAGTTTCAAAGGTTTCAAAAAGTGTCTAAACAGTTCCAAGAGGCCCCATATATATAGAGGGCGCCAACAGCTCCAAAGACCAGTCAAAACTGACTCTGGCGTTATACAACGCTATATGCCGTTGTACAACGCCCAAATAGCCGTTGAAAAATCAAACGGTCACAGACAATAACGTTGTGAGTTGTCAGAGCGTTGTGTAACGCTGTATAGCGTTGCACAACGCTTCAGCAAAAATCCAAAGCAAAAGCTCGACAGTTCCGTTGGAACTTGTCAGAGCGTTGTGTAACGCTTGGTAGCGTTGCACAACGAAGTCAAGAAAACGAATAAGGCAGAACTGACAAACTCAACCAACATTGTCAGAACGTCATACGACGCTGACTGGCGTCACACAACGTCGCCGTTGCACAACGCTATTCAGCGTTGCTCTACACGACCAGAGAGAAAAAGCAAAGTCTGAGCGAAGATTAGCGCGTTACACAACGCTACAATGCATGGAACATGGCAGCATGCATGCAGCATCGATGCAGATCGATGTCTGAACAATGCAGAGTCGCCTGTTTCATACTGCGTTGTACAACGCTGGGTAGCGTTACACAACATAGGAGTGGAAACGTTGTGTAACGTTACTTAGCGTTGCATAACGTTCTGACAAGGGAAAATAGTGGATTTAACTGGTTTAAAAACAAATGAACTAGCGTTGCACAACGCTAATGAGCGTTGTGTAACGCTGTTCCAACCTTGTCAGAGATTTTGCAATTAAAATCGAATTAACTCAGCGTTGTGTAACGGCAACTGGCGTTGTATGACGCTGGACAGAAAAACTGAGCATTTTACCAGCAAATTGATTGAGATTAGTTTAGAGTTTAATTAAACCTTAATTACTGACTCTAACTAGACCAAAGCAATCTCTTGAAGCTCCAAACTAAGTGCCACACTTGCTTTAATCCATTCTTCAATAATTTTAGCTATAAAACACTAAAAAGAGATGTTAGTTTAAAGGTTTCGGTGTTGTTTTGCAAATCGGCAAATCGAGAGAAAATGTTGAACCAACAATCTCCCCCTTTTGCCGAGTTGCAAAACAACACCTAAGGTATATTTGGGACTTGATACAACAAGGCGGAATAACCCAAATTACCTAATTCTCCCCCTTTTTGCAATTAGGGAAAAGAATACCCAAAACGCCCTTGAATAAAAACCATAACGAACCTCCCCCTTTCGAAAAGAATTTGGTCACTAAGTTCATTTGATTAGGGGTATCTAACAAGGTTTAATGAAGGCGTAAACTAACAATTATAGACCATGCATGCATATTAAAATAAAAGGAGCTAAAAACGAAGCCATTTAGCACAACATAATTCATTAAAGCATAACATAATTCATACAACCATCCATAAAACAAAAAAATCCATTTAGCACAAACATAATCATTCAAAAACACCGAAAAAAAATCACACAAAAGATACGAATGACAAAGAAACTACGAAAATCAAAAGAAATAGAAAAGGAGAGGGCTAAGGCTTGGAGATGGTTTCGGCTAAGACTACTCTTCATCATCATCACCCGCTCCACTACCGGATCCCCTCTTGAGATGGAGCTCCATCCTTCCCCAAAGATTGATCATCTCATCCTTGAGATGAGTGATCGAGGCATCGGTCTTGGCTTGGTAGGCGGTTAAGTTTTCTTCAATAGAGTTGAACCGCGTATCAATGTGAGTGGTCAAAGCGGCGAATTTTGCATCAAGATAGGCATGAAAGTCTTGAGGTGCGCCTTGACCCTCCACCCGTCCTCCGGGCACATGCAATGGTTCATTGCCTATCTCCTCATATTGATTGATGGTGGCATTTGGACGGAAGATGTAATTGTTGCGGTGGAATGCACCGGGCACAATAGAGTTATCATCTTGGGCCGTCCATCCGGTAACATTGAGATGTGCCATGAGGTTTTCGGGAGTTGCAATGGCATTCTCGGGCACGGGTTCGCCCCAAAGAGGTGTGTCAAGAGGGATGCCGTTTTCAATGAGAATGGATTGAATGATGTGGGCATATGGAAATGAGAAGCGAGAAGAGGAATCGACCCGTGCCATATGAGCAAGCATGATGTAAGGGAGATTCACCTTTTGATTCATCTCAAGGAGGGAGCGAAGGAGAAACACGGCGAATTGCTCCACATTGGTCTTGATTGTTGCCTTCGGAGTGATAATGTTATTGATGAAGAGGAAGAGAAGGCGGTGCAAGGCCGGTAGCTCGGTGGCGGTGAATTGGCGAGCGGTGAAGTTCCTCCAACAATAAAAGAAGCGGTGGTACTCGTCATACGGAGGCAATTCACGGGGCCAATCGGCATGGATGTAAATTTCCAAGTTGTCATTGTCGAGGCCGAGAAGGTTGGCCAAGTTTTCCTCGGTGATTGAGATGTGGCGACCGAGGACATAGGAGTTGGCGGTTGGGTGGCCCTCGGTCCACGTCATTGTGAGATTGGCATAGAAGAGCTTGATCAATGACGGGTTGTACGGTTGAGAATGTGCGAGAAGACCCGCCATGTTCCAATATTCGATCCTTTCTTTGATCCAAGTTAATTCTCTTGGATTCAAGTGGTAGACACTATAGGGGTGCTCGAAGTAGAAGCACTCGGAACACTCGCGATTGACATCGCGGTATTGGCAAAAATGCATGTACGAGACCGAGTCTTTGAATAGGTAGTTGTTTGAGGAGGAGAGGGTCCAATCCACGGGTACCGGGGGTATGTCCATTGGGATCGGTTGATCGGTTTGATCGGTTTGAACCGGTGGGTTGGAGGAGGAGGCACCCTTGGGGTTGCGCTTGGTCCGTTTGTTGGTAGCGGTTTTTGGTGCCATTGAAAAATTGAGAGAGAAAGGATGAGGTTAAACCTTTGAATTGAACAGCGGGAGAGGATGAGAAGGCCTTGGAGAGCACAGAACCGAAGCCGATCGAAAATCCGACGGTCGGATCGCCGGAATTGATGGTGATGGCGGTGGCTAGGGTTTCGGTGGATTGAGAGATAGAGAGAGAGAGTGAGTGATTTGAGGGTTAGAGGGTGTAGAGGAGAGAGAGAGAGATGAGTATTTTGGTGGTATTGGTTGGAGTGGAGAGAGAGGATTGAGAGAGTATCGAGAGAGAGAGATGAAGGGGTGTGAGTTGGAGAGAAAGAGAGAAAAGATAAAGGGGGCTCGGATTTGAGAGAAGAGAAGAAGAAGAAGAAGAAGAGGTGGGGTCGCATCTGTTAAAAACGCGTCCACCGTTACTTAACGCCAAAGGGCGTTGTACAACGCAGGAGTCAAAACAGCGAAAATTGAGCAGAAACTGACTGCTCCGTTGTACAACGCTGAGTAGCGATGGGCAACGCTACAACCCAGCGTTGTGCAACGTTAAAGGGCGTTGTACAACACTAAAGCCAAATAAATAAATAATAAAAAGAAATAAAATAAAGAAACAAAACAACGTCTTACAACGGTAGATAGCGTTGTACAACGTTAAGTAAAAACATCAGATAGGCGTTGTACAACGGTAACCAGCGTTGTATAACGTTGCATGCGACAGATTTTAAAATTCAGCAGAGGAAAATTAAAAATAAAATAGCCAGCGTTGTACAACGATAGGCAGCGTTGTGCAACGTTACAAGACAAAATCCAACCAGCGTTGTGCAACGGTAGGCAGCGTTGTACAACGTTTAACTCGACAGAATTCAAAATTCATTTTAACTAACGTTACTCTTGCGTTGCACGACGCTGAATGGCGTTGTGTAACGCCAGAGTCAACAGAAAACCAGAAAAATCAGAAAATTTAGACCGAAATAGTTAAAAACTTATTTTTCAAGGTTTTCAAAAGAAATACAACCAATTTAAACTGAAATAAGGTCCAAACAACAAAGACAACAACATGATATGCATAAATTTAATCTTTGAGTTCAAGCATACCAAGTTTGAACCTAAGTTCAAGATGTTGTTGTGTTGGAAGAGGTTTGGTGAAGATATCGGCGATTTGCTCCTTTGTGTCGATGTAGACCAATTCCACATCACCTTTCTCAACATGATCACGGATAAAATGATGTCGTATCTCTATGTGCTTGGTTCTAGAGTGCAATACCGGATTTTTGGATATAAGGATGGCACTAGTATTGTCACACAAGATTGGTACCTTTTGGAAATCTAACTCAAAATCCCTAAGAGTTTGCATCATCCAAAGAAGTTGGGTACAACAACTACCGGCCGCTACATATTCCGCTTCCGCGGTGGAGAGAGCAACCGAAGTTTGCTTGCGGCTAGACCAAGATACAAGTGAACCACCAAGAAATTGGCAAGTTCCACTAGTACTTTTGCGGTCCATACGATCACCGGCAAAATCGGCATCGGTATAACCTAACAAGTCTAGTTCGGTTTGTCTACCATACCAAAGACCTAGGTTTTGAGTACTGATCGATGGGGAACCAAGTCTCAAAATAAAAACCTCGTGTCTGCCGATCTAATCGTTTGTAGAACAGCTTGAGGGTCGAATCCACAGGGACGGTGTTGGAATATTAGTCTTTTACTTTACTAAACTAGCTAGACGGTTCAACTCTTTTGTAAATTAAGGGTTGCAGGTGAGTCTAAATCCTAAGTCTAGTTTCAAGGTCAAAACAAGAATTAATAAGAGAGATTCAACAAGTCACGAAATTTTAGGGTTTCTGGTTGCTAACACTTCTTCTCAGTCCCAGTTCCAACGGTCCGCTGACTCTCGTAGCGGCCCGCTAAAAGAACTTAGGTCGCTAATCTGTTAGACTGGTCGCTGGCTACTTGGCGGGCATAGACAACCTCGCTGATTCACTCAGCGGCCCGCTAGGATTAGCGATGAGAATGCAAATTGACCTAATTCAGTTGATAATTGTGTAGGGATAATGGCTTAATTAAGGTTCCTAGATCAAACTCTCGTTTTAGGTCTGGTTATCAATTAATTAACCCAATTTCCCTCGTATAGAATCTAGATTTCAACTATCGTTTCTTGGTCTAGTTTCTACAAGTCTATACCTTTCTAACCTATGAAATCCTTGAGTTTTCACTCTTGGAAAGGACCTAACTCTCGTTAACTAGTCCTGGTTTAACCTTTCAGTTTACAACCTTCATGTTAATCATAATCATGCCTAATAATCTAAGTTTATTTGGACTTAACCACCTAGCAATTAAGCGAGCTCTACTTAACGGGTGTAAACAAATCTACTTAAATATTTATGGCATAATCAATTCAAGCAATTCAAGTAAGGTATAAAACACAAAGATATCAAATAAATCAATAAACATGCAATCAACAACTAAGAATTCGAGTTTACAACCATAGCCCTAGAACAAACAATCAACAACTAAAAGACATCATACAAATACAAGAGAAAATGAGAATAAGGAAAGATTACAACCAATTGCTCTTGCGTGTGTCGAAATCTCCTATCAAACACGTCTCTTGCTGTCGCAAATGACCTGCTTGGCGCTGCCTCGATCTGGACTTGAGACCTAACTCTCAAATAACTCAATGTCTAACCCTAACTTGACCTTGGATTTGGTCTCCTCCTTGTTCTCCCTCTTGTTCTCCTCAAACAGGTCTTTAATAAGCCTTGGGAACGTCTAGAAACGCTGGAAATAACTGAAGACGTGCTCTGGATGCACCTGGAGTCGGTAGAAACCGCCATCCAAATATAGAATCGCCAAATTGGGCGATTCTGCTAAATCTGGCAGTTCCAGGTCTGCGGGCCGCTGGGACTATCAGCGGGTCGCAGGAAAATGTCAGCACTGCGTCCTGTCAGTATTTTGGGCATATCTCCTTCATCCGAACTCCGTTTGAGGTGATTCAAGATCCGTTGGAAAGCTTAGAACGAGCTCTTCAACTTTATGGACTCATCCAAGTCATTTATTGTCCAGAATCTGTAATAAAATTAGAAACTATGGTAGTAACACATTCTTGACACAAAACTCTAATTAAACTAACCTAAACTCATCTAAACTACGTAAACTATGTAAACTCAAGGCAATTGGTTTAGTTTGGAGACAAAATGATACCTGAATATGCATATAAAATCCACTCATCAAATCCCCCCAAGTTTAACATTTGCTTGTCCCCAAGCAAATATCTATCTTAGAAGAATGGTTTGGCTCTAAACTAAAACAATGACTTGAGACCTACAAGTTATGAAGATTCTTAACATGCACCAATATCGTGATTCGATTGAATTATTTAGATAATTTTACAAGCTTTTTCAAATTGAATTGAGTTGTCCCAAACGACCCACGCTTACCCCACGGGTGAAACACTTAGGATACTTGTAACTATTGCCCATAACTTACCTTGTTCAATTCCTAAACTTGTTGATTTTTCAAAGTTTGACAATTGACTTTGCAAATAGATTCGGGATCACACCCTACCAACACAAATAACATGTCATACCAATTTAGTTCACAACCAAGTCTTCAAGTACTTAAACCGCTATATTGATTTTCGAAAACGCATTGGAAATCGAACTAAAGTGAGGCGGAAAAAAGGGTACAACTCCTCACCCATTCTATTCCAAAGTTTTTGGGTTGGACTTTTTAACTTTTCTCCCGGGACTAGGAGGTTTTTCCCGCGGTGGAGAGGTTAGCCAAATTACGGTGGATTTATTTTCGAGATTTTTCTCGTTTTTTTTTCTTTTTTTTTAAGTCATGAGCCTTTCTGTTTTTACTCATGATTTATGGAAGTTCTTCTATCCACCATAACCTATAGCTTCCCGCAATGTCCATGGCATTGCACGCTTTTTAGTTCCCCTTTTTATTTACTTTTTTTATATACAAGGGTGTGTATTTACATCTTCGACTTTTAATAAACTTGAAAACAGCGGTTGTTTGACTCTAGACTTAGTGTTTATTTCCTTAGTTGACATGTATTTGGGTCGGTAGAATCGATCTTGACAAAATTTGGAAATTAATTCAATTGGTGGTTGTCTTGGTTTACCGATTTCTAATTGGTCAAGTCATTCATACTACTTATCAAATCATCAAATTTAAGTCTCAATCAAGATAAATTATGATACAATACCTACTCATTTCCTAAGGTCACAGGGGCTAGTCGATCAATTAGATGACCCACAAGTCAAATCGAAAATTTTTCTAAAACTCCCTAAATAATTCATTTAATTCACGATATCAAAACTTGTTAAGTATCTTCCTAACTTACCTAAATGCAATCTATATGAAATTATCATGCAATAGAGACAATTCCTAAATGAAATGCACAATTATACCTGTCAGTTCCAGTTTCTGCTACCCACCGAAAATCTCAGCGGGTCGCCGGTACACTCAGCGGGCCGCCAAAAATCTCAGCGGGTCGCTGATGCTGGGACAGATACAAAATTAGCACCTAATATGCATGATGCAAACCTAGATACAACTCCTATTCTCTCCCCCCAAGTTTAAAACTTTGCACTATCCTTAATGCAAGGAAAACATAACTTAAAAGAGAGAAAGGAAAGGAAACTCATCAAATTATTGCAGTGGTTGTGAAGTTCGCATAGGGGTTGGTGCGACTTGCAAAACGTCTTGTATGCTCCTTCATGGTGTATCCCCCAAGTTTGAGCTCTTGCATACAATTCGTGTAATGGTGCTTCTAAAAGCTGATTTGTCACTTTTCTTCAAACCTAAAAACCTACAACAACAATTTATGAGTTATAACTAACTAAAACAACTAAATCTAAATTAATCTAAATGAGAGAAAATGAAAATTTTGGGCCTTGGGTTGCCTCCCAAGAAGCGCTTGTTTTGGGTCACTAGCTTGACCACCTTGCATTTACTCATCTTATCTTCACTTTTCTCCCTCTCCACGCATCACAGTTCTCCCAAAAGTGCTTAAGCGGGTCTTTTGAAACATGCTTGGAGTGTTCTTCTTTGGATGTCATCTTCCTTGGCTCGATTATGATGTGATACTTGATTTGTGGTTTGTTGTCTTCCATCACATCAAATTTCTCCAAACATCTTCTAAGAGTGCTCAAGTCGATTTGGTTGAACTTCTCATTTGCGTTGTCGGATGCCTCGACTTTGGGAGTAGTGTCACCATCTTTCTTCTCTTCAAGTTCATCATTCATGTTCTCAATTGGAGGATGCTTCAATTCCAACTCATTAGATTTGACAATTTCAGCCCTAAACAATCTTTGTGGAAATGGAATTGGAGGGATATAGGGAGGAGGTGGTATGTACTTTGGTTCATCAATTTCCTCTTGTACCTCCCTATTCTCAACTTGTTTGCTTTCAGTTTTGTTGGTATCTAACCAAATTTGGGTCTTCTTGGAACTAGAGTTTTCAAATTCACAATCACTATGCAAAGCCAATTCATTGTTTTGTTCAATGTGTGGTCTATATGAAGAATTTTCAGTCTCTAACATCCTTTGATGATGGGTAATGAGAGTATTGAGAGAAGATGATATAGATTTCATTTCTTTCAAAAGTTTCTCATTAAATTCGATTTGGTTCATTTTAAACTCTTCAAACCTTGATTCAACACTTGGCTTTTGCGTAAATGATCGGAAATTATCAAAACTAGGAAAAAAAGTAGACCTATGGTATGGTTGAGACACTAAACCATCATTGTTCAAAGCAAAAGAAGGAAAATCATTCAAACCAGAATCGCATGTCTGTCTGTTGAGGTTCCAGCGGGTCGCAGAATCTCCCAGCGGGCCGCTAAAACTGGCAGTCATGTTTCGTGCTTCAGGTTCCCTCCATACGAATCTCGAACGGTTTGTTTGACAGTCAAAAGGTTCGTCGAATCTGATGTGGCTGCTGAAGTTCTGGTTGTCTCCACATGCAATATTGATTGTGTTTTGCACGTTGTGAAAAGCACGCTCAAATTCACTCACGTTCGCATTAAGTCCAAATTGTCTATTCATGTGGTTGATTTTCTTCCAATTATCCTCCGCCTCTTGCTCGCGTACCTGAAAAGAAGGAAACATGGTGATAGAATTTTTTTTTTTGGTTTTTTTTTTATAAGATAAGACAAATACAAGGGTGTCTATGCTAAATTACTAAAGCAAAATACCAATATTCGAGCAAACCGTCCCCGGCAACGGCGCCAATTTTTGATCGATGGGGAACCAAGTCTCAAAATAAAAACCTCGTGTCTGCCGATCTAATCGTTTGTAGAACAGCTTGAGGGTCGAATCCACAGGGACGGTGTTGGAATATTAGTCTTTTACTTTACTAAACTAGCTAGACGGTTCAACTCTTTTGTAAATTAAGGGTTGCAGGTGAGTCTAAATCCTAAGTCTAGTTTCAAGGTCAAAACAAGAATTAATAAGAGAGATTCAACAAGTCACGAAATTCTAGGGTTTCTGGTTGCTAACACTTCTTCTCAGTCCCAGTTCCAGCGGCCCGCTGACTCTCGTAGCGGCCCGCTAAAAGAACTTAGGTCGCTAATCTGTTAGACTGGTCGCTGGCTACTTGGCGGGCATAGACAACCTCGCTGATTCACTCAGCGGCCCGCTAGGATTAGCGATGAGAATGCAAATTGACCTAATTCAGTTGATAATTGTGTAGGGATAATGGCTTAATTAAGGTTCCTAGATCAAACTCTCGTTTTAGGTCTGGTTATCAATTAATTAACCCAATTTCCCTCGTATAGAATCTAGATTTCAACTATCGTTTCTTGGTCTAGTTTCTACAAGTCTATACCTTTCTAACCTATGAAATCCTTGAGTTTTCACTCTTGGAAAGGACCTAACTCTCGTTAACTAGTCCTGGTTTAACCTTTCAGTTTACAACCTTCATGTTAATCATAATCATGCCTAATAATCTAAGTTTATTTGGACTTAACCACCTAGCAATTAAGCGAGCTCTACTTAACGGGTGTAAACAAATCTACTTAAATATTTATGGCATAATCAATTCAAGCAATTCAAGTAAGGTATAAAACACAAAGATATCAAATAAATCAATAAACATGCAATCAACAACTAAGAATTCGAGTTTACAACCATAGCCCTAGAACAAACAATCAACAACTAAAAGACATCATACAAACACAAGAGAAAATGAGAATAAGGAAAGATTACAACCAATTGCTCTTGCGTGTGTCGAAATCTCCTATCAAACACGTCTCTTGCTGTCGCAAATGACCTGCTTGGCGCTGCCTCGATCTGGACTTGAGACCTAACTCTCAAATAACTCAATGTCTAACCCTAACTTGACCTTGGATTTGGTCTCCTCCTTGTTCTCCCTCTTGTTCTCCTCAAACAGGTCTTTAATAAGCCTTGGGAACGTCTAGAAACGCTGGAAATAACTGAAGACGTGCTCTGGATGCACCTGGAGTCGGTAGAAACCGCCATCCAAATATAGAATCGCCAAATTGGGCGATTCTGCTAAATCTGGCAGTTCCAGGTCTGCGGGCCGCTGGGACTATCAGCGGGTCGCAGGAAAATGTCAGCACTGCGTCCTGTCAGTATTTTGGGCATATCTCCTTCATCCGAACTTCGTTTGAGGTGATTCAAGATCCGTTGGAAAGCTTAGAACGAGCTCTTCAACTTTATGGACTCATCCAAGTCATTTATTGTCCAGAATCTGCAATAAAATTAGAAACTATGGTAGTAACACATTCTTGACACAAAACTCTAATTAAACTAACCTAAACTCATCTAAACTACGTAAACTATGTAAACTCAAGGCAATTGGTTTAGTTTGGAGACAAAATGATACCTGAATATGCATATAAAATCCACTCATCAAATCCCCCCAAGTTTAACATTTGCTTGTCCCCAAGCAAATATCTATCTTAGAAGAATGGTTTGGCTCTAAACTAAAACAATGACTTGAGACCTACAAGTTATGAAGATTCTTAACATGCACCAATATCGTGATTCGATTGAATTATTTAGATAATTTTACAAGCTTTTTCAAATTGAATTGAGTTGTCCCAAACGACCCACGCTTACCCCACGGGTGAAACACTTAGGATACTTGTAACTATTGCCCATAACTTACCTTGTTCAATTTCTAAACTTGTTGATTTTTCAAAGTTTGACAATTGACTTTGCAAATAGATTCGGGATCACACCCTACCAACACAAATAACATGTCATACCAATTTAGTTCACAACCAAGTCTTCAAGTACTTAAACCGCTATATTGATTTTCGAAAACGCATTGGAAATCGAACTAAAGTGAGGCGGAAAAAAGGGTACAACTCCTCACCCATTCTATTCCAAAGTTTTTGGGTTGGACTTTTTAACTTTTCTCCCGGGGCTAGGAGGTTTTTCCCGCGGTGGAGAGGTTAGCCAAATTACGGTGGATTTATTTTCGAGATTTTTCTCGTTTTTTTTCTTTTTTTTTTAAGTCATGAGCCTTTCTGTTTTTACTCATGATTTATGGAAGTTCTTCTATCCACCATAACCTATAGCTTCCCGCAATGTCCATGGCATTGCACGCTTTTTAGTTCCCCTTTTTATTTACTTTTTTTATATACAAGGGTGTGTATTTACATCTTCGACTTTTAATAAACTTGAAAACAGCGGTTGTTTGACTCTAGACTTAGTGTTTATTTCCTTAGTTGACATGTATTTGGGTCGGTAGAATCGATCTTGACAAAATTTGGAAATTAATTCAATTGGTGGTTGTCTTGGTTTACCGATTTCTAATTGGTCAAGTCATTCATACTACTTATCAAATCATCAAATTTAAGTCTCAATCAAGATAAATTATGATACAATACCTACTCATTTCCTAAGGTCACAGGGGCTAGTCGATCAATTAGATGACCCACAAGTCAAATCGAAAATTTTTCTAAAACTCCCTAAATAATTCATTTAATTCACGATATCAAAACTTGTTAAGTATCTTCCTAACTTACCTAAATGCAATCTATATGAAATTATCATGCAATAGAGACAATTCCTAAATGAAATGCACAATTATACCTGTCAGTTCCAGTTTCTGCTACCCACCGAAAATCTCAGCGGGTCGCCGGTACACTCAGCGGGCCGCCAAAAATCTCAGCGGGTCGCTGATGCTGGGACAGATACAAAATTAGCACCTAATATGCATGATGCAAACCTAGATACAACTCCTATTCTCTCCCCCCAAGTTTAAAACTTTGCACTATCCTTAATGCAAGGAAAACATAACTTAAAAGAGAGAAAGGAAAGGAAACTCATCAAATTATTGCAGTGGTTGTGAAGTTCGCATAGGGGTTGGTGCGACTTGCAAAACGTCTTGTATGCTCCTTCATGGTGTATCCCCCAAGTTTGAGCTCTTGCATACAATTCGTGTAATGGTGCTTCTAAAAGCTGATTTGTCACTTTTCTTCAAACCTAAAAACCTACAACAACAATTTATGAGTTATAACTAACTAAAACAACTAAATCTAAATTAATCTAAATGAGAGAAAATGAAAATTTTGGGCCTTGGGTTGCCTCCCAAGAAGCGCTTGTTTTGGGTCACTAGCTTGACCACCTTGCATTTACTCATCTTATCTTCACTTTTCTCCCTCTCCACGCATCACAGTTCTCCCAAAAGTGCTTAAGCGGGTCTTTTGAAACATGCTTGGAGTGTTCTTCTTTGGATGTCATCTTCCTTGGCTCGATTATGATGTGATACTTGATTTGTGGTTTGTTGTCTTCCATCACATCAAATTTCTCCAAACATCTTCTAAGAGTGCTCAAGTCGATTTGGTTGAATTCTCATTTGCGTTGTCGGATGCCTCGACTTTGGGAGTAGTGTCACCATCTTTCTTCTCTTCAAGTTCATCATTCATGTTCTCAATTGGAGGATGCTTCAATTCCAACTCATTAGATTTGACAATTTCAGCCCTAAACAATCTTTGTGGAAATGGAATTGGAGGGATATAGGGAGGAGGTGGTATGTACTTTGGTTCATCAATTTCCTCTTGTACCTCCCTATTCTCAACTTGTTTGCTTTCAGTTTTGTTGGTATCTAACCAAATTTGGGTCTTCTTGGAACTAGAGTTTTCAAATTCACAATCACTATGCAAAGCCAATTCATTGTTTTGTTCAATGTGTGGTCTATATGAAGAATTTTCAGTCTCTAACATCCTTTGATGATGGGTAATGAGAGTATTGAGAGAAGATGATATAGATTTTATTTCTTTCAAAAGTTTCTCATTAAATTCGATTTGGTTCATTTTAAACTCTTCAAACCTTGATTCAACACTTGGCTTTTGCGTAAATGATCGGAAATTATCAAAACTAGGAAAAAAAGTAGACCTATGGTATGGTTGAGACACTAAACCATCATTGTTCAAAGCAAAAGAAGGAAAATCATTCAAACCAGAATCGCATGTCTGTCTGTTGAGGTTCCAGCGGGTCGCAGAATCTCCCAGCGGGCCGCTAAAACTGGCAGTCATGTTTCGTGCTTCAGGTTCCCTCCATACGAATCTCGAACGGTTTGTTTGACAGTCAAAAGGTTCGTCGAATCTGATGTGGCTGCTGAAGTTCTGGTTGTCTCCACATGCAATATTGATTGTGTTTTGCACGTTGTGAAAAGCACGCTCAAATTCACTCACGTTCGCATTAAGTCCAAATTGTCTATTCATGTGGTTGATTTTCTTCCAATTATCCTCCGCCTCTTGCTCGCGTACCTGAAAAGAAGGAAACATGGTGATAGAATTTTTTTTTTTGGTTTTTTTTTTATAAGATAAGACAAATACAAGGGTGTCTATGCTAAATTACTAAAGCAAAATACCAATATTCGAGCAAACCGTCCCCGGCAACGGCGCCAATTTTTGATCGATGGGGAACCAAGTCTCAAAATAAAAACCTCGTGTCTGCCGATCTAATCGTTTGTAGAACAGCTTGAGGGTCGAATCCACAGGGACGGTGTTGGAATATTAGTCTTTTACTTTACTAAACTAGCTAGACGGTTCAACTCTTTTGTAAATTAAGGGTTGCAGGTGAGTCTAAATCCTAAGTCTAGTTTCAAGGTCAAAACAAGAATTAATAAGAGAGATTCAACAAGTCACGAAATTCTAGGGTTTCTGGTTGCTAACACTTCTTCTCAGTCCCAGTTCCAGCGGCCCGCTGACTCTCGTAGCGGCCCGCTAAAAGAACTTAGGTCGCTAATCTGTTAGACTGGTCGCTGGCTACTTGGCGGGCATAGACAACCTCGCTGATTCACTCAGCGGCCCGCTAGGATTAGCGATGAGAATGCAAATTGACCTAATTCAGTTGATAATTGTGTAGGGATAATGGCTTAATTAAGGTTCCTAGATCAAACTCTCGTTTTAGGTCTGGTTATCAATTAATTAACCCAATTTCCCTCGTATAGAATCTAGATTTCAACTATCGTTTCTTGGTCTAGTTTCTACAAGTCTATACCTTTCTAACCTATGAAATCCTTGAGTTTTCACTCTTGGAAAGGACCTAACTCTCGTTAACTAGTCCTGGTTTAACCTTTCAGTTTACAACCTTCATGTTAATCATAATCATGCCTAATAATCTAAGTTTATTTGGACTTAACCACCTAGCAATTAAGCGAGCTCTACTTAACGGGTGTAAACAAATCTACTTAAATATTTATGGCATAATCAATTCAAGCAATTCAAGTAAGGTATAAAACACAAAGATATCAAATAAATCAATAAACATGCAATCAACAACTAAGAATTCGAGTTTACAACCATAGCCCTAGAACAAACAATCAACAACTAAAAGACATCATACAAACACAAGAGAAAATGAGAATAAGGAAAGATTACAACCAATTGCTCTTGCGTGTGTCGAAATCTCCTATCAAACACGTCTCTTGCTGTCGCAAATGACCTGCTTGGCGCTGCCTCGATCTGGACTTGAGACCTAACTCTCAAATAACTCAATGTCTAACCCTAACTTGACCTTGGATTTGGTCTCCTCCTTGTTCTCCCTCTTGTTCTCCTCAAACAGGTCTTTAATAAGCCTTGGGAACGTCTAGAAACGCTGGAAATAACTGAAGACGTGCTCTGGATGCACCTGGAGTCGGTAGAAACCGCCATCCAAATATAGAATCGCCAAATTGGGCGATTCTGCTAAATCTGGCAGTTCCAGGTCTGCGGGCCGCTGGGACTATCAGCGGGTCGCAGGAAAATGTCAGCACTGCGTCCTGTCAGTATTTTGGGCATATCTCCTTCATCCGAACTCCGTTTGAGGTGATTCAAGATCCGTTGGAAAGCTTAGAACGAGCTCTTCAACTTTATGGACTCATCCAAGTCATTTATTGTCCAGAATCTGCAATAAAATTAGAAACTATGGTAGTAACACATTCTTGACACAAAACTCTAATTAAACTAACCTAAACTCATCTAAACTACGTAAACTATGTAAACTCAAGGCAATTGGTTTAGTTTGGAGACAAAATGATACCTGAATATGCATATAAAATCCACTCATCAAATCCCCCCAAGTTTAACATTTGCTTGTCCCCAAGCAAATATCTATCTTAGAAGAATGGTTTGGCTCTAAACTAAAACAATGACTTGAGACCTACAAGTTATGAAGATTCTTAACATGCACCAATATCGTGATTCGATTGAATTATTTAGATAATTTTACAAGCTTTTTCAAATTGAATTGAGTTGTCCCAAACGACCCACGCTTACCCCACGGGTGAAACACTTAGGATACTTGTAACTATTGCCCATAACTTACCTTGTTCAATTCCTAAACTTGTTGATTTTTCAAAGTTTGACAATTGACTTTGCAAATAGATTCGGGATCACACCCTACCAACACAAATAACATGTCATACCAATTTAGTTCACAACCAAGTCTTCAAGTACTTAAACCGCTATATTGATTTTCGAAAACGCATTGGAAATCGAACTAAAGTGAGGCGGAAAAAAGGGTACAACTCCTCACCCATTCTATTCCAAAGTTTTTGGGTTGGACTTTTTAACTTTTCTCCCGGGGCTAGGAGGTTTTTCCCGCGGTGGAGAGGTTAGCCAAATTACGGTGGATTTATTTTCGAGATTTTTCTCGTTTTTTTTCTTTTTTTTTAAGTCATGAGCCTTTCTGTTTTTACTCATGATTTATGGAAGTTCTTCTATCCACCATAACCTATAGCTTCCCGCAATGTCCATGGCATTGCACGCTTTTTAGTTCCCCTTTTTATTTACTTTTTTTATATACAAGGGTGTGTATTTACATCTTCGACTTTTAATAAACTTGAAAACAGCGGTTGTTTGACTCTAGACTTAGTGTTTATTTCCTTAGTTGACATGTATTTGGGTCGGTAGAATCGATCTTGACAAAATTTGGAAATTAATTCAATTGGTGGTTGTCTTGGTTTACCGATTTCTAATTGGTCAAGTCATTCATACTACTTATCAAATCATCAAATTTAAGTCTCAATCAAGATAAATTATGATACAATACCTACTCATTTCCTAAGGTCACAGGGGCTAGTCGATCAATTAGATGACCCACAAGTCAAATCGAAAATTTTTCTAAAACTCCCTAAATAATTCATTTAATTCACGATATCAAAACTTGTTAAGTATCTTCCTAACTTACCTAAATGCAATCTATATGAAATTATCATGCAATAGAGACAATTCCTAAATGAAATGCACAATTATACCTGTCAGTTCCAGTTTCTGCTACCCACCGAAAATCTCAGCGGGTCGCCGGTACACTCAGCGGGCCGCCAAAAATCTCAGCGGGTCGCTGATGCTGGGACAGATACAAAATTAGCACCTAATATGCATGATGCAAACCTAGATACAACTCCTATTCTCTCCCCCCAAGTTTAAAACTTTGCACTATCCTTAATGCAAGGAAAACATAACTTAAAAGAGAGAAAGGAAAGGAAACTCATCAAATTATTGCAGTGGTTGTGAAGTTCGCATAGGGGTTGGTGCGACTTGCAAAACGTCTTGTATGCTCCTTCATGGTGTATCCCCCAAGTTTGAGCTCTTGCATACAATTCGTGTAATGGTGCTTCTAAAAGCTGATTTGTCACTTTTCTTCAAACCTAAAAACCTACAACAACAATTTATGAGTTATAACTAACTAAAACAACTAAATCTAAATTAATCTAAATGAGAGAAAATGAAAATTTTGGGCCTTGGGTTGCCTCCCAAGAAGCGCTTGTTTTGGGTCACTAGCTTGACCACCTTGCATTTACTCATCTTATCTTCACTTTTCTCCCTCTCCACGCATCACAGTTCTCCCAAAAGTGCTTAAGCGGGTCTTTTGAAACATGCTTGGAGTGTTCTTCTTTGGATGTCATCTTCCTTGGCTCGATTATGATGTGATACTTGATTTGTGGTTTGTTGTCTTCCATCACATCAAATTTCTCCAAACATCTTCTAAGAGTGCTCAAGTCGATTTGGTTGAACTTCTCATTTGCGTTGTCGGATGCCTCGACTTTGGGAGTAGTGTCACCATCTTTCTTCTCTTCAAGTTCATCATTCATGTTCTCAATTGGAGGATGCTTCAATTCCAACTCATTAGATTTGACAATTTCAGCCCTAAACAATCTTTGTGGAAATGGAATTGGAGGGATATAGGGAGGAGGTGGTATGTACTTTGGTTCATCAATTTCCTCTTGTACCTCCCTATTCTCAACTTGTTTGCTTTCAGTTTTGTTGGTATCTAACCAAATTTGGGTCTTCTTGGAACTAGAGTTTTCAAATTCACAATCACTATGCAAAGCCAATTCATTGTTTTGTTCAATGTGTGGTCTATATGAAGAATTTTCAGTCTCTAACATCCTTTGATGATGGGTAATGAGAGTATTGAGAGAAGATGATATAGATTTCATTTCTTTCAAAAGTTTCTCATTAAATTCGATTTGGTTCATTTTAAACTCTTCAAACCTTGATTCAACACTTGGCTTTTGCGTAAATGATCGGAAATTATCAAAACTAGGAAAAAAAGTAGACCTATGGTATGGTTGAGACACTAAACCATCATTGTTCAAAGCAAAAGAAGGAAAATCATTCAAACCAGAATCGCATGTCTGTCTGTTGAGGTTCCAGCGGGTCGCAGAATCTCCCAGCGGGCCGCTAAAACTGGCAGTCATGTTTCGTGCTTCAGGTTCCCTCCATACGAATCTCGAACGGTTTGTTTGACAGTCAAAAGGTTCGTCGAATCTGATGTGGCTGCTGAAGTTCTGGTTGTCTCCACATGCAATATTGATTGTGTTTTGCACGTTGTGAAAAGCACGCTCAAATTCACTCACGTTCGCATTAAGTCCAAATTGTCTATTCATGTGGTTGATTTTCTTCCAATTATCCTCCGCCTCTTGCTCGCGTACCTGAAAAGAAGGAAACATGGTGATAGAATTTTTTTTTTTGGTTTTTTTTTTATAAGATAAGACAAATACAAGGGTGTCTATGCTAAATTACTAAAGCAAAATACCAATATTCGAGCAAACCGTCCCCGGCAACGGCGCCAATTTTTGATCGATGGGGAACCAAGTCTCAAAATAAAAACCTCGTGTCTGCCGATCTAATCGTTTGTAGAACAGCTTGAGGGTCGAATCCACAGGGACGGTGTTGGAATATTAGTCTTTTACTTTACTAAACTAGCTAGACGGTTCAACTCTTTTGTAAATTAAGGGTTGCAGGTGAGTCTAAATCCTAAGTCTAGTTTCAAGGTCAAAACAAGAATTAATAAGAGAGATTCAACAAGTCACGAAATTCTAGGGTTTCTGGTTGCTAACACTTCTTCTCAGTCCCAGTTCCAGCGGCCCGCTGACTCTCGTAGCGGCCCGCTAAAAGAACTTAGGTCGCTAATCTGTTAGACTGGTCGCTGGCTACTTGGCGGGCATAGACAACCTCGCTGATTCACTCAGCGGCCCGCTAGAATTAGCGATGAGAATGCAAATTGACCTAATTCAGTTGATAATTGTGTAGGGATAATGGCTTAATTAAGGTTCCTAGATCAAACTCTCGTTTTAGGTCTGGTTATCAATTAATTAACCCAATTTCCCTCGTATAGAATCTAGATTTCAACTATCGTTTCTTGGTCTAGTTTCTACAAGTCTATACCTTTCTAACCTATGAAATCCTTGAGTTTTCACTCTTGGAAAGGACCTAACTCTCGTTAACTAGTCCTGGTTTAACCTTTCAGTTTACAACCTTCATGTTAATCATAATCATGCCTAATAATCTAAGTTTATTTGGACTTAACCACCTAGCAATTAAGCGAGCTCTACTTAACGGGTGTAAACAAATCTACTTAAATATTTATGGCATAATCAATTCAAGCAATTCAAGTAAGGTATAAAACACAAAGATATCAAATAAATCAATAAACATGCAATCAACAACTAAGAATTCGAGTTTACAACCATAGCCCTAGAACAAACAATCAACAACTAAAAGACATCATACAAACACAAGAGAAAATGAGAATAAGGAAAGATTACAACCAATTGCTCTTGCGTGTGTCGAAATCTCCTATCAAACACGTCTCTTGCTGTCGCAAATGACCTGCTTGGCGCTGCCTCGATCTGGACTTGAGACCTAACTCTCAAATAACTCAATGTCTAACCCTAACTTGACCTTGGATTTGGTCTCCTCCTTGTTCTCCCTCTTGTTCTCCTCAAACAGGTCTTTAATAAGCCTTGGGAACGTCTAGAAACGCTGGAAATAACTGAAGACGTGCTCTGGATGCACCTGGAGTCGGTAGAAACCGCCATCCAAATATAGAATCGCCAAATTGGGCGATTCTGCTAAATCTGGCAGTTCCAGGTCTGCGGGCCGCTGGGACTATCAGCGGGTCGCAGGAAAATGTCAGCACTGCGTCCTGTCAGTATTTTGGGCATATCTCCTTCATCCGAACTCCGTTTGAGGTGATTCAAGATCCGTTGGAAAGCTTAGAACGAGCTCTTCAACTTTATGGACTCATCCAAGTCATTTATTGTCCAGAATCTGCAATAAAATTAGAAACTATGGTAGTAACACATTCTTGACACAAAACTCTAATTAAACTAACCTAAACTCATCTAAACTACGTAAACTATGTAAACTCAAGGCAATTGGTTTAGTTTGGAGACAAAATGATACCTGAATATGCATATAAAATCCACTCATCAAGTACCCTTGACGTATCGCAAGATACGTTTTACCGCTTTGTGGTGAGATTCCTTAGGATTGGCTTGGTACCTAGCACATAGACATACGGCATACATAATATCCGGCCTACTAGCCGTGAGATAAAGTAGGCTACCGATCATGCCCCGATAGAGAGTTATGTCCATAGGCTTTCCTTTCTCATCCGCATCGATATTCGCACTTTTGCCCATTGGTGTGTCTAAGCTCTTGCTATCTTCAACACCGAATTTCTTCACTAACTCCTTGGCGTATTTGACTTGGTTCACAAAGATACCATCCTTGAGTTGTTTGATTTGAAGCCCCAAGAAGAAGGTGAGTTCTCCCATCATGCTCATCTCAAATTCACTACTCATCAAAGAAGAAAACTCTTGGGCAAGAGTTGCATTAGTAGAGCCAAAGATAATATCATCCACATAAATTTGCACAAGTAGCAAATGGTCATCTCTTTTCTTAGTGAAAAGAGTTGTATCCATTTTGCCCCTACTAAAGCCATTGTCTAGAAGAAAGGTACAAAGTCTACCATACCAAGCTCTAGGAGCTTGCTTCAAACCATACAAAGCTTTGTGAAGCTTGTATACATGGTCCGGATTAAAATGGTCAACAAAACCGGGTGGTTGTTGGACATAAACTTCCTCATCTATCCAACCATTTAGAAAAGCACTCTTGACATCCATTTGGAATAGGGTAAAGCCTTTGTTAGCGGCAAAAGCCAAGAGCATTCTAATGGATTCAAGACGAGCAACCGGTGCAAAGGTCTCCTCAAAATCAATACCTTCTTGTTGCTTGAAACCTTGTGCAACCAAACGGGCTTTGTTTCTTACCACAATACCATCCTCACTTAGCTTGTTTCTAAAAACCCATTTGGTACCAATAACTTGCTTACCCTTTGGTAATGGTACAAGTTCCCAAACTTGATTCCTTTCAAATTGGTTCAACTCTTCTTGCATGGCAACAATCCAATTTGGGTCAACATTTGCCTCTTTAAAGGATTTTGGTTCAAGTTGAGAAACAAAGGCACAATGACCAATAGTTTGGTGCAAACTAGACCTAGTCCTAACACCTTCCCTAGGGTCACCTATGACATTAGTAAGAGGATGAGAGGAAACTTCTCTAAGCACTTCGGGAGGCTCATGAACTGGTTGAGGAGACGATTGAGGTTGAGGATCATCATGAGGCATTTCATTTTGAGTTGTGTCTAAGATGCCCTCCTCATGAGTCTCTCCCCCTATCAAAATGTCATCAACCCGGTTCAAAGGCTCCTCAATGATCACCGGTGGTTGTGCTTGAGGTTGTAACTCGATTTCTTGTGGAGCTTCTTCCCCTTGTGTACCTACAATAGAGTTACCTTCCTTGGATTCCTCAAGGACTTTTTCATCAAACTTGACATTAATAGACTCAATAACTACCTTTGAGTTTGGCAAATAGACTCTATATGCTTTGCTTGTGGTTGAGTAACCAACAAAAATACCGGGCAAAGACTTGGCATCAAACTTGGTTACTTTAGGAGACTCATCAAGGACAAAACATTTGGAGCCAAATACACGGAAATAGGATATATTGGGAGTATGACCGAACCATAATTCAAAAGGAGTTTTCTTGAGTTGAGAACGAATGCATGCACGATTTACTACATGACATGCCATATTTACCGCTTCGGCCCAAAGAAATTTGGGTACGGCAAATTCATGTAGCATGGTGCGTGCTAATTCTTGCAAGGTTCGGTTCTTCCTCTCCACTACACCGTTTTGTTGAGGGGTGCGTGGAGCGGAAAACTCTTGTTTATATCCTTTTTCTATGCACAATTCATCAAATTTAGCATTTTCAAATTCCCTTCCATGGTCACTACGAATTCTAGAGATTTTCAACCCTTTTTCGTTTTCAACCCGATTGCTAAATTTAACAAAATGGTCAAATGCTTCTTCCTTGTGAGCAAGAAAGAAAACCCAAGTAAAGCGACTATAGTCATCTACCACCACAAAAACATACCTTTTCTTACCAATACTCAAGACATTGATTGGTCCAAACAAATCCATATGAAGCAATTGCAAAGGTTGAGTGGTTGAGATGATCTCTTTGGTTTTGAAACTAGACTTGGTTTGCTTGCCTTTCATGCAAGCTTCACACAACCCATTTAAGTCTAGTTTATGTGATGGAAGACCACGGACAAGTTTCAATTTCACAAGTTTCTTAATGGAGTCTAGAGAAACATGACCAAGTCTTTTATGCCATAACCATGAACCGGTAGCTATGGCACTAAAGCATTGTTCACCATTTGTGAAGTGATCAAAGTTCAAGTAATAGACATCTTTTTTCCTTTGTCCCGTGTAAACAAGAGAATTATCCGAAATTTGATGCACAAAACAAGAGGAGTGATCAAACTTCAAATAATATCCCGCATCACATAATTGGCTCACACTTAAAAGGTTGTAGTTGAGACCATCCACAAGGTAAACATTAAAAACCGTTAAATTTTGGTTTCCAACCGAGCCTATACCAATAATAGAGCTCTTCCTAAGATTATTACCAAAAGTAACCTCACCACCATCAAAAGGTTCAAGTGTCTTGAAACAAGATTCATCACCCGTCATGTGATGTGAACAACCACTATCTATGATCCAAGCACTTCTCTTGAATGATGATAACAAACAAACCTACAAGAATGCATATTAGTTAGAAACAAACAACTAATATATTCTTGTAATCTCTCCCCCTTAAGATTTGACAAGAATAACCTTGGGGAAAGAAGATGGCTAACTAAGCCACACTCGAACCACTTCCACCAATCAAAACGGATGTGGAAGTGACTTTAGGAACCCAAATCATGTTAATTGAACCGGATGTATGATTTGCTTTCCTAACTTTGCATTCTAGTGTGACATGGCCATTCTTACCACAATAGTTGCAACAAGCACAAGTTGGCTTGTTCACTTGTGAACTTTCTCTAACAAAATGGGTTTGAAAATGACGCCTAAGCTCCATGGCCCTAATCTTTGGATCCTTAGAGAAAGTGTATGATTGAGAGTTTCTCAAAATTGGTTTTTGAAAATTCCTTTTGTTTTGTTGAGAGACTTTTTGATTTCCCCCATTGGTTTGAGGTCTAGTGTGTGTTCTATTCCTATTCCCACCATTGTTTTGAAAAGGATGAAAACACCCATCGGGTCCCTTGAAATACAAGTTGTTTGGGCCCCGATTGTTTTGGAAGTTCTTTTGAGATCTTTGAGACCCATTTCTATTCCTACCAAAACTCTTTTGAGCACCATTTTGAGAGCCAACAAAATTCTTTTGCCCTTGCCCGTGTGTGTTCCTACCATTGGCGCTCTTGTGATAAAGTCTCTCATTTTGTGTTGGGCTTGACATGGTTCTTGGTCTAGAAAAGGATTGATTCCTCTTTTTGAAGCCAAGACCCGTTTTGTCATTGGGTTTTTGTCCCACAAACATTTTATCAAGATTCATCTTGGTGCTATGAGAAGCACTAGACGAACTTGAAGCCCTTTCATTTTTCAAAACATTTGTCTCACTCAAAGGAGTTTGACATTTTTCACAAACACTCGGTTTTTCAAAACTTTCAATCATACTCTTATACCTTGTCACCAAAGATTCAAGGTCATGCACCTTAGTCGTCAAAAGACTAATTTGCTCTTTTTGACTAGCAATAGTCTTAAGAGACTCATCAAGATAATCATTCAACCTATCAAATTGCAAGTTTGCATCATCATTCAAGCTCAAGTCATTCTCACTATCACAATCGCTATCACTACTAGAGAATGAGTTTAGAAGTACCTCATTTGTGACCTTAGGCAATTCAATGGCAATTGTGGATGGTTCCTCTTGAATAGTCGTTGGAGCTTGTGTGAAAGTCGATGTAGAGGATGATGCTTCATCAAGGCTAGCTTTGCTCAATGGATGCACATAGATTTTGCCTCGGTTGAACTCGTTGAAGACCTCCATCACCAAGTCATCTAGGTCGTCATCCACCGGCATCACCACATCATTCACTTGAGCCACAAGAGCAAGGTTGTCAAAGTCGCACTCGGATTTCGAATCGGATTGAGAGGATGAGCTCGAATCGGAATCGTTGTCCCAAGTGGCTTGCATGGCTCTCTCACCCTTCTTCTTGCTCTTGTAATGTCCCTTCTTGGACTTGAACCGGCCATCACTCCTTCTCTTGCCACCATCTTCCTTGCCCTTCTTCAAGTGAGGGAAGAGCTTGAAGCAAGAGTACATGGTATGACCTTTTTTTTGGCACACGAAGCAAAGAGCTCTTTCGTCATTCTCAAGCCTTTCTTTGTTGAACTTTCCCTCAAAGATCATGATGGCTCGAAACATCTTTGAGAGAACGGCTCATTGCTTGTCCTCATCAAGGTCGATGATGCCTTTGGCCTTGTCACTTGAGTGGCGGTGTCTCCCTTGGTGGTTGTCATTGTGGCGGTTCTTGGAGGGAGATGCCTTGTTGTCATTTGCCGCCAATGCCACGGTTTTGGGCTCATACTTCAACTCTCCAAATTGCTTGAGCTTCTCCTCCACGCACCGGTAATGAGTGTAGATGATCTCCGGTGTGAGGTTGTTGTGGGACCTTTGTTGTGTCTCAAGAGTCGAGATGAGAGTGTCGAATTGAGGTCTTCCCACCAAAGCCCTAAGCAATCTTCCTATAACACGACTATTAGAAAGGGTCTCTCCTATGTTAGTGAATTCATCGAGCAATTGTATAAACCGAGTATACATCTCCTCGATGCATTCACCTTCCCTTATGCGGAAATTATCCAATCTAGACTCTAACTCGAATTGTCGAGAGCTTTTGATTAGAGAATTTCCCTCATAACGGTTCAAGAGAGAAACCCACATTTCATGTGCACTAGTAGAACTACCAAAAATTGCCGCTATGGACTCATGTACCGAATTTAACAAGACATTCACGGCATTATCATTCTTGGTCCTAATGGTCTTAGAGGCATGGGTTTCTCTACCTTCACCATCACAAATTGGTGTGTATGGCTTATCAACAACCTCCCAAAGGTCAATCAAGTTAAGGTATACAACCATACATCTCTTCCAATAACGGAAGTTCTTGCAAGTGGAACCAAACTTGTCCGGTTTTTCTATCACCCTAGAGGCCATGAATCGAGGTTATCTACCTAACAAGATGGTCAAAAGATAACCTGGCTCTGATACCACTTTGTTGTCCCTAAAATTAGGCCTAGAGGGGGGTGAATAGGCACAAAAAATAATTTCTAAACCGGTATGGTCAATATTTGGTTCAATTCAAACTTGGTCTAATACAAACAATCAAAGCACAAGCAATTCAAGTCAAGCAAGATAATAAAAAGAGAAAGAGAGAGAGAAATTGAACACGCGATGTATTACGGAGTTCCGACCCGCTAGGAAGTGCTAGCCTTAGTCGTACGTCTCCGGGAGTTTCGCAACCTCGAAATGGGCGCGCTCCGTTCAATTCCACACGAACGGGACTACAAATTCGAACCAAATCACCTTGTTACAATCACTCTCAAGGTGGATTGGCCTAACTCAATTAAACAATCTCAAACACACAAAGGATTGAGGCTATAACCAAATCACTCAACAAATCTAGCAATTAACACTAGTGGATTGGTTTAGCACACTCTAATCTCAATGATTTTGCTAAAATAATGCTCAAACACAAGAGAGTATAATGTCTAACTGGTTGGAGCTCAAAAGGGAGGAGTTTCAAAGGTTTCAAAAAGTGTCTAAACAGTTCCAAGAGGCCCCATATATATAGAGGGCGCCAACAGCTCCAAAGACCAGTCAAAACCGACTCTGGCGTTATACAACGCTATATGCCGTTGTACAACGCCCAAGTAGCCGTTGAAAAATCAAACGGTCAAAGACAATAACGTTGTGAGTTGTCAGAGCGTTGTGTAACGCTGTATAGCGTTGCACAACGCTTCAGCAAAAATCCAAAGCAAAAGCTCGACAGTTCCGTTGGAACTTGTCAGAGCGTTGTGTAACGCTTGGTAGCGTTGCACAACGAAGTCAAGAAAACGAATAAGGCAGAACTGACAAACTCAACCAACATTGTCAGAACGTCATACGACGCTGACTGGCGTCACACAACGTCGCCGTTGCACAACGCTATTCAGCGTTGCTCTACACGACCAGAGAGAAAAAGCAAAGTCTGAGCGAAGATTAGCGCGTTACACAACGCTACAATGCATGGAACATGGCAGCATGCATGCAGCATCGATGCAGATCGATGTCTGAACAATGCAGAGTCGCCTGTTTCATACTGCGTTGTACAACGCTGGGTAGCGTTACACAACATAGGAGTGGAAACGTTGTGTAACGTTACTTAGCGTTGCATAACGTTCTGACAAGGGGAAATAGTGGATTTAACTGGTTTAAAAACAAATGAACTAGCGTTGCACAACGCTACTGAGCGTTGTGTAACGCTGTTCCAACCTTGTCAGAGATTTTGCAATTAAAATCGAATTAACTCAGCGTTGTGTAACGGCAACTGGCGTTGTATGACGCTGGACAGAAAAACTGAGCATTTTACCGGCAAATTGATTGAGATTAGTTTAGAGTTTAATTAAACCTTAATTACTGACTCTAACTAGACCAAAGCAATCTCTTGAAGCTCCAAACTAAGTGCCACACTTGCTTTAATCCATTCTTCAATAATTTTAGCTATAAAACACTAAAAAGAGATGTTAGTTTAAAGGTTTCGGTGTTGTTTTGCAAATCGGCAAATCGAGAGAAAATGTTGAACCAACAAAACATAATTAAAATATCTATTATAAAAATATAACTATATAATTAAGTTATACATGTTAAATACACAATATTATTTGTGTGTATAATACTTATTTATATATATTATATATTATATATTTTATATATTAAATAATATTAATATCTACATTTAATATATAACAAATTTTTTTATTGGACTATATTGTAAAAATAATGATTTTAGGATCATCGGCGAATAAATTCAATAAAAATATATTTAATTTTTTTGCCGATGACCCTAAAATTATTATTTTTACAATATAGTCCAATAAATTTTTTTGGTTATACATTAAATATTAATATATATATATATATATACATTAAATGTATATATATATATAATTTTTTGGTTATACATTAAAAGTATATATATAAATTTTTTTATATACATTATATATACATACAAATATGTACATGTAAAATTAAATATGAATGATAGTAATACACATGTCACAATATAAATTATATTTAATTATATATATTTATTTATATTAACATTTAATGTATAACCAAAAAAATTTATTGGACTATATTGTAAAAATAATAATTTTTGGGTCATCGACGAAAAAATTAAATATATTTTATTGAATGTATTCGCCGATGACCCTAAAATTATTATTTTTACAATATAGTCCAATAAAAAAATTTGTTATACATTAATTGTAGATATTAATATTATTTAATATATAAAATATATAATACATAATATATATAAATAAGTATTATACACATATAATATTGTGTATTTAACATGTATAATTTAATTATATACTTATATTTTTATAATAGATGTTTTAATTATTATTAATTTCTAATCACAAATTATATATTTTATAATAATAAAAATTTTAGGGGCTAAAAAACAAATTTCACATTAAAAAATATATGCTAATTTTTTTTGTTTGGATCGGCATCCCAATTGCCGATCCAAACAAAAAAAATGTTGGCAACATATTTTTACATATTTTTTTTAATAGAAGTTTGATATAAAAGTTTCATAATTTAATCATAAAATATTTGGTCGTCAATTGGAATGACGATCCAAGCTTGGGTCGTCATCCCAGTTGACGATCCAAGCTTGGGTCGTCATCCCAGTTGACGATCCAAGCTTGGGTCGTCATCCCAGTTGACGATCCAAGGAGCGATGTTATTTTTAAAATTTCGAATTTTTAATTGCTATTATCGAAATTCAAGCGAACAGTAATGTTAGTTATAAATTTTTCGGTTTTTGCTTTGTATCCGACGAGTCCAAAACTATGTGTACTGTGGCCTGTCAAGTATGGAAGACAGACAGGAAGAGGAATCAACCAAAGCCCACTTTGTTTTTTTATGCCAATTGCGAACCTGAACCACTTCTGTACTGGCAGTCTGGGCTGTCTGCCACGGTTACCCAATTCCTTGAAAAATGACCCAAAAAAGCACACTGGACCGGCATGTTGGTTCAAGCCCCTGAAATGTCAGATGCCGAGCAATCGAAAAGTTTTATAATTTTTTCTTTTTGGAAACAAGGAGGGATATCCTGCCACTTTCATTACCGAAAGCAGTAAACAGAAATTACAAAATCCACAATTATTTAGGGTCCCATGCACCAGGTATTAAACAAAAACAAAGCACATATGATTAAAACCCATCTGAACCAGGACACCCCTCGTAACCCGGTACCACTTCACCCCACTTGGGCACTTGGTACTCCTAGAAAATCATTTTATTACAAACTAAACCAGTACAAAGTAATGTAAGAGTCGCTTCAGCAATCATCACGTCTTCAAATTGCTCCTTCTGGTCCAATCTGAAGGGGAATAATTTCCACAGCTGGTAGCCTGGTACCATAATACCTTCTCCTTAAATCCAGCTGACAACACTGCTGACCAGTATATCAAAATGTTTTTAGTCAGCATTGCACAAGATCTGAAAGTATGAGGTGAGCTGTTGTTAAAACATGTTGCATTTCTATTAAGCCATAAGATCCATACTATAGCACAAATACAAATTTTATAAGCATCTATTTTTATGTATCAAAATAACTGATCCTAATAATTCCTTTAAGCATCTAGGTCGACCTATTCTAATTTGATCTAGGAACCAATTCCAAATATTTCTATGATGAGCACACTTAAGAACAAGTGGTCCGTGGTTTCTTCATGTGCACAGTACACACCGTGGTTTTATAATTTATTTATTTATTTATTTATTTTAATTTGGTATACTGTACAAATACTGAAGAGTCAACTATACGGTAAGTGGTAACTTAAAGTAGCCTAATTTTCTGTTTGTCTGTTAGAGTGGGAATTACTTCAACTTTTATTTTGATTTAACTTTGTAATTTTGTTTTATTTCACTACCAACTTTTAGCCCCTGGCTAAATCGTGTAATTATTTTATTTAATAAAAAGATGGGGACACGATCCGTATTTTTTCCTCAAAAAGTGGTAACTTAAAGTTATTTATTTTGTGCATGGAACAGTTTATTCTACTTGGAGTACCGTGTAGTATCAAATGGTTGAACGACTTGGAAGGAAAATCGAGGGCTGAGGATATTATCTATTTTAAACAAACTTTTAAAAAACTCCGTTTTTTCCGTTTTATCGCCGTTTTATCAGGTTTTTTGTTCATACCGTACAACCGTTTTATCCGTTATATCACCGTTTTTTCCGTTTTATCGCCGTTTTATCACCGATAAACGCTAAATCACCACCCAACCGCTAAACCGCACAAATCACATTTTAAAACCTTGATTTTAAACAATAAAATAGAATACCAATTTATGTTTCACCTTTTTTTCCCGGTGATTTTATAGTAAATACATGTTTTGAGTATTGATTTTTGAAAGCCATCGTGAGATCTTATCCCTTTTAGATACAAATTCGATTTTTTTTTAAAAAAAATACTATTATTTGTTAAAATTAAAACCTTGTGTGGGGCTGGTTAAGGAAGATTAAAAAATCTTGGGGGCCGTTTGGATCCCCATGGGATTTTGGGGAATTTCATTTTCCTATCATAAATTTATTATAAACAATTCAAACTCTTCACAAAATTACACACTTGCCAATAAATTTATTTCTAGAAATTGCAACTTCTCCAAATTTCCCAACTTCCTAAGCGATCCAAACGGCCCCTTGATTCTATTTGTCATGACGTTTTCTGAATATGCAGGTGCAAGGTACGTGATGTCGTATTAATCATAAACGTATATATTTTTTTCAGATAACTTTAAGTGCATTGTCAGAGGAAAGTCTTTGTTTTTTTTTAAAAAAAAAACCCGAGATCTTCAATTTAAGTCAATCGAGTATGAGTTGGTGTTAAAACTGTTACTGATGTGATGATGACACATTGTCTTTTTAATACTAGACAGATTGATTGCACAAAAGTGTAACCGTACGTGAAATTTTATTGACCTGAAATTCAGTTTTAAAAATAAACGTATTTAAAGTACGCATGATTAAAAATTTAGCGACTAAAATCAACCAACAATCGGAAGAAGCTTTTAAGCACTCAATTATATCTCATCATCATATCCTTGTATCTAACTGGCATATAATAATTTATGCAACAAACTAATACAACGATAATAATTTAATGTTCCATTTAATGGGACTATTTGAATTTTTTTTATGGAAGTGAGTATTTGAACTTGACTCTTCCTGATCCTGATTTCTCCTGAATTCAACTTTCCAGCTTCACATGGGCTGTGTTTGGATGGTGGGAAGTGGGAAGAAGGAATAAGGAATAAGAAATTTTTTTCAATAAATTTATTCCTAACCATCCAAACTCTTTACAAAAGTTACACACTTCCCAATAAATTTATCCCTTCCCAATAAATTTCTTCTCTTCTTCCTTCTTCCTACCTTATTCTCAACACATCCAAACGGAGCCATGCTTATTAATTATTATTCCAACGGAAGGCAAGTTGGGAAGTCAACTCATGAACTGACCTAAAATCCTCCCTTCTGTGATTTTTTTATTAAGTTCAGTAGTCAAAACTATATCTATTCATATTATAATTTTACGAAAAGAATACAACAATATTAACATATTTTATAATTTTGAAATTATACTCAATCTAAAACTTTTTGTCTCACTATGATCATGTTCGACAGGAATTTAAGTCACCAACAAATGTGTCTTAAAATAAAATTGGAAAGGTTTAACTGCTTGACTAGTAACATGTTATACTAGCGGATTAAAAGCAAAAAGCAAAAGAGAAAAAATTACAAGCAACGTCCCAATCTTTACGTTTTTATGAAGAAATCGTGTTTATTAAACAAATACCTTAAGTATCTCCTATAATCCTGACTAGATCTCTGAAGATCATAAGATCAGCTAAAAACAATTGCCCCGGATTGAAAATTCTGTTTCGAATACACCCCCAGCAGGCCAGTACCTTCTGCCAGCAGAGTGCCAACTTTTGATCCGAACCGTTCGATCTAATTTCAACGGTTAAAATTTTTCGGACTTATCATTTTTTGTGTTATGCACGGGACACCTATTAACCGTTGAGATTAGATCTAACGGTTCAGATAAAGGTTGGCACTACAAGCTGATGTATTCTCGAGGTACGTAAATAGTATTTCAATATTTTGTAGGGGTAAAACCCAAAATGAAGCAAATTTAATATTAGAGAAGTCGCGTTGACTTGACCATCGAGCGCATTAATGATTAATCCAGCGGCAGGTGCTCTGCTCACAGATAGTTGTAGTAGCAGATCCGAGCCGTCCATTCAAGACTTAAATTGAAGGAAGAGAAGCTTAGACCTTATTCCTTATAATCCTCCACACCGAGCCGTTGGAAGCGCCGTCTAAATCGAACCGATTCCATCGGACCCTCGATTTAGCAATTAGCACAAGTCGCACGATCCTTCCCCACTGCACCGTACTGGTAAAATTGTAATTCATACGAAACCCAAGGGCACTTGGGACGCTCAATTATCTATCAAATGGCACCTGTTTAATAAATAAAACCATTTCTACGTCTAAAAAGTCCCTTTTAAAGAGAGAGGAATTACTTCATCTGGAATTACAATGGCAGTTGTGCGATGGAAAATTAACTAGGAGCCGAGCGCGAAGCGAAGCGAAGCAACACCGTACTCATTTCAGATCTGCCAAGGAGAGAAATAGAAATAGAAATAGAGATCCCTTACAAACCTTCTCTCGCCTTCTTCTCAGTTGATCAGAGATGAAGATCTTTGATCGGCTTCCTCCAATGGATCACCTCCGATCCGAGAAGATGAGCTTCGTGCAACTCATCATGCCCGTCGAATCCGCGCACCGCGCCATTTCGTACCTAGGCGACCTTGGTTTGCTCCAATTCAAAGATGTGAGTGATCCCACAACTTTTAGATCTGTATGTGAAATTTGCATTGCGTGTTTGTGTGTATCAATTTGAGATTCCAGGGAAGAGAGATTGATTTCCAGCACTGGAACATATCTCTTTTGGGGCGATATCGTATTTTGTTTCGAACTATTAGCAAAATGGTTCGGATCGTGTCGTCTAGTTTGGGGTTATTGTTTGGTTTGGTTTGAGTATAACAGTACCAAACGGTAATAATGCCATTCAAGAGGAAATTGCGATAAATAATACCCAATGATATTGAGCTATGCTGTCTTGTTCATTGGGAAGTATCACACAATGCAATGGGATTTCACCATTAGCACTGTACTGGAGCTTTCATTTCTTTTGGTAAGTCTGTTGTGAAACGGTCATTAATGATATTGGATATTGTGCTTGTTTCTTTTGATTTGACAGATGAATGAAGATAAGAGCCCTTTTCAGCGAACGTTCGTAAATCAGGTCTTCAATAATCTCTCCGCTTAGCTTTTTGATTATGCAAGCAATAAATTTATTATACTTAGATTCACTTTATTACTCCAAATAACGAACAACATCATATATTTCCATGCTTTCTCTCATTCATATGACTCTACCCAATTAACGTTAAATGTTGTAACAGGCCAAGAGGTGTGCAGAAATGTCGCGTAAACTGCGATTTTTTAATGAACAGATCAGCAGAGCTAGTCTTGCTGTATCAGCTCGTCCTGCAGTGCAACCTGATATTGACCTTGAACACCTGGAGGTTTTTTTCCTTAAACATTTTTTGTAGTATTTCCGTTTAAAATTGGAAGGTGAAGGGTGCTCATATATTCTTATGTTCAGGTGAAGCTAGGTGAGCATGAAACTGAGCTACATGAAATGAACTCAAATAGTGAAAAGCTGCAACAGTCATATAACGAGCTCCTTGAATTTAAGCTGGTTTTATCAAAGGTAATGTCTTGTCTTGTTTATCCCAATAGTATCTATTGTAGGGTCTTGCTGGTTTAATTTGTCACACTTTTCTGTTTTTGACATTTTGTTTTAATGAAATTATTTTTTGTATGATGCCATATCAAGTACCATTCTCATATTTTTTATTCCAGGCAGGCAGCATTCTTGCTTCATCCCACAGTCATGCTTCTTCACCTGACACAGAATTGGATGAAAATATATACCATAATGATGCAATTGATGATGGCATGTCTCTACTTGAACAGGTTACTTGCAAAATATTCTGTATAAACCTCCCATAAGACCTGTATTTCTTGTGCTCTTGAAAAACGAGAAATATCTTATATATTTACTCCCTTACCTCCCAGTACTCTCAAGAGATGTCCCAACTGACTGTCATGTGTTGCTTGTGGATTTCCTTGAACTAGCAAACGTAGCTTAAAGTGTATTTATAGAAAATGTGGGAAATGTTGTTAGATGTGTCTTGCCCTAGGCATCTCTGGCGATGTTTGCACTTCACAGGGGTATACCCAATTATGCTGTTGCATCACTGCTTGCCTGATTCTGATAATTTAAGTTGGTTTTCTTTTGCAGGGGGCAAGAATGGAGACATCTAATGGTGCTGGTCTGAGATTCATATGTGGGATTATATCATCATCAAAAGAAATGATGTTTGAAAGGATGCTTTTCAGAGCGACCAGAGGCAATATGTTTTTCAACCGAGCGCCAGCTGGGGAGCTTGTAACTGATCCAATCTCTGGAGATCAGGTTTTTGTTGTCTTTTATTTATTTTTATTTCATTTAGGCACCTAATTTCATATGACCACTGCTTAAATTCTGCCCAATTAATCACAGCAAGTCAAATATGGTTTTATCAAGCAAAAAAAAAAAAAAAGATAAATAGTATCTTGGGGCAAAATTTGTAAGGTGTGGTAGTCACATATTTTAGTAATGCCAGGTGGAGAAAACTATATTTGTGGTTTTTTTTTCGGGAGAGCAAGCCAAAGGAAAGATACTAAAGATATGTGATGCTTTTGGTGCAAGTTGCTATCCTGTGCCTGAAGATAGAACTAAACAGTTGCAAATAATTAGAGAGGTACTACAAGCCCACAAAATACCAAATTTTGTTGATTTTTATAGTTCACAAGAATCTGATATAAGTGCCATTCTTTTTTAATATGTATAAGTAGCATATTTCTGCAAGCAGACATGGTCACATGGTACCAATAAAAGCATGCTTTTTTTTTTTTTCCCTATAAGGCTCAGTTAAGTTTTAATGAATCTTCAACCAAAAACTAAGAGCAAATCACTTGCGGCCTTGTACCAGGCTGTTGCCTGACCTGGCATTAGCATGGTTTTGTAGTCTTTAGAAATGCAGAATGATACTAAAAGGCTAACTGACTCAGCTATTGCTACTTTATTACCTTTCTTGTGCAATACAAGCCTGTCGGCTGAATCATTATATAAAGGTCTGACTACAACAAATAAACAGAAAGGAAGATAATCTCAATTAATGCACGAGTTCTGATATCTAGGTTTTTTTTATTTAAAAAACTTTGGTTTTTACAAGGAAAGCATGTCTCGATTAATCATTGCGGTTGTTGATTTTTATAGAATTATATAATACAATTATATAGTTACATGTTTCTTCAGGTCACTTCACGTCTGTCTGATCTAGAAGCCACTTTGGATGCTGGCCTTCGTCATAGAAATGAAGCTTTAGCTGCTATTGGGTCTCAAATATGGCGATGGTCTCTCATGGTAATTATCTTTTATCGACCATTATTATTTCAATAGGTTTTAATATCTAAAGCTGCTCCTCAATGGATTTTAGGTAAGAAAGGAGAAAGCTGTGTATGATACATTAAACATGCTCAACTTTGATGTAACTAAAAAATGTCTTGTTGGAGAAGGATGGTGTCCGACGTTTGCCATACCTCAGGTTTTGTTTATTTTTGTATTTTATCTTTGTCCATTTGGCTTGTTTTATAAATCTAAACAAGCATAATTCTGTGAACTCTTCAAGTTATTTTACTTCATGGACCATGATACATAGGAACAACATTGACAAAATTTATACTGACATTAGAACTTTCCTTGTTATTCTATGTTTCACCAAAACAATGTCCAGACCTAAGTTGATAGTATCATTTTGGTATCTTCTCTATAGACACAATATTGGACGCAAAAATGGAAGTTTAGATTGTTATTTGCTAGCTTTGAAATTGTGGATAGCAAATCATAATTTTATATGTACTAAGAATCTTGTAATAGAAAGTATCATTTTATTTGGGTGGTGATACTAACTTGATCTTTCTTCTGGACAGATTAAGGATGCTCTGCAACGTGCTAGTCTTCATTGCAATTCACAAGTCGGGATTATTTTCCATGAGTTGGACGCCATTGAATCACCACCTACATATTTCAAAACTAACAAATTCACAGGCGCCTTTCAGGAAATTGTTGATGCATATGGGTTTGTTCTGAGATTCTTATTCAGTTATTCTATTGAACCAGCAATTGATTTATCAGCCTTTTATTTCTTCATTGGAACTGGAACTTCCATCTTGTATTTGTTAATTATATTTGGAAGTTAAAGTAATTTTATCGTCCTTTTTGGCAGTGTTGCTAAGTATCAAGAAGCCAATCCAGCTGTATATTCAGTTATCACATTTCCATTTCTTTTTGCGGTCATGTTTGGTGATTGGGGCCATGGTATTTGTCTTTTAATGGGAGCTTTAGTACTCATAGCAAGGGAAAAGAAACTCGGATCTCAGGTATTTTCATTAGTATTTGATTAACACATCTATTCTCATTCTATTTTCTGCATCATATTTCATTACAAGTGCAAGAACTACGTGTTAGGTTGTTAAGAATGCTTTTCCTTTGTCTCCAGAAACTTGGAAGCTTCATGGAGATGGCATTTGGAGGTCGCTATGTTATTCTTTTGATGGCCATTTTCTCAATATACTGTGGCTTATTATACAATGAGTTCTTTTCTGTTCCTTTCCACATTTTTGGTCCATCTGCATACAAGTGTCGTGACTCAAGTTGTAGGTAGGTTTTTATTTTCTCTGTCACTATGATCTTTACTAATTCTACATACCCATCGTGCTGAATGAACTGTATGAATATGTTATTCTTTGTCTTTCAGTGATGCACACAGTACAGGTTTGGTAAAATATCGTGACCCTTACCCATTTGGGGTGGATCCAAGCTGGCGAGGAAGCCGTTCAGAGTTACCATTTCTCAACTCGTTAAAGATGAAAATGTCTATAGTATTAGGTATTTCACAGATGAATTTAGGTATCATATTGAGCTATTTTGATGCCAAGTTTCATGGAAATTCCCTGGATATAAGGTAACCTTTCTCAATATGTACAAAAGTTTTACTGATAAAATTGTCAGCTCAGCAGTATGGAAAATCAGTAACTCCAAATTCACTGTGCTAGGTATCAATTCATACCTCAGATGATATTTCTGAACAGCCTTTTTGGCTATCTTGCACTTCTGATAGTCATCAAGTGGTGTAATGGGTCTCAAGCTGATCTGTATCATGTGATGATTTATATGTTCCTTGACCCGGCAGGAGATCTAGGTGAAAATCAGCTCTTTTGGGGTCAGAAGCAACTTCAGGTTGTTAAATTATCTATTTTATGTGTCTTTAAGAGATTATAAAATTTCTATCATCTGTTAATCTGTGTGTAATTTTAATACAACCATGTTTCTCTGTAGATCCTTTTGTTGCTTATGGCTTTAGTAGCAGTTCCATGGATGCTATTTCCTAAGCCTTTTATCTTGAGAAAACTTAATAAGGAGGTATTTTGCTAATATTTTACAGACGTATTAGATGTTATCAGGATTTTATTTTGTTTTTTTTACCTGTGTTGGTAGTTATATCTTTTTATGCAATCATATCTTCAATTCTACAGAGGTTTCAAGGACACTCATATCGGTTTCTTGGCACATCTGAGATGGATGTTGAATCTGAACCTGATTCTGCAAGAATCCGGCATGACGATTTCAACTTTAGTGAGGTTTTTGTACATCAGATGATACACTCAATTGAGTTTGTGCTTGGTGCAGTGTCAAATACAGCCTCCTATCTTCGGCTTTGGGCGCTAAGGTGCTCGTCTTTGAGCTCATTCTTCCTTGATATCTGTATTTCTGTATTTCTGACTTTTGTATTTCCTGGTTATTTTCAGCTTGGCTCATTCAGAACTTTCGACAGTATTTTACGAGAAACTTCTGTTGCTTGCTTGGGGGTAAGAGAGTATTTCTTAATTAGATGCTATTTCTTTGATGTTTCTCTTAATTTTGGTACTACCCACCAAGTAATTTTGCTCCTTCTCTGTTGTTTTACTTTCAGTGAGAAATCATATGTTTGGGCATTTAGTGGCCCCCTTTTCGTCTAATTCACCAGACTAAATATTTTAATTAAGAATTCTGGGTGAGTGGGTATAATCATTGCAATGAATTGTTATTGGGACAACTAACAATAATTGTTGGCAGGTATGACAGCCTAATAATTCGAGCAGTTGGGCTCATGGTTTTTATCTTTGCAACGGCATTTATTTTGTTAATGATGGAATCTTTGAGTGCCTTTCTTCATGCCTTGCGTCTCCACTGGGTTGAATTCATGGGCAAATTCTACCATGGAGATGGCTACAAGTTTAGGCCCTTCTCTTTTGCACTGCTTTCTGAAGAGGAAGATTAATTAATTGGGATATTTTCTTTCTGATAGAAGTTTCTTTCTTGAGGTACAGAACATGTGAGATATGGTTTTATTTTTGCTGGGCTTCAGTTCTCCGAACTTTCCTGGATCTAACAGTTCTTGGTAAAACTTTCTAGCTAGGATTTGAAAGGTTAAGTGCTAAGAGGACAGGGTTTTTGTATATTTTTAGTACAAATTAAGAGATCCTATATACAGACCATAGAGAGCTGAGAGAGATTTAGACACCCTGATAATTTTCAGGGGAAAATAGAAATGTAGATTTTTCGTTTCCGTTTTGAAATACTTCCAAGTTCGTGTTGTATCATACAATGAATCATCTTTTACTGTGTATTTTTAAATTGTTTTTACTTGCAATTGATTCTTCAGTAATTGCAGCTACACATCGTGAAATATTAGATATATAATTCTTTTGAAGAAAGGAAAAAAGTAAATATTAAATAAACGTGTCGCTTTAAACCTTTAAAAATTAAGTTTTGCAGAGTACTATAATGAAAGTGCAATGACAATAATGTAGACAGAATACGAAGGTCGAAGAAAGAAAAAAAGTCAGTATTAAATAAAAGTGTCACCTTAAACCTTTAAAAATTAAATTTTACAGAGTACTGTAATGAAACTATGAAAGTGCAATGCAAATAATGTAGACAGAATAAAGGCAATCGTGTTTGTACAGTTGTACTATCGCTTCTTAATAGTAGGCCCAACTGATAATAACGGCCCAAAATTAATGGTCATGCCCTCCAGTCTCCAGTCTCCACAGTCCACACACATACACTAGTTCTGCGTGACTTGGCACTCGGCTACTAATTCAGCGATTAGCGGGTTCTCCCATAGTCCCATGTAGTAGGTAGATTTCAGGTCACGCTTTTGCACTGACACTCTAAAACCCTAACAAAAAAGACACTTCCACTGCAGCAATCCAAACTCACAAACGCCCCTCTGAGGTTTATCTCTAGCCGTCTTACGTACCTGTTATTTTGGCGAATTTATATTCGCCTCTTCCCCAGTGTAGCTCAATTTTGTGGAGTTGTAAAGAGGTGAGCTTGCTTGAGATTTTAATTTTAAGTAGAATCTGAGTATGGAGTCATGGCTAATTTCCGAGCTTGGCGTGTTAAGGTTTTGACCGACCCTATACTAGAGGGGTCTTGTGGGAGGCAATTTCAGAGCAAAACTACTGGTGCCATTAGCGAGGTTGCACCAGAGGGCTCTGGAGAGAAAGACTTGAACTTTGCTGACAATAATGTGATCAATGGTGATCCCACTCTCATACCACTTCATGATTTGACTGGCGGTTTGAATGTTGATGGTAGTCCAATTGGACATGTCCTAGGGGAGCCAGTAATGAAGGATTCTGTGGAGAAAGCAACCGGTTTGGTTCATAGTTGTAGGTTTAGGGAAATAGACCCGGTTATTGTTTCTGATGTGAGAGTTGAGGATGGCTTGGTTGACTCGAGTTCTGGCGGTAGTAATCATGTCTTTGGGGGTAAAACAACTGGAGTGCCAAGGGAAGATTTGGTGTTGCAGAAGGGATCTCAGACTAATACTGATTCAGGTAATTTTGAAGGTGCTGTAGATAAATTTACAAAAGTACAGGTAGTATAACCTTTGGATTGGCTTTTGTGAGGTTAACTTTAAAATTCTTCAGATTGGCTTCAAATAATTTCAGTCCATTGATCTTTATCTACTTGATGACCCAAACACCTACAGTTTTGAAAATTTTCATTTTTTGAGTTAGGTTTGTAAAAGATCAAGATGTTTGAATATGAATTGGTGCAGTCATTGTTTGATAACTGATGACTCTTGATCCTATGCAAGAAAGAATGCCAAATTTGGAACATAAATTCTTGGCTCATCAAGGAGATCAAGGTCGGCAACTTGAATTCGTCATTTGAAACCAATCCACTGATTTTTCATGTTAAGTTCACAAATCCTTTGGTGACCCTAAGCTCATGATAGCTTCACTAGAATTGTAACATATAATAGACATTTGATTTGGAATCCGGCAGCCATTCTATAGAATTGTAATGTGTTTGGACGCCAAGCATGCTTTCTTTCTGTTTGCATGCATTTCCATCTGCTCGAAGAGTCAAATTGGAGAGAGCTTAATAATGTCATCATCTATGTTTCTACAAAATTTAAGCACGCCATTATTATGCAATTGCCATTCCCAAAAATTTCAGTTAGAACATTGGGAGCAGGAATGCAGTTTGCCATGACCCTTATAATGGAGTACACTGGTTTAGAATTGTTCTTGCAAAAGTGCACATATGTGGTTTCTTAGCTTTAATTTGATAACTCACTTTTCTTTACAATAGTTCTAGATAACGTTTTGTTTATGGAAACAAACTATAGAAAATTTATGAATTTTCTGAAACTCTGAAGAGATGAGATACTTATACAATTCCTTGTAAATGTATTTCTTGCCAACTATTTCCATGAACAAAGATATGAAGCAGCGCTAACATTTACATTTAGAATTGTGCAAGAAGGATGTCCTACATAAATGGGACAAAAATAATTAAACCCAACCATACCAATAGCTCACCTCTCTTGTACACTGCCTACATTTACCCTTTCTTTTAATGAAATATAAAGAAAACAAACCCTACAAACGGTAGTTGCTGCACTTTCTGCAATCAAGTAATTAAGGAAGAGTGCATGCTCTTCTCCTCATTTGCAATGACAAATGATTAGATTACAACCAGTTCATTGTGTGATTGCAGAAGATCTTGGTTGCAGAAAGCCATTCCCACTTTTTATTTTTTGTGTTTAGCAGTGGCATGGAAATGCTCGGATTGGCAGCTTCTGGTGCTTTGGTCCCCCAGTGGCTCACATTTTGTGTGTACCAGTTAGATCATGGTTCATATGAAGGACCAAATTTGTTTACTATACTTGTCCCTGCCAGATGCATACAACTAGGCCATTGGTTATATAGACTCGTGATTTTTCACAGGAGAATTGTGACTATTGCGCTATCCGGTTATCTTTGTTGCATTGGCTTGTTTTGCAGATATTTTACTTTACTGTGCTTATTGCATTGCTTTAAATTGATTTTCTTGCCAATTTTGTGTATGCACTGTTGAACCATGCAATGAAATTTCTATTAGTAGCAGTTCTCAGAATGGCAATAAACCATATTTCTGTTAGTTGACATATGCATTTTTTTATCAGGAAAGGAAGGCACGAGAAAAAATAGAATGACACTAGCCAATGACGTTGATTTGCAAGCTCATAGTAGAAGTGGCGAGTATTGTGCAGTGGACCGAGAGCTACCAGTAGCAGAAATTACCCCAGAAAATTACCCCTTTTTTTTCCACCAGTTCGGTTCTGAAGAGAAAGGGAGATTTGTCATTTCTGATCTTGTCTGGGGTAAAGTGAAAAGTCACCCATGGTGGCCTGGACAAATAATTGACCCATCTGATGCTTCTAAGCTTGCTATTGATTGCCAAAAAAAAGGCACATTGTTAGTAGCTTATTTTTGGGATAAGACGTTTGCATGGTGTGATGAGTCTCAGCTGAAGCCTTTCTTCTCAAATTTCTCAGCGTTTGAAAAGCAAGTAAGTTCAGAAGTATTTAGTGGTGCAGTTAAGAGTGCCTTAAAAGAGGTTTCTCGTAGAATAGATGCTGGAACAATGTGTTCATGCTTAAATGAGAGGTCAATATTTAAAGTTTATCCGCAGATGGAAAATGCCGGCGTGAAGCAAGGGTTTGACTACTATGCAGTTAATAGAAGGGACATTGCAAGCTCTTTGAACCCTAGGGGCCTTGTTGGTTATATCAGGGAGCTGGCAGTGGACCCAACCAAGGGCACAACTGATAAGCTGCTGTATGTCATGTCTAAATATCATACTAAGGCTTTTCGCCGATGGATGGCTTTTATGTCTGATAAACAAACTAAACTGGTCACTGTGCCGACTGCAAGTGTGAATTTGCCAAACAATGACATTCCGCATACAGATGTGCCACTACCTGCAACTTTACTTATGCAAATTAATCCTAGTACTCCTAATACCACTCCTCATGGTGATTCAAGTAATGAGAAGCCCAAAAGAAAGAGAGGCAGACCAAGAAAGAATCCAGAAGGGCTAGATAAGGCTTTAAGTGCGAAAAGGCATAACGTTGGTTCCCTGGAAACCCCATCTAAGAGGGGTCCCAGTGGTCATGGTAATGTGCAAGACTCATACTGCTCTGAAATGAGTCCACGAGTCCAGGCTGATGGCAAGCGGGTTGTGTCAGCTGCAAAACGACCTGTTATCCAACTTATGCGAATTAATCCTTGTACTCCTAGTACCACTCCTCATGTTGAGTCGAGTAATGAGAAGCCCAAAAGAAGTGGAGGCAGACCGAGAAAGAAAATGGATAAGATTGATCGCCCAGAAACCCCATCGGAGAGGGGTCCTAGGAGTCGTGGTAATGTGCAAGACTCGTACTGGTCTGGAGTGATCGTAGGACTCCAGGCTGATGGCAAGCGGGTTGCGTCAGCTGCAAAACGACCTGTTATCATCCCGGTAGTAGCAAGTAAGTCTGATGAGTGCAATCCAACTGCACTGCTGCTGAGCATCAGTAACAGCTGTGGTAAGGTACCTTCTGACATGGAAATTCTCCGGATGTTTAGCCGGTATGGGCCTCTGAAAGGAGAGATGGAAAAGGAGGTTGAAGGGAGTCAAAGTCAGGTTAAACTGGTCTTTAAAAAGCGTGCTGATGCTGAGATGGCTTTTGGTAGCTTAAGGAAGCAGCATATTTTTGGGTCATCTCTTCTCAAATATCGGCTTGTTGATTTGCCATCTGAGGTTGCTGACAGCAGTGAACAGGTTGAAGTACTTAATGAAGGAGATCATGGTCGTGTGGATGCAATGCACGAAGAGGACCATTGTCTTGTGGATGAAAGGACTGGGATGCCCAGTGAGATCAATCAGACGACACTTCTTCTGATCTTTAGTAACAAATCAGCTAAGCTACCATCTGAAATGGAACTTGTGAGGATGTTTAGCCATCATGGCCCATTGAAAGAAAGGGGTGTAGAGAAGGAGGTGGAAGGGACCACATACCAGTTTAAGATTGCTTTCAAAAAGCATTCCAGTGCACAAATGGCTTTTACTTGCTTAAGTAAGCAACATGTGTTTGGGCCTTCACTTCTTAGCTATAAGCTTGTTAGTTTGCCAGTGGAGGCATGTAAGAAGAGTGGGCAGGAGAAGGTTGAATCACCAAGCAAGAAGGAACATTTTCATATGGAGGTGCCAGGTAAGTTGTATTTTCCTACCTTTTGTGGATATTCCAACAGTCAGTATACAAGTCTTTTATTTTTCTGATGTAATTTTTTGCTAATTCTTTTTTGTCCTCCTCTCCCCATGTCTTTTATTTTCTGATGTAATTTTTTACTAATTCCTTTTTCTCCTCCTCTCCCCATGTCTTCTGTAGCTCTGAAGGAAAACTTAGTTCAGTTGAGCAGGGCCCCAGTTGATAATATAACTGAGAGATTAACTGGACCAACATCCAATGGGCAAACTGATGCTGTTACTGACATTTCGGTCGATCCATCAAGCATTACACATAGTGAAAGTGCCAGAGAAATATCTGATTCTCCTTCAACCATTGTACAATGCATGAATGTTAATGAACAGCAGGCCATGGCACTAGAGAACTCTAGATCTACCAAGCCAAAACCAATCTCCAATGGCTCCACGCTTCTAGAGTGCACTACCTCCAAGTCTGCAGTTTTGAGTTGTAATACCATGCGTCCATTCCAGAAGAGCTGTCCTGTTTGGCAATCTCTGCAATCGTTAGAGCTTTTCACTCGGACCCCTCAGCAGCCACATTTCAAGAAGCTCGACAGGTACTAGTTTTTTTCCCCACTCGTGTATTTGTGTCAATGGAAACACTAATAGAGTTATTATCCCTGTCATTACAACTTTTTCGGGTTGAATAAGCCAGATATTTGTAGGGCACAGCTGCCATGTTGGAGGTTTCATTATTTATATTGCCACTCACTTTGTACATTTAAGGTGTGTTTGGGAGCATGCAAAGAACTTGGGTTGCGAACCCAGTCATATTAAAAAAATCGTTTCCCAATTCGTGAGCCTTGTTCACGATATTCCCCAAAAACCTGGAACCCAGGATACACTCGCAAACAGGCCTTTGTTTGCGAACCCAGGATACACTCGCGAACAGGCCTTTGTTCGTATTTGGCTCATGTTTGGTTCCCGTCGAATTGGCGTAGTTCGCAAACAAAGATGTTCCCATGTATCCAAACATAGCCTTAGTATTTTGTGGTGCAAAATTATAAATTGTGCATCCTAATGTCTTGGCAAAAAAATTATTTCTGAGTTCTGAAGTTGTAAGCCTTGAAAATAAGAATAAGGTCCTTTATTAGCTTTTTCGTCTCTGTCCCTTTTTTTTTTACCAGTACCTGATGTCAGACTGTAAAATTACCTGGTAATTATTTAAAAAAATTAAATAACCTGATGCATTCCAAAATGACTGAACCTTAGAACCCATTGGTCAAATTCCAATTCAGCAAAGACTGAAACTGAATCATCACAGGTACTGCCAGGAAATGCGTGAGGGCATGGCTGTTGGTTTGATGGTTACATACACCAACCTGGTAGATTCGACTAAAAATCTCTCCTTTGATGACGATGTGGCAGTTATTGAACAGAAGTGCACCTGTCTTGAAACGCTAGAGGAGAATGGATTTAATGTAGACCTGATTCGGACGCGTTTGAACCATCTTCTTCAGATAAAGACAGATCATGCAGAGTCTGGGCTGAAGCAGGCTGAACTGGAGAAAGATCTAGTTGAAAAAGAAAGTGAATCAATGAGCATGCTTAGAAAAATCGAGAAAATCAGTTCAGATGTAGGGGAACTCGAGGAGCAAATTAATGCATTAACTGAGGAAAGTCGCAGTCTGGTGGTTGAGAGAGATCGGCTCTTGGAGCTGACAGTTGGGAATGGTCATGAAATATCCAGGCTCAAGAATCAGCTTTCTAATGTAAATAGGTCGAAGGTTTCAGCCCGTGAAGAGTTTGCACGGGTGTTAGTGGAGCCATATGGAGGGGGTTCTTATTAATTAGTTGTGAATAATGTTATGTAGGCTGTAAGCATATGTTTTTTTGTGCCTTTAACTAGGTATTTTCTTGGCTTCTCTGTGGAGATGGTTACATCGCGCCTCCTAATTTAAGTGGGTGCTTGCGCCAAAAAATGTTGTCTGACCTTGGATTGTGTACTAACTCTTTTGTTCAAGAATACTAATAAAGTTGTGGGCTTGTGGCTCGTTGGATATGTGCCTTTTGTTTTCTATGAGATAGGGAATTAATTTAGTGACATCTCTGTATTTCTCTCAGCGAAAGGAGTCAAGTTCCGGTAGAGTGATGTTACGGTGCAAATGTTTTGTTGAGAGTTCAATACGCAACAGACCCAAATAAAATATTTAAACGACTGATTTAAGCTTCTTGAAGTGATTAAAAATGTGTCATATTTCTTTGAAGCAAGCACGTGTGCAAATGTGGTATTTTCTTTCCACTGATAAATTGATAAAAGAAACTTTTAAAACAAACTAACCTTGATATCCTGAATGAAATATTTTTTTAGAGAAACTAGATAGCGGCTATCTAGGTGATCCTGAATGAAATATTTGCTACGTAGATTGTGTTGAGTGGCTATCTTGATACTTTCGTTCAATGCATATGAGAGATATAAAATAGTGCAACTATTTTTGGTTTTATCCTCATCATTTAACGGCGGTGAGTCGACATTTTTTCTTCTTAATGGGTGCGTTTGGATATAGGAAGAAAGAAGAAAGGAAGAAAGAAGAAAAAAAATTATAAACAATTCAAACTCTTTACAAAGTTACACACTTTTCAATACTTCTTTTCACTTCTTTCCTTCTTCCCTTCTTCCCACACCTATCCAAACGGAGCCAATGACTTATGACATTTCTAGACACAAAGCTGAGGATAATTAACACTAGCAAAAAATGACATTGTAATTCATGAATAATTGAAAATGCACTTGTAAATTAATCAATTAAAACGGATCGAACAAAATGAAACTTGGTCAATGTCTGTTGTATTATTATACATAATATGGAGAAGCAAAACTAATAATTAATAGGAAAACCTTATTTAGAGTCTGCTTTTGAATTTGAAGAAAGATGAAACAAAACACAGAAATTAGTTTTCTTACATATTAAATTAGATTTTAATTTTTTTCATTTTCTAATATTTTAAACTCTAATAAATATTTAAAAAATAAATAAAACACTAGAAGAGAATCAGTTCTTGGTCTAGTGGCAAAGAACAATGCATCTCAAGTGAGAGGTCGCATGTTCGAAACCCGATTGGGGTCTTTAATATTTAATTTAAAAATAAATTGGGAGGCTTCATCCTCAATTTATCTTCAAAATTAAAAAAATAAAATAAAATAAAACACTAGAAAACAAAACAAATATGCATATTTTTCTTCTTGCTGTCCTCGCCGTTCTTCCCTTACACAGTTCCAGTGATGCCCCTCACCGCTCTCAGTATTTTACCCAGCCCAGCGATTCCGCTATTGCCAAAAGCACCTTCGAATTCTACGTATTTTTACTATACACCCAACAATACGAAAAGCAAATATTAAAAATTTAAAAGAGCCAACAAAGGACGGACGCGTCGATAGCAGTAAACATCTGTAAAAACGCTCACTGTTTAAGATGTTTCACTTAAAGGGTCGGAAAACGACAGCGCCAATTGACGCCAGCCATCCTTTTCCTCACAGCAGGATTCCTCGATCTCCATTTCCGTGTATATTACCGTGTGATGAACTTCTGACCGTTTGGCCCCACGGAGAGCCTTATTATCATTTTGGGCCGGACTCTCGTTGATTCGCCATAGGATAACATCAACATCCATGATCTCTTTTTCTCCAGTTCTCTCTCGCTCTCATCTCGTCTCTCAAGTCTCAACTACAGAGCAGCACAATCGAAAAAACAAACCCAACCCCAAACCCTAGTAAAAGGAGAGGCACTTCCATTCCCTCGTTCTAACCTTTTTTCGATCCAATTCGAAGGATCTTACTTCACTCGTGCGCACTTAATTTACCCATGCCAGGTATTTTCTCTCATTTTTGGAAAAAATTCTGTACAATCTAGGGTTTATATGTTGGATCTCTTTGAACTGAAGTGTTTGTTTTCTCGTCTTGATGCAGATTCGCTGTGCTGTTTTAGATAGGGTTTTTGTCTCAATTTTTGCTAGATGAGTTCGAATCTGGCTGTAGAGGAGCCTATGGCAGCTGATCCAGCTAAGAATCCTGAAGGAGAGGAGCTTAGAGGTGAGAGCTCTGCTGTAGAAACGACTGAAGAAGGTGAAATTAGGGGTTCTGTTGAAACTATTGTAGAGGAGAAAACGACTGTGGTGGTTGGTGAGACGAAAGAAGACCTTTTTGGAAGTGAACTGGAGAGTGAGGGTAAACCTACTGGAGGTCTCCAGGGGGATGATCTACTGGAGGTTTCTCTGAAAAACCCTAGCTGTGTCGAGAGCGGTGAAGTGGATGGTGAAGAAGAGACCAACGATCCTACTGAGATATCACTTGATGATTTGACAGGTGGTTTAGACATAGATGGGAAGCCTACTAGAGGGGACGTGGAGGAGGTAGTAATGGAGGGTTCTGTGGATAATGAAACCGACCTGGCTCCCAGCTCAACTGAAGCAGCTGGAAAAGCTAACGATGCTTTGGTCCATTCAGTCTCTGACGAGCAAATTCAAGACCCTGAGAATAGACCTACTGAAGAAGTCCTGGAACAACCAGCACTGGAGGGATTCACAAACAAGGAACCCAGCTTAACGGAGGGAATCCGAGAGGATGAAACTGCTGAAGTAGGGGAGTATACTTCTGAGAAAGAGGTGGGTGAAGAGCTGGATAAGGGGAGGTTGGTAGACGGGGACAAGTTGGACAACCAAATTTTTGTTGAGGAGATCGAGACTGTAATAACCCCCTTGAACAACGTGATTGAGCCTACTGATACAGCGAAGGTTCTGGCTGAGAAAAACATTGGTACGTCCAACAAGCCTAATGTGGATGAGGGTCCCGTGGTCGAAGAGTATGAAGAGGTGGCGAGAGAGGTTACCTCTGATTCCTGTATTGAGCCTATGAATGTTACTACATCAGAGGTGTTAGCTGTAGGACCTGTGCATGTTGGGATTGAAAATGTTTCAGCGGAGATGCAAGAACAAGGGACAGAAGCAGAACAGCCAATGGATATTGATGATGGTGACACTAAAAATTCTGAAACTATGGAAACAGAATCAGGGAAGGTGGCTGGAGGAGATAAACTACAAGTAGAGGCTGTGGAGACGGATGCTGACAAAGAAATCTCCATATTAGGTAAGTATCAGTTGATATGTGGACTTGACTTTGATTAAAAAAAAACATATGCCATGGGTGGAAATAGAGGGATTGTCAAAAGAATGCAAATAATGTATTACTGCCGCCAAAAGTTGTGTTTGTCCAGTGCTCAAGCGAGTGCCTTAACAATGTCTCAAATTATCCATAATTGAAATTATGTGAGAGTTGGTGCCCCTTTAATGTGCTACGGCACTTCATGTCTCTCAGATACAAAGTTATCTATCTTTTCACCTCAGACTTCAAGTTTAATTCATGATAAGTTTAATAGAAGCACCTTTTACATTCTAATTTTGCATTAAAATTGAAGAACGGACAAAAAATGCTCCTATTTATTATTATTTTGTTCCTGACTTCTTCATTGTCCTAATATTATAGGTGAGGACGGCAGAGGTGAAGAGAAGGAACCTGGTCCTCATTTAGAAGAGAATACTTCTGCACAAGCCATTGCGACTCCAGATAGCAAAGAAGCTGTTGTGTATCATAGAAGAGAGAAACATCAAACAACCAAAAATACAACCTCAAGCCCTGAACTGCAGAAAGAAACTGCCCCTCTTGAAGGTCAGATCACGTACAACCTTCCATATGTGGAAAAGGATAGATTTGCAATCTATGATCTTGTCTGGGGCAAAGTGAAAAGTCACCCCTGGTGGCCAGGTGTAATAATCAATCCATCTGACGGTTCAAACCTCGCCTTGAAATATCAAAAAAAAGATGCCTTTTTAGTGGCTTATTTTGGGGACAAGACCTTTGCTTGGTGTGATGAATCCCAGTTGAAACCCTTCTTTCCAAACTTCCCACATTTTGAAAAGCAAGCAAGTACAGATGCGTTTTCTAATGCAGTTAGGTGTGTGTTAGTAGAGGTCTCTAGAAGGTGTGAGGTTGGTTCTATATGCTCTTGCTTGGACAAAAAGCTGTTTGCTAAAGAAGTCTATCCAAAACTAGAAAATGCTGGTGTCAGGCAAGGTTTTGTTAACTGTGCTGTTGATAGATGCGAAATGGTAAAATATTTTAGTCCGAAGGGGCTGGTTGATTTAATCAAGGATTTGGCGCTGGCACCGGCAAAGGTCACAACTGACAAGCTGGGCCTTGTGGTTGCGACGTCCCAGGTTAAGGCTTTCTATCGGTCGAAGGGTTACTCTGTACCCCCAAAGTACCAAACTTTTGGGCCTCTAGAGGACTACATTGAGCCAGTTGTTGTACCAACAGAATGTGAGAAATCACCAGATAACTCTGTTATGGAAGTACAAACACCACCTGATGTCCCTTCACCTGCTGTAACTCCAAGCGTGAATCATACTCCAGTAGAACTGGGGACCATTGAGAAGCCTAGAAGAAAGAGAGGCAGACCTCCAAAGAAGAAAAAGGAAGAACTGGACATCGAGGTGCAAACACCCCTTTCTGAGCTGGTCCAAAAGAAGGTGCACTCCAACCTTCCAAATGGATCCAGGTCAAGTGGGAAACTCGATAAAACAACAACTGATGATGAAGACTCATCCTCTCCTCTCCCTTGGAAAAAGAGGAAGGAAGTTGTGGGTTTTGATCTTGTTGAACCAGAGAACCAAGCACAAACGCCACGCTCTAGTGGATTTGGCATTTCTTTCAAGATAGGAGCGTGCATTAGCAGGGCAGCTAGTCGGCTTACTGGGTCTGGGTCTGGTTCCTCGCCTCTAATAAGCACACCCAAGATTGATAATGCTGATTTTGATGTATCAAGTGATGATGAGACTCCTACACCCACCCCAAATGAGGAGAAGCGCGTGAGAAGAAGGCGATTAAAAAAATACCAGTATTCTGACCCAAAAGATGTGCTCTCACAGCTGTGTCTTGTGGCTGCTGGCCCCACAAAAGAGTGTGGGTTTTTGGGCACAGTTGTCAGCTACTTTACAGACTACAGAAAATTCATGGTAGAGCATTCCCCTTCCACTGAGACAAATTACTTTCCAGAGAAGGTAAAATCAAGGAGGGGACGAAAACGCAAGGTTGATCTACCTCAAACTCCATCTGATGAGGTGGTTACTCCAACTGACCATATGCAGGATTCGTACTGGTCTGATATGATATTGTGTGGCCAGTCTGACGAGCCAAGCTCGGGGCCAAAGCAGCGGAAGAGAAGGGTTTCCATAGAGACGAAGCATTTAAAGCTTAGTCCTGTTGGTCCGGATGCGAAACGGGCCCTGGCAGTGGCAGAAGCTGCGACAAAGCGACCTATTATCCGAGTGGAGGAGAAGAGGGTGGATGAGTGTAATCCCACTGCACTGTCGCTGAGCTTTGGGACCAGGTATGGTACGGTACCATCTGAGATGGATCTTGTCCGGACATTTAGCCGATATGGACCCTTGAAAGAATCAGAGATGGGAAAGGTGGAGGGGACCACAAACAGGGTCTGGATTGTATTTAAAAGGCGTGCTGATGCAGAGATGGCTTTCAGTAGTTTGCGGAAGCAGAATGTTTTTGGGCCATCGCTTCTTAGTTACCGACTTGTTTATGAGGTTACTGAGAAGAGTGGACAGGAGAAGAAGGTTGAAGTGCCAAATGGTGACGAACATAAGTACTTTGAGCTTCAAGGTGAGTTCAACTTCCTGACTTCTATGGGATTCAATTTATACCGTGATATATGTTGGTATATAACTTACATTTATGGCTTCGACATAAATAAGGAGCTGTGCGGCAGCTACAAAAAATGCATATTGGTGGGATGGAATCTGTGAATTTTATTTCAATATAGCTACTTAGCCTCCTTATATCATAAGATAAAGCTATGATCTTATAGTACAATGTGGTACAGTAGATCGGCTTTAATATATCAGCTTGTAGAAGTGAGATGTAGACCAATGGTTCTAGCTTATAGTGGTTGCCAGGATATTTTATTTAGATTTTTGCATTCGAGAAATGAAAATCCAAAAAAGCCGAAACACTAGAAAAAACAAAGCAGATGAAAGAGCAAAATCAAGAAAGGCAGGAAAAAAGAAATGGAAAAACAATCCAAGTCTTTGTACAAAATCCATAAAATGCCTTGTAAATTATGACTCCAGTCAGCTGGAGTATTTTTGTGCACTCTTAGTATGCTTCACATTCCTGATCTATACTGCTTGCTTGGTTAAGCCTGTCTCCATAACCAAAGTACATGAGCTGAACATTTTATCTTTTACTTGCAGCATCACAACAAACTGTAAATCTGCCGAATGTCACGCATGGTGATTATCTGACAGTTGACTTAGCAAACAATACCGAAGGTGAAGATGCTGATGTAATGTTGGTTGATCCTTCAAGCAATGTTGAAGGTAATGATTTTGCACAAGGTGATGTGGATGAGAGAGCTGTTGATACGTCAAGCTATGTCGATAGTGTTGAGCTTGAGTTAGCGTCGGTCAAACCTTCAAGCAATATTGTTGATGTTGCTCAAGGTGTTGATGCGGATGAGGTACCTGTTGATATTTCAAGTAATGTGAAAGATGAAGATGCTGATACAATGTCAGTGGATCCTTCAAGCACTGTTCAAATTGAACCGGTCACTGAAATGTTAATTGATCCTTTGAGCAGTACGGCTGAAATTTTGGTTGACCCTTCAACCAGCATGCAAGTTGATGCTGTAACTGAATTTTCAGTTGACCATTTGAGCACTGTGCAAAGTGAGGCTGTCAATGAAATTTTGACTGAACCTTCGAGCGTTAGAATAGTTGAAGATGTCAGTGAAGAGACTCTCGAGCCCTCAAGGATTATGCAAGTTGAGGCTGGTGGAGGCGTCTTGCTTACTCCGTCAAGGACCACATCAGATGAGGGTGCCAATGAACTATCTATGAATACATCAAGCACTGCACAAGTTGCTGCTGGCAAAGAAGTGCTGGCCAATGAGTCAGGTGCCGTGGAAAACAACAATGAGGATGTGGAGCCAGTTGATCTGCCAAGCACTGATTCACCAAGCACATTGCATAGTGAGACTGCCAGTGATGTTTTAATTGTTCCAGCAAGTGCTGAAGAAAGCGAGGTGGTTGTTGAAGCACCATCTGATCATACTACTAATGAAGGCAAGGATGTTGGTATTACGCCGGTTGAGAGCTCTAAAACTGAACAAGGTGCATTGGTGAGTGAAATGTCAGCTGAGCTGATCAGCACTGAAGGTGTGGTTGTTGGTGAACTACCAGCTATCACTGAACAATGTGAGCCAGATGGCATAGAACAAGGCAGTGGGAATGTTGATATGCCAGTTGAACCATCAAGCAATGGTGAACGTGAGGTGGTTAGTGAAATGTCGTTTGAGAAAGCTGAGGTGTTTGGTGAAGTTCCAGTTGAACAGTCAAGTTTCAAGCAAGGTGAAGCCCCTATTGAAGTGCAAGTTGATCCATCAAGCACTGTGCAAGTTGAGGTGGTTGCTGAAATAACAGTTGAGGCAGCAAGCACTGAACCAGGCAAGGAGGATGCCAAAGTGTTAATTGAGCCAGCTGGCACTGAACAAGGCATCGGGGATGGGGAAAGGCCAGTTGAGTTTTTGAGCACTGAAGAAGGTGAAATGGTTGGTGAAATGTCGCGTGAGCTGGCTGACACTGAGCAAGTTAAGGTTGGAGTTCCTGATGAACCATCAAGCATTGAACAAGGTGAAGTCCTTCTTGAAGTGCCGGCTGATCCGTCAAGCACTGCACCAGGTGGGAAAGCGGCTGAAGAGTTAGTGGACAAACCTGTTTGTTCTGCTGAGCATATGACTTAAGGCATGTCTTGTATATTTATCTGTTAGCTGTAAAATCTGTGTTGTCGTGGACAGGGGAGTTTGTTTATTGAAAGATGAGGGTTTGGGGCTGAACTGTTAACTAGCTCTGTATAATGCAGGGAATGGGAGCTTTCGAGATTAGATATGAATATGGGAGTCTCCCATGTGCTCATAGAGCTGATAGTTCTTAGTTTCTGTTAAAATATTTGACTCTTTTTAGTTCTTATTGTTAGTTTTTTTTCCATTTTGAGTTCTGGCTGACATTGGTTCATTGTGCAGAATATCTAAATATCTGCATGTGTAATTTTATAGCATTTTTTTTATTTTCTTTTGTTGCACATCTATATGGGCAGCTTTTCACCACTCAGGTTTTGCTTTTTCTATTAATAGTGCTAGTTGATATGGTTAGAAGTTTGACACGGTTGGGACTATAATTTGCCTGATTATTCAATTGACCATTTCTATTCCATTTTAGATTATTCGATAACTAATATGATTTAGAGTTTCTTATTGTTAAAGTGAACTCGTGCATAATAATGATACATGTTAATACATTTCCCCACAATATTTCATGTCATTTATAAAATAAAAAAATGTAATGAATAGTAGAGATGAAATGTTGGGAAGGGGAAATATATATAGCTACTTTTAGCAACTCTGATGTAGCAGTTGTTATAATAAGAAATTAAGAGTAGCTAATAGGTCGACGAATAATTGACAGCCGATCATCAGACGTTGGTGAATAGAATAAGTATCGTCACCAACATAAAATTTAACACTGCACCTGGCCTGATGTCAACGTATCAATATTTGCCAGATTATTTTAGTATTTATTTTACGAAGACAATAATTTGTCTTGGACAATCTTATTGAACTACATAAATGAAACACAGACACTTCTGATTTGAGAAGATAGCCTTGTGTCAGACTGTACGTCCCACGTGAACTGAATGCACCCCAGTAGTTCTCATCGTGTACCTGCAAGTGTCATGTGAGACACTCTGCTAGTCTGCTTGTGTTTGCACCACAAACTTTCGCCTCAATGAGCCGGTCATTGCTGTTAAACAACTCGGCCACACTTTTAGAACAGTAAGTGTAAAGACTGCTGCTGTAATCCACAAGGCAAGAATATACAAACAGAACATTCGAAACTATGCTAAACATGACTTAATCAATATGATTAAAGTACAAGAGACTGTAAGCACTGAAGAGACGAGTGCAAATGTATCAAGTAGCATTATTTCCCTCCGTTAGAACATTCAAGGCCATCCACAAGCACAACCATGTTACAGTATATACAGAACAATCATGTACTTAGAGGGAAAAATAGACTAATTATATAACAAAATTATAAACAGAGACACTAATACAATAAAAGGGCACACCAGGGTTTGCCAATACTCACAGATAATTAGTTTTAGCAAATAAGGCTAACTTCTATATTCCTTCAAATGACACCACAGCTACATTCTTCCCTACCGGAGAAAAAAATGTGGAAAAAGTACAAGATGTAAATCATTGCATTCGAGCAGATGCACCTTTACAACAACCATTCTCATAGATAAATAGAAAAATATAGACTGGAAAAAGAATGGACCTGAACAAGAAAACATTCAGCAGTAGCACCAATATGCAATTGAAATTAGTTTGAGATGTCTCCGTTATGATACTGCAATAACAAAATTAACAGAATCAAGGCCCAACTGAAAAAGAGACCAAAAAGTAAGATATCTCATAAAGCCTAGTTTAAATCCCGCCTTTGCATAACAGATACACTGGGGCAAGAAGAAAACACTATAGTAAAAAATTTATCAAATTGCAAAAGAGATGTTTATATCGAATTTTCAACAGAAAAACCTATGATTCAGATCTTGAAGGAATGAAGTACAAAGAGAGAAAAACAACAGTAGAAGAAATTTCAGAAAAGAAACCACAGTTTTCACAAGAAAATAAGCAACTCCAAGCTCAAACAATATATGAACCTTTAGTCCACCATGGACCAAAATGCCAGCACTAATTAAGGAAAATAGAATGCTAAAAAACAATTCTCTTACTGATGTGCAAAATGCAAGAAAAGATTATACAGAAAAGAAGGATATATGTACCTGATGTTGCGTAAAGTACATTCCCTGGGTGTAAGTTCAAAAAGAGAAAAGTTTTCAATCACAAAAAAGTTATCCAAATCTACGTTTGTGGTTGATAAATCCATAATTTCACTTAGGACAACCTGTTTTACATGTGAAGGGGTATGCATGGCAAAATAGCATGTGCAGGTTTTTATACAATGACAAAATGGAAATGAAATCATAAGTGTAACAAAGACCTAAAATGGTCCACCATAGACCGAGAGACGAACAGATAGAAAAACAATGCAGAATACAGAACCACACAGAATGATAAACAGACGTGACTCAAATGTATATGTCTTCATGACAGACTCAAATGCATGTACCTTCAATTTTCAAAACTTAAAAAATTCAACAAGCAAATACAAAGAGAGGAGAGAAATTTATTCACCTGAGGTTGCATATAGGTCATCCCCTGGGTGTAAGCTGCAGGCCCCATCTAACAGAAAGAAAAGGAACTGAATCTCAATATAGGGGAAAAAAATAAAATAAAACAATGGCTATAGTAAGGCAGAGAGAGCTAACCCCTTGAGAACTGGGACCCACTTGACCACCATCTTTCTTCGAGCCATCCCCACCTTTCCCAGACACCTTACTATCACCCTATATGAATATTTGATCTATATAAGCTATTAATAAGCCATTTATAAATTCTGTTTACCTATGAACGTCAAGATCTGAAACAACATCATCCATTAAAAATTGTTTTCACTTTTCTAACAACAGACTAGGTTGATAAAAAATAAACATAACACAAGTTAAGAGACGGCCATTAGGTGACAAAAGAATTATGAATTTGGACCCTAGCATCCCGTTTATTAATATAGATGGTAGTTGCTGAGCTGCTAATAATAACTATCAACGGGGCAAAAAGAAATAATAATCCACAACAATAATATGCATCTGAATGGCAACCTCTTGTATACTCGAATAAAATAAATTCCTATAGCCAGGTTCAAAGCTTCTGAAACATCAGGAAAAAGTAAAAAGTTTGCACCAAAGTACAGAAAGAGCATTACATACCTCCATCTATAAGAAGTTCCCAAGAGAGTCAAAGACATGAAAAAGGAAAAAAAAAAAAAAGGCATTAATATTGAACTGATGGACTACACATTACAAATGAATAAAAGGTAACAAAGTGCTTATCATACTTTCAGGGGTGGCTAACCTGGGCATTGTTCCCCCTGTGCTCCATAAATTGCTCAAATTTCATGTGCATTTTTTTTAACTTAAAAAAAATCTTATCATTTGCCCCCCTAATTTAATGTGAATAGCAAATATGTCCACCCAGTGATTATTTCTTGGCTCCACCTCTGCATATTTTAACACAGAACATTACCTCTCTGTACTTCTGCAAGTAGAGCTTAAGAGGCTCAATGTAATCCTCAAAGCCGAGAGTGGCCATAGCCCAGAGAAGATCATCACCATTGATTGTCTTCCTCTTTTCTCTCTGGCACTTATCACTAGCCCTGTAATCAAACAACGGTTACATTCAAATTGTTAATCCAAGCTTGCCTGACAAAAATAGTAAAGAAAGAAACTTCAGGTGGGCATGCATCTAAAATATTCTAAGCAGTAAAGACAACAAAGAACTATGATTCCCAGTGTCGCAGAAAAAATCTATAGAAGTAAACCAATTTACATTACTAGATTATCATCATTCTCCTTACTATCATTCCTCAACAATTTATACGAAAAACCTCCTGGCCTCAGAATTCACCCCCAAACCCATTCACCGCCACAAGTGTGCATACAAACTTGCACACCTGCACAAGGACACATACTGGCACAAGCATACACCGACTTACATATACGCACAAGCTGGACATAAACCCACACACTGACAAGCACACAAAACCTGCACAATATATACAAATATGCACACAGGTAAAGGGAAAGTAACAAACTCGCTAGTTATGAAGCTAATAAACTCCGAGACACACTCCTGAACAGTTTCCTTGGCATCTTTGGCGATCTTGCCATTGGCTGGAATTGCCTTCTTCATAATCCTGCTTATGTTTGCAATTGGTAAAAACCTGTCTTGCTCTCGGACTCCGCTTTTCGGGCTCCCAGCTTCGCCGCTGTCGCCACCACCGCCTGAATTCTCCTGATCTGCCATTTAACCTGAGACACCAAACAATTTATTATATTAGATTAGAAAATTGGGTTTCTTCTCACATTGTTTATTTCAAATAAAAAGGCTATTATAACCCCAAGAGATCAAAGAAGATAAGTAGGTAGGTCTCAATATAGTACAGTGCATTGCTGGATTAACAAATTCACTTTTCTTCCTACTATCAGTAAACTCTACCACACTAACTCAATGCTATTTCCGTTTTGACCTCAAATAAACAAGAACAGATCCATAAACTCAAAGAGCAGATCTAACAAGGAAATCGTCTGAGAACAACACATTTCCAAAGAAGAAATTCGTCCTTTAATCCGACAAATAACCACAGCTAAGTACCACTCTCTGAGGTCAGCAATCAGCTCTAGAAATTACTAAACAATTTCGATGAATAAGGATACAAGGCATCCTTTAAAGGGGGAATAACAAACCCTGGCTCCACCACACCCAGAGCAATCCTATCCCGAAAATCAAAACCAAATTACTCCTTCCTAATTGTTCCATCCCTAAATTAACAAGCCAAAAGAGAGAACAATAGGATCAATTTTTAGAAAATCGAAAGGAGATCCAGAATTCCCCATCTGAGAGAAACCCTAGATCGAGCGGAGGAAAGAGAAAAAGGAGGAAGCAGAGAAGAGAACGGATTGTGCGCGCGAGAGAGATGCACACGTACCTGAAAGGAGAGGTAGTAAGAAAGAGAGAAATGGAATGGAGCGATGTGGTTGGTTGGATTTGTAAAATTTGGGCGCGAGAGGAGAAGAGCGGTGGAGAGAGGAGAAAGGGAGAAATCGAACGATGGGGAGAGAAGGCGCTGCGGATGCGAATTGGAGAAGAGACCTTGCTTTATCTACACCGTCCGTCTCCCACTCTCCCCACCTCCCCTTCCTTATATACTCCTCTCGCCGACCACGTGGACCACCTCCGCTTCCTCGCCGTTTCAGAAAACGCTGGAGGTGTCCGTTTTCTCTCCTTGTAATAGATCTTGCGAAACAAACTCAAGTTGGAATAACAGCAAAGTTGATGCTATTTGCAGTAAAGTTTATTTATTCCGGTTCAGGTTCGGTCCGTGGTGTTCTATTCAATGGGTCCCGGCTCGACTCACAAAGCGTGATTAAGTTTTTTTTTTTTTTAAAGACAGTGATTAAGTTTTTTCTATTTTTTTTTTTTTTGACGATGAAAGCGAGATTAAGTTATTATTAGGCTTGGTCTCATGTGGGTCTTTTCTGTTTTCTGTTGTGGTATCAGTTTTGTTAAACCGGCTATTTGTGTTTGGATTGAGGTACCGGGTCAATTTGTTGAATCAGTTTTTGTGTTATTGGCTTGAGGTTTTAGAGTGAGAGTGCGAGACTCAATTTTGTTAGGGTTCCGGTTTTTTTTTTTTTTTTTTTTGAGGATTTTTTTTTCTTTTGTTGGTACTTTTGTACTATTTTCGTTGCTTTTCTTATGAAGTGGACCTCATAAAACGAGAGTGATAGGTACTGAGTTATTAATTCTTCGGGGAAAAAAATCGAAACTGGCCTGCAAAAACATAACACAAAAAAAAAAAAAAAATACAGCAGTTTCGCGAAGAAACACGAGCATCATAAAAAGCTCAAATGTGATTCACAAGAGAAGCCCACGTGCACTAAGCCACTAATTCCACCAATGATTATTAATTAAGACCACACTGGGACCAATTTAATAAGGGCCAAGGGGCAAGTTAAGATGATGCCCCCTTTTCATTTTCAATAGTAATTGGTCTTAATTTTATTATATTATTAAAACAATTAAAGATAATATATCTGATAAGAGAAAAAATGTTGCAGAAACTGATTGGTATTTAATGCATGATAATAACAAAAAGTCTGATATAAAAACGACATTAACATTTAAAATTGATTTTACTCTAGGCAGAAATATACCTAGTCAAATACACCTGATAATCATAATTATTTTGATTTGAAAAGATCCGTTGAAGAACAGAGAAAAAGTTTCATTGACATTTTTTCCCTGATTTATGTCAATCAAATTACTTTTTGGGTATGTTTGGAAGTCCATAGAATAAGAACAAGAGAATAAGAATAAGTTATTTATTGTTTGGCACCATTTAGAATAAAGAGAATAAGAACAAAATGAACATTGTTCTTGTTCCAACAAAAACATAAAACTAGAACAAGAACAAAAATAAGCTTGTTCTCGTTCTTGTTCTTATTACATTGAATCATATCCAATATTGGAATTATTTGCCCGGATTAAGGAAATAAGCATTAGGGAGTAAGGGTTCGCTTGGATCACTTGAAAGTTAGGATTTTGTATTCCTAGGCTCCGTTTGGATGGCTTCTTCTCGGAATAAGGAATAATGAATAACCACTTTTTACCAATAAATTTATTTCTAACCATCCAAACTCTTCACAAAAGTTACACACTTCCCAATAAATTTACCCCTTTCCAATAAATTTCTTTCCTTCTTCCTTCTTCCTACCTTATTCTCAACGCATCCAAACGGAGCCCTAGATAATTGAGAAGATATATTTTTTATTAAATAGTGTTATTTCTAAATTCTAAGTGGTTACAAATATAAAATAAATTATCTGAGTACGTTTGGATCATTGCTTATTTCGGAATAAAAAATTAGTAAATTGTACATTTTCATTGTAACATAAAAGCTGCAAGAATTTAGTAAATTTATTAGGTCCAATTCAAAAGGCAATATATACAGTTTCAAGCTCATTTTGGTCAAAATAACAACATGAGTATTTAAAAAAAAATTAATAGTTCGTTGTGAGGAACACAACAAAGAATAGGTAAAACCAAAATTTAACAATATTTCTTTTATCATATTGTATGAGCATTTCGAAAAAAATATAATATTCTCAAAACGATATTCAGGCATTTAGCGGCTCACAGGCCTCAATGAAAAGTGACTAGACTAGTGCCTTCCTAACAATAGCATGGAATATAACCCACCAGTGATAGAGGGGATCAAACACTGGGAAAGAACATGTCCTTTATGCACAATGAAACTGGTGTAAAATAATTAGTCTGCGTAGATATTTAAATAGTTCACCTCAAACCAATTATTTGCCTCCAACAATTTACCCTTTTTCCTTTTCACTCTGGCCATACAATCTAATTTATTTTGATGGCTCATTAGACATTCCGAAAGGGAAAAAATGTCCAGACTATTTTTCTTTTGTTTTTTGAGAGTAACTTCAAAATAATTTAGAGTAATGTGTCTTTGGTTTTTGGTTCCAAAGCGGCTCAATTCCGAGTGTCCGGGCAAATTGAATCGAGCTGATTTTTCTAATAATTATGTTGGGTCATTTCCAGGTCCTACATATTTCTTAAGTTTTCCAGCGCCTAAAAATAATTTGATTTGTTTTTCTCCATTTTAAAGAGTAAGATGCAACTAACCGGAACCGCTAAAATTCGATCAGACCACTCCTGGAACAATTCCAAATTACATGGCGGGTAATGTGAGCACATTTTAGGACGGTCCCTCCTCAAGAAAAAAAAATGGTCAAACCTTGAGATTTTGAAAAGGCTAAATACTCTTGGATATTACGGAATCATCTCCCTCCATTTGTTGATTAATTGCAGATGTATTGTATTAAATGTAGCTCGAACCTATTCTATCAATTATTCAAAGGAACAACAGCTGCCGGTGTTGGTTATACTTTCTAAATGCATTTTTTAGCGTCACAAAAGTTAATAACATAAAGCACCTTTTGATTAGCCATCAGCTATATACATAATAAGCAACAAAACAACAGGTCATCCTATAATTGTTAGTGCTAAAAAGGTTTTCGACTTGAGCCACGCAGACATTCCTAATACATTTTTCCTTTCTTTCTGTCAATAAATATAGATACTAACTAATGACACTATACTAGATAGTTATATTTACACAAGATGGGCTTCCTTTTGTCGATACACAATCTGCTCCATCAGGTTCCGCAAATTCACACTTCCACCTAGGCCACCAGTCAAGAGAGATGGAAGGAGCCTTGCCCTTCTGTAATTGCATAAAGCAATCTCTCTCTCATTTTTTCCTGCATCACCATCAATATTATCTTAAAAATCTTTTCTTTTTTTATTTTAATCTTCTGGTCAGTCTAGATGACTAATTCATAGCTGCAGACCTTAATACAATAACTAAAAGAACGATGTTAACACCAATAACAAAGATTTTATTATGCTAACCACCCCATAACTATTTGCCCAGGGATTCATTGACAGCAAATTACTATGCAGATAAAAAAAAGAAAGATACTTGAGGCAATTTTTACCACTCATCAAACAACTTGAAATTTACAAAGATCAACACCCTATAATGAAAAATCAAATGACACTCAAATTGGAGATGCGAACCAAGTTTAAAGGCCAAATGACAATTCAAATTGGAGATGCAAACCAATATATGATACAGAAAATGTCATCCAATATACCTAGCCAAAGACTATGATAAACAGGAAATTAAAAATTACCTTGGTGGAGTAAGGAGGTAACTTGAGATAATTAGCACAGGTCATTACACTTGGCAATTCCATGTCAGTATCAGTGTTACTGTGCTGTTTTATCAAAATAAAAATAACATCAATTATCGACTCATTAGAAAATTATTCAGATGAACATGCACTGAAACTAACCTTACGAACTACAGTTAATCTAGGGTTTAGAGAAGCTAGGCCTCCAGGAGGGAGCCGAGGTGAGCCAGTAACAAATTGTAAGAAAGCTTTCTGCTGTGCGGATTCAAGCTCTTGCATAATTTCTAGTAACTGCAGTATGAGATCCAAAAGAAACATAAGCATAAGCACCAAAAAGACCTTTATATATTATTACTAGATAGTGTTGCATGAGAAAGACATTTAATACTGCTTTTCAAAATAGCTTCATTCTTATTTTTTAAGTCTGAATAATTTCTAGTTCGCAAAATATCCCACTAGGAGCTAACCAGTATGGAAGCCTTCCAACTTGTATGCAAGTTTATATGCATGCATCCAACAGAGAATTTACAAAGCAAAGAAGGCAAAGCACTTACGTTAATAACAGGTGAACTGTTGGCTGTGTAACCATGGTCAAATTTGATATTATCCACTAGCTCAGCAAACTGTCAAAACAAAAAAAAAATTAGTATTATGTTAGTAGCAGACTAAAGATCAAAATCACAAACGAAGAAAAATAGTGAAGAATTTATGAATCCTTACGCTCCAAGAAACACTCTCGCCACAAAGCATAGTATCTAACTCATCTTCCCTAAAAACCTTCAGAGCTGATAACGGGAAAACCTGCAGACAAGTATGCTAATCAGTGTATGTATGGAATAACCAGGTACCCCAGAAACCAGCTAATATGACAATTATTAATTTATCTACTAAACACTCGAAGAAAGAAATCACAAAATTGTCTAATAAGACGAACCTGATTAAATCCAGATTTGAAAGCCTCTAGTTGTCTACAGATCCCTGCTCTAATTGTTGCTTCTACGACCATATTGATATATTCCTTCAGATTGTCAATATCCACCTGGAAATCCAGTCATCCAGTCAAAAGTTAACAGTTGTTAAGACATAAAAATTAAAGTTATATACAAAGGTCGAAAGAATGCTAAATTGCTAAGCAACGTAGTTACCAATTCAGAGTTGTTTTTGTCGGAAAGATGATACTCAACATATCCAGGAAGACAAAAGTCGAGGCCCAGATCTTCAACTTTGGTGCCACGATAGTCCAAATTGGATGTAGATGCATCGTTTCCTACCGGACTAGATCGCAAAATTTCACTCTTTTTGACAAGGGCTTGAAACTCCAGGAGAGTTCTCCCCAGCTCAGGATCGAATGAAAGGATGTCATATATACTGAGCTCCTGAGCGATATTAAATGGGATGATATAATCAATATTGATATTATATATTTAACTGAGAAAGATTATCTCAGATGTCGCAATATGTTCGAACTAACAAGTTGTCTTTGGTTGCATAAAGCCACAAAAACATTAAGTATGTCTTGTTCCTAAACTTCTTTTATAAGACTTAAGCTCAAACAAGCGAAGTATTGTCACTACATCCAAGTTGTGCTTTTACTAAGGGATCTTTGACCAAACTTTTATGTCCAACATGCACACAACCTGATTCCTACTTGGTAGAAATAAGGTCAATCCATCTCTTATCTCTTGCAAATCTGCAATGAAATGTATGTAACATCACAAAGAGAAACAATTACCTGTTCTAGAATAGCTCTATAGAAGGCTCTAGAGAGTGTTATATCAACAATCCTCCCATCTTTAATTGCTTTTGCCACAACTTGTCCCAGAAGTACAAACTTCTTATGTACATCCTGAAAATTGACACCATGTAAATTCTCCACAGCTGCTGACCATGGCCTTGGGAACAACCCCAACGGAGCAGACACAAACCCTTGATTCTCATTGGAACCACACAGATCCCCTCTCCAGAGACCCAAACCAACCTTCTGGAACTCGTGACTTATCAAAGTGTAGAATTCTATTGTAGGCCCCAGACCAGTACCCACTTCCTCTAGATATTCCACCTCCAATAAAGCCTTATTACGTGCCTTTGACTCCATCATTTTAGAAGCTGATTCGAATAAATTCTGACGGTCGACTGTGAACTTCTCTCGGGACCTTCCAGAAGGAGAACGAGGACTGGTGTCGTCGCTATCACCACTGCTTGTATGAATTATACGCCCAAAAGTGGTTAATCTGAAGTACTTTTTTCTAGCTTCAAAAGAGAACAAGAAAGGACTTGTCTCCATTAATTGCTTGCACCATAAGGGCAACCCACTAGGGTTTAAGGCAAGTGGGTCCCGCATTTGCTGCTCAAGTTTCTCAGTTAATTTATGGCTGATGAACTCATCCTGTGGAACAGTAGAAACGGAGGTTTTCGGACTATCTTGCTCAATTTTTCTACCCTCTGCAAAGGAGTAAATCTTTTCTTCAGACAAGAGGCTAGATGAGAAGCGATTGACACCTTCTAGGGTTCTAAGCATGAAAAGGATGTCAAAGGATGGGCTTGACTTCGATAGGTTGCAGGGGAAGTTGGCTTTCAGAAGACTTGAGAAGAAGGGTACACTGTGCCACTGAACTGTTAAATTGCCAGATGAAGATGATAGAATTGGGTTTTCCAGTTGTTGGATATACCCATTTTGATGGTTTGTAGCTCTCTTATATGTCACTGTGTGCACATCATTCCAAAATTTTGGGCCATTGATAACATCAGGTTCTAAGTTAGTCTGGTCGTCCAGAAGTGATTGGTATAGAGTAACAGAAGAACTGAGCTCCTTTCCTTTCAATTTAAATACTAGATTTGGTTCTGCATGTTCATTGATGACTGTATTGTCCACCTGATCTTCACCTGAAAGAGAGAGATGTTTTTAGTCTTTCAAATTAATTTCTACAACCTTTCACACACCAAAAAAAAACAAAGAAGGAGGCATGAAGTGAATGCAGATAAATGAAGTACAATCCCAGATTAGTTCAATCTGAAACATCAGGGAGGACAGCAAGAGGGAATAAAAACCAGGATATTGCTTTTCTTACCATAACTATCTTCAGAGGATGCCGATTCCTGCCTTTCATGGCTTGTCACCTCCTGATTAAAAAGTGAATAATTATAATAATATAAAAAAATAAGTACAGTTAAAATTGGATTTAAAGGCAGGAATACCATTCTGTATAAATTAGGAGTGAAAGAGTGCTATCCTGAATATGTTCCTAATGCCTTTATTTCTAAAAATCTAAGATACCTCATGAAATAATTAATTTTTTTAATGTTCTAGTGTTATCTTTCTCCAACTATTAACATCATATATACCTTCATGAAATCATGAACATCTGATTGTTCAGGTCCTCATTGTTATACAATATAAGCTAACTATAATAAAAGCAAACAGCTTAACATAAAACTATCAGAAAATAAAGTCACCTCTGATGAACAAGTACTGGATACATCCAGGGTACCAGCAGTGCTTGCTTCTTTAGACCCTTCCCCTTCTGCACAATGCGTCTTGCATATTTTAGGCCATAAATATCTTTCAATTTCAGCCAAACTTGATGTCGACTCCACATATAATACACCTCCGTCAAATTCGGACAGCTCAATTTCATCATCGTCCCTCACAAAAGAAATTTTAACACATGGATGAGTTGCATTGTGCCGTATAGGTACCTCAATTCTGAAAGGTCTATGCCTGTATCCGTGGCTCAAAACAACAGGGAAGCTATCAAATGAAGACAAAACACTCTGCAATTTTCGTACCAAGAAGGTCATAATCGTCTCATCTGACCCCTTACACACCTTGTTGAAACAAAGCCGAGCAAAAGACTTTAACCGTTTCAATACAGACAGGTAGTGGTCGTGTGAATTAGAGTCGTATACCATACCCTTGTCTAGGTACTTCCCATTTGTAAGATAGTTAGCCAAGGATTTGACGATGCCACTCTCTACAAATTCAAAAGTAGTCATGGTTTCACCTCCACAGAGTTCTCTCATAACCTCATCCAAAACATTGGACAAGTATTCTTCATTTGATGGAGTGTCTATTGTGTCATTCAACAACTGACAACAGGTTTTCAGCTTGTGGGAGATTTCACTGAGACCTATCTCAGAACTAACAGCCTCATGCGTAAAATACTTGCCCTTCAGCTGCCTTGCCAGCGTGAAAATGGTTCCACTTCCACTTTGACTTCCATTCTCGTCCTTGTTTATGCCCCTCAAATGGCAAGATCTTGTCTGGGAAGGTTTAGGCATGTCAAATGTGTAGCAAAGACATCTAGATGCACCCCCATCGACTGCTTGGTTGCCCGAGTTTTGGCATGTTTCTTGCATCAAAAGGGCATCTATGGCATACACTACTCCTTCCTTGATAAAGGAACTTAAGAAAACATCTGGAAGCTTTTGCATGAGAATTTCAACTGCTCTCAAGGCCGAAAATACTACATGATGATCCTTCTTTGCCAATAAATTAGCTAAAAAGCTGCAAAATGTTGTAAATTAAAAAAAATTGCTTTTCTAATATGAAAATAGCATTTCAAAAGGTAGGCACATTAGTCATTCTTACCTCGATATATTAATATCACATAGGAGTTCAACGAGCAACTCCGGCGTGCTAAAATAAAAAATATTACTGACCACTGATATACACCCATAAGAGACATATAGATTAGATCCAGAGTTGACAGCCTGTAGAAACCGAAACATAACACGTCAGGCCAAAAAACATGTAGCCAACAACAATTCTGTGATACGAAACAAACCTTAATGAAAACAGGAAGAATATCCTTGGAGAACTGACACAAGAGAGTTGGCTGATCAGTGAGAATCTTCTCCTTAGTGAGAATTAATTGCATATCGGCCAAGTCTTTAACAGCCGGAGGTATCAGCTGGTTAACTAGCTTTAGCACCTCATAAGCCTGAATAAGACCCAAAAGAAAATCTTAGTAAATTGATTGATGATTCAATTAGTTGTATAGCAGAGTATATAAAAACTATTACCAGGTTCAAATTTCATAATAACTATTTAACTCAAATTTTGCATCAAACTATCCTAGATGACTCATGTAAGCTTCAATTTAAAATATACCATGCAACTATTAATTAAACAAAAGTGGGAGATCAGCAATGTTATTGCATTGATTCATCACAAAAAGTTGTCCCATGTAACTGTAAATGCGTAAAATAACACAAGAGCAAAACCTGATTAAAGCGGAGATCGTCCGTGTGGAAGTACTGAGCACTCTGCGGGAGATCAAAATCCATGAAAATAGTCTTCAATGTACTCCCAATATTCAACTCTAAAAGGGACTTTACAGCCACGAGGGACCCACTTGCTAGCTTGGTAAGAAGACCAATCATGTTCTGCTCATTCCAAAATACAAAGGGACAAAGAACAAAACTAAGATTGCAATCCCAGAAACTGAAAAATAAGTACCAAATATCTAACAAAAAATTTGTCTGAAAACAGAACCAACAGCACATAATCGAGTTTTGAACCTTAGATGTATTTGTAACTTTTTTTGGATGATTTTATTTGATTGTTATTTTTCTCTGGGAGGGGGGGGGGGCACAGGCATAGCCTATAATTGAGTATTTCTCCAGTATCAATGAAACATGTACAAAATTCCAATTAGTTCAAAGTAGATAATCTTGACTGCATGCATGTGATCATGTGCTATAAGCCTATAATACAATAATGTTACCATGTAAGTTGTATTATTAAGTAGAGTCCGGCCGTCCACACTGATCAAGTGTACGGTTCTTTCAACCAAACTGCACTGACAAAGTTCATCAAGAAGCTGAGGGGAGGAGCTGTATGAGTCAACTATCCTTATCAAGCAAGTCGCTACCGTCTCCACGAACTAACGCCACAAAAATTAGAAACATGGAATAAGTGAGGGGGGGGGGATGAACAAAACCAATTACAAATAGGCAAAAACAGAAAAATTTAAACCTTAGAATCACTGTACTGGAGTAGATTGCACAGTTGCGGGAGCGATTCCATGATAATAGGAGAGGAATCATGTGAGACCCTCTTACACATGTTGGCCACAGCTGACACTGCAGTTCTCTGAATAAATATAAATAATTTAATAAAGCACGTTAAATTGGTCAAAAAATACACGAGAAATAACAGAACTAATAAAAACCAAGCAAGCTTATGGTCTCTTACCTGAATGCTGGTAGAGAAGAAATCAAGGTAAGCTAAAACAGCATTGATTGAACCGGCTTGTAGGCAAGGCACTGGTTGCTTTTTTGAGATTTTTTCCAATGCTTGCAAGCACTAAGAAAAAATAAAAATGGAGTTGGTAAATAAATTCTTGTTTTCTAACTAAAATAAAAAAAGAAGATAACAAGCTATGCCAGCAGAATTATAATTATTGTAACAAACCTGTTCAGCCATATCAAGGTATTCAATGGAAAGCAACTTCCCGCACAAAACTGGCAATGCACCATGCCTCACCACTGACTCAGCTGACCTAGGCATGGCATCGCACAGGTATGTAATGGCACGTACTGCTAAAAGCATCTCATCTGGCTGTCCCTCTCCTCCTGCGATATTCACAAGTAGCGGCACCATTTTCTCAACTGGTACCAACCCAACAGAGTCCTCATTGCAAAAGGACAAAGCCTCACACAGCTGGAACAAAGCCACTGCTACTTCAGCAGGTTCATTCTTCTCAAGTGCTTCCAGAATCTTCTTAAAGTTTCCATGTCCTGAGTCATCAGACCGACCATTGTAAGCTTGTCGTGGGGAAGGGGGAGGTGATTCATGGCTCCCTTCTGAGTTGTTATCAGAGTCCGATTCATCAGAGCTATAGACTGGGTCCATAGAAGTATCCATTGTAGCGGTGGAGGTATTTATTTGAGGGGTGGGCATATCCATTGTAGATGTGGTATTTTGTGGAGGGGTGGGCATATCCATCGAGGATGTGGAGGTAGAAGGATTGTTTGTTTGTCTAGAAAAACAGCAATCGAAGAAGGTAAACTTAAGCTTCTTTCGTATAAACATTGTAAAATATTATTTCAAACAATGCATAAATGCATAAACATTAAAATACATGAGGGAAGGAACAAAAGGAGAGATAATGTTGTTAGGAGACCCTTGAGATTATATAGATACAGGTGCATTACAAGAAAATAGACAGTGCTACAAAAATAGTAAACAAAATAAGGCAGGAGAATAATAGTAATACTATTTTTAAGTAGTAATGCTAAAAATAAATCATTAAATTAATATTAAAACTATTTATGAAAAACCTTTTTGCTAATTTACTGCCAATATATATTTAAGCAATAAAATTATAAATCCAATATAACTAACTATAAAAAAAATTTATGAAACAAAACAAAAAATTTAGTAAAACAAAGCATAGCAGTAATTTTGATATACTAAAAATAATGGATAACTGAGAGAGCAAGCAATGACATAGAAAAGACAACTGATTAAATTAATTTCTACTGTATTGCAGCAATCATGTGCTCGCATAAAATTAAAAATGACAAATTCTGACATGAATAACTCCTCAATTTTTCCAAATATGACAACACGCATTATGTTGAGAGAATTTTACAACACAATTGTTAAACATCTCATTGGGAATTATTGACAAATAATACCACCACTGATTATAAAAAGTTTAATTATTGAAAAAAAAAACAAAGTACGCACGTGCAATCTGCTTCCAAAATTGGGAATAAAAAGAGCCAACAGATTCATCATTAACTACATCATAAGCAGTCCTTGTGATCAAATTACTACTATTATTTAATAAGGATAAGTCAGCTGATGGACTAATGGCAGAGTGACTAACTGACTGGTATCCAAATTCACAAAAGAATATTTTTTTTTGGTTGGAAATTGTAGTTTTGTTTCATTATTCAATATTCGTTATATCCCAGAAAAATTATCTGATAGAAAATATCCAGGAAAAAATAATCTGATCCTAAAGTTCCTCACAATAATAGTTGATGAAAGTTAATTTAGTGAATGCTCCACTCAGAAAACATCATTTGTTTACTTCAGTTAGAGTAATTTTTCAAGGAAAACTTCCAAATGTTTATTGTGATGAAATGAAATTAGAAATGAACTCCTTAGAAAGTCGGTTGAACAAAACGCTTTCATACTTGACAAACCAAAGTCTAATCAGATTAATGAACAAGTAGTTTTCGAGAGGAAAAAAAAAACTGCCTGTATTATTGAAGAAAAAAGTGTACAGTAAAAATGTTAAAAAAATCCAAGGGGATGATAATCTAAGTAACAAAACATTAAAAATAACAGCGCATATGTATTATTACCATAACAAATGGCATTTACACAGAAACGAAAATCACAATCAAAAGGTACAGAAAGTAAACATGCCTATCCAATCCACCAAAATAAGCATCAAAGCAAAATTGTTCAACTAATCATCCCAAAAATTCTGATCAAACATCCGAGAACTAAACGAAGAGGAAAGATGGCAACAACCCATAACCAAATCAAGCAAAGAGATGCAATACAACACGAATTAAGCAAACATTGTAAGGTAAAAGAACATCAATTAACTCATAACATCCATCCCATCATACAAATAACCAGTAAAAAAGATAAAATTACTGTAAATAGACAAGGGAAGGTGCTGACGTGGCAGTACGGAACTCCGGCGAGTTGCAAGGTCGCTTGTCCGCCGGGAGGTTGTCGGAGGCGTCGGATCGTTTCCTTCCCCTCTCCATTGAATTGAGTATTATATGTATATATAGAGGAGGAAGAAATGGTATCGGATAACTATTTTGCTTCCTTATTTATTTCGTCCCTTTCGTGTTGATTTTGGAAACAAGGAAAGGAAGAATACCTGAATACGGGAAAAGAAAACAAAGAAATTAAGGAGGCTTGGCTTTTTTCCTTTTTTTTTTTTCTTTTCGTCTCTTTTCTTATATGACCCTGGATTTGTTTTCTGTTTACTGAGTTAGTACCATCTTCTTCTTTTGAGGTTAAAAATAGGAGTTGATAAAATTTTATGCTTTTGGTTTAAAATAGCTTGGTTTTCTTTTGAGTTTCAGTTTCTAAATATATCATGTTTTTATTCTAGATTTTTTTACATGAGACATGAGGTTCTCGGTTTGAAGATGTCTGTAAATGTATTTTTACTTTCTTCAATAAATATTGCTATCATTCTTTCCAATACAAAGAAACGGTCCATCCGTGAAACTAAAATTTAGAAATAAGTTCTGTTGATTCCACAAAATGGAATTTACCTTTTAGTTGCAAAGAAAATAATATTTATCTTCTCAAGACACGCTAATTAATGTTAAGAAAAATCCAACATTGATGAAAAATTTATATAATTCTTTATCCTTGTTTTTTAACCAACACAGAATAACATAATTCATTCTTAAAGGGGCCATATGTGTGAAAGCAGATAATAGAATTGCCATGGCTTTTCTCCTATTTTGCTGTATATACTATTTGAGTCTCTAATCCACCGTATCAACATACAATAATAACATGTAAAATTTGTACATTTTTAGTACTTTATTTGAAGTGGGACAAACACGAAATGCGCTTTATTCTGCTGACAAAAAAAATTATTCATTTTGAAATATTTTTATCAAAGATGTATGTTTATAAATTAACATGATGTTGCATCATGAAAAATATTCATAAATTTTTTCTGTCGCCTCGATAACTAAAAACTGCAGCAGCAATATGTACAATTAGAACTTTTTATAACTAGAGGTTGGCTTTAAGTTGTAAACAACAATTACACTAGATTAGAGGGATGGTTCTGTAATTTTCCTCGATAACGATGAAATGCTTTTGTGAGAGGAAAAGCAGATTGGAAACCAATTATTGTCGTGTCATCGAGCCTTTTATCAAAAACTTGGCTGACAAGCAAACTTGTTGCAGTTTGGGTAGAAACATTTTAATCTGCGTTTTTCCAAAGACAGCACCAATAAATTTGTAGCGAAATCTTAAGGGGATACAATATTCTTAATCCGGACCAACTATAATTGCAATACTTCTGTAGATGTAGATAAAAAAAAAAAAAAGGAACGCAGGCGCAGCCTACCAAGAGCATGCTCTGTACATACATCATTAACTTAGGCCTAGCCAGTGGATGTACGGTGTACTGTGACTACAGTGATAATACTGGTACGAGCAATACAATTGTCATTTCGGAATTTTTAATTTTTTTTGAGAGTAACGAAAGTGTTTGACGTACGGTGTTTCGGTCAAATTGATCAAAATCTCAATTTTTGAAATTATAATAACTAATTTTCGTATCGCTCATTTTTTTTCCCTCTATAATAAAATGTTCTTGAAGACTAAATACTTTTTTTTTTTACTATTTTTTGAAATTTTGGAAAAATCTTTAGGCTATGTTTGGTTGAGGATTAAATGAGGAGTATAAGACTCTTAATCCACTTTTAATCTCCCAAACTTGAAGTAAAAAATGAGGAGTAGAGTGGAGTAAGGACCAAAATCAGAGGAGTAAATTACTCCTCCTAGATAGGTGGAGTAAAGTTAATCCATGGAGTAAGTCTTCAATTGTGGGTCTCACACTTATTTCTTTCCTCTACATACCCTCATTATTTGACAAAAGAAAAAGAAAATGAGGATAATTTGGCCATTTTATAATCAACAATTATGTAATATTTTTATATCATCACTTACTTCTCACTTAATCTTCTACTTTTCATACCAAACATGACTTACAACGTGTGGAATAAAGAAGCTTAACTACTTAATCCTCCTTAACTTTAATCCTCTTTTACTCCTCTACCAAACACAGCCTTAGGGTGTGTTTGGATGAGTCGAGAATAGAGAATAATAATAAGAAATTTTCGGTTTGCGTGCTTATTCTTATTTTTGTGTAACCCAAACAACACAAGAATAAAAAATTTGGGCTCTTATTCTTATACTAACAAAACCATGGTATAAGAATAAGAAATATGGATAAGCACGCAAACCGAAATTTCTTATTCCTTCACGACTTATTTCGTTGCATCCAAACACACCAATTTAATCCATTATAAACCCACTTTTTAGATAATTGATAACTAACGAAACATAAACAATAACTCCGTAAACGTGCATAACAACTGACAAGAAAATATATTCCAACCTGAACAATAATTCTATTGACATGCACAATAATTTACAACTAACAATAAAATCAACCTGTCAAAGTACATAACGAAGAACAACAAATCTACATAATTATCTTAAAAAAAATCTACATAATTAATTATTAAATAATAATAATAACTCTATTAGCGTACATAACAGCCGACAATAATTCAAATAATAACTCTGTTGATACGTACAATAACTCATGACAATCTGAATAATAATCATATATAATAAATTAATAACTAAAAAAGCTGACTAATTGGCGCGACGTAAAAACTACGCAGCATAATGTAAAATAGTGAACTAACTACTAACATGGGCGTTCGCTTTGATCAATACTGGAAGAGTAGAAGGTAAGATCAATAAGATAAGACGCAAGTGTTAATTAAATTAAGCGATTTGGTCGATTTTTTTATTCTTTTCGGCTCCGTTTGGATAAGGTGTGGGAAAAAGAGAAAAAAAAAAGAAATGTGAAGAAGTATTGAGAAGTGTGTAACTTTGTGAAAAGTTTGGATTGCTTATAATAAATTTATTTTCTTACTTTTTTCTTCTCTTCTTCCCAAATGGAATCCAAACGGAGCCTTTATTACTTCTGCTCATCGTAGAATTTTTTTTTTAAATTGAAATAAGTGGATTTTAATCCACCACTTCCATTACAAAAGCAAAAAAAAAAAAAAAAAACTGCATAGTTCAGTTATAATTACAGTCGCAACTACGCGTCTACGCACTGGTACAGCTACGCAGCGTAGACTAAAACGAATTCTTTATGAAATTTATGCTGTATATAAACTTATAAAAGATAAAGTTAATTTATTATATCCTTTAAAATAAGGAATTGCTTTAACGTTATCCCACATTCTCTCATCCCTCATCCCATGCATGCCTCGTTAATGGCACATTTCTTTTTTTCATTTCTAGAATGCAATTAATAAAATACAGCGCCTCATCCCTTTCTTGTGTTTCTCTTCCTTCATTCCATGTATTTTCCTTTCTCTCGAGAGCTTTTTTTTTTTCCAGATGAAACAGTTGTCAAAAATGGTTAATTGTTTTGTAAAAAAAAAAAACTAATTGGTATAGTTTCATATAATAATTGTGTTAGTTAATATGAACAATTATGCTAGTTAACATGAACAATCGTGCTAGTTAAAATAAACGATTGTCCTAGTTAATATAAATAATTGTCCTAGTTAATATGAACAGTCATTCCAACAAATAATTTTAATTGTCACGAAAAAAAATTAAATGTTATGAAAAAAAACTAATTTTTCCAGCAAAAAAAATTAATTGGGAAAAATATGTAGGGGTGAGGAATATGGGGATCTTAGGGAGTGATAAATTTTCTCATTAATGATGTATTTTTTTCATTAATGGTTCTTATCAGAAGATGATGAGAATGAAAAATATTAGAGATAATACTTACCGGCCCCGTTTAAAATTAATCAGGGTCCTTATTTCGCACGGGGTGAAAGAAGATCACGATAGTGATGGCTCGACCGCTCGATGCAATAATAAAAGAAGCTGATTCGGATCTACCGAGTCTGTAGCAACCAGGCCCCACCAAGCAATCCCACAAGACCGGGTCCATTTTTTTTTTCCTTTGTTTCCTAATTATTCCACGTAGGAGAAATGGATCCTCTGTAACTCATAAGAGACAGCATGCTGGTGTGGCACGAGTTCTCTGAACGTCCTCCTTCAATGGCTTGCACAAAAATAAAGGACCTGAATGCAACTGAATAACTGATGGACGACCACATCTGCATTTAATATTAATTAATGTATTGAATGCCTACATTATTAGATCGTAATTATGAGATTAATAATATATATATTTTTTATATTTTGTCCTAGAACCACATTTTTGCTTAAAAAAAATAAAATTTTTATGTTTTGTATTATGATGAAGGCTTAGAACCTAGGAATCAAATAAATTTGTAACCTATAGCTAACCTCACTAATCGTTCAGAATATAGCTTTAGGGTCGAACCCAAGGGACGGATCTATGAATACCGGACTTGTCTTTTCTTAAAATCTAGATGAAAATATTTTATGGGATTTTGAGTAATTAAATAGTGCTTAAATTGTAAATGTTTTTGGTTATTTTTGGACTTGGAATAAAATGTTCAAACAAACCAAAGTAAAATATTAAAGTAAAGTCTTTTTGGGGTCTTAACAGAATTTAAGGCGCCTTAGGAATTGGATTTCATCTATGTTTGGCTGTTAAATTAGAAACTCGAAATACTTTCGCATTTTAATTTCTCAATTTAACTACAGTTAACCCTCTGGTCAATTCGAACACAAATCTGTTCGATTCGAACAGTGCTCTGTTCAGTTCGACCAGATCTCTGTTCGGTTCGACCAGAGAGCAAAGGTGCGTTGGGTTTGTCTACTATGTTTACTAATGTTTTGAGATAGATTTAATTGGACGAACCTAGCTAACCTAAACCTCAGCCTTCGCTTGTTGGAACAGATTCTGGTTTGTTCACAATCTAGCCTATTTAACTTGATTGGTTCACAACTTTTGGTATAGAATTCAATTCGTTAAACCAGTCTATCAGAGTTCTTAGGAGTATTTAGAAGTCTTTTGTACTAATCTAAAAGTCGCACTTTTGATGCAAACTAATCTCCCCTTTCGGTTCTAAGATTTACTCCAAATACTTAAATCAATTTAGACTTGTTATTCCTAACTTAGACTTACTAGATGCAGCTGTTCAACTAGAAGGTAATTAGAGAACTCAACAAGTAATTAACTCAAGCAACTAATTAATTCATAATAAACTAGGTCTCAAAACATAGCAATTCATAGCATATCAAACTAACTTCATCCAAACATAGAGTTACTCTCCTAATCCTAAGGCTATAAAAAGGTCTAGCCTAACATAGTATCAAAGCAAACAACAAGAGATAAATAACAGTAAAGATACAAGCCCATCGAATCACAAGATAAAAACATAAAGAAATAAAACCAAATACTCCTTATGCTTTTGATCACGATCTTCAAGGCGATGGAGTGATGCTAGATGGAGATATCACGTGAAACACTGCTGCCGTCGTCACAAGGATGATGATTCCCAAGGAGAAGAGAGAAATTGACCCTTAGAAAAGTGGAAGATGGTGTTGAGAAGCGAATCCCTTTTCTTCAGGCCTCCAGGGTATATATAGATATCCCAGGACGCAAGGATGGAAGGCTAGGGCACCAGGGCGCAAGAAATTGCCATAACAATCAATTTCCATACAAGAAATACTACCATAAGTGATATGGTGGCAATGTGGTCGGATCGAACAGGTGGGCAGTCGAATCGAACAGGAGAGAGAGAAAGCAACCACGCAAGCATGCCACTGTGAGGTCCAGTCGGATCGAACAGCCAGGAAGTCGGATCGAACAGGAGAGAGAGATGTCGCCTGATAGCCATGAGTCTAGGTCGATTCGAACAGGAATCTGTTTGGGTCGACCAGAAGAGAGAATAAAGCCTCCAATGCTAGGAATGAGTCATCTAGCGTGTGTAATACGTCGTGAATCCATCTATACGCTCCAAAGTCATCAGAAATCATCAAAAACCTGTACATAGAAGAGAAGAAACGACGGCAGAACCAAATCCTGGAAAAACATAGCAATTTATCAAATAATTTATTGGTTTGAGTCTATTTTAAGTGCTAAGTACGGTCCAAATAACAATAAATATTGACTACGTCAAATCCCCCCAAACTTAAACTTTGCTTGTCCTCAAGCATCGCCCTAAGCTTAGATTCTTAGACTGTACTTAAATCTAAATCAAGTCATATCTCAAACCAAGAAATCAACATAGAAATCAATTGCTCGTGCCTAAAATTTTCTCACACTTTCAACAAATGAGTCAAACAATAATTTTAAAAACAAACCAAGTCAAGTGTTCACAACTTAATCAATACAACTCTTGGGCCTAAGTGAAATCTTTTCCCAAAATTAAGAACTCTAGCCCCTCTTTGATATTTCAAAAGCAATCTCAATTTCAATCACCCGTTCCTTTTCATATTTCTCAAAAATTTGTAAAAGCCTTTATCAACTCCAGAAATTCTATAATGAACTTTTCTTAAAACAATTTCAATTTTTCACCAAATTTTTTTTTTATTTTTTTATTTTTATGCAAGTCGAGCAGTGGGGCTTTACACCCTAGAGGATAATGCGGTATCATTGGCCTTAAGTTTGCTACTAGCACATGTCGCGCTAGGGAGGTTGGACGGGTGTTGCTCGACTATGGCCACGGTACACTTGGGCCATAATACTCAACAACTCCTTTACCAATGCTTTCGCACCGGGTCCGGTAGAAATTAATTACAAGCTCCCCAATTATACCTCGAAACTTTGAGTTATAATTCCTGACAGCTTGTAATTAACCCAATACCCTCCAATTTGTGGTTAAGTTAGTGGAGAAGGCCTCAGTGCGTCCTCGTTTTCACCGCTATTTAAATTAACTTCCCTTTTATTGTTGCTCGTTGGTGATTCGAGCGATTAAAAAGCAATTTCAACAAGACAAAGTTCATCTTTTAATTTCCAAAGTCGATAAATTTCTTTCAAAAGTTTGTCAGATACAAATCAGTTCACTCGGCAAAAACTTGTGAGAATTGACTAAGTTTGAAATAACAATTTTAAGCATCCAATATCAAATTCAAATCTCAAAGAAAATACTTCAGTTTGGGTCCATTGGTGCAAGATCAAGTATGATATCAAAACATTCTAAGGTTATTTGAGAAAATTTTTGTTCGACTCAAAAACAAGTTCAAGCAGTGTGAGAGTTATCATTTAAAATCCAAATCGAGAGAATAGGCAAAACCAACTTATTTCAAAGCCAAAATCATACTAAATTGTGCAAAATTTAAGTTCTGGTCGAGTCGACCAAAGCTATGTTCGAACCGAACAAAGAGAGTAGAACAGTACAAGTTTTTATGAACTGGTCGGATCGACCAGGTACCCGTTCGAACCGACCAGAGAAGACAATTATACATAAATTCCAAATGAGAGATGTAAAATTCGAGAAAAATTTTCCATTTTCACAGAAAAAACACCCTTTTCATCTCACAAATCGATTTATCTCCTATATGCCCTCCCCCAAACTTATCAAATGCTTGTCCCAAGCATACTTTCACACAAAAATAGCAAATAGGAGAGAAATTGATGGTTACCTTTTAGTAGGGAGGAGGGAGGCTCCTAGAGGAAGAGCCTTGGTTGAAACCACCATCATAGCTTGGGAAAATGCCAAAGAAATCGCCTTGCTGCTCCTGCTGCTGCTGCTCCCCTCCTTGGTTGCCCAGAGATGGATAGTAGCTTGGGTCGGAATTTGCAGGGCGCCATTGTCCCTCAAAAGGTGGTGGTATGGGCTGCTGTGGCGGATCTAGAACTTGTCCTCCAAGATATGGGTAAAACCCATAGTCGGAGTGAGCGGAGACGGTTTGCCGTGGAGAAGGAGGAAGCGGTGATGCTTGGCTATGAACCGATTGGGCTCCCGGGCTCATGATCGGATCTTCATCATCACGTGGCCAATACCCTCGTTGCAAATAGAAGCGACTCTCAAATGCCATGTCATAGGCCATGCTAACCTTCCTATTCAAACGATCAAGCTTCTTGGTGCAATCGGCCATGCCCTTGCGCATCTCATCCCGTGTGTCCAAGTGAAGTTGAGTGAGGTTGTCCACCATTTGGATGAGATTGTTGGCCCATTGTGGTTGTGGCTCACTCCCTTGAGGAAAGGGTACACGTGGTGGCGAGTTAGGCCTTGTTGATGGCCCCGCTTCATCGGTTTCCATGGGGATGATCCTAGGGATTGGGTGTTGCAATTCCTCCGCTGTCCTAGGAGTCACATAATCATGAGGAATTAGCCAAGAGAGAGAGTTAGAGAGATCTACCCGGTGAGGATATGGAAGAAAGAAGTTGCTCCCCTTGTCACGCACCCACAAATATCGCTCGGATATGTCCCGGCTCTCGCGGAAAATTTGCAAGAAGCGAGCGGCTCGGAACCTATCATCATCATAGACCATGTAGCCGGTGCAAAAGGTTTGCTCGGGTAAAGGTAGGCCCATGCGCTTGGCTAGGATTGTAACAAAGGAGCCCATAGTGATTTTGCCCCTAGCGTTTTCCATATCCCTTTGATAAATCCAATGTTTCACCATTAACTTGATCCAATCCAATTTAGGGGGTTCGGGTTGAAGTATGTGCCATAGGATGCCAATCTCCTTGTCATTGGTGATATTCACCGTCTCACCTCGTGCAAAAATTGTAGAGGCAATGGCACGAAGAACGATTCGAAGGGTAGGGTGCTGCACATGCCTAGATTGAAGCCTACCCCCAGTTGTTCCTGTGAGCCTTTCCCACACTTGCCTCCCGAAAACTTCATCATTAGGGTCCCTTGTCCAAGTAGTCTCCTCCACCTCCCCTCTTTCTAACTTGAAAACCACGGACAAGTCATCAAGCCATGCCTTATGAGTGTTATTCCCAAGCCGGAACCAAATGTAATCCCGGCCATCTTGTTCCATGAGTCGAAGAGAAGAGAGAAACTCTTGGGTGTAGACTTGGTATGCCTTCTCTCGGAATTCCCAAAAGGCGGGGGTAATACCGGCATTGCTCGTGATCTCCAAAAATTGCTCCGCTACCCCAAAGGTTTCTAATGTCTCCATATCCATGAACCTCGTGTGCTCAAAGATTCTATCCCTCATCCTTAGATAGTTCTCAAACATATAGTTCCAAGGCATTTGAAAGTTGGCATCCCTTTCAAACGGTGCTGCCGCGGGGTTACGGACCAAGTCCGGATCCATCTCAGGCCCAATAGGGTGCTGCTGGGGTTGAGAAGAAGAAGCAGCGGCTGCTAGGCGTGCACTGGCACGGGTTCTTGGTTTGGGCGCCATGGGTAAGGGACAAGAGGTGAGGTGTATGCAAGGTTTTGGGTGCTCTGGTCGAACCGAACAGATGGCTGTTCGAACCGAACAGAGTGGGTTAACAGAGGGTTTGCGCTAGAGGTTGTGCTCTGGTCGATCCGACCAAGGTCCTGTTCGACCTGACCAGAGAGGGGGAAAATGCTGGTTCTGATAGATACTGGTACGGGTCGACCCGTTTCACTGTTCTATCCCCAAAATTGCTGGTACCACCTTGTTAATTCCTCAACCAAACAAATTTAAGTTTCAAATGAGCAAAATAGAGGGAAAAATGAGCAATTGGACCTTTGTAAACCCCGATGTTGCGAAAAAGCGGTTGATTGGGACGGGGCAGCGGCAATTAGTGGTCGTAGGCACTCCTTGGGACTTTGTGGCGCAAGAGAAGTGTGCAAAGGTGCTCGGGAAGAAGAAAGAATGCAAGAGAAGCCGGAGTCGCGCCCAACAACGACGGAATGGTCCCGTAGTGGTGTCCCTTCGGCCAAACCTAACTTGAGTCCTTCAAGTGTGCAATTAGGGCAAGGAGAGGGCCCTGGAGTACTTCCCCACGAGAGAAATTGAGAGAATAGCAAAATCGCTTGAAACCTCGTGGAGCGTGCCTTGAAAAACCCGTCGCGACGGAACTTCAATAGCAAAAACTAAGGACAGTAGTGAGAAGAGAGTAGAGAGGAGAGCAATTTGGGCTTTAGATCTCTTAAAATGGTGGAGAATTGAGGAAGTTGAGATTTGGGAGGGTTGGTTCGGTTTGGAGAAGAAGAAAACGAGAGAGAGAGATGAAAAATGGGTCGAGTGGGGGAAGGAGAGAGGTAAGGGACGGTTTTGATTAGGCTTAATGGGTTTCGGGTCGGGTTTGGTGGTAACGGCCCCCTTGTAACGGCTAGTCGCGACCCCTGGGGCGTCTCCTACGCACATGAATGGAGGCGTCCCTTCAGGCTATGAAAAAGGCGCCCCTTCAGAAAATGGAGGCGTCCATTGATGCATAATGGGCCCTACATAGACAAAAATCAACTGTCAGCCCAAAATCAAAATGAACAGGCCCAATTATTGCTTTGGTCGAACCGACCAGGACACTGGTCGATCCGAACAACAACCAAGTGTGGCTCTCCTTGCACCGCTCCTTTCAGTCGATTCGACCACCCTTGTGTTCGCTTCGAACAGGCTTAGTTCCTGCTTAGGTCCCTCCCCAGCTTCCGTTCGACTCGACCAGAGGTCTGTTCGACTTGACCAGGAAGTGATTTTCATTGATTTTCATCACTTCATCATGCCGTTGTACTTCCTTGTTCTCTCGCTTCATCCAGGATGGCAGTGCTCCATCGCTTGAGGTGTTGTGCAGTCCATATGAGGTCGATCGGGGTTAGTTGGCTCACGTAACCCAAGGTGCTCTAGCGTGGAATGCATTCTCTTTCGTTTGTTCCTCAAAATTTCCCTACAATCAAACAAACACAAACATCAAGTTCTATTTTTAATATATCTCTTTTTTTTTAATTTTTTTTTTGTGATTTTTTTTATTCTTTTTAATTAAAATAAAAGAGAGAAGAGTTGAGAAATCCTTGGGTTGCCTCCCAAGAAGCGCTTGTTTTCGGTCCCTAGCTTGACCATGCCATTCTAGCTTTCGCGTGGGATTGGCTCGCCTAGCTTGATGGCTTGAATCTCTTCTTGCACCTCACTGGCGATATAATGCTTCAAGCGTTGACCGTTAACCTTGAATGGCTCCGAGTCTTTGTCGCAAATGTCAATGGCACCAAAGGGGTAAACCTTGACGACTCGGAAAGGGCCGGACCATCTGGACTTTAACTTGCCCGGAAAAAAGCTTGAGCCTTGAGTTGAATAGTAGCACCGAATCCCCTTCCTTGAATTCTCTCCTTGAGATCCTCCTATCATGCACAAATTTCGTCTTCTCTTTGTACAATTTGGCACTTCCATATGAGTTTAGGCGTATCTCATCCAACTCATGTAAGTCAAGTATGCGCTTTTCACCTGCCTTGAGGAGATCCATGTTGATTGCTCGGGTTGCCCAATATGCTTTGTGCTCTATTTCAACCGGGAGATGACACAGCTTCCCATAGATAAGCTTGAAAGGACTCATGCCAATGGGGGTCTTAAAGGCGGTGCGATAGGCCCACAATGCATCATCAAGCTTGTTTGCCCAATCTTTACGGGTGCGAGCGACCGTCTTCTCCAAAATACTCTTGATCTCCCTATTAGACACCTCTACTTGACCACTTGTTTGAGGATGATAAGGGGTTGCTACCTTGTGAATCACTCCATGCTTTTTCAAGAGGTTATCAAAGTTCCGGTTGATGAAGTGTTTTCCACCATCGCTAATTACCGATCTAGGCACCCCAAATCGCGGGAAAATCACCTTAGAAAAGAGTCTAATCACTGAGTTGGAATCCGCGGACTTGCATGGAATTGCTTCTACCCATTTAGAGACATAGTCAACGGCAACCAAGATATATTCATAACCATGGGAACTTGGGAACGGTCCCATAAAATCAACTCCCCATACATCAAAAATTTCAACCTCAAGAATCGGGTTAAGGGCCATCTCATTCCTCTTTGAAATATTGCCCGTTCTTTGACATTGATCACATGTCATGACAAAAGATCGTGCATCCTTAAAGAGAGAGGGCCAATAGAAGCCGGATTGGAGTACCTTGGCGGCTGTTTTGGAGAATGAGGCATGCCCACCATAGGCCGATGAGTGACAACTCGCTAGGATCGCCTTAACTTCATCGTATGGGACACATCTCCTGTAAATGTCATCGATCCCAAGCTTAAAGAGGTACGGCTCATCCCAAAAGTAGTACTTGGCATCCGTTTTGAGCTTCTTCTTCTCCTGCCAACTCATTTCAGGAGGTAGGGCACCACTTGCAAGGTAATTTGCTAGGTCAGCGTACCATGGGTGCTGATTTTGTGCCAACTTTCTGATCATTCGAGGCTCTGGTCGACTCGAACCAGAATCTGGTCGGTTCGACCAATGCTCCATGGACAGCATTTCGTGTGCCAGGTCAAGCCAGAATTGGTCCTGCTCAGCTGGTCGGATCGACCAAGGTGGTGTTCGGTCCGAACAGGCATCAATTTTCATCAATTTCTCATGTGGAAAGGAGTCATCAATGGGGAGTTTAGCATCTTGACCTTCCTCCCAGTGCAACCTTGACAGATGGTCTGCAACGGAGTTCTCTGTGCCCTTTTTATCTCTAATCTCAAGGTCAAATTCTTGAAGGAGAAGCACCCATCGTATGAGACGCGGCTTGGCATCTTTCTTACTCAAAAGGTATCTAATGGCCGCATGATCGGTGTAGACAATCACCTTAGACCCCACTAAGTAGGGTCGGAATTTGTCTAGAGCAAAAACAATTGCAAGGAGTTCCTTCTCGGTGGTTGTATAATTTGCTTGAGCCGGGTCTAACACCTTGCTTGCATAGTAGATGGCGACCGGCTTCTTGTCTTTCTTTTGCCCAAGCACCGCTCCAATCGCGAAGTCGCTCGCATCACACATGAGCTCAAACGGTTGGGACCAATCGGGCGGTTGCAAGATTGGGGCAGAGACAAGGGCTTGCTTCAACCTGTGAAACGCATTCAAACAATCCTCATCAATAATAAAATCATTGTCTTTAACGAGAAGATTACTTAATGGTTTGGCAATTTTAGAAAAATCTTTAATGAATCGGCGGTAGAATCCGGCATGGCCTAAGAAGCTTCGCACGTCCTTGACATTCTTTGGTACTCCAAGCTTCTCGATCACCTCGATTTTCGCTTTGTCAACTTCGATCCCTTGAGATGTCACCACATGCCCTAGTACTACACCTTTTTGCACCATAAAATGACATTTCTCCCAGTTCAAAACCAAGTTAACCTCCTCACATCTCTGCAAGACTTTAGATAGGTTAGCAAGACAAGAATCAAAACTAGTACCATACACAGAGAAATCGTCCATAAACACTTCCATTTCTTTTTCAATAAAATCAGAGAAAATTGCCATCATAGCACGTTGGAAGGTTGCGGGTGCATTGCAAAGACCAAAAGGCATTCTTTTGTAGGCATAGGTACCATATGGGCAAGTGAAAGTGGTCTTTTCTTGGTCATTTGGATGGATTGGTATTTGAAAGAAACCCGAATAACCGTCTAAATAACAAAAATACGAGTGATTAGCTAATCTTTCAAGCATTTGGTCAACAAAAGGAAGAGGAAAATGGTCCTTGCGAGTCGCCGCATTGAGCTTGCGGTAATCGATGCACATCCTCCATCCGGTTGCTACTCGGGTTTGAATCATCTCGCCTTTGTCATTCTTGACCACCGTCGTGCCTCCTTTCTTTGGGACCACATGGACCGGGCTCACCCACTTGCTATCGGAGATTGCATAGATGATACCCGCATCGAGGAGCTTGAGAATCTCCTTCTTGACCACCTCCTTGAGGTTGGGATTGAGTCGCCTTTGTGCCTCTCGAGTCGGCTTATGATCATCTTCCATGAGAATTCGATGTGTGCAAAACGAGGGGTCAATGCCCTTCAAGTCCTCAATCGAATAGCCAATTGCACCTCTATAGGTTCTTAGCTCCATTAAAAGCTTCTCCGTTTGGCCTGCATCTAGCTCTGAATTAACAATAACTGGGTATGTTTGACTTGGGCCAAGAAATTCGTACCTTAACGATGCGGGAAGAGGTTTTAACTCGACTGCTGGAGGCTCTGGTCGACTCGGACAAGCGCTGGTCGAATCGAACAGGTCGCCAGATTGGGCTTCCATGGCTGGTCGAGCCTCTGGTCGACTCGAACAGGCATCTGTTCGGATCGAACAGGTGGTCGAACAGGCCCTGTTGAGAGTGGCGTTGCCCTCTTCCTCGACTTCAGTGGTCTCTTCAACCCCTATTGCCTCTTGCATGTCACATAGGAAGGCTTGGTAAGTTTCTAGAGCTATTTGGTACTGGTTCTCAAGAGACTCTTCAATTTCAGGCATCTCTTGGATCATGAAACAAGTTTTCGCGGGGTCGGGGCATTTCATGGCATGATCTATTGAAAATAGGAGGCGCTCCCCCCCCACTCTGACCAAAATTGTCCCTTCCAGGGCATCCATCATTACACCGGCTGTTCTAAGAAAGGGCCGACCCAAGATTATTGGTACTTCTTTATCAACCTCCATTTCCATGACCACAAAATCGCCGGGCACTAGGAATTTTCCAACTTGCACAGGGACATCCTTTAAAACGCCCAAGGGCAGCCGGGTTGTGGAATCGGCGAGCTTAAGGGTCATGCTCGTGGGTGTAAGCTCTCCAATTCCAATCGTTTCAAATACCGACTTAGGCATGAGGCTTATGCTTGCTCCCATATCACACAAGGCTTGCATAACAGTGGCTTTTCCAATAGTGCAAGGAAGGACGAACCTACCTGGATCCTCAAGCTTGGGTGGCATGCGGTTCTTCAAAGCCTCACTGCTCTTGTATGTTAATGCCACCGTTTTCAGCTCCTCCATGGACCTTTTGCCCGTGCAAAGCTCTTTCAAGAATTTGGCATAAATGGGCACGTGGGCAATTGCGTCGGTGAAAGAAATTGTAATTTGCATTTGCTTGAGTATCTCCCAAAAGATTCTAAACTGAGCGTCTTCTTTGGATTTTACCAAGCGCTGAGGGAAAGGTACCGGAGGTTGGTAAGCAGACACTGGTGTTTCAGCACTGCTTTTATCCTTAGGTTGTGCCTTTTTAGCCTCCTGGTCGGACCGAACGGTGGTCTGGTCGACCCGAACAGGCTCCTGGACTTCCACATGGCCTTGTGCAGCTTGGTCGGGCTCTACTATGGGCTGGTCGGATCGAACAGGGGGCTGGTCGATCTGACCAGAGAGCTGGTGTTGCTCGTCAGCCGGCATAGGAGGGTCTTGATACTCTCGTCCGCTCCTTAAGACGTGCATGGCTTTGATTTCAGCATTTGGGTTAACTAGAGGCTGCCCTGGAAGCTTCCCTTGAGGTCTAGAAAATTGTTGCTCCATCATTCGCTCCAGGCGTTGTAAGGAAGCGGCACTACCCTTTAACTCATTTGTGGTCGCCTTGAGCTCATCCAACCCCTCGGCCATCATCAGGTTGAATTTGCCTTGCTGATGCATGAACTCTTGGACAACCGGAGGAACCCCGTCTGTATTATAGACTGATTTCCTAGAAAACGGTCCATTAGAGTTGTTAGGTTGCTGATCTCGCCTAGGGGGCTGCTGATTCTGTCCCTTGTAATTGTACTTGGGTTGGTAGGGCCGGTCAAGAGTGGATTTTTGCATTATATTCTTCAGATTTGGGTCATTCATGTGCTCCCAATTTCTTTGCTCACCCTCATCCAGTGAATAGCTCCGGTTGAAAATATGCCTCGGGTAATAGGAAGGTTCGCTATTCAGAGAATTTACTTGAGCCATGTCATCATTGATTTTAGCAAGGGGGCAATCGGGAGATTTATGCCCTTCTTCGCCACAAGCACCACATTCGTTTGAGTAGAGATGAGACCCTTGGGCGGATTGATAAGATGCTAGCTTGGCTTCCAATTCAGCAATCCTCTCATCTCTAGTAGTGATCTCATGCACTTGGTGCTTCGCATGGCCAGAGCGGCGGGGGTTGGGGATTGGATACCACGTATAGTTCCGTGTGCAATGATCGAGTAGGTCTCTCCCTTGAGTCGCATCAAGCCGTTTGAATGCCCCACCTGGAATCAACACGGGCCCGCCCACATCTTTGGCATTCGGGGCTCCGTATTCTCCAAGTGTCCTTTCACGGCCTTGGCCATCCTCATCATCAGAGTTGTGGACGCTAGCCTCGTCCTCTTGGGTCCAGCGGCGACGCTCGTCTTCTAATTCCCTTCGTTGTCCTGTGAGAGCGTCCCGCTGTGCTGCGAGTTGAGCCTCTCTTTGCTCGAGTTGGAGACGGAGGTTCTCCAGTTCTTGTGTGCGCTGGGCGATGGCCTCGGGAGTAAGTTGGTCGGCCATCGCAGTGTTTTCTTCTCTCTGCTCGGGGTGCTGGTCAGATCGAACAGAGTCCTGGTCGGTTCGAACAGGACTAAAAGAGGAGAATCTGGCTTCTTCGTTTATTCTTCGGAGAAAATCTTTGATCCTCGGAGGAGGGGACTTCTTCCTTTGTGTATTGCCTGCCAGTCCTGAAATTTAAGAGAGAAGAAAACGTACGTGTCAAAAGAAAAAGAAAAGATCTAGTCTCTTAATACTAAGACAAGGATCCAATATCAACACCGTCCCCGGCAACGGCGCCAATTTGATGAAGGCTTAGAACCTAGGAATCAAATAAATTTGTAACCTATAGCTAACCTCACTAATCGTTCAGAATATAGCTTTAGGGTCGAACCCAAGGGACGGATCTATGAATACCGGACTTGTCTTTTCTTAAAATCTAGATGAAAATATTTTATGGGATTTTGAGTAATTAAATAGTGCTTAAATTGTAAATGTTTTTGGTTATTTTTGGACTTGGAATAAAATGTTCAAACAAACCAAAGTAAAATATTAAAGTAAAGTCTTTTTGGGGTCTTAACAGAATTTAAGGCGCCTTAGGAATTGGATTTCATCTATGTTTGGCTGTTAAATTAGAAACTCGAAATACTTTCGCATTTTAATTTCTCAATTTAACTACAGTTAACCCTCTGGTCAATTCGAACACAAATCTGTTCGATTCGAACAGTGCTCTGTTCAGTTCGACCAGATCTCTGTTCGGTTCGACCAGAGAGCAAAGGTGCGTTGGGTTTGTCTACTATGTTTACTAATGTTTTGAGATAGATTTAATTGGACGAACCTAGCTAACCTAAACCTCAGCCTTCGCTTGTTGGAACAGATTCTGGTTTGTTCACAATCTAGCCTATTTAACTTGATTGGTTCACAACTTTTGGTATAGAATTCAATTCGTTAAACCAGTCTATCAGAGTTCTTAGGAGTATTTAGAAGTCTTTTGTACTAATCTAAAAGTCGCACTTTTGATGCAAACTAATCTCCCCTTTCGGTTCTAAGATTTACTCCAAATACTTAAATCAATTTAGACTTGCTATTCCTAACTTAGACTTACTAGATGCAGCTGTTCAACTAGAAGGTAATTAGAGAACTCAACAAGTAATTAACTCAAGCAACTAATTAATTCATAATAAACTAGGTCTCAAAACATAGCAATTCATAGCATATCAAACTAACTTCATCCAAACATAGAGTTACTCTCCTAATCCTAAGGCTATAAAAAGGTCTAGCCTAACATAGTATCAAAGCAAACAACAAGAGATAAATAACAGTAAAGATACAAGCCCATCGAATCACAAGATAAAAACATAAAGAAATAAAACCAAATACTCCTTATGCTTTTGATCACGATCTTCAAGGCGATGGAGTGATGCTAGATGGAGATATCACGTGAAACACTGCTGCCGTCGTCACAAGGATGATGATTCCCAAGGAGAAGAGAGAAATTGACCCTTAGAAAAGTGGAAGATGGTGTTGAGAAGCGAATCCCTTTTCTTCAGGCCTCCAGGGTATATATAGATATCCCAGGACGCAAGGATGGAAGGCTAGGGCACCAGGGCGCAAGAAATTGCCATAACAATCAATTTCCATACAAGAAATACTACCATAAGTGATATGGTGGCAATGTGGTCGGATCGAACAGGTGGGCAGTCGAATCGAACAGGAGAGAGAGAAAGCAGCCACGCAAGCATGCCACTGTGAGGTCCAGTCGGATCGAACAGCCAGGAAGTCGGATCGAACAGGAGAGAGAGATGTCGCCTGATAGCCATGAGTCTAGGTCGATTCGAACAGGAATCTGTTTGGGTCGACCAGAAGAGAGAATAAAGCCTCCAATGCTAGGAATGAGTCATCTAGCGTGTGTAATACGTCGGGAATCCATCTATACGCTCCAAAGTCATCAGAAATCATCAAAAACCTGTACATAGAAGAGAAGAAACGACGGCAGAACCAAATCCTGGAAAAACATAGCAATTTATCAAATAATTTATTGGTTTGAGTCTATTTTAAGTGCTAAGTACGGTCCAAATAACAATAAATATTGACTACGTCATATTAATGATAATAAATACAATTTTTATATAATTTTGAAAATATTATATTTACATAAATTAATATTAAAAAAAATAAATATCGGCTATGATGTTTACGAGTGAAATATGTGGACTTAAAAGAAATGCACCTGACAAGTCACAAGTGTGGTGTGGCGAGTACAGTGACTATAGACTACAGTAGTACAGTCCCACCATTGATATTGTAATAAAGGCCCACACATTGGGAACTAAAGGTATCAGCCACAGTAAATCCGGTTTCTTTGACGCTCTCAAGTCTCAAGTCTCAACTCTCAAGGCGCCTTTTCTTTTGGCGACTAGTGCGACACTGTTCCCGTTCCCGCTCTCAGAGCTCCTTTCCGTTTTTGCGCCATTGCGAAAGCTCCGCCTCCACACAGGCGCATAACAATAGAAAGAGCAATGGCTTTGGCGCTGAGGAGAAGTGGGTCCCTAGACCAGTCGATTGATCACAGTGAGCTTGAACGGATCTGGTGTGGCTATTTCCTTACCGAGTTCGACTCGACCGACCCCAAAGTCAAGCCCATTTCTCAGCTCAGGCACTTCTTCGCCTCGCCTCAAGCCAGTCTTCTCCTTTCTCAGGTATTGATTTAATCCTTTTTTCTTTTTATTCCTATTTTAAAGAGAAATGGCAGGCTAATGAAATAATGCACCGTACCAAATGAGAACCAACTGTTAAAATATCCTCCTTGTAGATACTAACAAAATTGATACAAAAACACTGGTACGACTATTTCCGACATCTTACAAAAGAAAAGAACAAATTATACTGCTAAACATTACCCGGTTTTTAAGAAACAAAATACTGCAATTGAATTACATAGACACATAAGATCAAGGACATTGCATGATGACACCTTACAGCTATGTGTACTTGATTTAGCATACTTTTGATATCCTCTTTATTTTTCTGCACAAATCATGCTCATAAGATCATCCAGTATTGAAGAGCAAAATACTGTCATTCTTGCACATAGGCACATAAGATCAAAAGACATTGCAAGGTTGTTACCAGGGACAACTGTTATGTGTCCCTATTTGGCATTTAGTGTAATTTGATATATATTTTTTCACGTCTTGCCTGTAGTGCCTTCTGGACCTAATCTATGAGCCTTTTTTATACTACCAGAGATTAATAAATTAAAATTATGTGAATTTAAGGCTTTATCTTTTAGCTTCGGCGGGATTGGAATTAATTTAAGGGGATTACTAAATTGAATAATTTATTTAGGTTGTTTTTTTTCCTTCAATTTATTTAGTATCAGTGTTATTTTTAATAGATTGAAGACGAACATGGCGTCTTCTCTCTTCCTATTGATTTTGAACATTTTAGAAAGATTGGCGGAGATCAATATTTGCCCTCCCTAAAGGAGTCACCTAAGGAGGCTTTACTTTGTTTGGGAGCTGCAGCACACTTGGTACTGTTAATTTTCTGAAACAACTAATTCTAATTTGAAAACATTTCATTTTCTTTTTACAAGTTGCTCTTATCTGTGTATGAATTGTGAAATTTTAAGCAGGCTCTTTGCGAAGATGAAAAGAATTTCCAGTTGGATGAGATTCAGAGGGTCAATGTTAGACTTCACAACTATTGTGATTCTTTGATTGCACTGAAAAACTTGAAAGCTGCTTACATAAGTAATTCCTTACTTAAGATCCTTGTTTATAATTTCCACTTGCGTCATTGTATTTCGGTCATGGAGCATGTTCTTGAAGATTGCAGAGACTTAAACTGAACTGAACAAATTTCCAAGTTTTTTGTATGTATTCAAGATAATCTAAATCAGTTGTTACTGACAGAGAAGCTTGTGTCCGTGTGTGGTACTGTTGTTAAAGTGAGCACTGTGAAGCCTCTTGTCCAACAGCTTGAATTCTCTTGCGGGAAGTGTGGAACAAAAATTACAAGAACATTCTCTGATGGAAAATTTTCACCTCCTACTAGTTGTGTTATTCATGGATGCAAAAGCAGGACCTTCAGCCCAATGCGATCCACTGCCAAGCTAATTGATTTTCAAAAAATAAGGCACTTCTTTTAACATTATAAGCTATCCCATGGATTTTATGAATTATATCAACAATGTAGCTTAATTAATCAAGCTCAAATGTAGGATACAAGAATTGCTCAAACCTGGAAGTCATGAGGAAGGACGGGTCCCACGGACAGTAGAGTGCGAGCTGAGTGAAGATCTTGTAGACTCTTGCATACCAGGAGATATTGTGACTGTCACTGGCATTGTAAAAGTTATCAACAATTACATGGATGTCGGTGGGGGTAATGTCTTTCGTGCTCCAAGAAATTCCCTTTTTGTTGGAGGACAATATTTTGTTACAAGCTTTTCTGGTCATATACATTTTTGGTACTTCTGATCATTGAACCCAACCATTTTCTGTCTTAAAAGAGAAGAAACTTAATGATGATCAAAGTGCCAGAAACATTGTGTAAATTGTTGAAATAAGGTTCAATAGGTTCACAAACAAAAAAAAGGTGATGTCTGATTTTTTCAGGGAAGTCGAAAAACAAGAATCAGGGGTTGTACTACCTGTACCTGGAAGCAGTTTCCATCATAAACTCCAAAGCCCGAGCCTCTTCTGAATCTGAAAATGAAGGATTTGGAGCTACTGCACTGTTTGATTTGCACACATTCTCACAAAAGGATTTGGAGTTTGTTGTGAAGTTCTCAGAAGAACATGGTTCTGATGTGTTTCGTCACATGCTTCAGTCCTTCTGTCCCTCTATTTATGGGCATGAGCTTGTGAAAGGTACTGTTTGTAGTCAATGTAGTTTTCAATTCAAGGAAAATGCACATTCATGGATACTTTTCATTCCTATTCTAGATTATTTTGCCATCTTAAAAAGCAATTACTTCTATTTTAATGTTGTGATTTATTTTTCAGCTGGTATCACCCTTGCACTATTTGGTGGTGTTCAGAAGTATTCCATGGATCAAAACAAGGTTCCTGTTCGAGGAGACATCCATGTCATGCTTGTTGGTAAGTAATGTTTGTGCTCATGTCTCGAGAAAAAAACAAAAAGAATGAAAATTGGATATTTTGAATACAGTAATATGACATGAAACAACTTTTGCCCATTTGTGTTTTTCCTATGTTTCTCATATGTGATCCATATCAGATAGGAATCAAATTACAGGTATTCTGGTTTGTAAAAGCATCTGGGTAACATAATTATTATCTTATCTGAAATTAACACTTGATTTCAGTGTCTTTTCTATGCATGTCATGCTAGAAGATGACTTCATCATTTCATTTCTACTGTGTAGAAATGAACTATAAAAAGTATATTGTGTATTATTCTGACTTTTAACTTCCCTTATAAGTGTCATGAATATTTTTATTAGGTGATCCTGGATTGGGTAAGAGTCAACTTCTCCAAGCTGCTGCAGGAGTTTCTCCTAGAGGCATCTACGTGTGTGGCAATGCAACCACCAATGCTGGTCTAACAGTCGCTGTCGTTAAAGATTCTATGACTAGCGATTATGCTTTTGAAGCTGGTACGAACAAATTTATATTTCTTTGCAGTCCTTTTTTTAATTGTGTATTTCCTTTTTCTTTTCTTCTCAGGGCAATTTAGTACCACAGTACAACTTGTACCAGTGTAACAAAAAATGTGATGCTTAGAGAGCAATATATAGGGTTAAATATTTTATACAAAAAACGGAAACTTGTGATACTTTTCTATTTTATGTGTTAAATTTGTTATTATTTTTTTATTCATGAATTATGTCTTTTGAAAATCATACAAATAGGTGCCATGGTCCTTGCTGATCGTGGGTTATGTTGCATTGATGAGTTTGACAAAATGTCTGCTGAACACCAGGTATGTTTAGTTGCCGAACTCTATTTTGTAGGATATTGCAAAAGTTTATACTTGTTTGAATAATTTCTTAGGCTCTCTTGGAAGCCATGGAGCAGCAATGTGTATCAGTTGCAAAGGCAGGTCTGGTGGCTAGCTTATCTGCCCGTGCTTCTGTCTTAGCCGCAGCCAATCCTGTCGGGGGTCACTATAAGTGGGTCTTAAGTCTTAGATATTTAATGTCACTATCTCTGCTTCAGAAGTAATACTAAATTTCCTTGCTTTTTAATTTTTATTAATATTACACAGCCGAGCAAAGACAGTGAATGAGAATCTTAAAATGAGTGCAGCACTTCTCTCTCGGTTTGATTTGGTTTTCATTTTACTTGATCGGCCTGATGAACAACTTGACAAGAGCGTTTCTGACCATATAATAGCCGTAAGCAGCTCTATCAATACTGTAATTATGCCATCTGCTGTGCTCTTAAGGTTGAGGTAGAGAGGTAGAATAGACCCAGGACACACCAACTAAAGTTGGCGACTTATTCAAAATTATAACTTGTACTTATAACAACCTAGCCTATTGATCACTCATAGAAAATGAAAGGTCAATAATTTCATATCCTATTGATTAGGTTCAGTCAGTGTTTCCCTTCATAATTCCATCCTGAGTGATGCTGAATCAAGAATTTCTGTATCTCTCTGTTGCATTTATTTATACTTATGGCACTTGACTGACAGCTACATACAAGAGATACGGGACGTTTGGTGCAAACCAAGAAACAACGAAGAGGTAGTATTGTGTTAATACCTTTAACATCTTTTTTGCTGGTAATTTGCTGAGGTTTCATGTACTGTTTTGAAATAGCGATAAATGCTGTGATGTCATTATCGACTATGATTATGTAACAGTTCAAAACCTGTGATGAAAACTGTAATGGTATTTGTGTAGCACCACAAGGTAAATGTGACACTAGGACAGGACCTGTGGCTGGTTCATTATCTTCACGTTTAAGATTGGATCCAGAGAAAGACAGAGATTTTGCCCCATTACCTGCTCTCCTTCTGCGCAAATACATCACTTATGCTAGGAACTTTGTTTTTCCAAGGTAATTTTACAAAAATATATTTTAAATGAAGAAAAAATTTGGTTGCGCACATGCTTTATTCTGTCTTTTATCCCTGAAATACTTTTGCTTCGATCACGTGGGTTGATGTAGAACAAAATTATGATTGTAATAAATATTGCCTCTTAAGTATGTATCTGCATATACCATTTAATAATTCCATTTACATATGGGAAAATAAAGGTCCTTAAAAGATGTAACAGCATGTACCATTCAAAGCTGTCATTAATCTTCAAAGATTCTTCATAGACCACAAATGCACGTCATCTTTGAGGTTATATGCAATAACGATATTTTCTTTCATGATCTTTTCCATTTGTGTGTTGGTTGCTTTAGAATGTCCAAGTCAGCGGCTGAAATTCTGAAGGAGTTTTACATGAAGTTAAGAGATCGTAACACATCAGCTGATGGTACACCAATCACAGCTAGACAGCTGGAGAGTTTAGTTAGGCTTGCTGAAGCCCGTGCTAGAGTTGATCTGAGAGAGGAAGTAACTGCTGAAGATGCTGAAGTTTGTTGCCTTGCCCTGACATAATTGTGTTTTACTTTTGTATGTTTTCCTTAACCAGTGTATTATTTTATGACGTTTTTGTAGGATGTTATTGAGATAATGAAAGAGTCATTATATGACAACTACATAGATGAGCGTGGTGTTGTTGACTTTAGCCGGAGCGGTGGAATGAGTCAACAAAAGGAGGCTAAACGTTTTCTAAGCGAGCTCAACAAGCAACAGAAAGATTGCTTCTCTATTTCAGTAGAATTCACTTTACCTATAAACTTTTCATTTTGTTCAAGGAAATTTGTTATGAATTTGGTTTTCAGTAATTGATAACAATTTCTTTTAATGTTGACAGGAGCTAAGAAGCTTAGCAGATAAAATTAACTTACAAGTTGCAGACATTGAGACGTTGGTGGAAAATTTAAATAACGTCGGCTATCTGATTAAAAAAGGACCAAAGACATACCAGGTAATATTTCACCCCGCAATTGTTCAAATATGTCGTCACTACTATTGGCACCAATCGATTGAGTAATCATTCATTTAGACGATAGATTGGCTTTTTTTTGGCTTCAAAAATAGGCAGTAAAAGTTTGGATTCATATCTATTTCTTGTCTTGTAGGTGGTTTTCTCGTCATACTGATACACATGGAGCCAGTCAATTGGGTCAACATGTTAGCTTAACTTGATTCTCTGATGTGTAAATGTCCATCTTTTGTATGGATCGTTGTAAATGTCTAAATATCTGCTCTGTATTTGTTCTTTTGCTCTAGCAAAAACATACTGGCAATTTTTCATTTTGTGTGACGAGCCGAAAAGTTCAGGTTTATTTATTTATTTATTTATTTATTATGTTAGGGAATTCTATTCTAAACAAACTGACAAAAAATTAAAAGAAATGCATTAAAAAGAGTTTAGAATGAGGTAATAATAAATAAACCAAATTCAATTTAACATAAGAAAAGGATGCTTTATGGCGAAAAAGTAAAAGAAAAGAAATAGGTTAAAGTGTTCAACAGGTGTGTTAAATTAGGAACTCATCATAACAACAACTGCACTTGTAACTTGGAACAAAAGAGTTTTAGTACTTACCGTAAATCGGCCCAACCCAACGAAACGTGTACGTGTAACCCTACCCATTTAACAGGCCCTATTCCTATTTTTTCTGTGTCTTACTTTCATCCTGTTTCCCATATAGCGATCCTATAAGTAAAACACACCAACTCAAAAATCCAACATAAAACTCGCAACACAAAAAACTACAAAGAATTAACCTCGGAGACATTAGATCGTTTCCGCATCATCTCCGTCTCAATTCCTCGTAGTGTTTACCAAACGGGGTGGGGCGGGTTGGGGCGGTCCAATCCGCGGCGGTCCACGGGTTAGGACGGGGCGGGTTAGGACGGTCCACGGGTTAAGACGGGGCGGGTTAGGACGGTCCATTCTAGAAATCTTGACCCTAACCCTTTTTAAACCCGCCCCATGTAACCCGCACGGGTTATGACGGTCCGGTCCGGTCCGGTCCGCCGATTTTTTCATTTATTTTATTACTATTTTTTTATATTTCGTTAGTATTAAACTACATGTATAATCACTATAACATTTTTTTGCTGTTTTTTTGTGTGTGTTTTTTTCAATATTTTTTTCTGTTTTTTATTTTTCGTTAATTACTTTTACGTTTACGTTTTTATTTTTTTACTTATCTTTTCTGTTTTTTCAATATTTTTTTTACTTATCTTTTCAATACTTTTATTATTTTTTCAATACGTTTACGTTTTTATTTTTTATTTTTTTTACTTTTACGTTTTTCCTTTATTTTTTTTTACTTATCTTTTTTATTTTTTTTCCTATATTTGATTTGTAATTTTTGGTCCGGGAATTAGTACGGGTTTTGGACGGGTTGACGGGGCGGGACGGTCCGGTCCGGTCCACGAGTTAAGACGGGGCGGATTAACACGGGTATTTTTAGAAAGGACGACCCAAACCCGTCGAAGACCCGCCCCGTTCTAACCCTTCGGTCCATCGCGGTTCATGGACGGTCCGGAACGGTCCGGTCCATGGGGCGGATTTGGGGCGGGACGGATTCGACCCGGCGGGTTTTTGGTAAACACTAATTCCTCGTCAGTCGTCACAACAATAGAGAGAAAATAAACCCCAAAAAAAAAAAAAGGAAAAGAGAGAAGCAAGCAACTATCGTCCTTTCCTCCCCACAACAGAACAATCTAGAATTCCCTCTTACCAAAACCCACCACTGAGAAACCCGACGAGAGACGGTCGGCGCCTTCCTCCGCCAATCTCTCTCTCTCGCTCTTTCTTAAATTTTGATTGGTGGAAAGGGAGAAGAAAAGGATGCCGCCGAAGAACCAATCCAAGGCAGATTTGGCGAAGAAGCAAAAAGTTGTAGAGGATAAGACGTTCGGATTGAAGAATAAGAACAAATCGAAGAACGTGCAGAAGTATGTGCAATCTCTCCAGCAGTCCGTGCAGCCCAAACCTGACGCTTCTAAGCTCGCCGCTAAGGTTTGTGTCTTTTTTTTTTTAGCTTAATTCTTTTGGAGAGGAGATTGAAGCTGGATTTAGATTGAGTGTCTTATTATATGATAATTCTGGAAGTGAAAAGAGGGAGAAGAAAGAAAAATGTATATATGCTGAACTAATTGGACCTAATTTTGCGCATTTTTTCGTACATTATCATTCGTACTATCTTACTGTTAATATATGAAAAGTGGAAAGTAAATATGAGCTGAGTTAGAGATGATACAAATGTGCTCATTATTGCTGTTGTATGTTTGTGTTATGAGCAGAAGAAGAAAGATGAGGAGAAGGCCAGAGAAAAGGAGCTCAATGAAATTTTCAAGGTCGCTGTGAGCCAGCCTAAAGTTCCTGTTGGTATGATATGCTTTAATTTTAGTTCAGATACAAACTATGTTGCTTAATTTTTGTTAAAAAAATATTGTAAATTGGCGATGGCACTAGTGTTCTGTTATTGCATGTATGCCCTCAACTAGGTTCATATGACATGCTATTTCAAAATTTGAGATGATCTTAGAATATGATATTCAATTTATTTATTTATTTTTGGTTAGGTGTTGATCCAAAGTCCATATTGTGTGAGTTCTTCAAGCATGGGCAGTGTCAGAAAGGGTTTAAGTGCAAATTCTCCCACGATCTAAATGTACAGAGGAAGGGAGAAAAGATCGATATCTACACTGACAAACGGGATCAAGGTGCTCGACAGTTATTTTTTTAATAATATTATGCTCAGCATTTTAGAATTTAGATATTCTGTTATCTTATTGCTTTATTTATTTATTTTTTCTTCAGAGACAATGGAGGATTGGGATCAGGAGACTCTTGAGAAGGTTGTCGAAACAAAGAACAAGGAGTACAACCAAAACAAACCCACTGACATTGTATGTTTCTATCACATGCTATTTATGTTTTTTTTGATACTTTTTTAGTCATAGTTACTAGTGCACTACCCATTCTCATCAGAATGACTCTCTTAATCTCTTTTGTATATCATCAATCCCAAGCTAGTTTTCTGAGGCTTATTTTATAGATCTGAGATCCATTATCATGACAACCTGAAGTAATCGTATCTCCATGATAAGAAAATATGATTTTATTGCTAAATTGTCTATGTGTTTTTTAGGTTTGCAAATACTTTCTTGAGGCAGTGGAGAAGAAACAGTATGGTTGGTTTTGGGTTTGTCCTAATGGAGGAAAGGACTGCCATTACAGACACGCACTACCCCCTGGATATGTGTTAAAGTCTCAAATGAAGGCTCTGCTTGAGGAAGAAGCTGAAAAGATAACTGTAGAAGAAGAAATCGAAAACCAAGTATGCAAAAGATCTTATCATGATATATTTATAAACTTAAATGTAATATATGCTGTAGCATAAATGGAGCTTTGTCTTTATAATTTCCATTCTACTGACACAAACTCCTTTTTCTGTCTCCTTCATGAAGCGTGCTAAACTGACAAAGTCTACAATGATGACACCAGAGCTGTTTATGCAATGGAGGAAGAAAAAACAGGATGAGAGAGATGCTGGCCTTGCTGCCAAGCAGGCGGAGAGGGCTAAGAATGACCGTATGAGGTAATTGTCACATGCCCTTTGATGTACTTAGGAAAGCATAAATCCAATTGCCTCTGAAGTTGATAAAAGATTTTGAAAGTAAAATGGAACAAACATGTGACCCTTTGCATTGTTGTAGTTAAATCTGGATTTATCTTAGTAGCTGTACATAAGCACTTATTGTGCATGATTGAACTGATTAACTTGTCTATGCTGTTTTTCAGTGGCCGTGAGCTGTTCCTTTCAGATGCAAGCCTTTTCGTTGATGATGCCGAAGCTTATGAGAAGTATGATAGGCAGGAAGAGAAAGACCGGTCTGACGAGCAAGAGGTAATTATCTTTTCCTTTTATTATCTGTCACATGCTTGTTTTTCATCTTGAGAGAACAGACAAATTATTGTCAGTTTTTCTTACTGTGAGAAATTTGCTCCCTTGCGATTCCCAGAGGCTTGTCATTTGTTAAGTACTGTGAGAAAATGTTGAGAAGTCTAAATTTGATTCCTATGATGTAAATTGTGACCTCATCATTGTATGGGCAGAAATCAATTGAATTGTATCACAAAAGCACATAACTATATATTTGCTATTCTTTAGGAGAAGGATAAAGCACAAAGTGAGCGGCCTAGCTCCTCGACATCTTTGAGCAAAGAGGCAGAGGAGCTACTCGCTGAAGAAGACGACGACGACGAGCTGGATATAGATGAGTTGAATGAATTAGAAGCAAGTCTATCTCGAACTTCACTTCAAATTCATGAACCCGGTTCTTCCTCTTCATCGTCTTGAATAGATTAATGAGATGTTCTTTTCTTGTACGCTCTATTTATGGAGAACAACTTAGCTAAGTAGAAATGGGGGTAGCAAACTTTTTGTTGTTCCTCTTAAAGTGATCAACACTTCAGGGGCCATCTTTTCTGAGTGGACAGCGTTGTAGTATTTCTTTTTTCTTTGGTCTCCCTTTGTTCTTTTTGGATTTTTGGCGGTTGTGTTGTTAATAACAGGACCATAGCTTGAATTTCGAGATATATTTTTTGCTTATTGGAAAAATTGCTGTTGTACTCTTTTCCCATGGTTTTGTTCCTGCACCAGTGTGCAAGTATGCAGTTCAACCTTTATTTCCGCATATTCTGGTGCCCTTGGAGAACTTGATTCGGACGGGTTAGAAGTGCCCAACTGAAGAGCTATTTGGGTTTTCTAACTTAAGTTGAGCGGGTTTGATGAAGACCGTTTGTTGGGAAACCAACTGTTCTGATTTATATCCTGATCCCTTGCTTTCTTTAAGCCCTTGTTCATAACAGATAGTACCAGCATTTTTAAACCGGTTTAGAGAATCAGCACATACAAAATTGGTTTTTATCTTTAGGTGGATGGCAATCTCATAACACAGAATCAGGAATAACTATACAAATATAAGTGTATGTATAATATAACAAGTCAACCCTCAGGATAAAAGAATAGAATATACATATATAACGGAAACAGAAATCATAGATTCAATAACATCAATAAAGACTAAAATGCCCATGACCTTTGCTTTCCCTTCGAAGAATCAGTTTACTAGACCAAAGTACTGGAATTTTATCAAAATTGAGACAAGTTTTAATCGTTATTTGTCATCACAGAGACAACTTTAGTCAAACTCACCTCTGCCTCAACTAGTTATAAGAGCTGTTTCCGATGACAATGTTGTATTCTGAGAAATAAAATAAGTTTGTGTATTAGTATTTTGTTGCTCTGAAAAAAATGCTATTTAAAGTATTTTTGTTAAAAAAATGCGATCCTACGCGTAAAGTATTTTTGTTTGCTTATTTAAGAAATATATCCTTATTAATAGTTTCCTATTTGTTTCTTTCTTTTCAAGAACTAATGAATCTCTCTGGCGAGATCAGACGGAAAAGCAGGAAGAGCAAAGGGAGGGGCATTTTAGTCTTAAATGTTACCATCCCGTAAGCCGCACGAAATAATGTTCCCAATCCCGCCAGTATCATATATGGCACTACGGCAGTATCCCACTTCCCAGTTCCCACCACCCAAGGATTCCACCGTCCATGGCGAGCGGCGAGTTGTCTCAGGATCGTCTTCGCCCCGTCCTACGCGTCGTCCATGAGCGCATTTGTCACTATGAAGCGATGCAAAAGAAGTCGAAATCCTTACGGAAGCAAAAGAAGCCGCCTCTGTCCAAACTGATCGTCGAGGCTATAATTGAGGAGTTAGAAAAGATCCGATCGAAGTTTATCTCAGCCCTAGCGGAGGAACTGAACCAGACAATGGCGGTGTCCGTTCTAAAAACCCTCGTTAGGCGAATTAAAAAGTATCAGAAGAAGCGCGCCCACATAAACCGACTCCTCACGTGTGGAGAAACACGAAAACGAAAGAAAGAGCAAGAGGAGGTTCTAAGCTCGGAACCAATAGTCACAGCTCTGTTAAAGGAGTTGAGAAATCTCGCCCGGCTGCTTATCTCAGCCTTAACAGAGGAACTGCTCCAAATTTGCCAAAGTTCTTCTCTTTTTCGGTTTGAGGCATTCAGAAAATATAATTATAGTCCCATTGAGATGTTGCTGCGCTTGGTGAATTTGGCTTCTCTATTGGATGTGAAATCGAAATCCCAGAACGAGTCCTCACCTGTGATTTTGATGCGCAGATTTGACAAGGGGTGCCTGACTTACGACTGCATGAGTGGTAAGGAGGTGCAGTTGTTGACTGAGAATGATCGCAAGTTCATCTCTTTATTGCGATTTCTTGTTGCCCCACAACCTGCCGGTACTACTGCTTGTGAGCGGTCTTTTCTTTTCCTTTCCTTTTTGTGATATTTGCAGTTTTTGTTACATGAGTGTATAAAAGTGTCCAACTTTGCTCCAGAAGAGGTGAAACAAGGGGAAAAGAATGCCAAGGGGAATTGACTCCCACTCCTTCACCCTCCTTTTCCTTCTCAAAACTCGAGCAAAGCCTTCAACTTTTTAGAATTGCTTATACATCTTTGTATTCATTTTCAGGTTTACATCTCATATCAGAATCTACTTCAGATAGTCATCTTCTTTGTTTAAATCTTGATGCATCATATTTATATAAAAATAAATCTCCTGTATCCTAAACTTCTCTTCAATTTTTAACTAAATTATTTTTCAATGTGTTATTCGGTTCAATTCAATTAATTGGGGCTTCCTGATCCTCTTGAAATTCATTTTCATAACTGCCCAAAAGAAACAGAATAGTGCATCAGATATTCTTCACGGATTAATATTGTTTTAATATTTGCAGGTGCTGACTATGGCATTTTTCCATCAGAGTACTCTACTAAGGTTGGGATAGTTGGATCTTTAGATAAAAAGGTAATCTGTCGTATGTCACAGGGGAACATTCCATTTTCTTTTCCTTATATATATATATGCTTGGTTTTGGAATGTTATTATTGCTTGAATCTTACAATGAAAAACATGCTTGACCTAAGCTGACCAAGTATCACAAACCAACTTCCGCATCCTTATTAGATGGGCATATGATATAGATATCAGATAGGTGATGTTATGTAATCTAATATTTAAATAATGATTATTTGATTCTGATATACCTATTGCGCATATCAGATATACCATGGTGCATATCTAGAAGAAGACGGAGGGTCAAAGAGAGAAGGAAAGACGGAAGTCCTTGTAAAAACCCCATCACTTAAAATGAAGAGTCCGTCTGGTCCTTCCTGTTGTCCCATGAATTCTTTCCAGTCAGGAATTGAGGCCCAGGCTGCTAGATACTGGGATTCCCTTCATCAAACAAGTATGGATATAATTTTCAATTTTATTTGAGGCTCACCTCATACTGATTACTTCTGAGGGAGTGCGTTCAAGTGCCTTACTTTTCAAATATTCAAATAGCTTTTGAGTGCATACTGGTATTAGTTTCTTATCTGAACTGCCCGAACCTACTAATCAATTGTATTCTGCTCTGTTAGAGACCTACTCGTGTTTGTACCTTTGAAAGCATTTACTGAGGCTATAATAGTGCATAAACCATCCATTAATATGGCTCCTGTTTAAACCACAAGGGCCAATACATGATTTTGTGCTATATGTATCGTTCTGTAATTTTCCTTTGTTTGTTTCCACCTCACAGAAATAGAGGAATTGTTGGTTTTTTCTGCCTCTGAACTTGTCCGGCACTGTGCTCATCTCGGGAGTTTATGCCTGAGAGATTTCATATCAGAAGCGATACTCTTTTACAAACTTCATGGTACATGGGAGACTTACATCTGCCCCAAACCTGGCTGCTTTCGTTGGTTCAAAGAGGACAAATTACTCATTGGTCACTTGATGAGCGACCACTTCCCAATCTTTCATAGAATTGGCAGATGGCCATCCCCTGAAGACATTCCAGCTGAGGAAAGGTGTGTTGATGCTCTTAGTAAGATGGTCTGGAAGCCTATCCATCTTCAAGGTGCGCTCGATCTGCTCTCCAGAATGTATCTACATCACACATGTGTCAGTAAAGCTGACGTTTGTGGTTGCTTTGATTGGTTTTCCTCTTTGAAATGGCCGCTTTCTAAGGATCCCGTGAGGTGCAAACTTCTAGGAAAATTGGGAAAGAGTTTCCAGGTCTTAATAGCCATAGAAAAGGAGGCTTCTTATTCTTTGCTTTCGAGAGGTTACTTGATGAAAATGAATGTCCTTGCTTTTGAGAACATCTTTACCCAACTTGCCCCAAATGATAGGGTCCTTTTTCTGGGAAATTCTGTAGGATGTTCTCTAGCACACTCGCCTCTTTCCTTCTGTTTCTTGGGAAAAAAAGCTCTCTCCTTCTTTGTTGATTTAGTCAATAAGATGTGCCAGATTGTGACACAAGCTGCAGTTTGTTCACGAAATGAAAAATTAGATCCGAACAAACGCGATGTCATCTGGAATAACAGTGTAATTGTGGATGGTATTTCCTTCTCTGTTGATGATGACCGTTTTGTTCTGGATCCTGCCACGGCAAAATCTCTGTACTGTGGTGAGTGGAGCATATCTTCATTGGACAGTGCACCGTGCTGTCCTTCTGTCATGCAAGTCCCTGTTGAAGCCTCTCATGTGTTCAAGAAAGTGGAGGGCAAGCTGGTCTCACTACGCGAAATTTTGGCTTCTGTAACGGTTAATAAAAGGTATCTGTAACGGTACACGAAACGTTACTGTAGCCCCCGTTACAGAATGTCTAATAACCGTTACAGATCTATAACGGTTATTAGACAATAACCGTTACAGTAGCCCCTCTTCTGTAACGGTTATTATCTAATAACCGTTATAGTATTATGCAAGGGAAATCTGGTACAGCTTTTTGGAGAACATGTGTAACGGTTATTCTCTAATAATCGTTACAGAAGATTGGCTTCTGTAACGGTTATTAAAGAATAACCGTTATGGTATTGTGGATGGAACGGTACATTTGGAGAACATATAACGGTTATTAGATAATAACCGTTACAGAATCCAATCTTCTGTAATGGTAATTAGAGAATAACCGTTACAGATAATGTTTATAATAAAAAAAATGAAATTATAATATTCTGTAACGGTTATTCCTTAATAACCGTTACAGAAGGTCCTTTTTTTTGTTTCGTTTTTTTGATTGGCTAGCCCAATTTGCTAGCCGAATTGGTACCAAATTGGTACCCAATTTACATTAAACACATGCAGCATATCACACATATATCAAACATATATATAATCATGCATATCACACATGCAGCATACTGTTACATTCAATCCAGTACTCCAAGAGATGCTTATCTGAACACTCATTAAAGCACGCAACTCTTCATATGATTACAATTCAAAATTAAAGCACGCAACTCTTCATATTTTCAGTTTCAAACTCATTTGTACTATAAATGACCAAACTGTAGAACCCCACGCCTTTTCAGTTTCAAACTAATTTCTCACTTCTCCCTCTCTCTACTCAAAAACCAACCATGGAAAACCTTGATCCCATCAGAGTTGATGAAGACGACATCACTGCTCCGGCCAGTGCAGAGATCACCAAATCCATTGTCATCCAAACCATGGAAGGTGTAACTTTGCTTGATGTCATGATAGAGATGAGAAGACGCCTCCCTGCAGGACAACACAGAGTGACAACACTCCTAGAAAACCGATTTCTCATAATCGGCCCCTCTGAGCAATGGCGCGATGAGATGTTTAGAAAATGCACTATTGAAATCACATATGGAAACAACATGAGGCGGCCATTTCCCATCCTCATTGATTCTCCAAGAGAACTAGACCCCAGAGCAGACAGTGTGAGGCTATGGGTAAGAATTGCTGATCTTCCATTTGGATGGTGCTCATGGTATGGAGCAAACATCTTTTTCCCTTTTGGTACAGTTTTACATGCTGATGCACCAACATACATGGGTATAGATGCCAGATTTGCTAGAGTTGAAGTATTGGTTGAACATAGGGATAGAATACCAGCCTCTCGTGCATTTGAATTACACAGAAGAAATGAAAAAATTGACCTACTTCGGGTTCAGTACGTAGTTGAGGAACCACAAATCAGAAACCCACGTCATGAATACATCAAAGCTTTGCCTAGGATTGAATGGTCCCCTGCTGATGAGGCAAGACTGCAAAGTATCAATCCACCTGTTAGGGTTGATTCTGGCAGTACTACAACCATGCGACAGAGCAAGAGAAAAGTAAAGAAAAAGGCTGCAAAAACCACAACCCCCAATAATACTCAAGCAAAAAAAAGGAAGATAGATGAGGTCATCCCCTCAATGATTACTAGATCACAAACCAAGGGAGGAAGCAGAACTAAGGAGACAGAAGTTCTCATTGGAGACACCAGGGTAATCAAACCTACAAGCTCTAGTTCTAAAGGAAAAGGAGTACAAGAAGATCTTGAGGCACAGTTCAGGAAGGAGATGAAACAGGCTAGGAAAGAGAGCCACAGAGCTCAACATGAGGGCCCAGGGCACACCAGTGGGCCCAGTGTACCCCCGGGTTCAACCTAAGCTCTCAGGAGACTGATACTGAGGATGAAAAAACTGACACAGAGAGTGACAATACAACCCCTACTGAGGACCAATCAGTCGACGAACTCATGAAGACACCCTCAGAGGAGCCCAGCAAGATGTCATTCTCCACAAAAGGTAACTCTACAATCACATTTCTTTCTAGTAACAATATGTGCACAAGTCCTAAATAGCTTAGAGAATAGCTTCTTTCTAGACAATATGTTCAAAAGCCCTAAATAACTTCTTTAGTTTAGAGAATACATAAATCCTAGTTTAGAGAATAGCTCTACATAAATCCTAGTTTAGAGAATAGCTCTACACAAGATCCTTATTTTGTTTATCCTTGTATAATCTTTACATAAATATACATTTAACTTTTTCAATAATTGCACTGACTTGAAAACAGACATGGAAAAAACCTTCATGGATTTGGCAAAGAAGCAGGAAGCAGCAAAGAAGAGCAATGGCTCCACTGATGACACATCCTCTACCTAGATGCTGCCATTTTTTTTACTTCTCAGTTATTTATTTATTTTAAATTCTACAAGCTCTAGTATGTTTGTTGTACCATTAATATTACTGTTAATGGCAAGAATTATGTGAATTGTGTGATGTTTAGATGTATGTTTGTTATGTTTAGATATAGAATCAAGCTTGAAACAATATAAATTGCTCTTGAGTAGAAAGGTTTCTATTGACATTTTGACATTTGTGGCAAACAACTCAAAACTTAACACACAAAATTCCTTCCTGTACACCTCTGGTATGCAATTGGCAGACACTATTGACCATAGCATTGTTTGTCAGCCTATGTAAATTGCATTGTTTGTCAACCGTAATTTAGCTCAATTATTTATGAACTTAGACTTATTACAGTTATTTGTCAATTAGAACTTAAAAGCAAAAGAAAAAAAGCAGTTAACAAAAATCGCATATATATGAAAAAAAAGGAGTTTATGAAAGTACCGAAGAAATATAAAATTATCCAGTCGAAGCATGACTTTCGATCGATCGATCCGTTGAATCTGCTCTCCTTATCCTTGTCGTTCTTTCGATCGATCCGTTGAATCTGCTCTCCTTCTCGTTCTTTCGATCGATCCGTTGAATCTGCTCTCGTTCTCATGAAAAAACCGAAATAAATAAGGAAAAAATATGAAAAAATACTATTCAAATTTTTTGTTTTTTACCTCAAATCTGCTCTCCTTCTTGTTCTCTTTTTTTCAGAATTTTTATAAATTTTTTGCTATTTTTTAGAGTGAAACAGAAGGGATAAGAGAGATATTTCTTTGGATATAGCAATAAATGAAGAGAGAAAGAATGCGGCAGGGAAGACTTACCCTAAATACATAACCTTTCTGTAACGGTTATTTATAAATAACCATTACAGAAGACTGTTACAGAAGACTGGCTTATGTAACGGTTATTAGGTAATAACCGTTACAGATAATGTTTATAATAAAAAAATGAAATTATAATATTCTGTAACGGTTATTCCTTAATAACCGTTACAGAAGGTCCTTTTTTTGTTTCGTTTTTTTGATTGGCTAGCCCAATTTGCTAGCCGAATTGGTACCAGATTGGTACCCAATTTACATTAAACACATGCAGCATATCACACATATATCAAACATATATATAATCATGCATATCACACAAACAATAAACAAAGTATTTACTTTGCCTCACAAGTATCATCAAATCAGAATCTCAATATCAGAATCGTACAATATCAGAATCTCAATATCATTAATAGCTTAGATAGAAGTGCTTGGTTTGTCTTAAATTTGGTCAGAACGTACCTGAATCATCAATATCAGAATCTCAATATCAGAACACCTGAATCAAGTTGTAGTCTTCCGAAGAGGTGCTTGGTTTGTCTTAAATTTGGTCATAATTGTCAGAGAACTTCTTCAATTCTTCCTTTAATCTCTTTGCCTTCTCCTCTCCCTCCCCCATCTATTAATACTCAATCCCCTCTTGCTGCCTCTTCCACTTCTCCTCCTTTTTAGTTCTTTCTTCAGATATGGCAAACCTTCATGATTGGCAATTTGTGCCTATGAACAGTGCTGCTGAGTTTGAAGATCTCAGACCTGATCATTTAAATGTGTTTTACTCTCCTTTACAAGATCTTGACCCTGAAAATGAAGTTCTGCACAGAGCGGCGATTGTTACTTTCCAAGCAGAAGGATTACTTCCGCCTGATCTTGAGCACCGCTTGGGATTCAGACTTGCACGTCAGTTTGGTTTTGCAGTTCACCAGTATCGTCTCTCTCCAGTGCACCCAACCTCTGGAGATTTTCTTCTGGTTTGCCCAAATCAAGGGGTGATGAGATGATTTTATATACATATTTTGGTAGGGTTTTGACTCCAAACTAAACCATTTGACTTGAGTTAGATTAATTAGGGTCATTTTAATTAGGTTTTTGTGTTAAGAATGAGTTACTACCATAAATCCTACTTTAATGCAGATTTTGGACAAAAACATAGCTTGGATGAATCAATGATGATGTAGAGCTCCTCGTAAGCTTTCCGCTGGTTTTTGAATCGCCTCAAACGGAGTCCGGATGAAGGAGATATGGGAAAAACAGTAATAGTGCGCAGTGCTGAAATTTCCAAACGGACCGTCTGAAAATTCAGACGGACCGTTTGACTTTCGCAGGAAAAAACTGCTATTTTCAGCCAGATTTCAGTCGGTCCGTCTGGAGGTTCAAACGATCCGTCTGGAACCTTCCAGAAATAGCAGAAAGTGCCCGATTTGATGGTTATTCTTGGTGGGGTGGTTATTTTCGACTCCCAACACATCCAGAACAAACCTCCTGCGTCTCTAAACAATTCCAATGCCTATTTAAGAGAACTTTGAGGAGATTTTGAGCATACAAGATCATACAAAGCTAGAGAAGCCCATACAAAACCATACAAGGGCATACAAGGTGGTGTTTTAGATCCAAGGTCAATTTTTAGGGTTAGACATAGAAAAATCTGAGAGATTAGTCTCAAGTCCAGATTGTGGCAGCGTTAGACGGGTCGTGTGCGACAGCAACGAGTCGTTTAGAAGGAGATTTCGACAAATTCAAGGGAAAGCAAGGGCAATTGGTTGTAACTTCTCTTATTTCTCATTTTCTCTTGTTTGTTCGATGTCTTTGAGTTGTTGATTTGTTGTTCTAGGGTTATGGTTGTAAACTTATTTGTTTAGTTGTTTATTTGCTTAGTTATTTCATTATGTGTTTTTATCTTTCATGATTTAATTGATTATTATGTGATATCATTGATTGCTAGGGTAGAATTGATTATACCAAGTAGATTAAGGCCTTGTCTAGTATGGTAATAATAATCTATACTTTTGTATGAATTGATTGACCAACTTGAGGATGGTAGTAGCTGATGAGTGAAACCAGGATTTAGTAGCCGATAGGTGAACCTTTCTCGCAACGATGGTTGTGAGATATCCTTCGAATTGAAAGATAGACTTAGAAAACTTAAGCCAATGGTGATGACCAAATCTTAGGATTTTTAAGGGAAGTAGTAGATTAACCTACGAAACCAGAACTGTAACGATGGTTAGTATCTAGTAACCTAGGATTAAAATACGATTCCACACACATATTAGGAATAGCTAAGCGGTAAACAGTTTCACGGCTCAAACGGACCGTCTGAGATATCAAACGGACCGTTTGGGAATTGAACTGAGCAGATTAAGTTGAAACCATAAACCCTAGAATTCAGATTTGCTGATTATCTCCCGTTTAGTTCTAGTTTGGCCTTGATTTTAGACTTAGGATTTGAACCCACCTTCGATCCTTTGAACACCCAAAACAATTGAACTCGTCTAGCTAATTAATTAAAGTAAAAGACCGATATTCCAACACCGTCTCTGTGGTTCGACCCTTAGCTTTACTACGATAGATTAAATCAGGTAAAACAAGGTTATATTTTGACTAGGTTTGCACCCGATCAAAAATTGGCGCCGTTGCCGGGGACGGTTTGCTAGAATATTGGTATTTTGCGTTAATAAATTAGTCTTGACACCCTTGTATCCTTGTATCTTACTTATTTTATCTTTATCTTGAAAAATCCAAAAATAGTCTCTATCACCATGTTTTGTTCTTTTCAGGAATTCGAACAAGGTGATGCAAAGATGATCGTTGCATCCGACAAAACAAACGAAGAGTTCAACCAAATTGACTTGAGCACACTTAGACGATGCTCGGAGAAAATGAATGTGATGGAAAACAACAAATCTCCATTCAAATATCACATCCAAATCGAGCCAAGGAAGATGACATCCAAAAAGGAACACACCAAGCATATTTTAAGGCGTCCGCTCAACCACTTTTGGAAGAACTATGATGCGTTGAGAGGGAGAAAAGTGAAGATAAGATGAGCAAATACAAGGTGGTCAAGCTAGTGACCTAAAACAAGCGCTTCTTGGGAGGCAACCCAAGGCCAAAATTTCAATTCCTTTCATTAGTTTAGTTTAGTTGAGATTTAGTTAGAACTCATTAATCTTTGTTGTTGGTTTCAGATTTTAGATGAGAATACAAGCTTTTGGAAGCACAATGTTCGAGTCGTGCAAGTGTCAAAAAGGTCAAATGAACTTCAACGCAACATCACAACTCATGGAAGAAGAATGCGGGTTGATGAAAAATCGTACCATATGCAAGAGCTCAAGCTTGGGGGAATACACCACGAAGGAGCATATGGATTGTTCTCAACCCAACAAGTCTCAACTGTGGAGAAACCATCCATACCCAAACCGAAACCATTCACCAAAACCAAAACCCTAACTGTTCTGCGAAAATCCGTAACCAAACGGTCCGTCTGAGCACCACAGACGAACCGTCTGACCTGAGAGCACGAATTTTCAGCAGAAAATCAAAACCAAACCATTCAGCCGAGACCTAACATAATCCAATCCAATGGCTAGATTTCGAGTTTTCATTGGTTAGTCGACGAACCAAAATTTTTTGCTCAATTTAGTCATTTATCAAACCTTCACCTAAACCCAAACCCCTGAGTAAAATCACACCAACCCCTATGTGATTTGTACCCTCAAACCCAAACCACCCATCTCCACTACTTACAAGACATTCCTTCGCCAATGAGATGAACCTAAAGGCACCTTGAAGCACATTGACATATCAAAGCAAGAAAGGCTCATGTTGCGCGACTCAACCCTTCACAACCTCGACATTGATTTGATGAGTTTCTCTTTTCCTTTCTCTCTTTTAAGTTTTGTTTTCATTGCATTGAGGACAATGCAAAGTTTTAACCTTGGGGGGGGGGAGAATAGAAATTTGTATCTAGGACTTGCATTATAACTTCATATAGTTTGCATTTAGGTAAGTTAGGAAGATGCTTAACAAGTTCTAATATTGTGAATTGAATGAAATATTTAGGGAGTTTTAGAAAAATTTTTCGTTTTGAATTGTGGGTCATCTAATTGATCGACTAGCCCCTGTGACCTTAGGAAAGGAGTAGGTATTGTATCATAATTTATCTTGATTGAGACTTAAATTTGATGATTTGATAAGTAGTATGAATGACTTAACCAATTAGAAATCGGTAAACCAAGACAACCACCAATTGAATTAACTTCCAAACTTTGTCAAGATCGATTCTACCGACCCAAATGCATGTCAACTAAGGAAATTAACACTAAGTCTAGAGTCAAACAACCGCTGTTTTCAAATATTAAAAGTCGAAGATGTAATTACACACCCTTGTAAATAAATAAAAACACGTACAAAAAGGAGAACTAAAAAGCGGTGCTTTGCCATGGACATTGCGGAAAGCTATAGGTTATTGTGGATAGAAGAACATCCATAAATCATGGGTAAGAAACAGAAAGGCTCATGATATAAAAAAAAAGTAAAAAAAAATCAAGGAAAACCTTGCAAATTAAATCCACCTTAATCTGGCTGACCTCTCCACCGCGGGAAAAACGTCCTAAGCCCCGGGACAAACCCTAATAGTGTCAACCTAAAAACTTTGGAATAGAATGGGTGAGGAGTTGTACCCTTTTTTCCGCCTCACTTTAGTTCAACTTCCAATGCGTTTTCGAAAATCAATAAAGCGGTTAAAGTATTCGAAGACTTTGTTGTGAAATAAATTGGTATGACATGTTATTTTGTGTTGGTAGGGTGTGATCCCGGATCTCTTTGCCAAGTCAATTGTCAAACTTTGAAAAATCAACAAGTTTAGAATTTGAACAAGATAGGTTACGGGCAATATTTACAAACATCCTAAGTGTTTCACATGTGGGGCAAGCGTGGATCGTTTGGGACAACTCGATTCAGTTTGAAAATTATTTTAAAATTGTCTAAATGATTCAATCAAATCACGATATTATTACATGTTAGGAATTTTCATAACTTGTAAGCCTTAAGACATTGTTTTAGTTTAGAGCCAAACCATTCTTCTAAGATGAATATTTGCTTGGGGACAAGCAATGTTTAAGCTTGGGGGAATTTGATGAGATGATTTTATATACATATTTTGGTAGGGTTTTGACTCCAAACTAAACAATTTGACTTGAGTTAGATTAATTAGGGTCATTTTAATTAGGTTTTTGTGTTAAGAATGAGTTACTACCATAAATCCTACTTTAATGCAGATTTTAGACAAAAACATAGCTTGGATGAATCAATGATGATGTAGAGCTCCTCGTAAGCTTTCCGCTGGTTTTTGAATCGCCTCAAACGGAGTCCGGATGAAGGAGATATGGGCAAAACAGTAACAGTGCGCAGTGCTGAAATTTCCAAACGGACCGTCTGAAAATTCAGACGGACCGTTTGACTTTCGCAGGAAAAAACTGCTATTTTCAGCCAGATTTCAGTCGGTCCGTCTGGAGGTTCAAACGGTCCGTCTGGAACCTTCCAGAAATAGCAGAAAGTGCCCGATTTGGTGGTTATTCTTGGTGGGGTGGTTATTTTCGACTCCCAACACATCCAGAACAAACCTCCTGCGTCTCTAAACAATTCTAATGCCTATTTAAGAGAACTTTGAGGAGATTTTGAGCATACAAGATCATACAAAGCTAGAGAAGCCCATACAAAGCCATACAAGGGCATACAAGGTGGTGTTTTAGATCCAAGGTCAATTTTTAGGGTTAGTCATAGAAAAATCTGAGAGATTAGTCTCAAGTCCAGATTGTGGCAGCGTTAGACGGGTCGTGTGCGACAGCAACGAGTCGTTTAGAAGGAGATTTCGACAAATTCAAGGGAAAGCAAGGGCAATTGGTTGTAACTTCTCTTATTTCTCATTTTCTCTTGTTTGTTCGATGTCTTTGAGTTGTTGATTTGTTGTTCTAGGGTTATGGTTGTAAACTTATTTGTTTAGTTGTTTATTTGCTTAGTTATTTCATTATGTGTTTTTATCTTTCATGATTTAATTGATTATTATGTGATATCATTGATTGCTAGGGTAGAATTGATTATACCAAGTAGATTAAGGCCTTGTCTAGTATGGTAATAATAATCTATACTTTTGTATGAATTGATTGACCAACTTGAGGATGGTAGTAGCTGATGAGTGAAACCAGGATTTAGTAGCCGATAGGTGAACCTTTCTCGCAACGATGGTTGTGAGATATCCTTCGAATTGAAAGATAAACTTAGAAAACTTAAGCCAATGGTGATGACCAAATCTTAGGGTTTTTAAGGGAAGTAGTAGATTAACCTACGAAACCAGAACTGTAACGATGGTTAGTATCTAGTAACCTAGGATTAAAATACGATTCCACACACATATTAGGAATAGCTAAGCGGTAAACAGTTTCACGGCTCAAACGGACCGTCTGAGATATCAAACGGACCGTTTGGGAATTGAACTGAGCAGATTAAGTTGAAACCATAAACCCTAGAATTCAGATTTGCTGATTATCTCCTGTTTAGTTCTAGTTTGGCCTTGATTTTAGACTTAGGATTTGAACCCACCTTCGATCCTTTGAACACCCAAAACAATTGAACTCGTCTAGCTAATTAATTAAAGTAAAAGACCGATATTCCAACACCGTCTCTGTGGTTCGACCCTTAGTTTTACTACGATAGATTAAATCAGGTAAAACAAGGTTATATTTTGACTAGGTTTGCACCCGATCAAGGGGTCAGGAATGAAATTTGCAGCCTAGGTGTCATTTACCTGCAGAATGTTAGATTGGTCCTAACAAGGTGGACTGAGCGTGCTGGTACAGTTTATGAACCTCCTCTTTATCGTACCAGAATCAGAATTACTGGTCCCCCTCTTCATCTCTGGAATAGAAGTGCCATTAACATGCTGGTGTCTGGGTTTGGTTATCCAATTTTCACTGCTCCTCACTTCTCTGATGGGATCTTCCTTCATTTGCGTTTGCTTATTAAAGGAGCTCATCCCTCAGAGATCCCTCATCATTTGGTTATCTTTGCAGACCCTCGAGCTACAAGAGTTAGGGTACATATTGAAGGTTTTGAACAAGTTGGAGGGCCCACTGAACCACCTTTTGTAGGTCCCGGCAGGCCTTGGGTGCCTCCTCCGCCTCCTCCACCACCTCCTCCACCACCATCGACTGACACCGATTCAACTTCTACTGAATCAGCTTCTGTTGCTCCTCCTACTGAATCAGCTTCTGGTGTTTCCTTGCCAGTACATTGTGCTACTGGTGATCCCTTTTTAGCTATTGCCTCTTCAAGTTTTCTGCCTTGGTTCTTTTAATGCTATTAATGCCTCCTTTAATGTACAGCAGTTCTAAGTGCTTCTTCTCTAATTTGCCAGTACATTATACTTTTTTGTTTAGCTCTGTATGCTTTATGGCTTTTCTAGCTTGGCTGTAATCCTTAAATTTTCTTCTTGGAATATCAACACGAAATATGCCTCACTCTCTTCCTTTTCTCACCTGATCTGTGTATTATTGCTACTACTTGATGACGTTTACTATATGACAACACGAAATTCATGCCTATATATATGCAAATTATTAACGAAATGCAAAATAATTTAAATAAAAGTAGATGAGTTCATGAAAATATACTTTGAACTTCTGATCCGTTTGAATCCGTTGAAAAGTGCGGCTGAGAGTTAGATGAGTGAGGATGATATTTTATTTATACATAACCATTCTGTAACGGTTATTTCCTAATAACCGTTACAGAATCACTAAAAAAATAAAAACAAATTATTTGCCTCTATGTAACGGTTGATGGATAATAACCGTTACAGAATATAAGAAATCTGTAACGGTTCTAATCCAACAACCGTTACAGAAGGTTGATGCATTTTTTTCCCTGACCATGACGGAAAATGTTATTACGGTTGTTTAATAATAACCGTTACAGATTTGTGGCGCCAATTTTCCCGCCTAATGCCTCACTTATCTGTAACGGTTATTTCAAAAACCGTTACAGAAGTGCCGTTACAGAAGGTCCTTTTTTTCCTAGTGTCTCTTTACTGCATGCTGTCTTGGCTATCAAGTCTCGCTTTGCTGCTGCACTCATCTCCAACAAAAGACGGGCATCATTTCGTTATCCCTGGCTTCAAGGTGGCTTTAAATCTGAGGTTTGGGATTTCAGAGCCCTTGTATTTGTTCTATTCCTCATTATTTGTTGTTTTGTTGATCCTGTTGCTGACTTTCGGTTTTGCAGATTGAGCCATTGGAGCTGGATCAACTCCTACTAGAGTGCGAGCTGGAGAGCTTGGAGCCCCAGATCCGCTATCTCGGTGCCCTTGACCTGCGGATGTATATTTTGCCTCTCATGAGTTCTTTCTTGCAGGTAAGCAAATTAAATCATATCTATGCTTAGTGTTTTTTCTTTTTTTGTTTTTTATTAAGGCAGGAAGCCACTAAGACCTTTCTTTCTTGTCAATTGCAGAAGCGGTTTCATGAGTTCCGGACAACTTGCGAGCGTGAGACAGCAGAATTGGAAGAGGATATTTTATTAACGAAATCCATTGTGAGCATCTGACAGAGAGCTGATCGCTTATTATTACTTACTTTTCTATGCAGCCTTAATTGTTACCTGGTCGTAGAAGTACATCCCCTGATACCCTTGTCTGTACCTGCCAGTATGTGTCAGTACCAGATTTGGAAACATCAAAAAATATTTCTTAGGTTGGAGGCTGGAAAGCTGCAAGGCCAATTGGGCATGCCAACCTTATGACATCTTTGTTCTTATTTTTTAATTTGTTGAGTTAATTATTAATTATTTCGCATCAAGTCTACTTGAGCTAAAATATTTAATTGTCTCACATTATAATTTTATGAATCCAACAAATAAATGTAAAATATATTACCGTGAGAGGTGAAATATATTGAGCTACAACGTTTATTAGATTCCATCTTATTGAAAAGTCATGAGTGGTTATGCATGTCAATCCAAAATAGTAAACTTCTTATGGCAGCCTAATGGCCGAATGGGCCCAAGTCAGTTATGTATTTTCATAGAGAACCATGCTTGAAACAAATACTGTGTGCTTGTGTGCTTTTATAAACTGAAGCTTGAGATTGCTAAAAAATGTCTCAAAATGAATTGAACCCTAGGGGTATTTTGACTCAAATGTGACCCATGTAGTAGGTAGGTCAGGCGAGCCTTATGATCATTTGTGCAACTTGAGGTTGTTTAGGTTGATGCTTTACATCGTGTTGTTTGTTTTTGCAGATAAGTAAAGGATTATTAGAAGAAGAGCTCACCGAAGAGAATTGTAAAATTCCAACCCTTACTGACATTGATTCAACCATAAGGGATGATAGTGATGAGGACGGTGCAGAGACCGCTTCTGAACAATATCTAGATGACGGGGACAGTTCAGAGACCTCATCTGAAGAGAATCGTGAAATTCCAACCCTTACTGACATTGATTCAACCATAAGGGAGAATAAGGACTCTGGTATCTTTTTATGGATCTCAGTCTCTAATATCCTAGAATATTTCAAACAGGCTGGTCTTGATGCTGGACACAGTAGTAGGGGGGGAGTATTCACCTGTTTTAGGCTTAATAAGTCTTGGAATTACATGCACTGTTATTGCTGCAACAAGTCATTCTTGGATCCAGAAACCCATATGGTGCATATGGAAAATGAGCACCAACTTGGCCTTCCTTATGATAAGTCATGGTTGGTACCCTTTCCTGGGATAAACATTGCTAATTTCAGTCAAGTTGGTATAGAGAGTGCATCAGGTGTGGAAGGCGTTATCACTCTTGATCCCACTTATAATTATTTTCTCGTGGATACTGCAAAGTTCTACGAACTGAAAGTGAATGACAGTGAGGATGTCGGTCTCATAAAGAAAAAGCAATTCATGGATGTACTCAAGGGTCTACAAGATCAAATTAGTGACATAAAGTGTCTACTAAAAACCAAGAGCAAACACTTGAGGAACTTAGAGGTTGTGCATTGCCTCCATGAAATATTGTTCAACGGAAACCACTCCTTGGCATTGCTTGTGACTTGGCTCCACAAGTTGTCTCTCAGCAGATCACTTGCTGGCACCAACCAGCTGTTCCAATTGGTATTCCTCTGTCAAGTTCTTGAACATGCTCAAGCTCCTTTAAGCAATGAAACTGTTAAGCATTCTTTTGCAAAGATGCAGGATCATCTCATCACTAAGGTTGGGTACTATTTTAAGCCCCCTCTCCCTCCACCCCAAATACACATCCCAACCCTACCACAAACCCTCTTCCCTATCTAACTTCTCAATGATTTGGCATTTTCTTTGCAGCTTCATGAGCTAGATTGGAAAATTGAGGAATTAATTGTTCAGAAAAATAAGTCATGGCTCCTTCTTTCTGACCTCTCTGTGCGCGACTATAGATCAAAAATTTTGCATTCTGTTAGATCATTCATACAGGTATGTAATCTTGTTTTTGAAGTTTTGGGTGACCCTGTCTTACCTGTACTTTGTATATGAAACAATATTTTTCCCAAAGGCTTAAGTAGCAGACATGCTAATGCCATAGCGGATCGGAAAGTATATTTTTAAGATCTAGTTTAGTAATATTATATCAGAAAATTATAAGTAATACCGCTATTTCCGCTAATTTAGCGCTAAAATACCGCTACTTATCGTTATTTCACCGCTATAGCCTGCTATAGGTTGCGCTATCAGACGGACCACTAAATTTGTAGCGGTTTATCGGTGTACCAAATAGCACTGCTATTGCAGTTGTTATGGCCGCTATTTGAACCCTTGATTTTTCCTAAACCACCTTTATGTTTCTTCTGTGTAGGAAACATTTGATATTACTTGTAACGTCTTTTCGGGCATATTTGATAAGATAAAGGTATGCATTACTGCTTAATTTGTTCGATTTTTTTGCCAGGTAATGTAGATGGTTGCTTTCAATAGTTTCTATTTCAATTCTCTGTATTCTTTGGTTACAATACTTCCTTTGTACTTATTATTTATGGATAACAATTTAATTAATTTTAGGATGCGCTTTCCTCTATCCACCGCTCTGACCTTCAACAAGGTCATACAATACGCTCTTTCACTGTAGAAGAAGTAGTTCCTGGGAAAGTGAGTTGCTTATGCAAATCTCTTATGCATTATTCTATTTTATTTTTAATTGAAAACTGAGCTGTTATCGACATTTTGCCGTTTAGGAATGTGCAAGTAGGACTAAGTGTGAGAAACAGAATAAGCTGATTTGACCATAAATATAACTGATGTAAAGACTTGCTTTAATTTCATTTCAACACTCAACTCAAGTTTCTGTTTGGATAAAAAATGAGCAGGTGCTTATCAGCAAGAACAAATCAGCTTGGAGTTATGCTTATATTGGTTTTGGTTTGAAATTTTCTGGTGCGAGTTCTGTCCTTCTAATTTTTTTTTTTGGGTTTATCTGACAATCAGAAAAGAATTTCTTATGGAGCTTCTGGTTACTTAAATATACTATATAGAATCATATGTTTATGTTTTTGCAGGTAAGTGGTATATCACTAAAGATGATCTGGAGAGAATCACTGGCAGTTTTAGAATTGACGGGGGTTCATGTTGGGATGAAATTGGCTCAGGAATGACAGGTAACTTGTCACTTGACATCAAACCTACAGCCTTCCAACATACGAAACATTTCAGGTGGTTCCTTGACAACGGACTGCATGATGCTGTTAGGGAAAAGTTACATCATCTGTTTAAAGATAATTTTGAACAAAATTTCCAGTGTTGATGTGTCTGGATAGGATTAGTAATGACAATGAAGTTTAGAATAGTGAAACTGATTGTCTTTTGAAGCTGGTACGATGAATTGAAGTGTCTTGATCAGGCTCTCTAGCTAGGATGCTTTTGTTTCCCCCTTAAACTTTGCAAATTGTGGCTTGTAATTTTTATGCTTGGATATCATAAACAGCTTATTTTGTTTATTGAAAATCATACTTAATTGTCAAATCTATTGCTTGTGTTTGTTAAGATGGGGTAAAAGGAACCTTCCTTCACAGCTTTTTTTGATAAAGCATTGTACCAGATAGGAAAATCAAGGTCGAAGTAAAGAAATAGTTGCTAATGTAATATGTATCCTTGAATTGGATGTTAGTTTTTTTTTTTTTTTCAAAATACATTATTTGTTAATAATATGGAAAACCATCTACGTTTCTTTTCGTCGTTAAATTTAAATTGCGTTCATTACGAAGCAACTATAATATGCTCAATCCATAAATGGGTTACCTAGCCAGATAAGCTAGTGCCCGCTCTGAGTCAGAGTATTAAATAAGCTTACTTTACTACATTAGGCTAGTATCCTTATAGAGCCGCTTATTCGCTTGTGCAGGATGCCCTTCACTAAATTACCTCCTCAAAAGTAAATCAAACGCTGCATTAGGCACGTGATCAAATAATTATGGGGCCTTGTTGCTCCACAGTAAATGTTGGTAAAGTCGAATACTGCATCAGGCACGAGATCAAATAAATGTCGGATCTAATACTATGAAATTTCGGATCAAATGAAGGTAGGATTTCATCATAACTTTATTAACTTCATTACATGAGGTCTTAGCATAGCTGTCATATCCTCATCTTCTTTAATCCCAGGTTAATTCATTGGAACCCTCTTTATCTGCCTTCCGTTCACAATCTCCGCCTAATCAGAATAGTGGAAATTTTGACAAGTTCGGACTTGATTGAGATATGCTTTGATCATCATGTCTTTGAGGTTGCTTCTCTGAATAATTGTTACGTGTTGATTTCATCGTTTGGGAAGTTGATCAATGCAACGACATACTACCTTAGACTTGGTTTAAAAGAAGCCCTGCCAAATATTTGTCAGGTGAGAGAGAAACTTCAGTTGGTACTTTGGTTGCAAACTCCCCAGGCTTTGGAAGAAGGCTCCAGCTGGGGGTTTTGGATGTTGGGATTTGGTTGGTGTTTAGATTTTCCTTATTTGTTCTGTGTTTATGGAAAACAGGTGTCCAATGTCACTTGTGACTACAGACTACTGGTTCTCGCGAGAACAGCTAATATAATAGTTTTGACAGTAGTTTTATTTTTTTTTTTTTAATGGGTACGTATTAGCAGCAATATGATATTTTTTTTTGAAGATAAATTGGAGGTCTAAGCCACCCAACTTATTTTTAAATTAAATGTCTATGAAAGACCCCCCAGCTGGATTTCGAACCTGCGACCTTTCACTGAAGGAATCAAGGTGCATTGCTCTTTGCAACAATATGATCTTAATGGAAACGAAATTTAATTGAGAAGTTTTTCTTTTGTTTAAGGATGAAATATAATCATCGTTACAAAATTAGTCATATATTGCTGGAGCCAAATAGTAGCTTACGTCTCGGATCAACAAGAAAAATTTGCTCATACTTCTACGAACAATTCGGCACAATATGCTACGACTCTATGCCCGATATGTACATATGTACAAATAAATACATATGGCTGCTATATACAACCCAATCCTATTACAACTCAATTTAATTATGGAAGAATGCTCACTCCAGTATCCCCGAAATCTCTCCTTTGGAAATCCTCTATTTCCACAGAATACTGTTTCGAATCAAAAGCTGTCTCCAAACTAGAGACAATTACAGAGGTCCGACAAGTGCACGCACTCTCAAGGGCCTTTAAAACCTGAAATTTGTGTGGATTATTATAACAACTATAATAAACCAATTCTCCAGGAGACAAGTTTATACTAAAACAAACTTTTAAAATAGGTGACTTCGTCATACTCTAGTAAACAATCCTTTATCATTTCACTTGTGATAATATGTTTCTTTAAACGATACTATGATTTTGAGATAAAATGAACGTAGTAAGCGCAAGTGACTGACAGAATAAAATCAGAAGCTAGTATGCTTCAAAATACTTGAACAGGCATCATGGGTATAAACCCGTTGCTAAAATTGAACTTAATAATAAAACCCAGATTGTACTTACTTGTCACATACTGGGCCTGTTAGCAGAAGAATGACGCACACAAGCCGTGGCTGTATTGATGATCTGATGCACTTCATTTGCGACATAGTTTACCTTCATTTTTGGGTCCACCAAATTTTCGTAATCCCACTAATAATAGCTTCACAAGAAGAGGCCATGCCTGCTAAATTAAAACAAAATAAAAAGCACTTCTTGTCACTTGTCAGCAATCAAATAACAACCGTTGGTCAAATATGTCATCGCTGCTTTCGCACTCCCCATTGGTTTAGAGAAATAATTGTATTCAAACAATCTACTAAAAAAATGAAAATTAAAAAATATATATATATATTTTTGCTCAACTAACGGTACATACTGATACATATTATGAATCCAAGTAATTTTCCTGAAATAAAAGAGTTCCCAAAATGAGCACATTTTGAATCAACCTTACAAAAATTAAAATTAAAAAATTTGTACCCATCCCCACTAAACTCTCTTCTGGATCTAGTGGGTTGATTGCTTTACGGCCAGTTATGAACTTTAATAGCACAACACCAAAAGAGAATATCAGACTTGTTAGTTAATTTACCGTTAGTAGCCAGTTTTGGTGTGACGTGCGAGATACCTTCACATTCACATATAATCACCCATTTCAGAAAATAACTCCTTTGTTCATACAATTTCAAAACAGAGAACATCACATGTAAATTTTCTAAAACTAACGAGGGATAAAACAAGTAGAAGTTTTTGAACAACAAATCATAAAGGAATTAATCAAGAATTCACCTATGTGTTCCATAACACGGTTTAAGACTTTGAGTATTGCCATCATATAATCTCACCTTTGCAATTCCAAAATCTGCAAGCAGTATTTTAATTAGATAAATTTTTTATTTAAAAAAAAGGTGAGGGCGTTTGGATCATCTAAAAATAAAATTAGAATTAGTTATTCGGAGTAAAAAAATATTATTCCTAAACGATCAAGAATAAACTTTTTGGGATCTAAAAAGTGTTATTTTTAAATGGTCCAACATTTAGATTAATCCTAGGGTGTTTGGATCATCTTCTTAATCCGGATTATAAGAAGTAGTTTGGACCACTTCTTAATCTGGATTAAGAAGATGATCCAAACATTCTAGGATTAAAAACTTAATCCGGATGTTGGACCACTTAAAAATAACATTCTAGATCCCAAAAATCTTATTCTTAATCGTTTAGGAATAATATTTTTTACTCCGAATAACTGATCCTAATTTATTCCTAGATGATCCAAACAGGGAAAACATAATAAGAAATTGAGCATTACACATTAGGCTCAAAGGAATTATCCAAGAGAATATTTGCTAATTTGATGCCCCGCTGAACTATCTTGGCTTCACCACTTCACCTACCTATTCAGAAATAAAGAATCAGTGTATGTATAACACAGAGCAACATTTACCAATGTGCTCAAGTTGTGGAATGTTGGGTGTGTTTGGATATAGGAAGAAGGAAGAAGAAGAAGGAAGAAGGAAGAAAAAAAATTATAAACAATTCAAACTATTCACAAAGTTACACACTTCCCAATACTTCTTCCTACTTCTTCCCTTCTTCCCTTCTTCCCACACCTATCCAAACGGAGCCGTTGAGATGAAGTTTTCCTTATTCAAACACGCATTTCGAGATCTTAATTCTTATTTTTTATTCAACTCCTCATCCAAACACACCTTGCCCTTAGCAGGTGAAATACATTGAGTTACAAGGTTTGATTAGGTTTAATTTATTATAAAGTCATGAGTGGTCATGCATGTCGATCCAAAGTAGTCAGCATCTTATGTTAGATAATCGCCGCAGCTCATACAAGTCTGAATTTCTGGTCGAAATCTATCTATATATTAATCGGCGGTATTTAGATCTGAATCTAACACTATTTATAAGCACTGTTCATGAATAATGTGAATGACGGATGAGATCCGCTCGCTAATGATCCGGATCCACTAATATTAATGTACAGTGAATTGAATCTGGACCGTTGATTTTATTGCTGCAGGAGATCATATCCCTTCATTCCCTTCTTTAGAGAGTTGGTCCAACCCTATTGGTTTCCCGTGCACTCTCTTCCTTTTTTGCCCTCACGTCCAACCTTATTCCAGCACACATGGGATGAAAAGAGCAACATAGAAAGTGAACAGATAAAAAATTCATTAAGGGGCCGTTTGGATCGCTTAGGAATTTGAGGAATTTGAAGAATTTACTATTCCTAGGTATAAATTTATTGGGAAGTGTGTAATTTTGTAAAGAGTTTGGATTGTTTATAATAAATTTATGCCTAAGATATGAAATTCTCCAAATTCCTCAAATTCCCACTTTCATCCAAACAAGCCCTAAATGTGTACACCAATGATGGATGATGAGGAGAGCAAAATATTGTAGCTCTGGGGGTGTTTGGTTACGGAGTATCAAAGCACAAAATCATTTTATGTCACTTTATGTAGTCAAACGCATATGAAATAACGCGGCATAAGCGTCAGAAGTTATAACACCAAATTTGGTGGTATAACTTATTAATGTGGGTCCCACGACGAAGGAAATGAAAAAAAATAAAGATAGTAGCTATCCTTCCATTAATACCCTCATCTAATATTCTCATCTAGTACCCGGCGTAACTTGCTAATCTTGATGTAGGGTATTTTAGTTTTTTGATATATACATATATGTATTATAGATATAAGTTAATTTTCTTTCTCCTTATTTCATAAACAAACATCCATCACATATTCTCCAACCAAACGCCTCCTTTTGATATAATGAACCATAAGCACGTGCAACATTTTGGAGAGAATCTAGCCCCACCTACGAATCTAATCATAGGCGAACAAATTGGGCAGGGCATTTAAAGAGACCAATATCGACTCATAATGCAAAGGCATCTCGATTCCATTAACAACGGATGGTTCCGTTTTTTAATTTTAGAAAAAATATAGTTTTATTTTTAAATTAGTTGAAGGACTTCAAAAAATCATTTGACTATGAAAACTTATATACTTGCTCAAAGATATATCAGGAATCCCGTGATATAATATTTTCTAATTATAGAATTGTAACTTCTTTTTAATTATTTTCTGGGTCTCAGAAAATTTGATCTATATTATAGTTTTGTTCTTTGATTGTTTGAAGGTTTTTAAAAATTCTTTTCTCTATTTAAAGTTATGTACTTATTTACAAATATATGGAGAGCTTTTAAAATAGATGTCTTCATCTTTTAAAAATAGAAGTTTCAAAGGGATTTCTTAAATTATTTTTCATCCAATATTTATTTAGATGTTCGAAATACTTTATCTGATTTTTTTTTCCTATGCTTTAAATATTGTACAGATTTTTTGAAACAATATCTTATTTTATTGATGCAAATAATAAATTTAGCGTTTTTTAAAATATATATACATATAAATTATTACCGATTTGGGAATAGACGGCCCATCATACTCATCAGAGCATTACATTTATACTATTTTTTATCGTGCTAAACATAAACTAATAAAATCTTTTTGTTCAACAAAAAAAATATATACACTAACACTATATAAAAAAAATAGATCGCGCAACGTGCGAAATTCCGCTAGTGATAGGTGAATTTAGGCCTTGTGAATGTATAATCCAGACTAACGATGATAAAGTTTTCATGGAGTAACGGAGAATAGCCGTGTTTCCAAATTAGCATCACCGAAAAAATAAAAAATATCATTAAATTTTGATTTTATTATTAATTTTTCTTTCCTTGATTTGGAGTTATCTATATAGTAAACTATTAAGGATAGTTCATTTTTCTCTCCTTAAATCTCGAGTTATTTGTTTTTTTAAGACTCTTTCAATTTCGATCTATATTATATCCGAAATATAAAATTTAGATATCGTGAAACCATTTAAAACAAAGAACCGTCCAGATTAAATCCAATAATTATGGGTGCCCCGTGCATATAATCGGATCGTAAGGTCTAAAAAAATCTAACCGTCGAGATCAGATTGCACGGTCTGAATTAGTGCGCGGCATCGGATTTGTCTGTGCTTTGGACTTGCGGACCCAAATCCTATGTCACGCGACACAGGTTGTAGCACACAAATTGACAAAAGTTTATGAGCTTGGGTCTCACGTGGAGTTAAAGAGTTGGAGGCTTGGAGCTGAAGGGTTTAAAGGATTTGAGAAAACGCGTGCATTTTAAATACAAGAACTATCTTCAATAAACGCGTGCATATTCCGGAAAGAAGAACCATCTTCAATAACTAGGTTGCAGCTACTACTACTAGGGAATGCTCTTTAAATATTTGTCATGACCATCACGGTATTACCTACCTCATAGCCTCGTAGGTATAGTACTGTTTTCTGCTAACCTACTCGCACAATGCGTTCATAAATTGTCTTCTTCTTTATTTTTTTATTCTTCTAGGTGCCGTTTAGATTGCTTAGCTATAAGAAACTTAACAATCCGGATTCGCTGTTGCGCGACACGCGGTGTAGCGCACTACGAGCCGTCTGATCTTGATCGGACGGTTCAATTTTTACGGGCCTACCAATCTAGGTTACATGCACGGGGCTCCTTTGTTCATTGGATCTTAATCAAACGGCCAGCATACCGCGCGACACGCTGTGTCGCGCGGCAGCGGATCTCAATTTGAAACTTAACAATCAGAAAGAATAGCTTCTTTCTAAAAATAATTTTTTTCTAAGCATCCAAATAAGTTAGGATTAAGAAGAATAATAACTCTTTTTAGGAATAGCTTCTTGCAACAATTATATATACATAATTTCAACTCACCATCCAAAAAATATTTTTAAATATTATAATACTAAAAATTAATTATTTTTAATATAATTATATTTATAATAATAATAATAATTATTAAAACAAATATTACTTTATTTTAAAATATTAAATATTAAATAAATAATTATTATTAAAATAATTATTACTTTATTTTAAAATATTACATATTAAAATAATAATAATAAAAATAATAATTAAAATAATTATTACTTTATTTTAAAATATTAAATATTAAATAAATAATTATTATTATTTAACAGATTATTATTTTTTTATTATTATTATTGTTTTTGTTTTTTATTTTATTATTCTGATTATTCGCATTATTAATAAATAAACTACAACAATACATAAAAGACAAATGAATACATTATTTATAAAAATAGATAAAATAACATACTTATTCCTAACTCACCATCCAAACAACATTTCTTCTTTCCGGAATAACGCTCTTTCCACTCTTCCTAATATTTCCGCTCGGAATAGTCTATTCTTCCTTATTTCTGAGCAATCCAAACGAGCCCTAGACTAAATATCTACTCCACACTTATCCAACTGAAAATTGTTTACAATTTTAAATTTTAAAATATTTTTAGATTGTTCAGATAAAGTAAATATTACAAGTAGAATTTATGCAAAATTTGTACATTTTAAGTTAAAACGCGCATTATTTGTGTAAAGTTTCAATTATTTGGCAATTAAGAGCCAAATCCTCAGATAAGAAAACTCATTCTCATTTTTTCTTCTTCTTTTCCATAAGTTTGAATTTTTTCGTATCGATAAAATTTCATTTCATTATTATTATTTTTTTTGAAAAATAGTACAACACATTCAAACTTGCAGTATCTAGAAAAAAAAAAACGAGAATAATAGAGTCTGGGAGTATTACAAATTATGACATTCCATCACTAGCACCTGCTACAGAATAACACAGTGAAATTTTACATTTTTTTTTAAATCTTATGGTTTGTCCATTTTTATAAGATTAAATTATTTATCGTTACAAAAATTAAATGTACGTTCATATATTTGCCCATTAAACATTAACATTATTAACTGATAATGATCGTATATCATGAAATTGTTCGATCACTTGTTGACTTGTTGTCTTAATCCACTCATCATTTAAAAGGAATGTTCATGCGATTCGAGCATAATAAAATTCTAATGCAATACAATTCCTTTAATATTTGGTTTAGAATTTTTTCATATAGCATATTTTGTTTAGAAGGAAATTAAATAAGAAACACCCAAATCGGGGGTTCTATAAGTTTGGAGAAAACAACAAAATGTTGTGCAGTAAGGCCATCCCTCACCGGCCCTGTCCTCTCTCTCTAGGATTCTTTTATATTTGGAGAACATACCGTAGGATTTTGTTGCATCTCTTAGTTTGGATGGTGCGGGAATAAGGAAGGAATAAAAATTTAAAAAAAAAATATTGGGAATAATAGAAAGAGTGTTATTTCGAGAAGAAAAAATATTATTTGGATGATGAGTTAGGAATAAGTAAATTAATATTAATTTAAGTAAATTAAAAAATATATTATTTTAATATTAAATAAAGTACTAATTAAAGAGCACACAAAATTTCGTTTAGCTAATAGTATATTTAGCTAATTTTGTTGAAATTATGTATATATAATTATTGGAATAAGCTATTCTCTTATGAAGATACTATTTTTCTCTTTATTCCTAACTTATTTGAATGCCTAGAAATAAGCTATTCTTAGAAAAAAGCTATTCTTTTTTATTCTCAAGCAATCCAAACGAGAGATTTTTTTGTTGCATCTTTCATGTGTCGTAACATCACCCTAGACCGTCCTCTTTTAGTGCTATTTAATTTTATATTCGTCTAAATACAATCCATATAATTAAATTTAGAAGGATTTTAAAGTACTTCTTTCATCTGCAAAATGTAAAACGTACTCATAATTTTTCACGTTCTATACCAAAACAATCTAGAAACTCTATGTGATTCAATAGACTAAAATCAGTCGCGACTGACTGATTAGATGAAATTTTAAATTTCGAAATTCTAATAGTTGATCCGAATTGTTTAACGAGTTCTCCATATTAAAATCTCATTGAAAATCAAATTTGATATTTTTCTAAATTTTGTATTAATTATTTTGTATTTTACAAAATTCTTAATCTAAACAATTCTGAATCCTTCACTAACGATGATTTTAAAAATATTAAAAAATAGTAAAAAAAAATGTAAAATTTAGTCTCCAATGAGATTTTAATATGCAGAACACATTGAACGATTCATATTAGCCATTATAACCTCAAAAGTTGAGATATAATCGCGACTGTCGGGTCTATCAATCGTGGCTGATTTTAGTTTATCTCTTATAAAAAAATGTAAACTCTATTTACCTTAGTATCTAAATTGTCAAATTAAATTTATTTATTTTCTATGATTTTTTAACGAAAATAAAAAAAATTTTGAGGTCGTGGAAACATAATTTATGAAATTTTGATGCACTAAGTATATATCACGTTAAATAGTAAAAATTAACAAAACAATCATGATAAATAGTAAAAACTAATTTCAAGTTTCAAAAGTTTAAATTTGAAAAGTGATTTGCACTATGCTATGTATATATCACGCACAAATAATTTTTGGAATTTTGATGCAAGTTTCAAGCTCATTTGACATTTGTTTTAACTCAAAGTTTATAATTGTTTACATTAGCCGAAAGAAAGATTCCATTACATCTATCTTGACACCTTTCCCCTCTCTCTCTCACTTTTAATTCAATATTCTGTCTAAAACGCTTTATTATTATTATTTTTTTTGATAAACCGCCCATAGGCAAAGCATTCATTAATTCAAATTTAGACATTACAAAGATGAAGTTAGAGTCAGACATACAGCCTGAGAAAGAAAGTAAGCCCTGCAATCTAGTCTAGCCCCATAGGTAGACCTGTTTAACGTTGCAAACGGCAACGGAATGGGCCATTCCGTTTGCCGTTCCGTTTCAGCAACGGTATGCACTGGAACGATTCGTTATCCGTTCCGTTTGTAACGGAATGGACGGAACGTAGCGGAACGACTCATTTTACACTGTATTTCACATAACGGTATGCCGAAATCCATTCCGTTTACCGTTCCGTTTCAGAAACGTATGCTGAAAAGTGATTCGTCAGTCGTTTCGTTTGGACGGAACGTGCACGGTACACGGTAAACGGTATACCGTCGGCAGGTATACCCATAGGTAGCAAGGAAAGTAAAGGAAAATAGCTAAATAAAATAAAAAACCAGCAACTACACCTGGTACTGAAAATCATAAAATAAAAAACTGCAAACTACTGATTAAACTAAGAGGGGACAGCGGGGAAAACTGAAAAGGGAAAAAAAAAATGTCAAGGTGGCGCCTCTTGCACCTGTTGGAAGAACCTCTCATCAATATTCATGCCAATGTTATGCTGACGCATGATCTCCACAGTAGGCATGCCAGTATAGCTAAAACTCAATCTCCTTGCATGATTGGCTAGGTCATGAGCTGGTTTAACCGTCTCTCTTCTAGCATGTTGCACCACAAAATCATGAGCAGTCTGTTCAAACTATGTTGCATTGGTGCGGGTACGAGTACCGTACCCGGTACGATTTGGGTACGGCGGTACGAAAATTTTAAAAAATCTCCCGTACGGGTACGCCGATATATATATATTATTTGAATAATTTATTGATCTATAATTATATTATATTATAAAATATAATGTATATAGCATAATTTTGTGTAGTTAAGGTTTGGATTTACACAAATAAATGATATAAACTTGGAGTTTACATAAATAAATATCATAAACACTAATATCAACACATTAAATATTAACTGTTGACCATTGACTGTACCGGTAAGTACCGGGTACGGTACCAGTATCCGGTTCGTACCCGGTACGGGTACGACTGATGTTTCAAAGTACCGGGGTAACCTAGGTTCAAAGTGATTTAATATCTCTGCCAGTATTGGCCTTGCATTCCAAGATGGCAAATTTTCTAGGTTGCCTACCTCCACTGCAGTTACTAAGTTAAAGTAATCAGAAAATACTTCAATCCTCTGATTACCTTGTTCATGTTGAGATTAGAGAGGAGAGAGAGGTGGTACCGATGTGGTACAGAGAGAGAGATCAAAGAGAGAGGGGGTGAGTTTTTCTATTTCGCACCAGAGGCTACGCACGGGACACAGAGAAAGAAAATGCAAGTTTTGGTGGGCGAAAGTCATAGCCCAATTTTTCTCTTTCCTTTTTATTAATCTCAATGGGTTTTACATTTACAAACAAGACCCTATAAATCTAGATTATTACAAAAGAAAAGAAATAGGCTATAATGAGGAGGGACCCAACAAACTCCTCCTCCCGACTCATGGAGCGCATCCATCAACTAAACCCGCCTTTTCACAACAAGCTTCGAGTTTCAAAGACGGTAACGGCTTCGTCAACATATCCGACCCATTCTCACTTGTGTGGATCTTCTCCAACACCAATTTCTTCTTCTCAAGCACATCGCGGATCCAATGATACCTCAAATCTATATGCTTGGACTTAGAGTGAAATGTCGGATTCTTGCTCAAATGAATTGCACTTTGACTATCACAAAACAACACATACCTCTCTTGCCGAACGCCTAGCTCATGCAAGAACTTCTTCAACCAAATTACCTCCTTGCATGCCTCCGTAATGGCTATGTACTCGGCCTCGGTAGTGGAGAGTGCAATGCATTTTTGCAACTTAGATTGCCATGACACGGCTCCATTTCCAAAACACACCAAATAACCGGATGTAGACTTCCTCGAGTCTATGTCACCGGCCCAATCGGCATCCGTATATGCCACTAAAGTTGGATTCTTGCCACCAAAACAAAGACAACGGTTGGTTGTACCCCTCAAATACCGAAGTATCCACTTAACGACATTCCAATGCTCTTTGCCGGGGTTAGAAAGAAAACGACTTACCACACCAACCGCTTGAGCAATATCCGGTCTTGTGCACACCATAGCATACATCAAAGAGCCAACAACCGATGCATATGGTACATCTCTCATCTCCTCCTTCTCCTTGCCACTCTTAGGACAACCATTACGTGACAACCTAAAATGGTTAGCAAGAGGAGAGGAAACCGGTTTACACTTGCTCATGTTGAATCTTTCAAGTACCTTCTCAATGTACTTCTCTTGTGACAACCAAAGCTTGTGTTCTCCACGATCTCTAGTGATTTTCATGCCAAGAATTTGCTTTGCCGAACCTAAATCTTTCATGGCAAATTCTTTTCCAAGACTCTCTTTCAACTCTTTGATCTTTTCAAGATCCCTTCCAACGACCAACATGTCGTCAACATAGAGCAAGAGAATGATGAAATCACCATTAGAGAATTTCTTCACAAAAACACAATTATCGGAGATGGTTCTCTCAAAATTGTTGTCACACATAAAAGATTCAAACCTTTTATACCAATTCCGAGGTGCTTGCTTCAAGCCATAGAGGCTCCTCCTCAATTTGCAAACCAAGTGCTCTTGCCCTTTTGTAACAAACCCTTCCGGTTGTTTCATGTAGAGCTCCTCCTCCAAATCGCCATGGAGGATTGCGGTTTTGACATCTAGTTGCTCAATCTCCAAATTCAAACTAGCGGCTAAACCGAGCACAACTCGAATTGAGGACATCTTGACCACCGGCGAAAAGATTTCTTCAAAATCAATTCCCTTCTTTTGGTCAAATCCTTTCACAACTAGCCGAGTTTTATATCTTGGCTTTGCCTCTTGACCCTCGGATTTCACACGATATACCCATTTGTTCTTGAGCACCTTCTTGCCTTTTGGCAACTTCACCAATTCAAAAGTGTTGTTCTCATACAAGGATTTCATCTCATCTTGCATGGCTTCCAACCACTTATTTTTGTGCTCCGACAACATGGCTTCTTCATAGCATTCGGGCTCACCACCATCTACAAGTAACACAAACTCATTAGAAGAGTACCTTGCATTAGCCCGTCTTTCCCGACTTGACCTCCTTAGTTCTTGTACTTGAGAACTATCACTTGAAGAGGTTTCGGTTTGAGAATCATTCTCTTCATTTTGTGGGACATTGGTTTCGGTTGATTGGCTAGGATTTGGGTGATTGGTTTCGGTTCTTAGGTTGTTTCTTGAAATAGGGGTTAGGTCAACATGGCTACTTGAAGCGGTTTTGGCCTTGTCGAGGTTGCTCAAATTTTCAATGGTTTCTTGTTCAAAGAACACCACATCTCGACTTCTCACTAACTTCTTTTCAATCGGATCCCACAACCTATATCCAAACTCACCATTTCCATATCCCAAGAAAACACACTCCTTAGTCTTGCTATCAAGCTTTGACCTTTCATCCTTGGGTATATGCACAAAAGCCCTACAACCAAACACTCTTAGATGGTCATAAGAAATATCTTTACCTTTCCAAACCCTCTCGGGTATGTCACCATCCAATGCATGCGAAGGAGAGCGGTTGATCAAATGAGCCGCGGTGTTCAAAGCTTCACCCCAAAAACCTTTGGAAAGTTTGGAATGAGAGAGCATACAACGAATTCTCTCACAAATGGTGCGATTCATCCTCTCGGCCACACCATTTTGTTGTGGAGTTTTGGGCACGGTCTTCTCAAGTTTAATACCATTGGTCTTGCAAAACAACTCAAACGGACCACGGTATTCTCCTCCATTATCCGATCGGATGCACTTCAATTTCCGACCGGTCTCTCTTTCAACCTCCACAACCCATTGCTTGAACACCTCTAAGACTTGATCCTTCGTTTTCAAAGAGTATGCCCACAATTTTCTTGAATGATCATCCACAAAAGTAACAAAGTAAAGAGCGCCGCCAAGAGTTCTATCTCCCATAGAACATAGATCGGTGTGAACTAAATCAAGCACACCCGGCCTCTTACTTGTTGGATTTCTCTTGAAGGCTACACGATGTTGTTTGCCCGCCAAACAATGTGTGCATGAGGTAAGTGAAGTACCATCAATAGGCACATACTTCTTTTTAGAAAGAATCTCAATGCCCTTCTCACTCATGTGACCCAACCTCAAATGCCACAAATCGGTTGAGTTACACTCGGCGGCATTCACCTCACCACACACCTTCACTTGAGTAACATAGAGCGAACCGGATTTGGTTCCTCGAGCAACAACCAAATGACCCTTCAACAACTTCCACTTCCCACCAAGGAAGCAACTTTGATACCCCTCATCATCAAGGGCACCCACCGAAATCAAATGAAGCCTCATATCCGGCACATGCCGAACATTCTTGAGAGTAAGCTTGCATCCTAAACTAGTCTCCACATAAACATCTCCAATGCCAAAGATTTTGCAAACTCCATCATTCCCCATTCTGACAACACCAAAATCACCTTCCTTGTAGGAAGTGAACAAGTCACGTCTAGATGTGACATGGAATGAGACGGCGGAATCAACCACCCAAGTGGAGTCTTGACTAGTAAAGTTCACAAAACCCTCATCACAAGCTATAAATACTTCATCATTTGTAACAATTGCGGTGGTACTTTCTTTCTCATCATCTTCTCTTCTTCCCCTAGATTGATCTCTTTTGGAACCATCATTCTTGGCTTTCAACTTCCGGCATTCACTTCTCTTGTGGCCGGGCTTCTTGCAATAATAGCATGTAATTCCCTTTCTTGATTTAGACCTCCCCTTTGACTTATCCCTATCATCATCACCATAAGCATTCCTTTGAGTACTCCTTCCATGATTTTCGGTGACAAGAGCCGAAGACTCACTAGTGATCCCCAACTCCTTACGCCTCAACTCCTCATTGAGCATGCTATCTTTAACCATGGCTAGGGTCACAACACCATCGGGTGCCGAATTACTCAATGACACCACTAAAGTCTCCCAACTATCGGGTAAGGAACTCAACAAAATCAATGCTTGCAACTCCTCATCCAACGCCATTTTCATGGTAGATAAACGGTTCACACAATCTTGGAACCGACTCAAATGATCCGACACCGAGGAACCTTCTTGGTATTTCATGTTTACCAACTTCCTAATATAGAAGGCCTTATTTTGAGCGGTCTTGCGCTCATACAAGCTTTCAAGCTTTTCCCACAACACCTTGGCATCGGTTTCAGATGAGATATGGTGATAGACAGAATCATCAACCCATTGTCTAATAATGGCTATTGTCTTCCTATTAGACACTTTCCAAACATCATCGGTGGTAGTAGCGGGTTTGGTACCCGAAAGGGGTTCATATGCATCCTTGCAATACAACAAATCTTCCATACGAGACTTCCAAATGGAGTAATTGGAAGATGTAAGCTTAACCATGGTACCACTATTGCTCTCTTCCATTTTAGACACAAACCCTAAATCCCAAATGCAATACACCGGTCAAAGAGAACCTCACCTCAATACGGCGGAGTAACGGCCACTCGCGACTCGACGGCAACAACCCGATCGATGTCGGAAACGGAGGTGATCAACGGCTGCGGCTCGGCAGCGGCTAGGGTTTGACGGCGGTGACTCGACGGCTAGGGTTTCCGCAACAGCGACTTAGGCGGCGACGAACCTTGCGCTCTGATACCAGTTGTTGAGATTAGAGAGGAGAGAGAGGTGGTACCGATGTGGTACAGAGAGAGAGATCAAAGAGAGAGGGGGTGAGTTTTTCTATTTCGCACCAGAGGCTACGCACGGGACACAGAGAAAGAAAATGCAAGTTTTGGTGGGCGAAAGTCATAGCCCAATTTTTCTCTTTCCTTTTTATTAATCTCAATGGGTTTTACATTTACAAACAAGACCCTATAAATCTAGATTATTACAAAAGAAAAGAAATAGGCTATAATGAGGAGGGACCCAACAGTTCATGCATTAAACTCATGCATTCCACAGCATGATATAACGCCATTGTTTCAGCTTGGAAAGGATCAGCAGCTTCACAACTCTCCATTCCCATCATATGCAACAACCCTTCATGGCAACAAAAAAACTATACCAGCCTTGTGTGATGTATCCCATGATGCATCGATTATTAGCTGCCAACCACCCGATGTAAAGCTATAATGCATCACACTGCTGCCTGTCCTGGTAGAGCAACTTTCTCTATTATCCAGATTATTTGTTTCCAACCAAGTCTGAATTTTTCTACACACTCCCACATGTTCAAAACTCTTGTTTTGGAACAGTACATCGTTCCTTGCCAACCAAATTTCCCATAACGTGTAACAAAAAATTGAAATACTATCCTCATCCATACCTTTTATTATACATTGCACTGCCTCTATTATGTTTAGTGGAAGGTTATCTGTTCTCAGTCCCAGGGCACCTCCAAACCACACCATCCGGGAGGCCTGACAAAAGAAAAAACAGTGTGTAGCAAATTCATTTTCTCGGTGACACCGTTGGCACGTGGGGGAGATGCTATGAATTCTATTGTGCAGATTCTATGCCAGCGGCAGGCCATTAGTAAGCAACCTCCACATGAAAATTTTAACTTCAGGCACTATTTTCTTCCATTTCCAAATGAATCTCCTGTTAGGAAATTGCTCAATTTTAATTTTGTGACTAATTATGCTTAATTAATCTAATTAAAACACAAGCAACACGAGAATCTAGTGCTAAGCTCAATTCGACACAAGAGATAGGTGGAAATTTGTACCTCCCGCGAAATCGTATTCGCGGGGCTCGACCACGGCATAGATGTCGGTGGCGTGCCTCCATGCGCCTCCTTCTAATCGGCCTCGAGTCCACCAAGGAATTTGGCTATGTCCCAATTCTTGTGCTAGCAAGAGAAAGGAGATAGCTAATCATTTTCGCCGTTCTTCAAGTAATTCTAGCAATTAACCTTTTGGAATAGCTATTCTCAACACATGAGACCTATGAAAATGCAAGAGAGAGAGAGACCTTCATGGGAGAATCAAAATTCTGCCCATGAAAGGTGGTGGCGGCTAGGGAGGAAGAAGGGAGACAAGGCAGGAAGGTTAGGTTTTGCTTCTTCAAGTGGTCCTTATATAGACCACTCTCCACCAACCTTTCTTTGACCTTTTTACCCCTCTAAGGCCGGCCATAAAGTTGGGCCAAAAAGGCCACCCCACTTATTTGTTTAATCTCACTTAGGCCATATATTAAATCAATTATTTAATAGGCCTTTTATGTTGCATTCTATTTAGGCTCAAATAGACTATTTAATTAAAAGCCTATACTTTAATTTAATTCACTCAATTAAATTAAAGTGTGTTGAATAAAATTAATTATCAATATATTGATAATTATTTTAGGATTAGCATATACATTAATTTATTTCTATATGATCCATTTGACTTAATTAATTATAACGGTTCGCAACGGTATATAATTAATTAATCAACTCATCATATTTCCACAGTACTCACTGCTGTGAATAAATAAATAATGCACGTATGGTCAAATTTCTATTTGTGTGACCCTTTGAGGATTTATGCTAAGTTGGACATGGAATTAAATCGTTAGTTAATTCCAATAATCATAAGCGGTATCTAGCAACACGTTATGATTCCCAATTCGCATAAATAGTGTACTACTACAGTATTTAAATCCTGCATAAGAGAATAAATGTATTTTCCTATTTTGATTCTTATATCTCACGATATCATCGTATAATCCAAGATAGGAATGTGTCATTCTTGCAGATTATACGTTTCTTGATCTAGAGTTGATCGCTTAGTTGCGCGCATACGATCCAACTCCATCAAGGGGCCCAAACAGATATCGTCACTCACTAAGTGAATTAATGAGGGACATACGGTTTCTTGATGATTAGTTTTTTCTCGCACAATTCAAGAGAACATAAATAAAGTCCGTATAGCAGTCCTTATCGGGAATCAGCGGTAGACAATATTTATTGAACCTATCCTCATGTGGAAAAGATAAACATCTCAAACTTAGAGCCAAAATCATAACGAAATAAACAATGACACATAACACAATCCATATGTTTATTTCGTTGGGTCAAGTCCTGTACTATGTTCCATAACATATACATATGCAATTAAGTTGGTAACTCTTTACCTATGATTTGTAGAACTTAATCATCAATTAACTTGCATACTAATCTTATATGATAATTAATGTTCCTTGTTAATTATCAAGATTATGGACCGTTTAGATTTATTATTGTCATTCTAAAGAATGATCCACAGAGATCTACAATTCAGATCCTCAACCTGAATAATCTGTCAATAATAAACCTAGGAACAGATGATAAAATATCATCCATAACATAAACTAATATTTAAATCATTAAATTATTGACTTCTAGGACATAACTCCAACATCTCCATGATACCTCCTCTCTGAGTCTACCCTCGGTCATCGCCAGACATTGATACCCATCCTTAACTGTGTAATTTTCTGATTTTGTATAATCCCAATTCAGCTCATCCCTCAAACCTGGAATCCTACCGAGTTTCTGTACAGTCTGAATAATATTCTCGGTTGTATCCTCCCCTAGCAGTCTTTGTAATTCAACTCTTTTCCACTGACCACTCTCAAAGTTAAACATTTCAGCCACCTTAATTCTTCTGTCAGCCCTTGAAGCATGCGTTGTCAGCTGCCAATTCGTGTGCCATGGTTGGGACAAAACATCAATTTTTTCACCATCTGTTATTTGCCATTATGCCTGCCGACGGTATACCGTTTACCGTGTATCGTGCATGTTCTGTCCAAACGGAACGAGTGACGAATCACTTTTCAGCATACGTTTCCGAAACGGAACGGTAAACATAATGGATTTCGGCATACCGTTGTGTGAAATACAGTGTAAAATGAGTCGTTCCGCAACGTTCCGTCTATTCCGTTGCAAACGGAATGAATAACGAATCATTCCACTGCATACAGTTGTTGAAACAAAACGGCCCATTCCGTTGCCGTTTACAACGTTAAACAGGCCTATTTGCCATCTAACATTCCTTTTGAAAAATTCCTTCATTCTGATTGCTTGGCGCCACAAGGGACTGGCGCCCCCTGTATTTCCAGCCCTCCAAAAATCCAGATTCTGATAATATTTCCCTTTGCCATCTAACAAAACGTTTTAATTTTGAATGGACTCGCGAGATAACACACCGAGGGACACGGCTCAGATTCTGCTAAGCCGACAATAACAAAGCCAGTCTTTTGCTATGTCAACACCTGGCCCATTTAAAAGAATTTGCTTAGACCAGAAAAGAAGTACTAAATCCCAGTCCCAGATGGAGCGTACAGAGATTAAAAAAAAATGGAGCGTACTCCTTTTTTTTTTTTTGGTAGTCAAAGGCCCGTAGGCAAAAATTCATTAAGCCAAAAGTCATTACAAGAGTTACATTACATCACATAATAGAAAGGAAAAAGCGGATAAGTGTAACTGGTACATGAAACACTATGTGTCCTGGCATAATTTGCCAACTGATGTGATTCCAAATTGTGCTCCCTTGGGATGTAAGAGCAAATGAATTCTGGATTCAGCCTAAAAGCATTTATGAGGTCTAACATATCATGGTAGTTTTGCTATGGCACATTATCAGGTGGAACTCTTGCTTCTAGAATTTGTTGGATCATCAGACAGTCTGTGTAAAAAATACAATCACACATCCCCATCTCCTGTACAGCTCTCACTGCTATCTTTAAGGCTGCAATCTCTGATCCGATAGGAGAGTGCAATACCAGAATGCTTACCATAGCAAATTAGTTCTTCCTGCTTGGAGATAATGAAGGCCCACCCACCCAATGAAGGATGGAGAAAAGATCCATCCGTGTGACATATGACCCCTTGAGCGTTTGAATCTCTAGCATTGTTCCAGAGGTGTCTGAGAGGTTTGGGAATTTTCATGGAAGAGGAAAGTCTGGACAATCGATTGTAGTGCTCAGCTAGTTGCCAGCAAGAAGCATGATTAAATTGTGTACCTGAGAAGATATGCGAGCACCGTTGCTTCCAAAGAGCCCATAAATGGTTACCAAAGGAAGTGAACGAGGCTCCCTGCAGCTGTCGACTGAGATGAAAAAGTAGGGCCATCATGTCTGTTGGGAGCTCGTGCATGCGCAAGGAAAGACTTGAGGCAAACCAGAACATCTTTGCAAACTGGCACTGGAAGAGCACATGTACAGAATCTTCTGAGTATTGGCTGCAAATCGTGCATTCGGGGACAGGCTGCCTGAGTCTAAGAGCAATATTGCCCCTAGTTGGTACTGCATCCGATACAACCTTCCAAAGAAAAAGGCGTATTCTAGGGATAAGGCCTGGACAATGCCAGATTGTTTTAAGTACAGCCGCCTTCATAGGGCTCAATTGAGCTGGTTCACCTTGTAGCAGCCTACAAGCTTCCTTAAAGGAGAATTTACCCGAGATGGTGCTTGTGAATAGCAGCCGATCAAGTCGAGAATTGGCTGCAGTAGGGGGCTGGGGATAAAGAGAGATGATGTGGAAACCAATTCCATGCCCCAACGAATCGGCTAATTTATCATGATCCCACGAATCTCCTTGGTCCCTCGTGAGTTCATTTAACTGGAGCCGTCGCTGTCGAACATTAGTTGGAACCATTGCTTGCCATATGTCATGCCACGGTTCAGCAAATACATTGCATTTGTCACCCCTACTTACATGCCATCTTATCACAGGTTTGAAATGCTGCCTTAGCTCCGTCATCACCTTCCATAACTTAGTGCAATTGACCGACACATTTGAAAGCCACAAGCATTTTCTGGACAGATACTTTGCCCGCAGTAGTTGCACCTATGGCCGATCCTCATACTCTTTGCAACCTAATTTCCATAGCAATTTCAGCATCATAGCTTTATTAATAACAGCCACATCTCTTAATCCAAGCCCTCCCTGAGCTTTGTGTGATGTAATTCGAGCCCAAGAAACAAGATGCATTTTCTGACGCCCTCCATTCTCCCAAAAGAAGGATCTAATTAGGGAGTTAATAGTATTCACCACAGATGCTGGTAAAGGCCCTCCAGAAGTGTTATACAAGATTAGGGGTTCAATAACTGATCGAATTAATACAACCTTCGCTGCCTGTGATAAACATCTCGAGGCCCATGAGGATGTTTTCCCTTTGATTTTGTTAATCAGTTGGGTAAAATGTGCTGGTTTGGAAGCACAGACCGGGACACCAAGGTAAACATGAGAATCTTCACCTTCACTGGCATTGAGAATGTTCATGATGGTTGTTTTGACCTGCTGAGTAGTGTTTCTCGAAAACCATATCCTTGACTTTTCCTGGCCTATCCGCTGCCCAGATAAATCACAAAAATAATTTAGCACCTCTGCTGTTCTTACAGCTTGAATTTCAGTAGCCTCCCCAAATATGACCAAGTCATCTGCAAACATGATGGAAGATAATCGTGGGGCTCCTGGTGCTATCTGCAGACCAGTTTAGTATCCTTCATTGACATGAAAATCAAGCAACCTCGTTAAGACATCCATACAAAGAATAAACATGTACAGAGAAAGTGCGCACCCCTGTCGAAGTCCCCTTTTAGGGGTGATGAACCCATCAGCATGGCCGTTAAAGAGGATTGAGAATTTGGCTGAGGTAACGCATGCTCTTATCCACTCAATATAAGTCCCGGGAAAACCATAGTAAGAGAGCACACAAAACACAAAGCCCCAGCTCATTCTGTCAAAAGCTTTTGAAAGATCACATTTAAAACAGAAGCTAGTATCTCGCCTTCTATTATAGTTCATGGAATGCATGACTTCTCGCAGTACTACGATATTCTCTGAAATATCATGACCAGGAGTAAAAGCAGTATGGTTAGGAGCCACGAGACATGGAATAATGAATTTCATACGGAAGGCTAGGATTTTAGAGATGACTTTGTAAATGAAGTTACACACTAATATGGGACGATAGTGAGTCACTCTGGATGGGCTTTGAATTTTTGGCACAAGTACCATGTTTGAGGCAGAAAAAATTGGAGTCCATGGAAGCTGTTTCAAAAAAGTTTTTAACCTCATTGAACACACTGGGAGCAAAGGCAGTCCACATAGTTTGAACAACACGTCCGTTAAACCCATCCGGGCCACTGGCCTTGTCGGGGTGGATGGCAAAAACAGCCTCTGTGATCTCTTGATCATTTGGTTGTCTGGCCAAATACTCGGATACAGCTGAATCAACTTTAGGAAGAGTATTAAGAAAATCATTCTGGATCGGCTGTTGAGATATTGCACAGCGGGTCTCATAGATAGATTTATAGTGATCTATAAAAGCTCTTTTAATCATCTTCTCATCAGTAACAATAGTGTTGTCCTCCATCTGAATGTTAGAGATGCGGTTTAACCTTCTTCTCTGAGTAACCGACTGATGAAAGAACTTTGTATTCGAGTCACCGAGATATGCCCATTTTAGCCTAGCCCGTTGTGCCCAGTATGCCTCCGTTTCCAGCAATAGAGAGTTGTATTCAAGCTGGAGGTTTTGGTTCATTTCACAAGACTGGGAAGTAGGTGGCATTCCTTGCACCGCCAAGAGTTGCTGCTCGATATCAGATAGTGCATCGGAGGGACTTCTCTGTTTTCGTACCTCTCTTCTCATATTTGTTGTCACATCAATTCAGCCCTCCACTAACAACTGCCGCTTCACACATGCCTTGAAAATAACGTCGTAAAAGCCACCAATTTTCAAATTTAAAGGTTTTAGTGTGCTTCTTGATGCCTGGTTGCAATCGTAAGAGGATTGGGCAGTGATCACTGTTTGCTCGTGGGAGATGAAAGAGCTTCGCATCAGGGAACTGTGCACACCAGGGGACCGTTGCAAGAGCTCTATCAAGCCTCTGCAGGATAATGGAATTAGGGTCTTAATTATTGGTCCAAGTGTAAGCGGACCCGTGATAGCCAAGATCGACTAGACCCGAGGAACTTATCATATTCTGAAAAGATCTGTGCTTTCTTTTTACCCGAGAGGATCCTCCAAACTTTTCAAAAGGAGCATAAATGGCATTAAAATCTCCTATTAAGCACAAAGGTCTGGGGTCAGTTGTTGAATAGTAAACTATTCGCTCCCAAATGTATTCAGTTACATAATCATGCGGGTCCCCGTAAATAGCGCCCAATAGCCAAGGGTCCGTACCAGTTGACATTCGAATTTGTGCAACGATGAAATAGTAAGAGCGTTCAATGACATCTACCTGTATTGTGTCATTCCACAACAGCCTTTATGGTCCTTCATCAGTCGGTTACTCAGAGAAGAAGGTTAAACCGTTTTATTATTAGGCATTCGAATTTATATTCGAGTCACCGAGATATGCCCATCAACCGTCTCGCGTGCCACGCCTGACAAAAGGGAAATTTTGATTTGACGCGACGATGACTTTATGGTCCTTTGTATGCCCACGGACCGCTTTGATCTATTTTAAACGAGAAATGTGTTGCATACTTGCATTCCACTCCGTGAGATTATTTATTATTCATTATCATGAAAAAAATGAAATTATATATATATTGCCCGCCCGACATCATTCATTTTTTATTTTATTTTTAAAGATATGTTTGTGAAAGCAAACTAGAACATGCAGACTTTAGTTCAAAACGGTGTACTGTATTATTAATTAATGAAATAAATAAATGGTGGAAGTTGCAAAAAAAAAAAAAATTTTCAAAGCAGATGAGCGATTAGGTTTCGAAACTGTCATATTTACTATTTATTATTAGGCAAAATCAGCCGTATGTCCTTCAAATTTTCTCTAATTAGTCATATACTCTTCTATTCTTTAATATTAGCCATATACCCCTCAAATCATGTTTACTATTGCTATTTATCCTTTTGGCTAATTTCAATAATATAATAATGGCAAAATCAGCCGTATGTCCCTCAAATCTTCTCTAATTAGTCATATACCCTTCTATTCTTTAATATTAGCCATATACACCTCAAATCATGTTTACTATTGCCATTTACCTTTTTGGCTAATTTCAATAATATAATAATTCTGAAAATCTAATTTAAAAAATTTAAGACTGAAATGCCCCTGACCTTTCCCCTTCCTTCTTTCCCTTCTGATAGATCCATTTTCCGCCTAAATTTAGAATCATATATGATATGGAAAATTGCAAATTCAATATGGAAAGAAATAAAGACCAGATCAATAGTTAAAAACAACAGAATTATTTCTCTTGATAATTGCATCTCCATCTTTTTTGACACGTTCTTGTAGACAAAGTTGAACGGCGACAAAGCAAAGAAAAGTGTTTCTTTTCATAACAGCTGGTAAGCGTTACTTATCACGTTTATGGAAACATTCACCTAACTACAAATTATCTAGATACATTTAACTAGAGTATACAAAGGCTAAACACAGAGGGGTTCTCCAACGTAATTGGGTTCTTGATTTGTACCTACTCTTTCCTGATTATACAACTGCCTTGTCAGTAGGAATTGTCAGACCACCTTGATTTAGTTGGGGACATCTAGTACGTGCTTTAAAAGTATCATAAACCTTAATAAGTTAATGCTTGCTTGCATTGAACCTATTTGCACAACCTTTTTTTTTTTATTCTTTCCGATAAGTCACTGTGGATAGAAAGGAAAATACAAGGTCAATGGCTTTTATTCAATTAAAGAGAGCCCTCTAACTCCCGGAACTGCATCCTCTGGGTGGCTATCCATGGATGATTTTTTTATCTCAACCGTCTGATTTAATCTCAACGGCTATAGATGCCCCGTGCATAATATCAAGATTGATAGGTCCGAAAAAAATCTAACGTTAAGATTAAATCGGACGGTTCGAATCAAAAGACGTCCACTGAATGGTTGTATTAGACCATCCAGAGGATACTCGCACTCTAACTCCCACCAACCAAGTACCAACCGTCCCAAAAAATAAAATAAAAAAGATTAAAACAAAAGATCTCTCCATGCACCAAGCAACCAAACTAAAGAAAAAGGAAAAGAAGAAAAACACAAAGGGCCAGTTTGGATGTTGTAGGAATTTAGAAAATTTGCAATTTCTAGATATAAATTTACTGGAAAGTGTATAACTTTGTAAAGAGTTTATATTATTTATAATAAATTTGACATATAAAAGATCCAGAATTTGCAATTCCGGCCCCATCCAAATAGGACCAAAGAGAAACAAAAGAAGGCTCGAGCAGCAACAGCAAAAGAGAAAGAAGGCGGAAGCTCTGGGAAACCACCTGCTTTGGAAAGGCTTGTAATAGACAACAATTTCATTTCATACAGAGTATGCCACAATATGCCACAGAAGATCCGCAGCTATTAGTTCAGCGCAACAGATTTAGTTACTCTTCAGATTAGTGTTAATCATTAGCATTAATTGTAACGAGGTTTTATTGTAATTCTAGAATACAACCTGTATCAGCTCTCCTATAAATACAGTGTGGATGTAATAAGACATTTGAGAAATTCAGAATAAAGATTACTTCCTCTAATTTGTATCTCGCTTCATGGTATCAGACCCAATCATTAGCCATTAATGGCGACAGATACAAATCTCGATCCCCCCCTCCTCCACCTTCCAATGGCACAAATTCATCCACATCTTCTCTTCTTTCTTCTGATTTCACCTCTTTCACCACCTCGAATGGATCGATTATACCTCTTACCATCCCAATTTCAACAAAATTGACCAATACTAACTACCTCACTTGGAAATCTCAGATCCTTCCCCTTTTACATGGCTATAACCTCATCAAATTTGTTGAATTACCTCCTCCCAATCCAACTACTTCAACTCAAACTGGTCAGATCTTAGTCAACCCTGATTACATCATCTGGCATCGTCACGATCAGTTGCTTTTGGGATGGATCTGATCCTCCTTGTCAGAATCGATTCAAGCTCAATGTGTTTCTTGCAATACATCCATGGAGATCTGGTCGTCTCTCCAAAATGTTTTCTCTGCCACATCTCGAGCTCGAGTCACTAATCTCAAGAAACAAGTTCAGATCGCCTCCAAAGGAGCTCTCTCTTGCTCAGAATACTTGCAACACATGAAGCACTTAGCTGATGAACTTGCTTTTGCTGGATCTCCAATGTCAGATGACGAATTAGTCTCAGCCATTCTTACGGGACTTGGATCTGACTATCTTCAGTTTGTGACAGCGATCAACACCTCCTTCCGCAATGAACGCCTTTCCTTCTCTGAGCTTCATGGAATGTTACTTATGTGAGATACGGCAGTTTTGGCTCAAGACCAGACAGTGTTTTGGCCATGTCAAGCGTGGACAGTAGCGGCGCTTGTCACGCAGTGTTGACGGTTGGCCACGAAACAGCCTTGCATGTGTTGTAAAGCATCTCATGCATCATGTAAATAGGCAATTTGGCACTGAAAATGACTTGTAATAGGGACCCAAAGTATGGCCGTTGGATAGACCAAAGTGTGTTGCGTGGGCTGTCGGGTACAAACCGTAAGCCAGAACGGTGTTTAGGCCGCTTCCCCAATGGTGTATTGTGTACTTAGCATTTTTGGACAGCATGTAAGGGAGATGTCCAGTGAGTAGCAGCAATGGACCAGTCCAGTGGGTAGGAGTAATGGAGAGGTCCAGTTGGATGGTCTAACATGTCTTTGACCAGCCCCTAGTTTATGGACACCTAGCAGCTGCTTGGGCCAGCAAATAGAAGGGCTGTTGACACCTGTTCTCCCACCTCTTGAGCTGTCCCTCCCCAGCCATAAGTCCCTCACCTTGGGAAATTTCGTATAGGCCATTACCAGCCCCAAAACTGACCATCTATAGTGCTGTTTGAGTGTGTTTGACGGTGAAACAACTAGCCGGGACCACAGCGGGATAGCTGGGGCAGTCGAGAGCAAGGTACAGTGCATGGTTTAGCAAGTAAACACCTTAAACCAGCCCAAGTAAGCGGCAGGGGCTGCTGCCAAGTCGAGTTTGTGGCTGCCATATTGAACCAGTCTCTAACGGTGTTGATGCGTGGTAGGCCAGCGATGTTGCGGTGTCAACTAGTGTCCTGTAACCATGTCTTAACAGGCCACATGCATGTAGAGAGCATGAGCATGGTAGGACAGTAGCCAGGCCAAGAGATAGTGTAGTTGCGTGAGCAACGTTAGACCGTGCGGTGCTAGGAACGGTGTAATCACCGCAAACCAGCCATGTAGCGGTGTCAAGTCTGGTGAGTTGCCCATGAAACAGCATGAGTTAGGTGCTGGTTATGCACGGTTGTAACCCACGGGTTTTGTGTATGTGAACCAGACTTCGCAGGACACGAAGCGGGAGACCCGAGCGGTGAGGCAACGGCAACGCCTAAGCGACGGCGGGTCGGTTAATAGGTGTAAAGGTGCGGATTCCACCTGAGCCCGAAATCTCATGTTTTGGAAGAAAAAGTATATATATTTATGCATGTTGTATGACTGTTTGTGCATGACTTGCATGTAAATTGCATTTATGAATTGCTATATTACATGACTATGGACAGAAAAGGAATTGGTAGGTATATGACATGCATATTGGATGGTTTTTCTTATTGGATGGCAGAATTGAATTGGTAAGGCAATGGTAAAGATGTACTATTGTGTGATGAATGGCATTTGCATCTTTGGAAAGCGGCGTCATGAACCGTTGTTCCAAGGGCCGTGAGATAAGCGCTTATGTTCCGGGACTCATGATTGAGGGGGTAAATGCCCTCAGCATTAGTACAAGTTTGTTGGATCGATTGGTAAGGCCGTTGGCAAACCCCGGCGTGGGTAAATCGCGGTCTATTGTATTGGAATGGCTTGCACGATGAATTGACATAGAACCAGACTTGTAGAGCGCATGGTTAGGAACCAAATTATGGCTGGCTTTCGTGTATTCTTATGTTATTTGATTTCCTAACCTTAATTGGCTGGCCATGCATTGCATGATGTTTTAAAATGATTTATTGGCTGAAACTTATATTATGTAAAGCTATTTTCTTATGTATTTCGGTTGCGTATTTAGTTCCGCAACATGAAGCTTCGGGTTCATGCGTGGCTGGAACTAAATACCGCACTGAGAAATGGTTCCCTTTCTCACGTTTCCATGTTTTCATGGGTTCCAGGTTGGAGGCCGGGTGGAGTGCAAAGAAAGGATAAGCCTAAGTAACGGCCATGTTTTGCTATGCTTTTGAGCGTTGTTGTATAATTGTTTTGCCATGTAGTTGTGCTTGTATGTTATGTAAATGTTTGCCTTGTGTGTTACTATGATTGAACTGAAATATGTGGGCTGGGACTTGTGTTAAACTGATGGGAAATGGGTGCCTTATTGGCTGGATGCTTGTAAATACAAGAGAGGGCATGCTGGAATTTTCATTTACATGATGTACAAGCGGTGTTTGTTAGTCCTGGGACAATGTTGCTGCCATAAGTATAGTAAATGCATGGTAAATTATGCTGGAAATAGGATGGTAAGCCTTGCGGCTGCACGCGGCGCGTGTAGTCGCGGCGGGATCTGTCACTCCCGGGGCAGCGGGGTGTGACAACTTACACATGAGTGTTTGCCTCTAAAAAATGCTGCAAAAAGAAATGAACAGAAAATGATAAATGAAAATGAAATTTCGTAAATGTTTATAAAACATTGCAATTTGGTTCTGGTACATGATGATGGCGGGACACCGTAACCAAGACAGGATATAGAGGAAACCAATATATCGAGACTGACCCACATATAGGGATGCCACAATCACTACTATTTTCCATCACAGCCCAACCCAGCCCAAATTTCTTTTTAAAATATAATTGGGCCGGCATATATATGAGAGACAAATACATGGGCCTGGTTTTCATTTACAAGGTAAAAGGCCCAACTGAAAATAGCCAAACGGGTCCAACCTTTCCCTGACGGATCCAAACAAATGAAACCCGCTAACCCGAATCCATTCTGATTAAAACAAAAAAAAGAGAAAAGGAAGAAAGGCAGATGGCGCTCCCCTATTGGTTCGCCCTTGTGGGACCCACGTTCTGTTAACAGAAGAAAAAGAAAAACAAGTACGAACCGGAAGGATGAGGGGTGCAGTGACCAGCTGGGGTTTCGCCTCTCGCCGACGACGAACGCCCCCGCGACTCCAATAAATTGCGCCGCTGCATCAATGGCTCCACGACAATCCTGATGATATCAAACACGGAGAGTGTCAGACGGCGAATTCCAAAAATGAAAGATGCAGTATCGAGGATTGGGAAATATGAATATGTGAAATTACTCATTAGAATGATCAATTGGAGTACCTGAGAGGTCGTGGTATCTTTCTGATGAAGAAATTTACGCCAATTGAGGTTAATTCCAGAAGGGGAAGGAGACCAATGGGGGTGTCAACTGACAGGAGCTTTGAGCATAGCAGAAGTCGCACCAAGCAACGGTGCTTATGTTATAGAAACTAGAAGGGCTCTACAGAGATTGAAAGCGGTGTGATGGGACTCTAAGAAAAGGGAAACGCACACACGGAATGATAGGAATGTAAAATTTTCGTGACTGGAGAGGTCCAGTATTGGAAAGAATGAAAAAGGCGTTGCAAACAGACAATGGAGAACATTGCCCCCTTCTCTGCGACCTATAGTCTGAAAAAGGAAGCAACTATTACTGTAGGGATTCTTTGGCAGAGGGAGGTAAGTTTACCATCTCGATTACAGCCACTGGATGGGCAAAAGCATGATTGCTTTAGGTCCCTCATAGTACAAGATGATTAAGTGTAAAGGACAATTGGAATACATTCCTTGAAATATGCTCATGCTGTGTCACACATCATACATCCAACGGCTAGAAGAAATGCCAGGGTACTTCTTCTTGATATCTGATGGGATTGAAAGGGAAATCAAAAAGAGCTCAGGAGCATGAATCATCAAGGCTGCGCATGAACTCTCCCTGGTGGACCCAGGGGTAAATCAGTAATCTGCATAAAGGACAGAGGATATGGTGCATGAGGAATGAAGAAAGTAAATGTTCTATCCCGATTCTACCCCTCCAGCTTGCTGCATGATCTGACAAACCTGTAATTAGGCAAAATTGAGACAAGTTAAAGGCACAATTGAAAATATGGGAATGTATTAATGCTTCTCTAATACTTAGAAAGGAAATTAAAATAAAAAAAAAACCACAACAAAGAAACAATTTGGTGGAATGATAGTTAAACAGATGAGAGGAAGTTTTGAGTGGCCTCATGACATCAGATTACCAAAACTCATGAAATGATGACTAAAACACCCTTTCCTGTATATTGAACCAATTCACTCCCGTAACCAATGAAGAATCGACAACATCCCCCAAGCCTGACAAATGGAAGTACCTTTTTCACTGGAGAGGAGGCAGGAAACACCAAAGAATAACCAACTACATAGAACCAATTCCACTTTTGCCCCCAAAACTGACACCTAATGCATATGTGTTGGAGGATATTTGTGAAATTACATGCTGCTTATGGATGGCTCCAGTCTAAAACCCATGAAATTGCTCAAATAAAAGCAAATGGAGAAAGGAAAAGACCTGTCACCTAGTTGCAAATAGGGGTTCAGAATTTGATTCCCTCCTACAAGAGCATCTCAGCCATGCACTGCCTATGAGGGCATAGATGGATGCCACCTGTACACCCCTATCCTGGCGCCAAATCACTACCCCCTCCCCAAGGCATAAAGGAGCAACAAGGTTTAACCTTATCCATCATCAATTGACACAGGGACCCCACCCATCAGAAATACAGGTGAGAAGAAGTGAAATGCTATATTACTGTCCCATGAATAATTGATCACTGCCAAGTGTCAAGAGGTGATTGGGAAGTAAATTAGATAGTAGAAGTTACCAAGTAAAGAAAGGAAAAGAAGAGAAAGTCGGTTTGCCATCTATGCATCTTCACCATCCATCAAATGCCAAGGAAGTGAGATGTTGCCACATGTCAAGTTGATGGAAGCATCAAACCCTGGAAATCCCCTATAAAAGAAGCATCTCCTGAGAAGAAAGGGGAGGCCAATTTTAGTCTGTCGAAGTTCTGTCAAATTAAAGAGTCAAGTTTACCTTTAATTAAGGTAATAGATATGTAATTTCCTGTAATGGCCTCCAAAAAAAAATATAAATGAAATAATGTTGAATGCATCTGTGATGTCTTTTCTTTTTCTCTACTGTTTTCTGGCTGTGTTCTTTGGAGTTTGCACTGATGTTGGTGAGGAGTGTGACATAGATTCCACCCTCATTTACATCAGTCGTGCCTCTGAGGAGTCATGCATGTAGGAATAATTTGCATCAACCTAAGTTTCTTATTGTTAGTGTGAAGTTAGAGGCTGCTGGTTCCATGGTGAGTGTGACCTAGATTCCACCTCCATAGATGCTGTGTTAGCTTCTTGCTTTCAATTTTATTCAGTATGTGTCATGGTTGTTCTTATGATTTGTGAGTCTGTTATGCATATAGTCCATAGCCAAAGTTCCATGAGTTAAGTCATTGTCATAATAAAATGGTCAAGTATAGAATTGCAACAAAGTTATACTACCAAAAAAAATGATGGAGAGTTCAAGTTCACATATAGATAAGTAGGGAAAACATATAAAAAAAAAATGCATGTAAGAACCCTTTTCTTTAGGAAATTTGTGTCCCCTGCTGTGTCAACATCTCATAAAAAAAAATTGTATAATAGAACAGTCTGTTATTTCATTTCTATCTAAGAATAAGTTTGAAGTGGAGGTTCATTTCTTTAGAACAAAAATTTTCCGTCTCTACCAGCAAATAGTAGGTAACATGAGGCTTTACAAAAAATTTGCAAATGGGGGTTTTAAGTTCCATGGAGATCGTATAATAATGACAGCTTATGTTTAAGTTCAAGAAGTAAGTTGCAGGAATAAAAAAAATCTGAGTGTCAGATTGTATCACTGATTACGCCTTTCTTTTGTCATAAATAATGCGCCTCCTAAAAATTGCAAAGTCACATGTCTTTAAAAAATGGTGATTCAAGTCATTCTGCATTAGTGAATGAGTAAGTCTGTTTGTATGAAATGGCCACCCATGAAATATAAAAAATTGTGAACTGAGAAATATCTGAGACAGGGAATATGTGAAATGATGTTTGTATAAGAGAGAAAGAAGTAAACTGGCTCTAACAGAAAAGTAATACATAAGAATGGTAAAGTCAGGTGGCATTACAAAAGATGGTTCTAAAAAAAACAAGGGGGGAAGAAATAACAAAGATACTTGGGGGTTTCACGAAATAGGAAATGTCGGGGACCAAAGTGAATAAAATAATGGCACCAGTCAAAACTTCAATTCAATTTCTTAAAACAAGTAGGTGTTACGATGTTTACTTAAAATTATAGGTCATACGTATACATGCATGGTCAACAAGCAAAGCAAAATTAAAGGGAAAATCGTGTGCTTAACATCTAAATGCTAACTACTATGGTCAAAATGATAAACAGAAATATGCAAAAAAAACGAGGAGTATACATAAAGTAAAGCACATATTCAAATTGCACTTCACTGCATAAGCCCGTCAGACCAGAAAGAAAGTAAAGTGTGTCACCTCAAAATTGGAAAAGAACTGTGTAAAATTGAACTTGCAGACGGCTCCATGGTGTCCCCAAGTTACTCTGTGACACTTCTGCCAGGAAGATTCACCACTACTTCTCATCAACCAGTCGCCCCTCATCAGGATTACATGCCCAAATCAAGTTGAAGTCCAAACACACCCAATTGCTGGAGTTCACGACCGAGGTGGCTTCAACAGATGGTTACGACGCTCCACAAACCAGTCGCAGCCGGCGTGAGTGCAGGAAGCTCGTACTGACTCCGCCAATGGAGTCATCCAGTGCAAAAAAAAAACGACTACAGGAACCAAGTGAAAGAAAGAGGAGGGAGATGAGCTGGGGTTTCGCATGAGATCGGCGCATCTGAGAAGCAACACCCACACGTAGAATTCCCGAGTCGGATCCAAACACGACCTGTGCTCGCTTGGCACACAAACTCAAACGTAGACCAGCTGATTCGATCGGTTCAGCTCTCAGCGCCTTCCCCTGATCCTCTGTGACGTCCAGCATGAAACAAATCCCTGACAAGCATAACACAAAACAGCAAAGTATCAACCAATCAGAAAATTCCGTGGAGCAGAAAACTTCAAAAATGCATTAAAAATAGCTAGATTGCCAGAAAAGTTCTCATAAAATATCAAAATGTCAAGGAAAATATGAGGAACATTTTGATGTGTCATATTATGCTGAAACACCAAAGTATAAAATATTTTAAATTAATTGGTTTAAGGGATGACCATAAGTAAAAAAAATGATAATAATAATAATAATAATAACAACAATAATAAATTTAGATTTATATGATTAAATAAAAAAAAGGGAGAAAAAGAAATGGAGCAAAAAAAAAAAAGAGATCATTCTTGAACATTTCATGTTCCGGACAGCAGGTACATTTGAACACTCTATGTTCCGGACAGCAGGTACATTTGAACACTCTATGTTCTGGACAGCAGGTACATCTGAACATTCTAGGACAGGTACATCTGATAAATAGGTACAGTCCAACATCAAAATCTGCAAACAAATTTGAAATAAAAAAAAAACATCACCAGGAAGATCAAAGATAAGTTTAAAAGTACAAATTTAAAAGTCTAAACTCAAAAGTCCAAAATCCTAAAGTGAAAATTAAAAGTCCAAACTTGAAAATGACACAAAGTCCAAAAATGACACAAAGTTTAAATAACACAAAGTCAAAATAACACAAAGTCTAAAAGTGACACAAAGTCAAAGTGACACAAAGTCAAAATGGCACAAAGCCTAAAAGTGACTCAAGAGACACAAAGTCTAAAGTGACATAAAGTCTTAAAAGTCAAAAGTTCGTCCCTCCAAGACTGCATCGCGTTTCGCCTTGAAGGAGACACCCTCTTGATGTTCAGATTGAGATAAAGGAAAAGTCAATTCTGAATGATCACCGAAGTTCCTGTCAAGAGAAGGCATAGCGCATCTGTACTCGCGACTTGAACGAAAATCCCAAAAATCCCTAAGTTCCTCAAAACGATTGAGAACTGACCTAGAATACCCTATTTTCTAGCGTTGGACTCAAATCTAACAGCCTGTTTCTACAAGTTCACAGCATGTTTGACCAGAAGCAGACTGAAACCTGATGCCCAGATGACTAGAAGAAAGGTCAATCAGTGGCAATCATCCAAGTTCATGTCAAGAGAAGGCATAGCGCATCTGTACTTAAGACGTGAACGAAATCCCAAAATCTCTAAATCCCCAAACGATTGAGGATTGATATAGGATACTAAATTTCCTAGTGTCGAACTCAAAAGTCTCTGTGACGGCACTAAGCCTGACACAGCAAAGTAAAAGCAACCTAAATGTCTTAAAAATGTGAAAATAAAGAACTAAACCACATCATTCATGTTTGCATGGCTCTGTTAAAATAGCTGCCTTTCTGCATTGTTTTCTTCTACCATAAAACCCCCTATCAAGACACAAGACACTCTCCTTTTTTATTTAAAATGGACTTCAACCACCTATGACATCTAAACTTTGATTATCCCGATCTAGAGGTGCTCTTAACTCAGTTCGTGACTGAGCCCGGAGGTAATTAACAGTAGGGGCTTGCGCCTACTGGAAAAAAAGGACCTACGACAAACAATCAACTCTCGAGGTACTTAGAACCGCATTAGTGCCCTTCGCTCGTTCGGAATGGGCAGTAACGACGGGTCTCAAGATGCTCGAGGGGTATCTGATCCGCATTTTCTTCGCCCCATAGGGGACTATCTGATCTTCCGTGGTTGGACTGAAAAAGTGCGAGACAGATTCTGGCACGCCCGGTGGGACATTTTTCTCCTCTCATCAGGGCATAGTCAAAGTTTAAATGTATAGGTGGAGTTAAGTCCATAATATTCAAAGAAAAATACTAATGATTGACTCTGAGTTCTCTCCATTGCAGGAATCATGTTTACCTGGAGTCAAATCGTGAAGGGCGAGCGTCTTCGCCACAGGAAGGCAGCAGCAAACGGGACCCTCCATGTGCCCGTCCAGGCTGTCATACAAATCTCTCCCGTGATGCTTGCTGGTGAAGCATCCGTGAAAGTTTCTGAAAAGCCTGCCCTTAGCACCAAAAAGGGTCGGGCGGCCACCACTCACATCAAGGGGGCGACAGCCCCAAAACTCAAAAAGGATAAGAAGACTAGGATCTCGAGGGCCCAAGCTCTCCACCTGGTCCAACAACCTGATACCATCACTGATCTGTCCCTCAGCAACACCTTCGCCCCCCTACATGTGCTCAAAAAGGGAGGTGAGGCGATGCGCCTCAGAGAGGACTGGGAGCTCCCTATGTATGCCCCCGTCTCTGAAACAGAGAAGGTGACCCACCCAAAACACAAGGCAGTAGAGGCCATTCACGCGGCCTTCAAGATTGTCAAGAGGTCCCGCAAGTCCCGCAGGATCGTCACTGCAATCCCTGCCAACCCCAACAAGCCGTCCATCAAGGACAGGCTCAAGTTCCCGGCACATCAAAGACTCCGCTTTCCCTACCGCGAGGACAACCGAGAGGGAGACGCGGACTATAGTGCGTCAGAAAAAGGGACTGTGGCCCACCCGCCTTCAGTCTTAGACCGGCTTACCTTTCCGTCACTCCAGCCCAACGCCCGCTCAATGAAGGCCAAAGGGAAAGTGAAGCAAGTCTGGAAGCCCAAACAACTGGAACCCATCCCCGCTCCCAAGCAAAATACAGGGGGCACCAAGCGATGGGTGCCAAAAGAAAAAGATACCTCTCTGGCTGGCCAGGTGGCGAGTCAGATGATGAAAAACAAAACCAAAAAGAAATATGTGATGAGGGAGAGGCGGAACGCTGGTTCTGTCTCGACATATCATGTGTCAGTTGACGATGATGAGGATGACAATGAGGAAACGGCGGAAGTCCGTATGGTCGGAACGGGTTCCCAGGAGCCGCCTCACTCTGAAAGCGTCCCCATGGAAACGCGAGGGCAAAAAGGAAAAGTTTCAGCATCCAAACCTCCCAAACGGGTAGGGCGGCCTAGGAACCGCAGCCCAGTAGTGGAGGAAATTGTCCAACAAACCACTGATAACATCGCAAGTGATGAAGAGGACCCAAACCCGGACCAAGGAGGTTCGTCTGAGGATGTTGATGAGGAGATTGAAATCCTCGAGGAAATATCTGACGAGATGGCCCAGCTTCGCAAGGAGCTGGAAGAGAAAACAAAGCAACTTGAGCAGCTCCAGGCAGAGAATGCTCGGGTAACCGCGGCATGCGCGGAAGTCCAGAAACACATGGCCAAAAAGGGGGCACGCCCAAGCTATGCTGTTTCAAACAATGATGTACCAAAGTCAACCGAAACCCAAGGAATGGCTCCTAAACCAAAATCCAAAAACAAAAAGAAAACCAAGAAATCCCACTCCAAAATAGTGCGGGAAAAGGATAGCAGCTCCAGTGAAACCTCTGAAGAGGAGTTGCTTGAAAGAAAGGAAACCAACATCATTGACCCTGAGGATATGATGGAAAGGATGCAAAGGGCCATGGATCAGAAACTGCAATCTCTAGGGATTGGGGGCACCCAACTGCCCGTCAATTTCACAGGTCGGCCTTACCCTGCAAGGTTTGACCAACTGGATTACCCGAAGGGACATATAGTACCAAATTTTAAGGTGTTTGATGGGGTCGGAAACAAAATCACTCCAAGTCAACATCTGTCACACTTTATAACCTCCTGTGGAAACACTGCCCGAAGGGAGGAATGGCTATTAAGGCAATTTTCACAAAGTCTGTCTGGAGTAGCATTCGACTGGTATGCCTCTCTCGAGGCAGACAGTATCAAAAGCTGGAAAGAAATGGCAAATGCCTTTTGTGCAAGGTTCAGGACGACTCCGCATCGGGTCTCTGTTACCAATCTAGTCAATGCCAGACAAAAACAAGGCGAGTCTGTCTCCGACTACGTGTCAAGGTGGGAAACCATGTACACAGGATGCCAGTCCAACATAAGTGAATCTGAGGCGGTGCGTATGCTCTTGAACAGCATCCATGCGCCGATGAAAGTATGGATGGTGGGACACAATGTCACCACCTTTGAACATTTGGTAGCCATGGTTGCCCGATATGAGGAAGTGGAACCTGAAATGAACCAGCTATACTATTCCGCTAAGGAAAAAGACAAAGAAAAGGGAAAGAAGCTGGAAATCAAAACAACAAAGGCAGTCAAAGCCGTCACTAACCAGGCTGAAGGCACTGGTAGTACCCAATGGGGAAAGAATGGCGAGACAAAGGATGGAAATCCACAGTCCAGGGCTCAAAGGCCAACGCTCAGGGAGCTGAAAAGCAAGCCCTACTCATTCAAAAAAGAGAAAACTCTAAAGCTGTTTAGGCAAGCTATGGAAGTTCTCGAGGTTCGGCTGCCCCAGTGCAAAAGGCCCGAGGAAGAAGACAAAGTAAACCATCCTAATTACTGTGTGTATCACAGAGTTTTGGGTCATAACATAGAGGATTGCTATGTCTTTAAGGATTGGCTCGAACAGAAAATCCAAGAAGGAGCAATCTCTCTCCATGATGACGCCAGGCAGGAGCCAGCTCCTCATGCCGTCTCAAATGGAACCCCAAGTGCCAGCTCTCGTCGTGTCTCGGTCACTACTGACGGAAAACCGCCCACGACATGGAGCGTATATTTGAGCAAAAACACCAGAAAGAAGTTGAGAGCCTTACAGGCCGAACCTCAACTCAGATGGAAAAGCCCTATCATGCCAGTGGTCCCAAAAAGACTCAAACCAACAAAAACACAACCGAAACCAATGACCCGTAACACAAAAACGGGTAATCTGAGATCTAGACAGGCATTCTGGAGGAAAACCTCTCCTGAAACCGCCGAAGATCCCTATGTCCAAGAAAAACCAGCACAAGTAACCCTCGCTGATTTCATCGCCCCCAAAGTCGCAGCTCAAATTAGCGGACAAGTGTGGCAGGAGTTGAAAGGCGAAGGAAAAGAAAAGAAAGAAGAGGAGTTCTGGACGGCCGCGTGCCATCATGTCTCAGGTAATGAGGGAGAACATGAAGAACCCTCTAACCAACGGGAGCCGGCACAGGCAGACGCCAGATCTCCCGAAACCTCAACAACAAATGAACAAAACCTCACTGAGTCGTCATCCAACTCAGTCCCAACCCAACATACCTGGTCAACGGTCACTGTTCAACCTATGACCCAATCGGGAAAGAAAAAGAAAGAAATCCTTGAAATAAAGAAATTGGATAAGGCCCTCGTCCGCAAAGGAAAGAAGCCGGACCGAATGACCCTACCTTTCAAGATCAATGGTCAAGATCGTAAAGTGTTTGTAGACATTCATGATGAGTGTCTGGATTCAGAAGGCATCCCAAGCATAAAGGACCTGGGGTTCAACCTTGTCATACCAAAGAAAAAGGGGGAATCCGGGATTCCACCAGAAACCATTGCAATACTAGCAGAGCATGTGTCTGAATTGATGAAACAAACCATTGCTGTGACTAGTTTTGTAAGAAACCAAGTAAACAAAGAGGCTTCCACCTCAACCAATACCCAACATGCCCAAGATGTTCCCGGTTTCACTGACGAAGAATATGAATGGTCTGATCCGGACCCTCCCAGCCAAGATGAAAGTTACGATTTTGGTAGCAACTTCGACAGTGATGAGGAAAGAGGAGGTGGTGATTCTGGTGGAATCTCCTGCAACGCCATCTCAACATCAGCAATAAATGCACACCCGGAGGATAGCTCGGGAGAAAAAGAAGAAAAGCTCACTAAAGAGGAGAAAATAGAAATGATTGCGCAAATAAAGGAGGCTACACAGGCTATTCTCTCTTCCGCAGTCACAAACCAAAACCCACAAGAAGATGATGATGCCTTCTATAAGGCGCTGGAGGGATGCCAACCGACCAGTTACAGGAGGATAAAAATATACATGAAAGCAAGGGAACAATGGAGGGACCTCTCTTACTGGTGCGGTCAAACCAACCTTCATCCCATCCTGGAGGCAGAAATCGCCTTAAACCCAGCTTGGTGGATCCAAGAGCTTATGCATGGCGATGATGTGGACCAATTGCTAGCATCATGGCTGGCAAATAGGTTCTGGACCAAGGAAACACCTCTTAACATCCCTAAACAAAAAGACTATGAGCCCGCAGAGCACTGCAGATACCTGAGCGATGCTGGGGAATCAGAAGAAGAAGCCGAGGAAGAAGGCGATGATTCACTACCACACATCTCTTTCAATGCTGTGGCGGAGTATGTGGACTTTCTCATGCAACTAAAAATTCAAGAGCCCGACTTGTTCCAACAGGAGTTAAGGGTTGATGAGGAGATAGAAAATATGTCAGACTCGGATGCCTATGAGCAACAAGTCGAAAATATGGTCATAAAGAAAGCCGCAGTGGATATTGTGGTGCAAAATGGATGGGACAAGAAAGACCCAGACCCAAACCACCCCACAGATTTTGAAATCATGCGTACGCATCTGGAAAGCGCGGAGGATTCACACCTCTGGGAGAACATCGGGGTTACTGAAACTGACCTCGCAGAATATGAAAACAACATGGGTAACCAAGCCCACCTCAGCCAAAACAACCAAACTCTCCCGGCTGAGGAGGGCCAGGTTGATGAATTCTCCCAATACTTGAGAAACCTGAGAGTCTCAGACCCAGTCAGCTACCATGGTGTGCTGAACCCCGAAAATCCTCAACAATATCAAGGATATGAAAGGCAAGCCATAACCAGGACCGTAACAGAAATAGCTAATGAGACGGGGCGTGAGGAAGGAGAAATAAGTCCAGAAGCAACCCCGCCAAGAACCACTCGACGCCGTAGATCCAGGAGGATTCGGCGCCCCAGGCATACATCAGGTCCCAGGGCCGAGGTGACATTCCCCACCCAAGCAATTGAGACTTCCAACCAAGTCGATATTGCCCAGGGTGAGTCATCCCAGCAAATCCCTGAAGAAGAAGAATACAATGAACATGACAGCCTGGTAGAGTGGTATGTGTCTGAGCTCAGGGAACTGAGAATCACAGACCCAAGGGCCTTCCGCCGAGCTACCCACCCCAAAGATCCAGATTTTACGGAGGAATTTGAAAGAGAAGCCATAGCAACCGTCCTAAAAGAGGTTAACAAAGGCAAAACTCCCCGGTGCTCTGACTCTGAAGATAGCGGAGGTTCTCCGCGATTCTTCTTCTGCGGAAAAACATCTGATGGAAACGCCCAAAATAGCGAATCCGATAGCAATGAAGAAGAGGCAGAAAGGGAGCCTGAGGTGGAATCTGACCATGAAGAACCTCAACCAAGCACCCTCCAGGGAAGTTCAATCCTGATGGCATCTGGGTCTGGTCCGCCAGCCGATATAACCTCAGCTTTTGAAGGGTTGAATATCTCACAAGCAACCAGGATCCTCTCATACATGGAACACCTGAGCAGGGAAGACCCTGCATTCCTAAACTTTATAGCTCAGCACGCTGAGATATTACAACAACCAGGAGCCAGTTACGAAAGGCTCAGGAGAACCCATCCACGGGAAACCGCCCGTTTCCGGGCACAAATAGAAAGGCTGTATAAGATCTCAAATGATATTGACAATGATGGTAGTGATGATGACGGCTCCGATGCTGGAAATTGTCGTTACATCAGCGGTTCGGGATCCGATGATTCTGAGTCCGAAAATTATGATCACCGTTCCGCCCGAATTGCAGCTTGGACGGATGATGATGAGCCTTCCTTGAAACCATGTAATAAAAGAAGACAACAAGGAAGAAATGCTCGCATGACTGTCCGGCCTCAACCCGAATGGGATGAAAATGCGCGACATGAGCTGGAACAAGCCATCGCGGAAACCGAGGCCATGACGACCAGCGAACTCATAAGAAACCTAAGGGTAAATAGTGATGATGATACTCATTGCCCCACCGAGGATGATGAGGAAGAAGTCAAAAGCCCTAAAGCCCTTAGAGTATACCAAAGAAGAAAGAAACCAGCGAATGAGAAGGAAATAATAACCTATCAAAGAAGAAACAAAGGAACCAACAAAAGAAAGAACAAGTTGCTCAAAGGCGAATCCTCTCGTGATGACGCCACTTGTCATCGAGTTGGCCATCATGATTCTGACAAAGGCGAGTCCTCTGAGGCGCCACAGCCACAGACCGAAACCACAGAAGAAAATCGAACTAACCCAGAGGAAATGGCATATGACTATGAAATTGTGCTAGACCCTGCTGAACAAATGGACCCTGCCGATCTGCAAGGGCGGCAACCAAGAATGGTAAATTTGGATATCCATATTCCTGACATCCCGGGACAACCTAACCTTACTCTTGAGGAGTTGGGAGAAATAGTGCGGCAAATGGTCAACCAAATCTGGGAGGCCACGGCCACTGAAGAAGCGGATGGAGAAAACGAACCCGCTGAACCAGAGACAGAGGAGAATACCAGCACTGAACAGGGGGCAGCCGCTACCTTTACTCAAGACCAAGCTGAAAACACCGCCCCTTCAAATCAAAACCAAGAAGAAAGCCAAAACCAAAGCTCTGAATCATGCCAAATGATAACCATTGGCGATGACTCGGGCTCGGAAGAGCCTGAGCAAGAAGAATTTCCTGAAGAAGAATACCAATCCCTCGCTGACCCTGTTGGGTGGATGAATCACCTGGTCAACCGAGTGGAAGAACCCAGCAAAAGAGTCGGATGGCAAGGGAGTGATGACGAGCTGGAACCAGAACACCCTTACCTGGTCGATCTGCAACCCTTTGTCCTAGATCCTTGGCCTAAAAGGCGGCTGCCAACAAACTCTAAGCAAACTAGTGAAATACAAGCCTCTCCCTTACCATGGGTAGAAAAGATAAGGCATAACAGGTCACGAAGAGAGGTGTGCTCGCTAGAATATGGCCGAGTCAGAAACCTGGTGTCCCCTATCGCCAATCAAAATCTAGAAACAGAAGTAGAAATCACCCAACAGTTCCGGCAAGCGTCGATCGTGGAGGGTATAGAAGGTTATGAGCAATCTCCTCACTATCCCATCCCCAGTACATGGCCCAGACATTATGCAGATGACACAATAAAAGGGTATTATGATCCCGAAGTGTTCATCGACATCCAAAAGGAAACCATCGCCGATGCGCGAAAATTAAAGAATGCCGCCAAAGGGCAAGGTACTTCTGAAAATTGTCGGGCAATAACTGTGAGTGAGTCCGACACAGATAGCGAAGAGGAGGAATCTCCAACAACCCAAGGTGACAGCTCACAAAGTGAACCAAAACTCACTCAAAAGAAAATAGCCAAGCCAAAAGAAAGCCCGCTTAAATCACGCGCGGTGGACAGCTCAAGAGAAATAGCTCAAGAAGTCGCAACAGATGGCCCCGCCCACCGCACAAGGTCAAAGCAAGCACAACCGAGCATCGCTTTAGATAAGGGGCAAGCCCAACAACCATCAAAGGAAGATAGTGCTACCTTCACCTCAAGGGAAAAGCGTCAACTTCTGATAGATCTGGATTTCTGCACAAATGCTCTGAGAAGAATGACCAGGCAAAACATTGAGATACAAACCTTAGTCGAAACCCTGATAGCCAGGCTAAAGACCGAGCGAAAGGAAAGAATCTCGATAGAGGCGGAACTCAAAGCATTGAAGGACCGCGCCCAGAAACAGGGGGCAGGTCAGAAAAAGGCCATGAAGTCTGGCCATGCTACCTCAGACAACTCAGGAAGCCTCCCACAAAGAAGGAGAGAGGCCGGCATTGTCATCCAAGAGGGACAAAGACCAAAACCCAAAATTAACCATCCCCCAGGAAAAGGGAAAGTGAAAGCCAGTGCAGAAAATCATCGCCATAAACCAAAGCACTCCCGGTTCTGTGATAACTCGTTCGGGGGGGCCCGAAACAGGCCGGCAAGAAAGAGGTGAGAGCTCGCGTACGCGAGTATGCCCTCCCATAAGGTATGAGTCTGGCCATTTGAGACGCAGGAATGCTGAAACCAACTCAGCCCAACAAGCGAGAAATAGACAAAGCCATGCAGGGCAATACCATATGGAAATGAAATTGGTTAAGCTCGGCAACGCTTCCCCTTGCAACAAATTGCCACATAAAATCAAGATAACAGGGAAACTGAAACCAAAACATGGAGGTTCCGATGGGCACTTCCGACACAGGAACCGTACAAACCCATGGGAAATGCCAGAAGCCGAAAATAGGGCACTTCAGGCACAAACCACAAATAGACATACAAAACCACATAAAGCAAAGAAAGGAAATGATGCCGAAAGAAAGGCGTACCGCCGATACCACCAAGTCTGGGGGCACTCCAGAGAGGAATGCCTGACATGGTCTTGGAATGACAATGACCCGTCAGATGAGGAAACAGAAGACGAAGTGTGCCGCGCCATAACCCGGGGTACAAGCTCTCAAACCCCTGACGAAGAAACTGCCTCTGAATGTGAACATGATACTGAGGGGGAACTACAATACAGTAGCTCAGAAGAGGAGCCCGTTGTGCTGGCAATCAACTCCGTTGCAGTCAGACCACTGGGGAGTGATACTGACCAAAGCGAAACGGAGGAAAGAGAAATCAAACCACCACCAAAACCAAACAAGGTGTCCAACCTAATCCGACAGGTCTCTACTAGAATCCGACCAAACATGAAAAACCACTGCAATGTCAGTCTGAGATCGGGCACTAGGATACCTGAAAGACAACCTCCCAGGGAGATAACCAACAGCGGAATAAGGAACAGAAATGAAACCACAATAGAAAGCGAAACAAGGTCCGATAGCAGGCCTAAAATGTCCGTGGGAGATTACAATGTGGTCGCTCATTTGCGGAAAATCCCCTCACTGCTCAGCGTCTTTGATGCCTTGATGGTATCTCAGGAGCTGCGTGATGCCTTGATCTATGCACTGCAGAACCCTGCCAGCTTCCAGGCCTATTTTGCCCAAGAAACCCGCGAGGAGGTGGCACAGATCGACCAGGAACCATACATTACCTTCACAGATGAGGACCTGATGGCGGGCACGGCCGACCACAATCGACCCCTGTACACCACAGGCACCATCTATGGCAGGAAAATCAACAAAGTCCTCATTGATCCTGGGTCCTCAATTAGCATCATGCCACTAAAAACGCTGGTGCAACTGTCGCTCAGCATTAAAGAAACAAAGAAAGATAAAATCCGGATCCACGGATTCAACCACCAATACCAAAAGGCTCCTGGTTCCACGGTAATCGATATTACCTTTGGGAACCTGATCACTCCAGTCAAATTCTTCATTATCGAAGCTGATACAACATACAAGGCACTGTTGGGGAGACCATGGCTCCACGCCAACAGATTGGTTCCCTCTACCCTGCACCAGTGCATTAAATATGTCAAAGACGGAAAACAATACGTGATTAAAGGAGATGATCAGCCATTTGAGGCACACGAAGCCGAATTGGATGATGCTAAATACTACAAACCCAAGTCCGGAAAGGGGGTAGCCGCCAAACAAGGAAGGCCCTCTCCTAAAGCCGTGAAGGAAGCAGTCAAAAATGCTGTGCTCAAAACGGCCATAAAATCACAAATGCTCTTGGGTAGTGATAGTGAGGCGGGATCGTCGGAAGGCACGACCGAGGACATTAACTTACCCACTCGAATGCAACCAAATTATTCCAGTGAGGGTGAGGAGCAAAATACTCTGTCTATAGAAATCCTACCCCTAGAACACTGTAAAGACCTAACACCTCGGGAAAGTGAAGAAGTCATCCCTTTCAAAACCTTCACCGTCCCATCCAAAATAGAGGAGCTTGAAACAGGACATGTTGTCCATCCCAGTATACAATTTGTCAAGATGGGAGAAATTGAACATCAAAATGAAGAGTCAAACTCCGAAAACTGGGAACAATGGCTTGTAGAGGAAACCAGGAAGATGGGGATTCCTCCTCAGCTTCAAGACACCACCAACACACGGTTGATTGAACTGTTCCGTAAAGCACAATGCCTAGAGCCCATTCCCGAAAAGCGAGCAAGAATGTTCCGAGACATGTGGAATGGCTACTCTAATGAAGTCATAAAACTTAATGGGAAGGTTGCTAACACGAGGGGCCTAGGATTCAAAACTCAAACCAAGGGCTCAGGGTCAAATACTCCTCAAAGACCACGACAGCACTCTTGCCACCGCATAACAATCACTGAAATCAAGGAGAGAAAAACAACCTCGGATGAAGGGGAACCTCCAGAAACAGAACAATTCATTTTGGCAGCCAAAAATGCACCAAAAGAGTTAGAAGAGGGTGGTCAAAACACCATCGACAAATTGAAAGAAATCAACCTAGGAACCAAAGAAAACCCGAAGCCTACATTCATTAGCACCTCCCTCCCTCAGGAGATGCAAGATGAACTGACCAAGCTGCTAAGGGAATACCAGGATTGCTTCGCGTGGAGCTATAGTGAAATGCCCGGACTAGATCCAGCAGTAGCAGTCCACAAACTCAAAATTGACAAAGAACTCAAGCCAGTCAAACAAGGACCCCGGAGAATGAGGGTCGAATTGGAAGAAAAGGTGACAGCCGAAGTCAAAAAGCTCATCAGTGCTGGATTCATAAGGGAGGAAGAAACGCCCGACTGGGTGGCTAACATTGTCCCAGTGAAGAAAAAGAACGGGCAAATCAGAGTCTGTGTCGATTTCAGGGATTTAAACAAGGCTTGCCCTAAGGATGACTTCCCTCTGCCAGTGACAGAAATCATAATAGACCACACCTCGTCCCACGGGGTATATTCCTTTGTAGACGGATACTCAGGATACAACCAAATCAAAATGGATGAGAGTGACCAAAAGCACACTGCCTTCCGTACCCCAATTGGTATCTACTGCTATAAAGTCATGCCTTTCGGCCTCAAAAATGCAGGAGCCACATACCAAAGGGCCATGACCAAGATTTTTGACGATCTCATACACAAAGTAGTAGAATGCTATGTAGATGACCTTGTTGTAAAGTCCCATACCCATGAACAACACTTAGAGAACCTGAGACTGGTGTTTGAGCGGCTAAGACAACACACGCTGAAACTCAACCCCCTAAAATGCGCCTTCATGGTGTCATCAGGAAAATTTCTAGGCTTCGTGGTGCGGCACCGAGGCATTGAAATTGATCCTGATAAAATCAAAGCCATCCAAGAACTGTCCCCTCCACGGACACTCAAACAACTCCGGTCTCTCCAAGGGCGCTTGGCGTATATTAGGAGATTCATAGCCAACCTGTCAGGCAAAATCAAACCTTTCACTAGGCTCACCAAAAAGGATGTCCCCTTTAAATGGGACGAAGAGTGCCAGAAATTCTTTGATGATATCAAGCAATATCTGCAAAAACCTCCTGTGTTGGCGGCACCCATTCAGGGAAAACCTCTCATTCTCTATACCACCGCCTTGGACGGATCTCTGGGGGCATTGCTCGCCCAGGAAAATGAAGAAGGAAAGGAAAACGCCCTGTATTACCTCAGCAGAATGCTTGTGGGGGCAGAACATGCATACACACCAATCGAAAAGCATTGCCTAGCCTTAATCTTTGCGGTAAAAAAGCTCAGGCATTACATGTTGGCCCATAAAGTCACATTAATCTCCAAAACTGACCCATTGAAGTACCTCATGACCCGACCCATGCTTACCGGAAGGCTGGCAAGGTGGGCGGTGGCTCTAATGGAATTTGATATAACATATGCGCCCCAAAAGGCTATCAAAGGACAAGCACTAGCTGACTTCCTAGCTGCTCATCCCATACCTGATGATTCCCCACTAGCATGCGACTTCCCTGATGAGGAGGCTATGCAGATAGAGGAAAATAAAACATGTTGGAAGCTGTACTTCGATGGATCATCCTCCATCCAGCCAGCAGTCAAACCAAACTTACCAAAACGACAAGCCGGTGTAGGGCTGGTGTTTGTCACCCCAGAGAAAGGCATTCTCCGACATGCTCTGAGCCTAACCGAACCATGCACAAACAATGAAGCTGAATATGAGGCCCTAATAGCTGGACTCGAAATCGCCCTTCAAATGGGTATTGAGCAGTTGGAAGTCTATGGAGACTCTCAGCTCATCCTGAGTCAAATCAAAGGCCTCTTCAAAATAAGAAAACCAGAATTGGTCAAATACCATGAAAAGGCCCTTGAGTTGATGGCCAAATTCACATATATTACCTTCCAGAAAGTCCCAAGGTCTCTGAATGGCAAAGCAGATGCGTTGGCTAGATTGGCTAACGAACTCAGTGACCCGAATCAGGAAGAAATCCAAGTCTTGGTTCACCGCAGGAGATCCTTGTCCCCTTGTTTCCCACAGGAAAGAAACGAGGAAGAAGAAGCACTGTATACTGACATCCAAACACTCGAAAGAGAACATGAAAAAGAATGGATGGAAATCGCACAAGTCATGATAGCCGAGGGTTCGAACCAAGAGGACTGGAGACAGCCCTTTCTCGACTACTTCCAACAAGGAAAATTACCTGTGAACAAGGCCATTAGGGAACAAATCAGAAAAAGGGCCCTAAGGTTCGTATATGTGAACAACACACTCTATTGGAGATCCTACGAAGGATCATGGCTTAGATGCATATCGAAAACCGAAGCCAACCAAGTTATGCAAGAAATTCACTCGGGAGTATGCGGAGCCCACCAATCGGGCTCTCGGATGCGAGTACAAATCAAATTAATGGGCTACTACTGGCCCACCATGATCAATGACTGCGAAAACTTCTCCAGACAATGCCATATGTGCCAGATTCACGGAGATTTCATACACCAACACCCAAACGCACTACATCCTACAGTAGTGTCATGGCCCTTCGAAATCTGGGGAACAGATATCATAGGCCCCATTGACCCACCAGCCTCAAATGGACACCGCTTCATATTGGCCGCTACGGATTACTTCTCCAAATGGGCCGAAGCCAGGTCATACCGTGAAATTAAGGCCTCTGATGTGGTCAGATTTTTCACCACTCAGGTGCTTTATAGATATGGAAATCCAAGGAAAATAATCTCTGACAACGGGACGGCTTTCAAGAACGCCAAAATTGATGCCTTCGCCGACAAACACAAAATTGAATGGAGATATTCTTCTATCTACAACCCGAGAGCCAATGGACTGGCAGAGGCTTTCAACAAAACACTGATCAAGATCCTCCGTAAAACCATCGGAGATAATCAGAGAAACTGGCATGAGAAGCTGCATGAAGCGTTGTGGGCATACCGCATCACTCATAGAACAGCGACCCAAGCCACACCCTATTCTCTAGTGTATGGGGCAGAAGCAGTCCTACCAATCGAGGTAGAACTCCCGTCATTGAGAGTAGCCATGGCAGCACAAATCCCTCTGACCAAACAGACACAACTGAGGTTGCAAGAGTTGGACGGAATGGATGAAAAGAGACTGGAAGCTCAACAAAATTTGGAGTTATATCAAGCCAGAATGACGCGAGCTTATGAAAAGCTATCAAGACCCAGAACATTTAAGAAAGGAGAATTAGTGTTGGTTTTGAGGCGACCTATCCTCGGCCGACACCATGGTCCCAAATTTGCACCAAATTGGGAAGGCCCCTATGTCATAGAACAAGCATATGAAGGCGGAGCCTACCTGCTCGCAGATTCAAATGGAAAACACCCGGTCTCCTCCATAAATGGGAGATACCTGAAGAAATATTATGGACAAAACTACCCCGACGTTCCCACAGCCCACCAAAGTCAAAGGAAGAGCAGCCAACAAACCGACTGGGCAGACAATTGCGAGGCAGTCGACCACCTCTTCACTTAGGTAAAGAGAAAAGCTCACACGTCCCACCGGGTCAAGGCTCGACAGGGTACTCCGTTCTTTTGAACACTATGGGATATCCCTGAGTCAAAACCCTAAAGTAATAAATTAACCTTTAAATAAAATAAACCCTTCAAAATTTCCTAAAATGACCCTAAGTCGAAATCCTAAATAAAATCCAAGTCCAACAAAAAAATACGTCTTATTCCAAAATATAAAAGCATATGACCAAAAGAAACTAGACCAAGCTAAAATATAGCTCAAATAAAGGTTAAAACCAAATCTCCCTAAATATTCTCAAATCCCTAAATAAAAAGGCAAATTTCAAAGTCCAAAATCCGAAACTTCTAAAAATATACACAAAATGTCCTGTCTCACCGGGCCCAGGTAAAAGGAGTGTTCTGTCCTTATGGGCATTCATAGAACATTTCCTTTACAAATGGCCTACACCCCAAAATACGACCCTGAGAAAAAAAGTCTTGTGCTTTGTCCTTAAAACAAAGTACTAGGTGCCTGTTCGTCTCACCGAATTAAAGGATGAACAAAAGTTCTGTGTCTTGAACTCTAAATTAAGACACAAACGGTGAAACTTACCAAACGGTGAAACTTACCAAACGGTGAAACTTACCAAGGGATCAGTCAAAACCACACCCCTAATAATTACAGATTGAGAAGATAACCTGTCTACTCAAAATGTAATTCTTGTCAAAACCTACCTCAAAAAAATTAAGACCAAACCAAACCTGAAAGCCCCTCTGAAAACGGAGAATACCACGGCTGATTTCCGCCAACCATGTCAAGGAATAGGCCTCATAAATCCTAATACCCAGAGGGGCCCATGGTCGTGTTGGGCCTTAAACTACCGACTACGGTATGTTCCTAGCTGCCGTACCCAAAGAGCCAGGAGAAGAAAAAAAAAAACCATCTCACAACATACAAGAAGTGATGTGGAACAAGCAAGTCCCTACGGTATGTTCCTAGCTGCCGTACCCAAAGAGCCAGGAGAAAACCCCATCTCACTATATCAAAAGAGTGACATGGAACAGATAAGTCCCGACGGTACGTCCCTTATCACCGTGCCAAAAACAAACAACAGAAAATGATGCACAAAGTCCCACTGCGTGCCGTGCTCATTGCACGCCGTACCCACTGCGTGCCATACCCAGAATGTCTATTCTACATGTCGGAGCAGCAATATGGAGCAAACAAATCCCACCGGAATGGTCCTAGCTACCGAGGCAACAATGTAGAATAGACAAATCCCACCGGTATGTTCCTTGCTGCCGTAACCAAAGAGCAGGGAGAATAACAAAAACATCTGTCCCACTAGCGATATCTAAGGTCGCTACCTATGACAATCTAAACCAAATTACTAATAAACCTCAACAGATGTCCATAAACCAAGGTCAACAGACCAAAGTTATTAGGCTTCCAGATTGCCCTAATCAAACCATAAAATCAAAATACCAGACATAAACCATCCAAAATTACCACAGTTTGAACAACAACAAAAAAGAAGCACGAAATAAAGCAATGAAAACAACAAAACCAAATGATCAAACATCCAAGACTTCCTCATATCGGAGGCACAGGAGGCGCCTGAGCTGCGGCCATCGCCCTTGCAAGGGTCTCTAAGGTGTTATGAATTGACTGAAGCACTGTCTCGACATTCTCCAGTCGCTGATCTAGCTCCTTAAAACGCTGGTCTATGTGTTCCTGGAGTGGAAAAGATTCTTCAATGGCTGAGCCGTCTGGAGAAGGGGGAGAAGCCTCTCTCACCGGACTATACTGATTCACAGCAGCAAACCTATGAAGGATATGACTGTCCACCGGGTAGTTGGGGTCAGGGACCAGGGTGCCATGAGCCATCTCCACCCACCCAAAGGAAGTCAGATTTAAGAGCAGGTTGCGCGGGTACAGCATAAGCCGCTCAGTGATTGGATTCCCCCACAACGTCTCAGGCAATGGAATCTGAGCCCGCTCCATCAAGGCCTCGATTAAACTCCCATAAGGCAAATGGCCCTTGGGAAACCTCGTGACATGATGCATGTTTTGGAGGATGAGGCTAGGAAGATTAGCTTTCCCGCGTTTGAGGAGCAATAAGCGAAGGTAGAACAAAGTCCCGGGGCGAGTCAAATCCGATAACTCACCCTGAGGAAAGAGGATGTAGTTGATAATCAAGAAAAATAACCTGAAAGGAACATATAAACTTCACGGTCATGAACCTATCCTTCAGAGACAGACAAAAGAAACAAACAAAGCAGAAACACACAAATAGCAAAATTACCGATGAAGTGCAGGCAAATGCGCAGTAGAGACCAGTTCAGAACCCGCTTCAGATCTGGGTATCTTGAACCAATCGCAATGACCCCGGTATGTCCCTTGCTCGCGAGGCCAACTCCCGAAGGCATAAACTGACAAGCCATTTAAAGTATCTGCGGCACCAATCAAATCAGCCAAATCCTCCACCCCTATGTGAAAGAGCCTGCCGAAAAGATAGGAGGAGGCAGAAGGAATGCCATGATGGTCAAAGGTGACGCGGAGATTGGCATAAAATAACTTGGTGATATCCGGATGGTAAGGAGTGTCAAGTCTTGACAAGCCGTGGAGGCTCCAGGCATTAAGCCACCCTGTTATCAAACTCATATAAGGGGTGGTGAAACGCCCCTGAGAATGGAAGAAAAAGCAAGTGGAAACTTCACGCCCCCCTTCACCAATATTACTTTGATAACATCCGAAAGCCTCGTCGTCTCGAAACAGATAGCGGTTGCCTGGGTCATATGACCAGTTAGGCTTGGAAGGTGGCGCGCCTTCGACAGAGGAGCTACCTTCATCCCTGGGGCGCTTGGGATTCCTTGGATCTATGACGCCAGCCATGGAAGACGGGATCAGAGGAAGAAAATTTAGAAAGAGAAAATGATACGGATTACGTGCATATGATGCCTTATATATAAATGAATTAGGGCACCAGAGAGCGTATGTCTTCTCAAACTTGCTAATAAAGGTGAGAAATCAAAGGGCGTGGCGATTTACAATGAAAGAACACAATCGCTTCGCGATCCAAGGGTTTTCATGGACAAAATCGATGAACCCAATGACATCTAGAAATACAATATCCACATCCATAAACCAACTGCAATCAAATCCAAAGAGTCATACAAACCCAAGAAAGGTCCAAAACATTACATAACTAAAAGCCCAACAGCTACCAAGTCAGGGACGGCCAACTGAAACCAAGTCCAAAACTAAAACATAATAAAAAAGATACAAAGCGCTAACGCGCCATAAAGCTCCAACCCCTACTCAAAAGAAACCCATCATCGACTCAACCTCTCGAGAGGCGTCCGCCACAAGAGAGGCAAAGCAAGGAAGGGCTAACACTACTCCCGTGCAAGCACCCTCCGAATCATCATCAGAATCAACACCTCTCTGACGAGCCGACATCTCAACTATCGGCTCAATCAATACCGTGTCCGGGGAGGAGACAAAATCCATCATAGCTGTAGAAGATGAGCTTGCAGCCGGTGAAGGACCAGTGAGGAGGGCCTCCCACTCTACACAATCCAATACCATCTCGTCTAGTGAAGCTGGTACCATGTCAAGCTCAGGAGAGAAAAGATCTCGGAGAAGCTGAACCATGCGATCATCCATGGGGCCACCAGAGACCGGGTCATCTGTCAAAAAGGGAGATGACATGAGAGGATTAAAAAAGAGGTGGCAAATATAATGACGGGGCAAGGCACCAATAGATACCTGTCAAAATGGGAACTAAAGAGGAAGCATCATCCTGAACCTCTAACTCCATGTCAGGAATAGGATCCCTGGGCAGCTCGTCTACACTGATGAAACTCCGAACAGACAACTGATAAATATGACAAAGATCCCCAACCCAAAGAGCCTAGAAAATCTGAAACAACATGTAAGTCATGGTGCTAAACAAAAAAAAAGAAGAAAGAAAAAGGGAACGAAGACGCGTACCTGAAGGGAACGAAGAGGAAGGAGGCTCCACGGGGAAATCAGAACTTAATTCCTCACCTGTCCGACGGCGGATTACGTACTGCCCCGACTCCTCTGAAGGATCCGGACTTTCACGACGACGCTTCCTGAACTCATCTCTGGCTGCCTCTATGGCCTGCTGCTCTGGATACTCTGGGGAGGGGCAGGAATGCATCGGACTGAGAGCATCTCCCGCCTCAGGAAGAGCATCATCTGAAAACAAAAAGAAATAGGGTAAATGCTGGGAACAACAAAATCAGCAAGGAAAACAGTATGTGATATAACTAAAATACCTAAAAACATCAAGAAATCCACCTGCTAAGGCACGCTCAACTCTGAAAAAGAAATGACCAAACTTCCATTTTCCAAAACCTGCACACAGAAAATCACCAAATGAGCATACAAAACCATAACCAAACAAATGAAACAAAATAGGATGTTCAATAAAATACCTGGGAAGGAACCGTCAAGGGGCACAGGAGGCTCAACATACTCTGTAACCTGAGATGAGCCTATCAGACAACCGTCAATCCCGTATGAGCCTCTGAGAGGTCTGAAACCACCAAGGGAAGCATCCAGGCCTGGAGGCACAACACGAGAAGATGGGTAAACCCTCTCCCTCAATATCTCAGCGCTCAAAGAATGAGGAACCCTAGCCCATCCTCTGAACCAGCGATCATGATCAGCAGTCATGCGCCCCATCCTCTGCGGGCCAGGAACAACACATCTAATCCCAGTCCCCAACCGTAAAGAAAAAGCGGCCAAATCAGCACAATAGGCCAAAGAAACGCTACTGGGAGGGTCAGAAAGTGCAGAAGAAGGAGTATCCTGATCATACCCAAACTGCCAAGCGCACTTCTGAGGACTATACACCTCAGAGATAATCCTCGCACCTAGTCGGATGATCAAACAACCCTCTCTGATGCTAATAGCATAATCTCTAGAACGCTTGTTCCTGCGGGAAAGCAACCTCAGTGGAACTCCCTTCTTAGGAGGCTTTGAATCCTCAAACTCATACATTTTGCCCGTGTTTGATGGCCAGTTGCCTGTAAAAGCCTCAGGGCGATAACTGGTGATATAACGATCACTCTTGGCAAAAAAGTAATGGGCGGTGAGTTGATCAGGAGGATGAACTGATGAGCCAGCAATGAGGCTGAGAGCCGGCATCGAACTCCGCACACCACGCGAAGTAGATGATGAATAACACCCACTCCAGTACACATTGAACCAACCATGTAATATGTGCAATGGCATAGTGACATAGGCCCTAGAAGGATCCCTGGAAGAAGTAAGCTCTCGCATAGACCGGTATGCATTCACTAAAGCTGCTGTGGCTAAGGACACTTTATGACCCCGGGCCAATGCATTAGCTACTACAAAAACTCCTGGCCGAATGTAACCCGCCGGCTCAATGACAACTATGAAGTAGCACAACCACCATGCTAGATAAGCTGTCAGGATGGTCTCATCATCAAAAGCATGAGAACTCAGATCCTCCCATGGAACACACCGATCAGGAACATAAGTCTTATCTAAACCAGGTGCTACGGGCTCCAAAGGACTAGCAAACCCTACGGCCTTTTCTCGTGAAACCTTATTCATGAAATAACCAACCCAATCCTTGAAATCACGGCTCAAGCCCCGGAGGGAACGGGTCATGGTTATCTCATAATAAATCCTAAACACAGTCCGTAAAGAATCCTTGTGGAGGAAATCCCCAAGTCTGTCCGTACCATAAAGCTCAAACTCTGGCGGGATCCTCTCCTCATAAAACAAACCCGCTACTGGAACCCCAAGCAGACGAACCATCTGGTTCAAGTCAATGGTAGCATTGCGATCCTCCAAAACAAAAGTGTTATCCATGTAATTCCAATTGGTAGCCATAGCCCGAAGGATAACTGGGTCCCAAGTGTACCTAAACAAAGCCAATGTAACTCCTCCAAATATCTCCAATTCAGTCAGTTTCGGCCCCATATGCCCCATCATATAACGAGTCCACTCGGTTTGCCCCGGAACCCAACGGAGCTCACCCTGAACATTCAAACCCCCAGGAGCCCAAGGGATAACATGACCCTCTGTCATCTCCATGCTCAACAAATGATAATCTGAGGAAGAACCAACCCGTCCGGTAGGACCCAGAAACAAACCCTCAAAAGAACAAACCCCGCCAACACGACGAAACTCACCACCAGGCACAAAGGAATCATAGGCAAGGCTATGAGGACGTACCTCTGTAAGTGAAGGTGGGTCAGGCCTCAAATGAGGGTATGTGTGATCAACATACAGAGGAGAACGATCATGCCGGGGTAGTAAACCATGGAAATTGTCCCTCCCGTGGAGAATGACACGTCGCCACTTGGAATAAAGATGCTTGTAGATTCCTTGTGGGTCCAGATAACACTTGATGTATGAATCAATCGCCTCGTCAGAAGGCCCATACACACCATTCCTGACTATGTCAAATCGAGGCACTGTGCTGTAAATCTCCTCAACAGGTCCTGCGCTCCCTGCAAGTGATATAAAAAAAAAGATGTTAGAAACACAAACACCTTCGAGTTTTAAAGGGGCACCAGAGCAAATTGTTCCACACCCAAGTTTCACAATCTGCTCTGGTGGGGGGCATTTGTTTGCCTCTAAAAAATGCTGCAAAAAGAAATGAACAGAAAATGATAAATGAAAATGAAATTTCGTAAATGTTTATAAAACATTGCAATTTGGTTCTGGTACATGATGATGGCGGGACACCGTAACCAAGACAGGATATAGAGGAAACCAATATATCGAGACTGACCCACATATAGGGATGCCACAATCACTACTATTTTCCATCACAGCCCAACCTAGCCCAAATTTCTTTTTAAAATATAATTGGGCCGGCATATATATGAGAGACAAATACATGGGCCTGGTTTTCATTTACAAGGTAAAAGGCCCAACTGAAAATAGCCAAACGGGTCCAACCTTTCCCTGACGGATCCAAACAAATGAAACCCGCTAACCCGAATCCATTCTGATTAAAACAAAAAAAAAGAGAAAAGGAAGAAAGGCAGATGGCGCTCCCCTATTGGTTCGCCCTTGTGGGACCCACGTTCTGTTAACAGAAGAAAAAGGAAAACAAGTACGAACCGGAAGGAGGAGGGGTGCAGTGACCAGCTGGGGTTTCGCCTCTAGCCGACGACGAACGCCCCCGCGACTCCAATAAATTGCGCCGCTGCATCAATGGCTCCACGACAATCCTGATGATATCAAACACGGAGAGTGTCAGACGGCGAATTCCAAAAATGAAAGATGCAGTATCGAGGATTGGGAAATATGAATATGTGAAATTACTCATTAGAATGATCAATTGGAGTACCTGAGAGGTCGTGGTATCTTTCTGATGAAGAAATTTACGCCAATTGAGGTTAATTCCAGAAGGGGAAGGAGACCAATGGGGGTGTCAACTGACAGGAGCTTTGAGCATAGCAGAAGTCGCACCAAGCAACGGTGCTTATGTTATAGAAACTAGAAGGGCTCTACAGAGATTGAAAGCGGTGTGATGGGACTCTAAGAAAAGGGAAACGCACACACGGAATGATAGGAATGTAAAATTTTCGTGACTGGAGAGGTCCAGTATTGGAAAGAATGAAAAAGGCGTTGCAAACAGACAATGGAGAACATTGCCCCCTTCTCTGCGACCTATAGTCTGAAAAAGGAAGCAACTATTACTGTAGGGATTCTTTGGCAGAGGGAGGTAAGTTTACCATCTCGATTACAGCCACTGGATGGGCAAAAGCATGATTGCTTTAGGTCCCTCATAGTACAAGATGATTAAGTGTAAAGGACAATTGGAATACATTCCTTGAAATATGCTCATGCTGTGTCACACATCATACATCCAACGGCTAGAAGAAATGCCAGGGTACTTCTTCTTGATATCTGATGGGATTGAAAGGGAAATCAAAAAGAGCTCAGGAGCATGAATCATCAAGGCTGCGCATGAACTCTCCCTGGTGAACCCAGGGGTAAATCAGTAATCTGCATAAAGGACAGAGGATATGGTGCATGAGGAATGAAGAAAGTAAATGTTCTATCCCGATTCTACCCCTCCAGCTTGCTGCATGATCTGACAAACCTGTAATTAGGCAAAATTGAGACAAGTTAAAGGCACAATTGAAAATATGGGAATGTATTAATGCTTCTCTAATACTTAGAAAGGAAATTAAAATAAAAAAAAAACCACAACAAAGAAACAATTTGGTGGAATGATAGTTAAACAGATGAGAGGAAGTTTTGAGTGGCCTCATGACATCAGATTACCAAAACTCATGAAATGATGACTAAAACACCCTTTCCTGTATATTGAACCAATTCACTCCCGTAACCAATGAAGAATCGACAACATCCCCCAAGCCTGACAAATGGAAGTACCTTTTTCACTGGAGAGGAGGCAGGAAACACCAAAGAATAACCAACTACATAGAACCAATTCCACTTTTGCCCCCAAAACTGACACCTAATGCATATGTGTTGGAGGATATTTGTGAAATTACATGCTGCTTATGGATGGCTCCAGTCTAAAACCCATGAAATTGCTCAAATAAAAGCAAATGGAGAAAGGAAAAGACCTGTCACCTAGTTGCAAATAGGGGTTCAGAATTTGATTCCCTCCTACAAGAGCATCTCAGCCATGCACTGCCTATGAGGGCATAGATGGATGCCACCTGTACACCCCTATCCTGGCGCCAAATCACTACCCCCTCCCCAAGGCATAAAGGAGCAACAAGGTTTAACCTTATCCATCATCAATTGACACAGGGACCCCACCCATCAGAAATACAGGTGAGAAGAAGTGAAATGCTATATTACTGTCCCATGAATAATTGATCACTGCCAAGTGTCAAGAGGTGATTGGGAAGTAAATTAGATAGTAGAAGTTACCAAGTAAAGAAAGGAAAAGAAGAGAAAGTCGGTTTGCCATCTATGCATCTTCACCATCCATCAAATGCCAAGGAAGTGAGATGTTGCCACATGTCAAGTTGATGGAAGCATCAAACCCTGGAAATCCCCTATAAAAGAAGCATCTCCTGAGAAAAAAGGGGAGGCCAATTTTAGTCTGTCGAAGTTCTGTCAAATTAAAGAGTCAAGTTTACCTTTAATTAAGGTAATAGATATGTAATTTCCTGTAATGGCCTCCAAAAAAAAATATAAATGAAATAATGTTGAATGCATCTGTGATGTCTTTTCTTTTTCTCTACTGTTTTCTGGCTGTGTTCTTTGGAGTTTGCACTGATGTTGGTGAGGAGTGTGACATAGATTCCACCCTCATTTACATCAGTCGTGCCTCTGAGGAGTCATGCATGTAGGAATAATTTGCATCAACCTAAGTTTCTTATTGTTAGTGTGAAGTTAGAGGCTGCTGGTTCCATGGTGAGTGTGACCTAGATTCCACCTCCATAGATGCTGTGTTAGCTTCTTGCTTTCAATTTTATTCAGTATGTGTCATGGTTGTTCTTATGATTTGTGAGTCTGTTATGCATATAGTCCATAGCCAAAGTTCCATGAGTTAAGTCATTGTCATAATAAAATGGTCAAGTATAGAATTGCAACAAAGTTATACTACCAAAAAAAATGATGGAGAGTTCAAGTTCACATATAGATAAGTAGGGAAAACATATAAAAAAAATGCATGTAAGAACCCTTTTCTTTAGGAAATTTGTGTCCCCTGCTGTGTCAACATCTCATAAAAAAAAATTGTATAATAGAACAGTCTGTTATTTCATTTCTATCTAAGAATAAGTTTGAAGTGGAGGTTCATTTCTTTAGAACAAAAATTTTCCGTCTCTACCAGCAAATAGTAGGTAACATGAGGCTTTACAAAAAATTTGCAAAAGGGGGTTTTAAGTTCCATGGAGATCGTATAATAATGACAGCTTATGTTTAAGTTCAAGAAGTAAGTTGCAGGAATAAAAAAAATCTGAGTGTCAGATTGTATCACTGATTACGCCTTTCTTTTGTCATAAATAATGCGCCTCCTAAAAATTGCAAAGTCACATGTCTTTAAAAAATGGTGATTCAAGTCATTCTGCATTAGTGAATGAGTAAGTCTGTTTGTATGAAATGGCCACCCATGAAATATAAAAAATTGTGAACTGAGAAATATCTGAGACAGGGAATATGTGAAATGATGTTTGTATAAGAGAGAAAGAAGTAAACTGGCTCTAACAGAAAAGTAATACATAAGAATGGTAAAGTCAGGTGGCATTACAAAAGATGGTTCTAAAAAAAACAAGGGGGGAAGAAATAACAAAGATACTTGGGGGTTTCACGAAATAGGAAATGTCGGGGACCAAAGTGAATAAAATAATGGCACCAGTCAAAACTTCAATTCAATTTCTTAAAACAAGTAGGTGTTACGATGTTTACTTAAAATTATAGGTCATACGTATACATGCATGGTCAACAAGCAAAGCAAAATTAAAGGGAAAATCGTGTGCTTAACATCTAAATGCTAACTACTATGGTCAAAATGATAAACAGAAATATGCAAAAAAAACGAGGAGTATACATAAAGTAAAGCACATATTCAAATTGCACTTCACTGCATAAGCCCGTCAGACCAGAAAGAAAGTAAAGTGTGTCACCTCAAAATTGGAAAAGAACTGTGTAAAATTGAACTTGCAGACGGCTCCATGGTGTCCCCAAGTTACTCTGTGACACTTCTGCCAGGAAGATTCACCACTACTTCTCATCAACCAGTCGCCCCTCATCAGGATTACATGCCCAAATCAAGTTGAAGTCCAAACACACCCAATTGCTGGAGTTCACGACCGAGGTGGCTTCAACAGATGGTTACGACGCTCCACAAACCAGTCGCAGCCGGCGTGAGTGCAGGAAGCTCGTACTGACTCCGCCAATGGAGTCATCCAGTGCAAAAAAAAAACGACTACAGGAACCAAGTGAAAGAAAGAGGAGGGAGATGAGCTGGGGTTTCGCATGAGATCGGCGCATCTGAGAAGCAACACCCACACGTAGAATTCCCGAGTCGGATCCAAACACGACCTGTGCTCGCTTGGCACACAAACTCAAACGTAGACCAGCTGATTCGATCGGTTCAGCTCTCAGCGCCTTCCCCTGATCCTCTGTGACGTCCAGCATGAAACAAATCCCTGACAAGCATAACACAAAACAGCAAAGTATCAACCAATCAGAAAATTTCGTGGAGCAGAAAACTTCAAAAATGCATTAAAAATAGCTAGATTGCCAGAAAAGTTCTCATAAAATATCAAAATGTCAAGGAAAATATGAGGAACATTTTGATGTGTCATATTATGCTGAAACACCAAAGTATAAAATATTTTAAATTAATTGGTTTAAGGGATGACCATAAGTAAAAAAAATGATAATAATAATAATAACAACAACAATAATAAATTTAGATTTATATGATTAAATAAAAAAAAAGGGAGAAAAAGAAATGGAGCAAAAAAAAAAAAGAGATCATTCTTGAACATTTCATGTTCCGGACAGCAGGTACATTTGAACACTCTATGTTCCGGACAGCAGGTACATTTGAACACTCTATGTTCTGGACAGCAGGTACATCTGAACATTCTAGGACAGGTACATCTGATAAATAGGTACAGTCCAACATCAAAATCTGCAAACAAATTTGAAATAAAAAAAAAACATCACCAGGAAGATCAAAGATAAGTTTAAAAGTACAAATTTAAAAGTCTAAACTCAAAAGTCCAAAATCCTAAAGTGAAAATTAAAAGTCCAAACTTGAAAATGACACAAAGTCCAAAAATGACACAAAGTTTAAATAACACAAAGTCAAAATAACACAAAGTCTAAAAGTGACACAAAGTCAAAGTGACACAAAGTCAAAATGGCACAAAGCCTAAAAGTGACTCAAGAGACACAAAGTCTAAAGTGACATAAAGTCTTAAAAGTCAAAAGTTCGTCCCTCCAAGACTGCATCGCGTTTCGCCTTGAAGGAGACACCCTCTTGATGTTCAGATTGAGATAAAGGAAAAGTCAATTCTGAATGATCACCGAAGTTCCTGTCAAGAGAAGGCATAGCGCATCTGTACTCGCGACTTGAACGAAAATCCCAAAAATCCCTAAGTTCCTCAAAACGATTGAGAACTGACCTAGAATACCCTATTTTCTAGCGTTGGACTCAAATCTAACAGCCTGTTTCTACAAGTTCACAGCATGTTTGACCAGAAGCAGACTGAAACCTGATGCCCAGATGACTAGAAGAAAGGTCAATCAGTGGCAATCATCCAAGTTCATGTCAAGAGAAGGCATAGCGCATCTGTACTTAAGACTTGAACGAAATCCCAAAATCTCTAAATCCCCAAACGATTGAGGATTGATCTAGGATACTAAATTTCCTAGTGTCGAACTCAAAAGTCTCTGTGACGGCACTAAGCCTGACACAGCAAAGTAAAAGCAACCTAAATGTCTTAAAAATGTGAAAATAAAGAACTAAACCACATCATTCATGTTTGCATGGCTCTGTTAAAATAGCTGCCTTTCTGCATTGTTTTCTTCTACCATAAAACCCCCTATCAAGACACAAGACACTCTCCTTTTTTATTTAAAATGGACTTCAGCCACCTATGACATCTAAACTTTGATTATCCCGATCTAGAGGTGCTCTTAACTCAGTTCGTGACTGAGCCCGGAGGTAATTAACAGTAGGGGCTTGCGCCTACTGGAAAAAAAGGACCTACGACAAACAATCAACTCTCGAGGTACTTAGAACCGCATTAGTGCCCTTCGCTCGTTCGGAATGGGCAGTAACGACGGGTCTCAAGATGCTCGAGGGGTATCTGATCCGCATTTTCTTCGCCCCATAGGAGACTATCTGATCTTCCGTGGTTGGACTGAAAAAGTGCGAGACAATGAGTCTGTGCTTCAACAGAATGATGCAAGCTCCATCATGTCTACTCCTTCAGCTCTACAAACGGGTCGGGTTTCCTTTGCCAACAATAAATCCAAATCCAACAACAACTATCCAAACTCGATAACCTCAACTCCATCTCTGGACTTTGAAAATAACAAATCCTCTTCTAACCAGCCCTATAACAATAACCAAAACTCAAAATCATCTTTTCATAACAACACTGGCGCCAAATCCCTGTGTCAGATCTGCACAAAACCAAATCATACTGCCAAACTCTGCTACTTCAGGTATGAACCTGACCCTTCATGGAAGCCAAGGCCCACTCGTCAGGCATTTAATGCACAGCTGCAACAGCCTCCTTTGGATAGTTCTGACTGGATTGTTGACTCAGGAGCAACAAATCATGTCACCAGTGATCTCAACAATCTGTCATCCTTCTTTGCATACAAGGGATCTGATGCTCTTCAAATTGGTAATGGCACTGGACTCAAAATCTCTAACATTGGTTCCACCACTATTTGTTTGTCCAATTTGTCAATTAAACTGACTGAAGTATTACATGTACCAGCTTTTACCAAAAATCTCATCAGTCTCTCAAAATTGTTACATGATAATCCTTTCCTTACTGTCTCCTTTTCTCATAATGTATGTGAATTAAAGGAGCTCCACACCAACACAACCATACCTCTACATAGTCATCATGGCCTTTTCTCCATTCATGCCTCTCCTCATCTAGCTTATCTTGGTGTGCGTGCTACTGCAAAAACTTGGCATGAAAGATTGGGACATCCCTCAAATTCTGTTACATTGAATATACTCAATTCTTATAGTTTACCTTGTACTTCAAATAAGCTTGGTTTGTGTCACAATTGTGCCTTGGCTAAGTCTCATGCTTTACCTTTTCCACTTTCTTCTCATTCTGCTAATTCTCCTCTTGAGATAGTGTATTCTGATGTATGGGACCCATCACCCCTTGTCTCAGATAATGGAAACAGATTTTATATTATCTTTGTGGATGAGTTTTCTCGTTTTACTTGGATCTATTTTTTAAAACAGAAGAGTGAGGTGGTACATGTATTCTCTCAGTTCAAGTCAATGATTGAAAATCTTCTTGGCACAACAATTAAAATTCTAAGGACAGACAATGGTACAGAATACAAACCGATTACAAAACAGTTTCCTCAAATCATACACCAGACAACTTGCCCCTATACACCACAGCAAAATGGCTTGTCTGAAAGGAGACATCGGCATATTGTGGAATTGGCACTATCAACAATGAGTACAGCATCTTTGCCAACAAATTTATGGGATGAGGTATTCTCAAGTATTGTGTATCTCATCAACAGACTTCCTTCATCATCTACTTCTTCTATCCCATACACTATACTCTTCAACAAAGAACCTGATTATTCTTTTCTGCGTGTGATTGGATGTCTTTGTTTTCCTCACACCAAGCCATACAATACTACAAAACTAGACCTCAGGGCTCTACCATGTGTGTTTCTTGGTTATGCAAGCTCTCAAAAGGGGTACAGGTGTTTACACAGACAAACTGGAAGAATTTTTGTGTCCAGGCATGTTATTTTTGATGAGAATGTGTTTCCCTTCAAAGAGCAATCAGAAATTGTTCCTTTAGCTGTGGCCTGCAATGAAAATGCACCCCTTGCCTTGTTGCATGCTGGAGAATCATCAGTTTCTGTATCTCCTCATCTTCACAATGATGCTGTATCTCCAACTCAACCTCCAGTCAACTCTCTCACAACTACAACCATCTTGCCTCAGTCCACGTCAGACATAACAACTGCTGATACAACACTCACTACTCAGTACCCTCTTGCTGACACTTCTGATGCTCCTCAGCAACAAATTCCATCTACACCTTCTGAGCAACAAATCATCTCTTCTGCATCTCATTCTCATACCATGATCACCAGAAACAAGGACAAAACAAGGAGAACAAAGCTATTTCCTGGTTATGTAGCTTATTCTTCAACAATCACTTCTGAGCCAACATGTTTTACACAAGCTGACAAAATCAAGGAGTGGAGAGATGCAATGTCAGATGAAATAAATGACGTGGCCAAAAACAACACTTGGCAACTGGTGCCTCCTCCTGATCATCAAAAAATCATTGGCTGTAAATGGGTATATAAACTCAAGCATAAATCTAATGGCTCAATTGAAAGATATAAAGCCCGGTTAGTGGCTAAGGGGTACAATCAGGAAGAGGGTGTTGATTTCTTTGATACCTTCAGCCCTGTAGTCAGGCCAACAACAATCAGGTTGATTCTATCCTTGGCAGTTTCATCTAATTGGGACATAAGGCAGCTTGATGTACATAATGCCTTCCTCCATGGAGATTTGTTGGAGAAAGTTTACATGGCTCAGCCACCTGGCTTCACTGATGCTTCTCATCCTGACCATGTATGTCTTCTCACTAAATCTCTCTATGGCTTAAAACAAGCACCTCGTGCTTGGTTTCAAAAATTGAGCTCAGCACTGGTTGACATTGGCTTTGTAGCTTCTAGTTATGACCCATCTCTATTCATTACCAATCACCATGGTCATACACTCTTCATTTTGGTCTATGTTGATGACATCTTAGTTACTGGCAGCAGCAATCAAATGATCTCATCCTGTATACAACAATTACAGCAACAATTTGCTGTAAAAGATCTGGGGCCTTTGCACTTTTTCTTGGGAATTGAAACCCATTACAAACCAGATGGCATTTTACTTACTCAAACCAAATATGTCAGTGACTTGCTTGCTAGAACCAAGATGGCAGATGCCAAACCAGTAACAACCCCAATTGCTACTCACATCTCTCTCTCCAAGGACAGTGGAGATCCCTTTGTTGAGCCCTCTCTCTACAGAAGTGTCGTGGGAGCCTTGCAATATGCCACCCTCACTAGACCAGATATTGCATATGCTGTGAATAAAGTCTCTCAGTTCATGCATAATCCCACTGATGTACATTGGGCTGCAGTCAAACGTATTCTGAGATATTTATGTGGCACATTGGATCATGGATTGTTCATTCATTCTTCCTCTTCCTCTACCATTCATGCCTATAGTGATTCAGATTGGGCAGGGTGCCCTGATGATAGACGTTCTACTTCTGGCTTTTGCATTTATTTTGGAAAAAATCTAATTTCCTGGAGTGCCAAGAAGCAAGTGACAGTTTCAAGGAGTAGTACTGAGGCTGAGTACAGAGGTTTGGCTCTAACTTGTGCTGAAATTTTATGGATTCAATTCTTGTTGCAGGAGTTACATGTTATCTTAAATCATCCACCCATTCTTTGGTGTGATAATATTAGCGCTACATTTTTAGCTGCCAATCCAATGTTTCATGTAAGAACGAAACATATAGAAATTGATTACCACTTCATCAGAGAAAGAGTGGTTTCAAAGCAGCTCTGTGTTAAATTCATTTGCTCTAAAGATCAACTAGGTGACATTATGACAAAGCCTCTCTCTACAACACGGTTTTGTTTCTTGAAGAACAAACTCAATGTGCTTTCTAACACATTGATTTGAGAGGGGTATAATAGACAACAGTTTCATTTCATACAGAGTATGCCACAATATGCCACAGAAAATCCGCAGCTATTAGTTCAGCGCAACAGATTTAGTTACTCTTCAGATTAGTGTTAATCATTAGCATTAATTGTAATGAGGTTTTATTGTAATTCTAGAATACAACCTGTATCAGCTCTCCTATAAATACAGTGTGGATGTAATAAGACATTTGAGAAATTCAGAATAAAGATTACTTCCTCTAATTTGTATCTCGCTTCAGCTTGCAAAAAATTCAAAGGTAATCTCCACCTCAAAGTTCTCTCAATCGTCGTTCCGTAATGTGAGCTCCAAAAAAAAGCGGAAAATCCTTCATTTTCGCCAACTGTTCGGCTGTCGGGTAACCATGCAGCTCAAAGTGGTGATCGCGCACCGCTTTTGCAAGTTTGTGAGCATGATGAACTATGTCTCTGCGTACCAGTTCTATCCTCAGTCGCTCTTTTATCTGGCGGTAATCTCCAAGAAGGCGGTCAAAATCCGGTAAGATCTGAGTATTTAGAAATCTTGATCTGTCATTATGGATCAGTGCATCAAAAAGTTGTTGACTGTCGGTTAAAATCACCCACTTTGGTCGCGAGGATTGAGCACTGAAAGTTGCTTCCGCCATCGCAAGGAGCTCACTGTGCAGCGCATCTTGACAGAAGATCTTTTTTGCAATGAACCTGGATTGTTTTCAGACTTGTTTTCTGTATCAAAAACCACCACACCAATTGACCCTGATTGTGTTGGATCCAGGAGCCATCCAAAAGAATCACTCTTGTCCAGGGCGAAATTTGTAAGAGGCTTAAATCACTCTCCTGTTTACTGCCATGTATATCCATGTAGAGTCGTGTTTAATTTTTTGCCTTAATCCAAGCTTTAATTGGTTTTTCTTGCATACCCTGAAAAATAAATTCATTTGTCATCTTATATCTCCAATATATTTGTTGCATCTTTCCAGTGTTGTTGTAACATCAGCCTAGACCGTCCTCACTACTTTCTATTTTAATATTCCTCCAAGTACAACCCATATAATTAAATTTAGAAAGAATTTAAAGTACTCTTTTCATTTGCAAATGTAAAACGAACTCATAATTTTTCACGTTCTATACCTAAACAATCTAGAAACTCTGTATTAAAAAAAGAAGTAAATTCTATTTACCTCAATATCTAAATTGTCTAATTAAATTTATTTATTTTTACTAATTTTTGAAGGAAATAAAAATCATTTTGAGGTCGTGGAAACATAAACTTGACAATATTTTAATACAAAGAACAACCAGATTAACGTTGATAAATTAAATAATTTCAAGTTTGAAAAGTTAAATTTAAAAAAGTGATTTGCACTATGCATATATGATATCACACACAAATAATTTTTAGTTTGAAGCTCGGTAAACAACTCAAAGTTTGTGATTTTTTTTTAATATTAGCCGAAAGATTCCGCGACCTTTGCTCTTTCTCTGTTTTTTAATTTAATATTCTGTCTCTGGAGGGACCACACCAAGGGCTGTTTGGATTCTCCAAGGAATTTGAGGAATTTCATCTTCCTATCATAAATTTATTATAAACAATTCAAACTCTTTCCAAAGTTACACACTTCCCAATAAATTTATTCATAGAAATTGCAACTTTTCCAAATTTTCCAAATTCCTAAGCGATCTAAACGGCCCCCAAGAGTTACTTGACCATTCGTTCAAAATGAACGGTACGTATCGAGATTCTCATCCAAATATCTCACCAAAATTATCTACTTAAATGGAAGCGCACTACTCCCAAACCCTCTTCATCTCACTTCCTGCAAATCTAGGTTTCATAGCAGTATAGCACATTCCACAAACCTAGTATAACCCAGATCTCAACCTTGCTAATAATTTTGCGAGACTGGAGTGAACAGATTATTTGCCGTGTTCATTACAATCTTGCAAATAATTTGTTCTACCGAAAATCTTCTAACATCCCCTCATTCGAAATATTTCATTTCATGCAAAAAGATGGCAGGAGCCATTGGTAGAAAGGACAGAAAAATTTAAAAATAATATTAAATTAATATTATATATTAAAAATAATATCAATTTAATAATATTTTTTTAAATAGTATCACAAGATCGGAATCTGAGATTCCGACCGCAATTACGGAATCCGGAATACCGATCTTAGCTAAGATCGAAATCTCGGATTCCTATCTTAGCTAAGATCGGAATCCCGAATTTCGATCTTAGCTAATTACTCATTTAAATATTATTTTTAATATTTAAAGCTAAGATCGGAATCCCGGATTCCGATCTTAGCTTTAAATATTAGAAATAATATTTAATTTATTTATTTAATTAAATATAAATTTAATTAAATATAAATTTAATTAATTAATTAAATATAAATTTAATTAATTAATTTAATTAAATATAAATTTAATTAATTTATTTAATACATAAAAAAATTATTTTGTGGCTATTACAATTTAGTTCGAGGCAAATTAGAGACGCATTTGAATCATCTTTCAACTTTCGAGTCATTGTGAGAGGAATAGAGGACGTGCATGCCTATGGAGGACATCGAAACTTCATGAAATAAGAGATATTTGAGTAAGGACATGAGAAAAAGTGAGACAAAGAGGAATAAATAATGATAAACGGGTGGGTTGAACTATACACGGGTTTACTAGTACAAAATCCGCAACCCAACCCGAAGTATCGGGTTTGTCAAACTTAGAACCCGTACGCAACCCAACATCATGCTAACCTGGTAAAAAACGGTTCGGGTCGGGTGGGTTGAACAGATTCACGGTTTTTTTGTACACCCCTACATGCGTGAGAAGGGCGGGAGACTTCACGCATGATAATCTAACGGCTGAAGTTATTGCCAACTGTATCAGAAATGCAGTAAAGAGAGATGTCGGTATTTCCTTACCGGGCGTGAAATCTCTATTGGAGAAAGAATACCCGAATGTGGTACCCACTTATAACAAGATTTGGCATGGACGAGAGAGTGAGCAATCAAACAACTTTTCGGATCGTGGGAAGATTCGTACAACAAACTCCCGAGTCTTTTATTAGCTATACAGATGACGACACCCGAGACGCAGATCAAATGGTTGTTTAAAAATTTATTATTTTAATGTAAATTAATTAAAAATAAAAAATTTATAACTTAATTATTCATTTTTTAATTAAATAAAATAATTATTTATATTTTAATTAAATTTATATTTAATTAAATAAATTAATTAAATATTATTTTAAATATTATTTCTAATATTTAAAGCTAGGATTCCGATCTTAGCTTTAAATATTAAAAATAATATTTAAATGAGTAGTTAGCTAAGATCGGAATCCCGGATTCCTATCTTAGCTAAGATCGGAATCCGAAATTCCGATCTTAGCTAAGATTGGTATCCCGGATTCCGTAATTGCGATCGGAATCTCAGATTCCGATCTTGTGATACTATTTAAAAAAATATTATTATATTGATATTATTTTTAATATATTATATTAATTTAATATTATTTTTAAATTTTTCCGGTAGAAAGGAAGATGGTCTACTCTTTTCAACTCAGGCTGGCGGCGAAGAAGAGAAACAAGGATGGCCTGCTGGTAGGAAATCCGTTCGAAGTAAAGAAGCCTCGTGGCTTCAACTTCCTTCGAACTAGAATTTTGGGCCTGATTGGTGCAGTCGGCCCAGAAATATTTCAAACTCAAAACTCGTTAGGTTTTCAAAATCAGGAATTATAAGTGCCATTGGTAAATATGTCATTCCAGCCATCGCGAAATACAAAGTGAACATATATAGCAAATAAGGTAAACATGTAGACGATCTAAGTGAACACTTACAAATAAATAAGTGTTGTCATCACTTGTTCAGAAGTTTATATGCATATTCAACTAATTTTTATTGAACTTATTTGTTTGTATGTGTTCACTTAGATCGTTTATATGTTCATTTTGTTTGTTGTATATGTTCACTTTATATTTAGCGATGGCAGGGATGACAAAACTGCAGATGGCAGTAATCAATTTCCTTTCAAAATCCCGCTTTTTCAAATCTCTTTTTCAAATCGCCTGTTCAAATGGGTCCATATCCTCTACCAACTTTTTGACGTTGGTAGAGTGCCAACGTTTGATCGGAGCCGTTAGATCTAATCCGACGGTTAAAATTTTTCGGACCTATTAATCTGGTTACATGCACGGGGCTCCCTCAACATCTAACGATTCAGATCAGAGATGGGCACTCTACCAACCTTAAAAGGTTGATAGAGGATGTGATTCCCCGTTCAAATTGCCTTTTCCGTTGGCCTTCTCCATTCGCTAGCTCCAAACTTGTGTAGTTGTGTAGCTCGCCTTCTTTATTCGCTCGCCAGAAATTTTAGACCAGGTAAAAAATCTGGATTTTTTCTCTGATGTTTTTGCTTGTACTTTCGCATTTATTTTGCCATAGATCTCAACTTCTAGTCTAGGTCAAATCATGCTTTTCAACTCTGATTTTTTCTCTTTGCTATTTTACAACTTAATTATTATTCTGATCACGTACTATGTTTTTGTATAATATTTTTATGTTATAGTGTTAGTAAGTGTGTAATTTTCGATTTTTATGCTAATTACAAGTTAATTAAGCCATCGAAACAACACACACAACGAATCGTGCACAAAAGCCAAGTTAACACAAAGAGAAAGGGGTGGAAATTTATACCTCCCGCGAAATCGTATTCGCGGGGCTCGATCCTACGGCATAGAAATCGATGGCGTGCTCTCCGTACGCCTTCACCATGTTAGCGGCCGCCTCGAGTCCACCAAAAGGTTAACCAATTTCTAAATCGACACGTGCTAGCGTTTCGATTAGAACGAGGCTAATCCCATGGAGCAACTCTCTTCTACACATCAACACTTTGATATAGGTGGAGAGTTGTAGCTCAACACATGAGCAATAAGAGGTGGAGGGATGATGGCGCATGGCCAAGGGGAAGGGAGTGGATGGCGGCTAGGAGAAGGGAAGAGAGAGCCTTGTGCAAGGAGCCACCAAGGGTCCTTTTATAATGCTCAAACCCTAGACCAAAGATGCAACTATTTACATCTCATGCCACCCCACCTACCACCCTTCATGTGGCCAGCCATAAATGGGCCTCTTGGGCCTCATTTGTCCATCCAATTTGTTTCTAATCCATTTAATTAGAATCCATTTTTATTGCTCTTTATTTGGGCTATATCTTTAATACATAAATATTGGCCCATTAATTCAATATAACTATTTATATTAAATTGTGTTAAGCTAAATATAATTATTAACTAATTAATAATTATTCTAGGATTAGCTAATACATTAATTCATTTCAATATGATCTATTTGACTTAATTAATTATAACGGTGTATAATTAATTAATCAACTTATCATATTTACGCAATACATACTGTTGCGAATAAATGAATAATGCACTGTATGGTTAAACCTTTATTTGTGTGACCCTTTGAGGATTTATGCTAAGTTGGACATGGAATTAAATCGCTATTTAATCCCAATAATCATAAGCGGTATCTAGCAACACGTTATGATTCCCAATTCGCATAAATAGTGTACTGCTACAGTATTTAAATCCTGCATAAGAGAATAAATATGTTTCTCTATTTTGATTCTTATGTCTCACGATATCATCGTATAATCCAAGATAGGAATGTGTCATTCTTGCAGATTATACGTTTCTTGATCTAGAGTTGATCGCTTAGTTGCGCGCATACGATCCAACTCCATCAAGGGGCCCAAACAGATATCGTCACTCACTAAGTGAATTAATGAGGGACATACGGTTTTCTTGATGATTAGCTTTTCCCCGCACAATTCAAGAGAACATAAATAAAGTCCGTATAGCAGCCCTTATCGGGAATCAGCGGTAGACGATATTTATTGAACCTATCCTCATGTGGAAAAGATAAACATCTCAAACTTAGAACCAAAATCATTACGAAATAAACAATGACACATAACACAATCCAAATGTTTATTTCGATGGGTCAAGTCTTGTGCTATGTTCCATAACATACACATATGCAATTAAGTTGGTAACTCTTTACCTATGATTTGTAGAACTTAATCATCACTTAACTTGCATACTAATCTTATAAGATAATTAATGTTCCTTGTTAATTATCAAGATTATGGACCGTTTAGATTTATTATTGTCATTCTAAAGAATGATCCACAGAGATCTACAATTCAGATCCTCAACCTGAATAATCTGTCAATAATAAACCTAGGAACAGATGATAAATTATCATCCAAAACATAAACTAATAATTAAGTCATTAAATTATTGACTTCTAGGACATAACTCCAACAATCTCCCACTTGGCCTAGAGTCAATCAGTAGTGACTTCTAGCCAACGAAGAGTTGAGAACAATGTCATATATCTACATATATACATGTCTCGGACCTCAAAATAAATAATACGCTTATAGCTAGTTACTCATACGTCCACCACGTATGGATGCATAACTGCATCTCGTATACTGCTCAAGGTAGAGGTCATGCTAGAGTGTTCGCTGTGTTCGCGAACCTATCCAAAAATTGTTCGACCCTATATATATATATATACTACTATATATATGTTCTTGATCATCATCATATGATATCAAGTGATATTGTTATAGATCATATTTGAATCTCCAATGTAACAATGGGTTCTTTAGGAGTAAGTTGTGGTTCGAGATGCATAGAACCATAATAACTCGACTAAGAACTTGATCCGAAATAAACTTCTTTTATTGCTTCACAAGTTGCTATGTATTTTGCTTTGGTGACGGAAACGGTTGTAATATTCCATTTAGAACACTTTCTAAACTTACAACTCCACTTTTTAAGCAAAATATGTAGCTCAATTGTGATTACATCAATCTTTTGAAAAACTTTTATTAGTGTAACGATTTACACGAGATTTCTTTCATCTTAAGAGATGAAACATTATATCACTCTTTCTCATAAGGTACTCGAGGATATCCTTGATTATCGTCCAAATGTGTCTCTCTTGTATCCATTTGACAACTGTTTGTCATATCCTTTGGATACTACACATTGGGGCATATGCATAAATATGGCGCACGAAATGAAACTCATAATGAAAGAATGCTTGAACTATTTCATGCACTTTCTTGAATTGAGTTGCAATAAACCGAGTTAAACACTCAAGTCATGCCACGTGACGTATAGTTAGACATCCTTTCTTGGAGTGTAACTTTCGTGTTTCTAGAACACTTCGTCAATATATGCATTTTTGCTCAAACCTAATATCCATCATAATCTATCTTTATAGATTTTGTTTCCTAGGATTAGGTGATTTCGCCCAAGTTCTCATTTGAGAAAGCATTCTCTAACGAGATCTTGACAATGTTCATTTTTCTTAATGTTATTCCCAATTAATGAATTGTTATCATGAACAATACAAGTAATTCAATTATGCTCCCACTGAATATCTTGTTTATACAAGATACTTTTGACGAAGTTCAACTCCTTGACTTCCTTGTCAAAAGTTTTTATTCCGATCTCCACAACACTTGCTTTAATCCATTAATGGATCCTTGAAGCATGCGTATGTTTTTAGCAATACATAAACCTCGATTTGTGTCAAATGCACAACATCTTCCTTCATTCATACGAAGAAGGCGGTTTTATGTGTTTTTCCATATATCGACATATATGAAATACAACTATTGCTAGAATGATCTTTATTGACTTATACATAGCCACAAGCAAGAAGTTGTGCTTTGTACGTAGTCAACTAGCCATTGACTTAGACATAGCTACAAGCGAGAAGCCGCGCTTTGTACATAGTCGATTTGTTATCCATGTCGATCTTCCCTTTTGAAGATATAAACGTTCTTGATGGATTGCTCCTTCATGAACATCAACCAAGGTCTATACCTTGTTGTTATACATGGATTGCTCTTTAAAGATCATATGAATTCAAAACATATATGTGGAATTGGATCATTCCATCGTTTCTTTGTTTATCAACGGATTCTCATAGGCTAAGTATGAGAATGTTGTGACAACCCATGCACCAAAACGGCTTAGGAAATCATCTCTCGTTGATCTTTTGTAGGATTGGTATTTGAGGTTCATGAACTTCTTCCACAACGATTTGTTGAATGAGTTCTTGACTCCTCATATATATTCCATGAGTTTCTCGAATCATCATCAACTCGTGAGATGGTTGAGTCCTCATTGGAAGGAGCGCATTAAACTTCTTTGACAACAACTTGTGAATGAAGTTTCGCTCAACTCCCACTAAGTACCATGTATGGAGTGACAAGTTTCCCATAAGAGTACTTCTTGTAGTGACGCATAAACTATTTTAATGCTCACTTTACTCCCACTACTTCTTCTTGAGAATTTCAATTCATCAAGACTACATTATGATTAGCAACAACTACTTTGTTCTTATCATATTCGTGGAAGTAGTGCCTTTTTAATATAAAGCATCCTACAAATATATAGTGTCTTATTTGGTTTAAGCTTACAAGTCCACAATACTTGAAATAAGCTTCTCAACACCAAATCTCGAGAAGTATTATACTTAGAGATCAAAATCTCCTAAGATATCTTCTTCAATAGACTTTGATGGAACATTATTCAGTGTGAACAATATTGTCCTCAAACATAATTCCCTAATACGAGTCGAATAAGTCAATTTGATTTATTACCGATCGAACTATACGAAATATTGTTCGATACCTCCACTCTTGGACACATTATTCCATAATGTTCCTCATGGAGTGAGTTATGAAACTATTTTCATACTCTTAAGATAATATTTCAAATCATGTGACTTAACTATTTACCATGATTAATTGTAAGACTTCCATTTTTCTTGAAAGGTCTTTTAAACTTTACACTTGAACTCCTTTGAACTAGTCAAAAGGTTCATACTTATACCTTATCAAATAGATATGTTAATATCTATAATGATCGTTGGTTAAGTAGTAAAGTATCAATAACCTTTCATCATACAAGTACTTATTGGTCTTTATACATCGATATGTAAAAGTCCTAATCAAGTCACTTGTCCTTAAACCTTTGTAGGTTAAAGGCGCTTTTGTCATTTTAACAAACATGATTCGCATATCAACCGATTTGAAATCGAATTGAATTACGAGCTCTACGTTACGGAGACTCTCGTAATGCGATTCTCGTTTATTTATGTGACTAAGCGGTATAACATTAAAGTCAAATACTTTATGTCAAGTCTTACGCATCCTATTTGTCATTCAAAACTTGCTTATCTATTTCAAGCAAATTCAATCAAGATGCATGAAAACATATAAATAAATCCAGAATAAAAGAACTTGTCTTTTATTAAACATAATCATCCATTTCATCGAATATGAAGTGGAGATGTTTTGAGAAGTTAGGATTAAGGTATGCAACCTTCAATTCCTAAACAAACTCTTAATAAAGATAATTCTACGTATTCAATGGTAATGACTTAGACGAACAAGTCATTGCCTATACGGAGTTTACTTTACATCTCTCGAACATTCTCTTATTCTTCATTGCTAACACATTTCGTCAAATGCGAGCATATGAACTAGTATCAAGTTACTAGTGTAAATTAGAGATAGTGAGATAATTTGAACGACAAATACACTTTAGGATTAAAACATTACAATCATGGTATTTCGGACAACCTTTCAAAATGCCTCCAATAAACGGCAAATGAAACATCTCATGTGATACATAATCACAATCAAGAGTCTCGAAATTTCAACTCATGCCTTGGCGAAGTATTTCTTGAATACTAAACCAATTACCTTTTTGCATCAACAAGTGTGCGAAGAAGGTAACATTATATCATTTATAATTTCAAAGAGATCGTATGACAATATCAACAATCTTTGATATCGGAGATTAATATCTCTAGTCATCAATTAGCTACTTAAATCTTTCGATTTGTAAGCCAATGAAACGTTCATGTTTTTAAAAAAAGATTCTCTTTGTCAACTCATACTCTTTATACTCGATCATAAATGATGGAGTTAATATCTACTTTCTCCAAGAACGCTTTCTTGAGTAAGTGGATGAGAGCGTACGAGTTAAATCTAGTCCATATGAATTCTTTAATTCAAAGGTCTAGAAATTTCAAATGAGGATATTAGCCATACGCTTTATTAAATAACTTTTCGCCAAAAGTCAATCAATCATCGCGTTGCTACGTTCGGGTAGTTTGAGGAAAATTTTGGGAATTGACATACTCAAGTTTCTCTTCGCTAAGATCGTGTCTTAGGAATCGGTATTACTTCTTTAAGTGAATACTTTTAGAAACGAGTTCATTTTCAAAGATTGATCGCAACAAAATTAACAATTTTAACATCTATAACAAAATCAATTTAAGGTCAATTAGTTTATGCAATTGTTTTATTTATAACAAATAAAACTCCCACTACATTCATTTAATGTCCCAAATGTAGTTGGTTTTTCCAAGATCCCGGTTTTCATCAAGTAGAGCCTGCTATGGCACGTCACCCTACTTAATTAGACAAGGTAGGTTCTCCAACCAATCATATCGTTCCATATGATTCTTGGTTTGTGAATATCTAAGTATATTTACAAACTTCGCCCCGATGTCCAAACTCTAATTGGGTCCATCGAAAAGTAACCTCTCACTATTTGCTCCTTGCAAATCTTAGCTATTTGCACCCCGACTACCGAATTGGCAATCATGACGTCCGCTTGGGCGGACCGCGCCATGAGTGACAATCGGCGTGAAGGGGATAGAGAGAAGGAGGGCGATTTCACTTAATCGAGTTTTAGTTGGGACTATCAATCATATGACACTTGTTTGGTGGTCGTGTAAGCATACACCCATACCTAGCCTATGACAATTCATAGCAATCACAAGCAATCACATATAAGCATCTCATAGTTGTGGGTTTGTATGGCTCCCGCTTGCATTAGTTTCGCCACATCGTCCATGGAGCAAAACTAATCTAATCCTTGTCCCTTCCCACTAAATTCTATAAGGATCTAAATCCTATATAAAATAAAGGTACAAAATACATGTGAAAACATCCTATTCCCATCCTAACCTTAGGGGCATGCAAGCCTCACAAGTTACATCAAAAATTAATCAACAAATTAATTAATTAATGGCACCAAAGGCCGCATTACAAACATTCACACATGCATTCAAATACAACCACAAGGCATTGAGTCTTGAGCCATACTAAACCCACTATCCACCTACAAAACAAAGTTAGCACATACAAGAACTTTGTTTCCAATTAACGATTTTCAAGCATCTTTGCGTATCGTTTGCCATAAGTAAATTCCGTGTACAAATCCTCAATTTTAAACAACAAAACTTGTTTAAATTCATTTAGAAAGTTCTTTCAACATCCCATAACAGAAAGGAGATCAAACAAGGAGTTTTCTAATTAATTTCAACTAGTTTGAATATTTAGAAAAACAGTAATTTATTAAAAAACGTAACTAATGGAATCCAATAAAAGCAAAGGTTTTAGGTCTCCAAAAATTCTCAAATAAATTACTTAAGCTCCATATCATAGTTGTGATTACCAGTAAAAATTTCAAGAAGAGATCTTACACCATCTGGGAGAATCAAAAATGACAAATCTCTTACAAGTGCACGAAACACCGTTATGAGATTTTCAGATTATCCTCTCAACCATTTGGTCTGTTAGACCACCTTCTATCCAGTTTTTATATATACAATATACATATAAAAACTAGTTTAGTCTATAGGCTAACTATCTATGAAACGAAAACCACCAAGTTCAGTTCAAAAGGTTCGAGTTACAAACTAAACAATCTACAAATTCTGTACTGGAACAGACAGTCGATTGAAAAGTTCTAACCTAGTTGAAGGTCCTAACTTCCACGAAAAATTATGAAATTAATTTTTCTGGAATCCTAACTCAAAATAGAACAACTCCATTTAAACAGAATTTTTAAAGGAGTTCTCAGTTGGTACAGTTTATTAGAACAATCGATTTGCTCAATAAACTGGATCTGACAAGATCTTCCTTTTCATACTTGAAAACCCACAAATTAATCCGAGTCATGCAACATATTTTACATGCTCAGAAAGAGCTTCAAGTCCTCTTTATTTCTAGCCATAGAACACTGGTACTTATATTCAAAATATAAATCTTTCAAGCCATTCAAACAGGACAGTGCGAGCAGAAACTTGTTCTGCGCACTGTCGCCGTTTTATTCACAATAAATCCATACTAATTCAGAAAAATGTGAATCTAACGCCAAACGAATCACAATCCACAGATCTACAACTTTCATGTAGATGGAAAAAACTTCCAGAGAACTTATCAAAGCGAAAAACGCGAAACAACACAGAAAATACCATTTCCAGACAGCAAACAAACGCATCATCTCTACTAATCCGTTAATTAGCCAATTTCTCTTAATTAAGTGTCAAAATAGCTTAAGTACGACCATGTGCTCTGATACCACTGTTAGTAAGTGTGTAATTTTCGATTTTTATGCTAATTACAAGTTAATTAAGCCATCGAAACAACACACACAACGAATCGTGCACAAAAGCCAAGTTAACACAAAGAGAAAGGGGTGGAAATTTATACCTCCCGCGAAATCGTATTCGCGGGGCTCGATCCTACGGCATAGAAATCGATGGCGTGCTCTCCGTACGCCTTCACCATGTTAGCGGCCGCCTCGAGTCCACCAAAAGGTTAACCAATTTCTAAATCGACACGTGCTAGCGTTTCGATTAGAACGAGGCTAATCCCATGGAGCAACTCTCTTCTACACATCAACACTTTGATATAGGTGGAGAGTTGTAGCTCAACACATGAGCAATAAGAGGTGGAGGGATGATGGCGCATGGCCAAGGGGAAGGGAGTGGATGGCGGCTAGGAGAAGGGAAGAGAGAGCCTTGTGCAAGGAGCCACCAAGGGTCCTTTTATAATGCTCAAACCCTAGACCAAAGATGCAACTATTTACATCTCATGCCACCCCACCTACCACCCTTCATGTGGCCGGCCATAAATGGGCCTCTTGGGCCTCATTTGTCCATCCAATTTGTTTCTAATCCATTTAATTAGAATCCCTTTTTATTGCTCTTTATTTGGGCTATATCTTTAATACATAAATATTGGCCCATTAATTCAATATAACTATTTATATTAAATTGTGTTAAGCTAAATATAATTATTAACTAATTAATAATTATTCTAGGATTAGCTAATACATTAATTCATTTCAATATGATCTATTTGACTTAATTAATTATAACGGTGTATAATTAATTAATCAACTTATCATATTTACGCAATACATACTGTTGCGAATAAATGAATAATGCACTGTATGGTTAAACCTTTATTTGTGTGACCCTTTGAGGATTTATGCTAAGTTGGACATGGAATTAAATCGCTATTTAATCCCAATAATCATAAGCGGTATCTAGCAACACGTTATGATTCCCAATTCGCATAAATAGTGTACTGCTACAGTATTTAAATCCTGCATAAGAGAATAAATATGTTTCTCTATTTTGATTCTTATGTCTCACGATATCATCGTATAATCCAAGATAGGAATGTGTCATTCTTGCAGATTATACGTTTCTTGATCTAGAGTTGATCGCTTAGTTGCGCGCATACGATCCAACTCCATCAAGGGGCCCAAACAGATATCGTCACTCACTAAGTGAATTAATGAGGGACATACGGTTTTCTTGATGATTAGCTTTTCCCCGCACAATTCAAGAGAACATAAATAAAGTCCGTATAGCAGCCCTTATCGGGAATCAGCGGTAGACGATATTTATTGAACCTATCCTCATGTGGAAAAGATAAACATCTCAAACTTAGAACCAAAATCATTACGAAATAAACAATGACACATAACACAATCCAAATGTTTATTTCGATGGGTCAAGTCCTGTGCTATGTTCCATAACATACACATATGCAATTAAGTTGGTAACTCTTTACCTATGATTTGTAGAACTTAATCATCACTTAACTTGCATACTAATCTTATAAGATAATTAATGTTCCTTGTTAATTATCAAGATTATGGACCGTTTAGATTTATTATTGTCATTCTAAAGAATGATCCACAGAGATCTACAATTCAGATCCTCAACCTGAATAATCTGTCAATAATAAACCTAGGAACAGATGATAAATTATCATCCAAAACATAAACTAATAATTAAGTCATTAAATTATTGACTTCTAGGACATAACTCCAACATATAGTATAGGATTGACTAAAACGTTTGTTTGTTTTGAATTGTGATAGTTATGCTAAGAATTTAAAAGGTACTTGAACGATTCTTGCAATGGATGTAAATTTTTGATTAGTTTAGGATTTTAGCTTTAAGGTTAAAAAGATACTAAATAATTAAAGTGCTGACACAATTGGGTTAGATGATATTTTTGGTATAGGTTGAGGAAAAACCAACAAAAAAAAGATTGAGTTTCTTTATGTTTAAATGTATTGTGATTGTTTAGAAGTGGTCTCAGTTTTTAATATGGGAATATTTTATTATAGAAAAAATGGAATAAGTGAAATTAAAATCAACAAACAGTTTATCAACAAATGCAGAAGAAAACTTAACCAAACTAAATAGTAGAGAGAGTTTTATAAAGTTTAAATAACCTCGTAGATCATTTCCATATCTCAGTACATTATCTTCCATGCGAATATAACATGGTGGATGATTACTATTCAAAAAGGATTATCAATACGAATTCAGTGCCCTTTAAAGAGTGATTTTTCACAGAAAATTAAAACTATATTTGATGTTGTGAAGAATTCGGTTTAATAAAAAATTATTATCAAGAAAAGTTTGAAAGACACGATTAAAAAGGTTACAAGATAAAGTCTAATGACCAGCAATTAAGATATAATGATCCTAATTTTATTTTGTCGGATGTCTGTCATATCAAGAATTGCAGTTAATATGTATTGATATTTTTGTCAGGTGTTTGTATGACAGAATAGTCTGAGAACGTGATTAGATCGTGTGGAATTAACCAAGTTCTCTTACTGCTACACATGATAATATTGGCTGAAAGTTCGACAGTTGCAGTAATTTGGTTACTGATTTCAGGTGTGAGGTAAGTTAACCAAATTATTGAAATAATTAACCAAATTACTGCAACTGGCGAGTTTTAAGTCAATAATATCGTGTGTAGCGGTAAAACAATTTGATTTCTACACGACCTATCCATATTCTCAGTTTCTTTTGTCTTATTAACACCTGACAAATATGTTTACACATATTAAATGCAATTCTGGTTCTGGATAAGACAAACAACCGACAAAATAAAATTATAGTAATTATATCTTGCTAGTTAGTAGTCTTAATCTTTCAATTTTTTTAAACTTGTCTTTTAAATTTTTCTTAATAATATTTCTCCATTCAACCAAATTTTTCTCAATCTCAAATATTGTATTAATTTTTTTGTGAAAAATGACTCTCATAAAAAGGCTTCGAGTTCGTATTAATTTTTCTCTTTGAATAGTAATCAATCACCATTTTATATTCGCTGGTAAGATAATAAATTTAGATGTAGGGATGATCTGCAAGGTTAAGTTTTCTCTTCCATTCAGCTAGGTTAAGTTTTCTCTTGCATTTATAAATAAATTGCTTGTAGATTTTGATTTCATTTATTTTACTTTTTCGATCTGGATATGTATGATAAAATATTTCCTTATTAAAAGCTAAAACCACCGCTAAGCAATCACAATACACTTAACATAAGGAAATTTATTCTTTCCATTGTTGGTTTTCATCAACCTAGTAGCTATACCAATGATATTATCCAATTTTATTGTCTCGGCACTCTGACTACTTAGTCTCTTATTATCCTTAAAACTAACACTCTCAACAAATATAAACTTTACATTTTTTGTAAGAACCGTCCAAATACATTTTATATTTTTAGTAGAACCATCACAAAGAGCAAAGAGGAATTGTGTGACGAGAGCTGATAATTTATTTATAAATAAAAAATCTTTTATATCTTAAATAATGCATATTGAATTGTTTTATAAAATAAGTATTATACACATATATAATATTATGTATTTAATTTGCATAATTTAATTATATACTTATATTTTTGAAATAGATGTTTAAATTATGTTTCATTTGTAATCACTAATTATATATTTTGTAATAATAACAAAAAAATTGAGGGCTAAAAAGAAAAATTGTAAATAAAAAATTTTAACAAAGTGCAAAGCTAGCTTTTGTTGTGATTTAATGAAAAAATGTTTGATCGGATTTTTGTAATTCGATCCAAGCAATTTGTAGGATCGAATTTCTGTATCCGATCCTGCAACATTGTTTTTAAAATTTAAATTTTTTTAATTGATTTTTTAAATAAGAATAAACAGTAACAGTAGATTTGATTATTTTTTTTTCCGGCTGAAATGCCTTATTCAATGATATCGGCCTATTGGTTTATGAAATCAGGATCGGGTATTCGGGTGTTTTGTTTGTTGTCAATCTACGACGCAGCTTTGGGCTAGCTTCTACCACTAAAAAGGCTCAAAAGGCTCATTCGGCACAACCCACTTACCCAGTATAAACATGACAAGATAGAGAGATTAGGGCTGAAAACGGTAGCCGTTTCAACCGTTCTTTCGTTTCGTTTCGTCCGGAATTGAACGATAACGGATAAAAATTTCAGTTTCGTTTAAGGAACGGAACAACCAACGCAAATAGAAATATTGTTTCGTCTCAGAACGGAACGATTAGTGAAACTGGTACGTTTCGTGGTCGTTTATTTCGCGCATTTCGTCTAAAAATTTTTTTATGGTTTTATTATTAGATTGCAGAGGACCTTAGCAGAGAGATCGAGGGAGAAATGAGTAAAATTAGATTTCTGCAGCGTCGCTCCGTCATTTCTTCGCCGAACACAGTCGCATCTATCTCTCTCGCCTCTGCACCACCGAGTACAATCACCGTCGAGAGCAAGAGGTGATTATAGTGTCTCCTCTCCTTTTCCCGCGTGACCTAACCTGTCATTTCTCTATCTCTGTTTCATACAAAATGCAGAATAGTTTATTTTCTTACATCTTAATAAAATGCAAAATAGTTAGGTAGTCAAAGACGGTTATAACCGTTTTGATCGTTCCTATCAACGGAACAATCAACGCAACATGTATTAAACGGATGCAACAATCAACGCAATAAGTATAAAAATTTCGTGCATCAATACAACGGTTAACGAAAATGACCACTTTCGTGGTCGTTTTCCACGTTATGCACCCCTAAGAGAGATCAAGTGTTAACTGTTAAATGTATATCAGTTCCATCTAATTTAATACATCGAACCTAGTGTATGTTAGTTCCATCACTTCCATATATATAGTTCCATTGCTGGCAAGGCATAGATCCCTACTTAATAACATTTGCATACTACAACCAATATAAACTCATACTGCGTCGAAATAATTTAGTTAAGGAGTTTTGCTATGGTGAGTTGCAACTCACCAAAGCGTAGGGATGAAAACGGGACGGATACGGAGCGGATAGTAGTCATACCAAATCCGTATCCATATTTTTTTTCGGATTCGAATACGGATATGTTCGGATACGGATACGGCGCGGATGTTAAACAGATACGAATATGGTTCGGATATTGTCGGATATGGATATGAATACGGATATATTTTGTCGGATACGAATAATATTTTGCTCAATTAATTTTATTAAACAAAAGACAATATTCAAACGGAAGAGTGTAATGTTTATTTTTTTATGACTACTATAGAATTAACTCAAAAAAATATAGAAAGACAACCAAAAAAACATCTTATTTGCACATATTGAGACATCACAAAAAGCAAACTTTAATCAAGTTTATAGAAAAATTGGCATCATCTTATAGTACAAAAAAAATAATCGTCAATTATGATGCTATATATATAATTGAAATAGTTATACCTATATGTCAATTATGATGTTATCATATACAAAACGGATATCTGTTTTGTATAGAAATACAGATACGGATAAATATTTGTATCTGCATCCATATCCGCACTAATATTGCTTCCCATATCCGTATCCATATCTGTTTAAAAAAATCTGAATCCACATCCATATCCGTTCGGATACGGATAGTATTATCCGAATCCGCTATTTTGCGGATACGGATACGGTTCGGAGCTGGGATTATCCGCTCCGTTTTCACCCCTAAGCGTCCGTGAGTTGCGCCCAAAATTTCAAAATTTAGTTCAAAATGACCGATCCAAACTGTCCAATACGATCTTATTGAAATCTCCATGCAGACAAAATTTTATATTTTTTCAAAATTTTTAAGTAGTTTTTTGAAATTTTAGAAAATTATTAATCTAATTAGTTCTGAACCATTCAAAAACAGCAATTTTAAAAAATTTGAAATAAATACTTAAAAATTTCAAAAAAATATAAAATTTGGTCTGCATGGAGATTTCAATAGGAAGATCATATTAGACGGTTTGGATCAGTCATTTTGAATCAAATTTTGAAAATTTGAGCGCGACTCACGGACGCTTTGGTGAATTGCAACTCACCATATCAAAACTCTTTAGTTAAGTACATTTTTTTTAATATATTTACTATGAAGAGTGACCAAGAAATTTAAAACTGAACCTTCCGGCCTCCACTTGTTTCAAAGTTTCCACCACTTCTAATTGAAGAAGGCTTAAAGTTCTTACAATGTATCTACAAACCATACAGCGTTACAATTTACAAGCAGCAGCATAGTAAAATCTCTGACTACAGACTGGTACTAAATACCCCATGTTCCAGTGCAACTTATGCTATCTAAACCCATATAATTATTACACGGATAGACCCATGCTAAACTAGAAAACAAACAAACTGAGACAGGAGTACAAGACCCAGCAACCACTGACAACATATAACCAACAATTTATCCAAAATCAACGAGCTAAGCACAACAATTGAGCATTTTATCCAGATCCACTGACACAAGTGATGCTCTAGGCATTTTCTGGTTACTTAATTTCACCTTAATTTATCATTTAACATGTAATTTAGGCTTTTAATCACTTTTTGCTGCACAACTACTGGCCACAGTTTTTCCAATTAAAAGAGGATCCTGATCCCTTGCTTTCTTTAAGCCCTTGTTCATAACAGACAGTACCAGCATTTTTAAACCAGTTTAGAGAATCAGGACATACAAAATTGGTTTTTATCTTTAGATGGATGGCAATTTCATAACACAGAATCAGGAGTGTATAAGTATAACCAGTCAACCCCCACGATAAAACAAGAGAATATACATATATAACGGAAACATAAATCAATCATAGATTCAATAACAACAATAAAGTGTACAAGTACCAAATGTTAACATATAAACAATTAAACATAAACCATTTTACAAAAGTACCTCCGAACCTTTTCGCATACTAAAACTATCGACAAGACAAGAAGCAAAACACTTTTGAGGTAAATTACAAATTAGTACCCTAAAATCCAGACTTTTTACACTATCGCCTACGACCGATCCATACACAGAAGCTGAGCGATCGACTTCACCATTTAGCCAGAGAACCTTCTTCTTTCTAGAAATGGGTTGACAGTAACAGTCAAATTTAGCCAGAGAAATTACCCGTCAAGGTGTTACTTGACGATGGAGATCTGATCACAGAGCCGCCTTCTCCGCCTTCTCCGCCCCCTCCGACACCTCCGCCATCAGCGTCGTTTCTCATCCGCCGTTTCTTGGACGGCGCGAGGGATTCAAGGATGACGACGATGTCATTCTTGATCCTCTGTTTGATCTGGCCTCTTTTCGGGAACGGATTCCCAGCAGTCTTAATTCTCTCTTGGTGGAGATGATAAGCTTCTGAAGCCGCCATTGATCGATGCGCCAGAGATCAGACAGAGCGAGCGAGCGAGCGAGCGAGAGAGAGAGAGAGTAATTTTAGAATTTAGAATGAATTAATTAATAAAAGAGAAAGGGGAGGGGAGGTAGTTATAAAGAGAGATGGCCTTCCATGTCAGCTTGATCTCTTGTGACCTGTTGTCTGTTGATTGCAATAGAAAAGCACCAAGATCAATTATTATGTAAAGACAGGACCTGAAGAGTGACCCGCGAAATCATTTGTTACATACTTTCAGATGCAGAGTATGTTACAGAAGATCTTATTGGTACTTTCACTTTGCTCTCTGAGCTGAACTCTCAGGAAATTTTCCCCCTTTATCATCAAAAAAAAAAGGAAATTTTCCCCTTTCACATTGGATTAAGCACTAAGGATCCGAGTGACTCAGCTTGCCAACGAGCTGTCACTCGAAAAAATAAAAATAATAAAAAAGGAGATTCCCTGTCAGATCCAGAGGGAGTGAAAGTGAATCCTAGTCAGATCCAGTGGAGTTGGGAACTTGGGATACAGTTTATCTTTGACTGGTCTTGGATCATAGGGGCCATTTGGATCCCACTGGAGAATTTCATCTTCCTATCATAAATTTATTATAAACAATTCAAACTCTTCACAAAATTACACACTTTCTAATAAATTTATTTCTAAGAATTGCAACTTTTTCAAATTCCCCAACTTCCTAAGCGATCCAAACGGCCCCATAGCGAAGTTTAAACTTTCGTGCGCAGTCGTGGTTAACAGTAACACCCGTACAAGTTTTATATGCCTTGCTTTTCCGTGTATCCATTTGCATTGTTCCAGGTTTAGTCAAATAGTTTATCTAATAGAGCAGGCGATAAGGGTCGGTGACTGTGGGACCCATTCTCTGTGTATCTTGGAATGCAAGAAGTGTAAAATTACGATTATATCCCGGTCCCCGCCAGAAAAACAACCATGGTTTTTCAAAAACCGTTGGAGAAAATACTGCTTTGGGTTTTCTGGAATTCTGGTTACTCAAAATTCAATTGCAGCTGTCGTCTGTCAGCAACCTTCTTTGGTTACACAATGGTAGCCGAAAAAATTATAACTAACGTTACCGTTTATTTGAATTTCGATAATAACAGTTAAAAATTTAAAATTTAAAAAATAATATCGTTAGATCGTCATTCGAATTGACGAAATAGCAAAGTCCTTGGATCGTCATTTCGATCCATTCCAATTGACGATCCAAGGATAACGATCTCACTTACTGATATAATTGGTTTAAAGCACAAAATAACGATCTCACTTAACTGATATCCTCACGTCTCAAAAATAGAAAACACATGACTGGTCAAATATATTAATTAATACTGACCAAATTCTTTTTCTTTTTCTTTTTAAGGAAAAATGACAAACTATCTATCATGCCAACATACTTATCTAAGGGGTTGCGACATCATATATACGGATCAATTAATACAGCTTTCATGGTTAAAAAGCCGTATTACTTAGAATTCCTTGCTTATGCTGGGATAGTATAGAAAATAATAAATTAGGGTACGATGACTTGATGAGACGTTCAAGCCAACTCAAGACAATTCCAGAATTTGAAATTAATCATGTCGCTAATTCCGCCCAATCCTATGCTATGTCAATCTCTGTCAATCGTCTCTCTCATCCCTCCAGCTAGTATAGTGTTCTCCGAAATGACATGACATGATTGTATTAGCAGAACACGATGTGCATATTGACACGACACGACATGACACAACACAAATAAAAAATTGGCACGACATGATCGTGTTATCATGTCGTGTCATAATCGTGTCGTGTTGGGACATTAGAAAGTTTGACACGATTCAACACGATACGATTCGACACACAACACGACACGAACACGAATTAACACGACACCTCAACACAAATTTAATTATTAATGTTGATTATTTAAGCAAAATTAATAATTTAATTTCATTTTATAATACTATATCATATTATTTATCATTATTTAAATCATAATAGTGTTCTAATTTAATTATTATTTTTTATAAAAATATTAATAAAAAGTTTAAACTTAATAAAAAATAAATTATTATGTTTAGTAATTTTCCTCTTACTTTTAATTTTTTAATATTTTTTTATTTTAAAAAATAATAAAATAATATGACACGATTTGACACGACTAACATGACGTGTCAACACGATACGACACGATCATATCATTTGTATCGTGTTAGAATATGTATCGTGTTGCCTCTTCTCACCACTAAGCACGATACGACACGACACGACACGACACGATTAAAAAAGTAGTTCATATCAACACGACACGAGACTCTAACACGATCGTGTTTGACACGACACGACACGCACGATTGGAAAAAACTAAACTAGCAACAAGCCAACAACAATAAATAAATTAATAAAATAAATCAATTCAAAAAATTATTTGATCAAGCAAACCAGTTGATAATCCTTGAAAGTACAACTGAACCATATAATATTGCAAAAATTGGGCAGTTCTCTTTGCATTAATATTGCAAAAATCAAATATTCAAATCAACAAGATCCAAACTCAGTTATTTGTATTTAATTTTTCCCTTCTCATACGTGCATATGATAATTTAATAAACTATATTTGAGTTCACTTGTGCGAGACCAAAGGAATAATAAGAAATAAAAAACACTACAAATTGTCTACAATAGTTAACTTTAAATATTCATTTCACGACTTTTGATGTTTGCAAAACGAGCGTAAATTTTTTAAAAATTTAACGTGGGAATATCAGCAGTGAAGCCCAATTATATCAGCAGTAAAAAGATGTAGCTATAGACCGATTATGTTTGGTCGTCAATTTAAATCTATGTTTGGTCGTCAATTGGAATGACGATCTAACGATGACGATTCAAGCTTGGATCGTCATTTCGGATGACGATTCAAGAATTTTGCGATCTCGTCAATCCGGATGACGATCCAGCGATATTATTTTTAAAATTTCAAATTTTTAACTGTTATTATGGAAATTCGAGTGAACATTAACGTTAGTTATAATTTTTTTCGGAAATGGACAAATGGTAGTATGTAAAATTGACTTTTAATTGAGGCTCACGGGCCTTTACAAGCCCAAAAAAAATGGGATACTTTAGGAGAATATTCGCAAGGAATTCTGATCAGAGAGGGTTTTCAATTCTGATCAAATTGGAATGAACAACGCCAATCATGAAACCACAATTATACAAATAGCAGACACTGAATTAAAGCACATTTCAATTTTGCAATAAAGCGGCAATAAACAGAGTAAAACAGATGAAACAAAATTTTCAAATTAAACTCTTCATCAGCACTCAGCTTACAATTTATAACTAATTTTACATTTCTCTCTCTTTTTTTTTTTTGACACTAATATATAGCCGAGGGAGAGAGGTTTACACACAACAGACATCTATATCTCGCACCAAGAGAATAAGAGAGAGAGAAGGGAAAAACAGAGAACATTAAAAAGTTAGGCAAGTTTCAAAATTCTTCGGCACCATCTTTGATCGAACAAACGGCGACATGCCAACATTGTCTTTTAAGCCTTTCTTACTTTGTTCAAATCGTTCGGCACAAAGGCACCGAACACCATTCTAACCACGCGAAACTTGAGCTGTCCTCGCTTGAGTGGAGGCCGCCACATCTCATCCTTACAGTCATTGCGGTCGTGCCGGCACTCATCCTTCGATCCGAAGCTGTTTTGGTGAAATGAAGGATATATTGGAGGCATTGTGATAAAGAGATGAGTGAATTGAAGAATAGGATAAGAGAGAATTGATGAGTGTGCAAACGAGGTGTGTAAGTGTTGAGTGACTTGGCTGTGGTGGAGAGAATGAAGAGGGGCTGTATTTATAGTGGGAGATGAGGCCGCGGGAATTTACTATTTAGTGGTTTGGAAGGAATTAATTCCTAATCTTTCGGTTGGAGAAACAAATAAAAAAGGTTTTTCACTAATACACGTGTGGGAAATCAGTAAAGCTAGACCATTTAATGCTTGGACCAATGCAGTTGGTAATGATAGGTCTGAGCTACTTTTAGCGTAATAAATTTTTTTTTTCGAGAATTTATAGGAAGGGAATTAATAACTTCTAAGAAATAATATTCAAATTAAAAATTACGAATTTCATTTATACTTTTATTTTAAATTTTATTTTAAACACAGTTACAATTTCAAATGCAACATTAATCAATAAAAATTTAGTTCTATGAAAGATTATTTCTTCTAATTCGTGGATAAATTATAAATATAACATAATGAAATTTTAATTCTTATAATATATAGTGAGTCATTAGTGACCGTGGGGAAGGATCAGAAATAAGTACAGAAGAGTCCAAATTTTTGAAGATGGAAGTTAGAATGAAAATTTAATCATGAAGGAGTATATTTCTTGCTTGAATTAAGCTATTTTCATTTAATGCAGAGGCCCCACTAGTCCCCCCCCAGGCCCCACCCCCCCCCCCCCACCAACCACCCCAAAAAAAAAAAAATCCGCCCGCAACAAAACTATATTAACATCGTTGAAAAGAATTTCTCTAGGTACAACATCACGGCGCTGTCATTTAATGCAGAACGTATTGAGGGAGAGAAACTACACGGTTCCGGGGTATTGAATAAGACACCAGCACCACATGATGGGATGTGGGAAAGATATGAGCTGATGAGCGTGACTATGACCACTAGTCGTTGGAGAATCAAGCGCACACCTTTTTTTGGATCCTTTTTATTTCAATTCATTCCCTTTTGTTTCAGGCATGTAAAGTAACGTGGGATTGGGGTATATAATATATTATTGCCCGAATTTGAATCGTCGTTAGTCGTTACTCGTACCAAGTATGCCACATAGATATCCACTAATATTGCCCTAGTTTTTTTATATGCTACTAATTAACTTATTTATTATCTTTGTTTGATACTTATCTACTTATCTATTAAAGAAATATTATGCTGAGATTTCTAGCACGTTCGGTATGTGGTTTGAAAAATTAAGCTTTTAGCATATTTAATTACAGAAATGAAATCACTATAAATTTGCATGGAGGAAATGGTGATATTCGGAACAAAAGAATTGCATACAAGACCAAGCAGTATTTCTTTCCTATGTAAGTAACGATATCTGGACTAGATATTATGAAATATGAAATTAATTTTGCACCTATAATAATACATTGTTAACATATTAAAAATCAGATTAGAATCATTCACACAGGTCTCTTATTGAATTTTTACAATTAAAAATTATTTAATTATTAAGTAAATAATACTAAACTAAATATAATGCAACTTTTATTATCGTGTTAATTTTACGAATAAATTATCTAATATAATGATCATTCATAAAAATATAACAATTATGCTTCTTCAATGAAGATATTTATAAACATATATATATTTTGGGTCTATAATCCACGGTCAATGGTTGTAGTATTTAAAGACGTTATATCATAAATTTGAATTATAAACGCTTATCTATATAATAATGTATTTCCGCCCTTGCAAAAAAAAAAAAAAAACCATTCCACGTAGATATTCTTTCCGCTTGCTATTTGATTCGTGGCAAAACAAATTTGAAAGATTTTTCTAGAAGAGGGAAAAGCTTGTCAATTGCGAAAGACAACGAGGGCTACATCTCACTGCCTGTTTGGTGATATAATTATTGATTTTCTTAAATTAATTAAATACAGTTTGTGGAGTTAACCATTACTGTACAAACATGAATCTAAACTATTCGATTAAAGTCAAATAATTTAAACTATATTTCAGGGTAGATTAAAAAAATTACTCCGCATCTATTTATGAATGTACAATTCACAGGCATAACCGCATAACACACGTACAATATTTGCTCATGATAAAGAAATATTTGATCATCAAAAAAGAAAAAAAAAGAAATATTTTATCATAAATTGGCCATATGATGAACTTCCAAAAGATGTTTCAAAAAAGTTACTGATCCCATATTCCCATGCCACCCACACAGAGCTTTTGTTGTTTTTTTGTGACAGCGACTGCCACATCTCCAACTCCGAGTTACGCGTCATAGGTCTTTTTCATCCCACTTGTGAACATGTACCGAGTCTTTTCCGGACGGACCGGACGGTAGGCATATGAAAATCCCGCCACAGAAAACTCACCATTATTATGAATCACAGTTCACAGAAGATCAAGTGATCAACCCACAAGCTCACTTCTTGAGCATGAATCACATGTTCAAATTTCCGTGTAATTATTTCTTTTTCACTTTTCCATCTTTGGTATGCCATCTTAGTTTGTTTGTTTAAGATGCCGCGTAGGGCCTACTGGGCCAACACTGCCGGGAGGGACCTCCAACATTTTTTGCACTGTACAGTACTGTTGATTTATTTATTTATTATTATTTTTTGCACTTTCACTTTGAGTGGAATTTTTATTTACTTTTATTTTTTGACGATTACACTTTCACTGTTTCAAACACACGCCCTTTAAACATTTCTTTTTTCTCATTTCACCACTTCAATCTTCATATATGTTTTGACCGTTGCAGTACCGTATGCGCGAATTATACTACCAGCCGAAATATGTTTTGACCGTTGCAGTACCGTATTCATTAAAGAGTGACGGACTGCCAACTATTCATTATGGCATCGACGTTTTTCACAATGAAAAATTAAAGATCAAATTTCAGCACGGGTTAGATTGAAAATTTACTTTAAGAGGGTATACACATTTCGTACTACTAAAAAAACTTCAAAATAAAACATTTTTAAATATATTTATTGGTCTTATACATTAGTTGTGTATCAAGTTTCTGTGTAATTTAAGTGTGATTGATGTATTCCATCTAAGATTATTAAATCTGCAGGACCTAAACTTTTTAGTTTAAATGAAAGGAATTGCTTCAAATTTTGTCAATCTTTATATAATTAACAAATACAGTATAAATCATCAAGTTCGGATTTCAAAAAAAAAATTGATAATTAATTGTCTGATGTATGTGAACATATAAAATGTACTGCGTTGGAGAATGTTGACGCAAAATGGAAATAACAAAAGAAAGAGAGTACCCGAGTACCATACTCCTAGTGATCACATTTGTTCCTATATCGGACTTGTCGTCTACACACAAAACAATCAAATCAGCATCCATTCGAAAAAGAAATTGATTACTGCGATCACACTCTGTGTCATCACTGCCATCACTACTCATTTAGCGCTCTATCTCCTTACTCATCCAGAGCGCATTTTTTATTAATTTTGTTATTATAAATGTTCATACTAAATGTTGACTTTGTAGTAGAATTGTTCGTTATGTTTAATATGTTCATTTTATTTTTGTTTATTTTTGCTAGAAAGTTCAGTTAGTTAAGTATAGATGTTTTGTTAATTGAGTATAAATATTCAGTTAGTTGCAACAGAAAATATAAATGTTATGAGCAAACATGTTTATTTTATTAAGTATAAATGTTTAGTTTAGTAAGTACGAATGTTCAGTTTAATAAGTACAAATTCAGTTATTTAAATATAAATGTTCAGTTAGTTGCAACAGGAAATATAACTGTTATAAAAAAACCAAGCGAAGGGGTCACGAACCGGACAAAAAACACATGAAAAAATAAGAAGTGGAAATGAACCGATCCGGTTCAAATTAATTTTTTTTCGATTCTACCCCTGCCTCCTAGCGCACCTCTTGACTCACGCGCGACTCTGATTCTAGTGCGATTCTGATGCATTTAACTGAACACTTCTTATTATTAAACTGAACACTTCTTATTATTAAACTGAATTATTTGTAACATACAGCAGCGGTGGCAAGAATGATTTATTTAGCGATGACAGTTATAATAGCTGATTCGAAAATAATCAATTGATGCACACCAAAATAGTAACATTTTTTAAAAGATTTAGAACCTCGTTTAGTCTTGTATTGTCTGGCAGTTCTATATTCATATTAAATCTACTTCTCTACAAAATCCAACCACTATCCTTAACCATATTCATTACATATGATGTTGTAGCAGTAGCACATATATAATAAAAAAGATGTTTTTGAGCAAATGCAAATGAAAGATGGCATACTCACAAAAACATAATATTAATTATGATATCCTCAACAATCAGAATCGACACCCTCACTTCAAAAACAGAGCAGAACAGATTAGCACTAAACTCTATATCATCTCCCTGCTACTATAACTAAGCTGTAAGTTAATTTCTTTTCCAACACTTAGTAGACAATACAAAGACTAGAGAAAGATTAGTTTCAGACATCCATATCACAACAACAAGAAAGGGGGAAAAAAAGAAAATAGCATAGCACATTCAAAACTTTTTTCAACACTAGCTTCGGTTGAACAGCCGGTGACCTTCGATTTCAAGCTTTACTTGATTTTTTTCCCATCTCTCGGCACAAAAACGCCGATGAATGCTTTAGCCAAGTGAATTTTGAGCTGACCTCTCTTGAGCGGAGGCCGGCACATCGCATCCTTGCAGTCTTTACCATTATTCCGACACAATTCCCCTGATCCAAAGCTGCTTTGGTGAAATGAAGCCTGCCTTGATGGCATTGTGATACAGAAATGAGTGTATTGGAGAGTAAGATAAGAGAGGATTGAGTGTATAAGTAAGGTGTGTTGAGTGTTGACTGACTAGGCTGTGGTGGAGAGACTGAAGAAGGGTTGGATTTATAGAGAGGAAGAGAATGGGTCCTAGGGAATTTAATGGTTTAAAAGGAATTAATTCCTAATTAATCTTTCGGTTGTTGACTGGACTTGGTCTGGTCCAATTTGGTTGACCGGGAGGTCAACCATTGAATGAATGCAAGTCCAAAGCAGTTGGTACCTAATCTAATGATCAAGAAATATTTTGGATACATTATTTTCTAATTATTATAGTGTTTTCTGGACCATTATGAAAAAATTCATAATGCAGCTTGCTAATGATAATGAATTTGCAGCTGCAATTAAGTGAGAAAAAAAAAGACGCTGAATTATATTATTTGCACAAAATTTATAGTTTTTATATGATCTTCTTTGTGATTATAACTTTACTTTCAGATCGGTAACAACAACACTGTTTTGTACGTTAAACTCCAAGCCTCGCACTGCATAATACTAAACTTGTACTATACTGGAGCTAGCGCTTAAATTATTTGTGCTGCTGCTGCAGCATAGCGTGTGCATAATGCAAAGATGAAATATCACCACCCTATTAAACTTGTACTCTGTCACAATCATCCTCCAAACATAACATTTTTGGGGCCGTTTGGATCGCTTAGGAATTTGGAGAATTTGGGAAAGTTACAATTCCTAGGAATAAATTTATTGGGAAGTGTGTAACTTTATTAAGAGTTTGGATTGTTTATAATAAATTTATGATAGGAAGATGAAATTCCTCAAATTCCTTGGACGATCCAAACGGCCGACAATTATACAACCACCGATTTCTTTTTTTTTAGGGTCAGCAATCGCTGACAATTTTTCATTAATTAAAACAAAAGTTTACAACAGTTGTAAAAACTGAAAATAAAAACCAGTATCAAAACTAGCTGGTACATCACAACCAACAAACAATATAAACTCCTAACAATGTCTATACCTAATGTACCGGTATCACACCGACGTCAACTAATCCAAATCCAATCTAGAACCTATAAAGTGTTTACGAACTGCTCTCGAGACTACGCATAACCGCAAAACAACACCACTGAAAAGAAAAAGAGTAGTATCCATGCTTCTGCTCTCACTGCATCGAATAGCACTAAGGCTCAATCTAGATTTGGAATGGAGTTCCACTGCCCACTATATCGCCAGCAAAAATCAGACTAGAACGACACCTCGACCGCGCACCCACAATGACCGCACCTCAGGTGAAGTTTCACAGTCACACTGAAGCATCTTGGCTGGTCCTCCATGACGTCCATCCCGCACCACACCTCGGTTGTGCGCCCTCATGGCTGCAGCGCACCTTGACCGTGAGCATCTCGACTGGTCCTCCACGACGTCCGTCCCACACCACACCTCTCGGTTGTGCACCCACATGGCCGCAGCGCACCTTGACTGTGGACCCCTAACGGTCGCACCGAACACCGGTTGCACATCCACAACGATCGAGACGAAAATCTCGGCTGCGCACTCCTAACGGCCGCCCGACACCTCGGATGCCCACCCTCGGCAGTCAAATCACGTCTCCACTGTGCACAACCGACGAACACACGACACCCGATGCTCATAGAGCCAAATCAACAGATTCTACCGCCTTCTATTGACTGCACTTCAGGAGAAGGGGGAGGGAAGAAGAGAAAAAGAGTTGGCGGGGGGAGGTCGGCGGCGGCTGCCTCCCCCGCCTAGGGTTTTGACGGAGAAAAGCAGGGTTTTTTGTTTGCTTTTTTCGAATGAGCGACCCTACAACCACCGATTTCATCTAACAAGTTTGATTCAGAATGGAAAATTACCAAAAGTACTACAAAAATATATAATTCCATTATTAATTTACTTGTAAACAATTATACAATATGTACATAACTAATTAGAATCTACATTGTATTTTACAAGATCACATTTTGTCCCATCTATTTTTAAAATCAATAACATATTGCTGCACTTTATTGTATTCTAATATAGAATTACAAAACAGTTTCTACCAATGTTATATAATTAAAATTAAATTCTACATTAATAAAATAAAATCAACAATTTAAAAAATTGTTTTTGTTATTTATTAACACAAGTACACTTGTTTAATTCAACTTAATAGTTTGGAAATGTTACGCGTCAGACACTAAAAAAAATATTCTCTAGTTTAGACAAAATCCAATCGCAAGTGCTATGAGCCTATGACACAATAATATGGACTGACGAACCGTATACAGAATTAATAAAATTATTTAATTTTATCGTTTTAATATTTTCGTGGAATATTTAAATTGTTAAGTGATATATATCTTATTCTTTACTTTCAAGTTTCAAGACGTGCCCCTCTACTATATTTCAAAGCAATCTGTGTCTTCAAGAACGAGATTAATCTCCAACCAACCCCAAAGGCAGAAAACATCCAAGCTGTAAAAACCAGTCTCCAATATTTTCTGTTTCATATATTTTGAGAAAAGTTATGGAAATGTTTAATTTTATTCATTACTTTTCTCTTCTTCGCTTCATATTTGAGGGTGCGTTTGGATAGGTGTGGGAAGAAGGGAAGAAGGAAAGAAGTGGGAAGAAGTATTGAGAAGTGTGTAATTTTATAAAGAATTTGGATTGTTTATAATTTTTTTTTCTTCTTCTTCCTTCTTCTTCTTCTTTCTTCCAACGATCCAAACGCACCCGAAAATTGCTAAAAGGTAATAATAAACGAATAATTAGAAAAGTAACGATCGTTAAAAATATTAAAAACAGCTTTACTGTGCATGTTAAAAACAACACGTTGTATATTGTCATTTGTACGAATGAAACAATGGATAATACTCGGATGGTTCTAATATTACTAAGCCGGAAACATCTTATTTTAAAACTTTTTGATGACTCGCAGTTCCTAATAATATATCAAACCTGTTTTGGAAAATTATCTTCACATATTGTACAATAAACGGATCGTGATAATTTATCGAGCTCATTGACCATCGTTGTTCATACTGAAATACCATTCTATCCTACACTAAACATTACGTTATTACACCTCATTAATTATAACAAAATATTCTCTTTTCTTCCAATATTTTACACTAACAAGACAAGCCTACAAGACACATTTGACCTCACTTTGAAACACAAAAGAAAATGGTAAAACAAAAACTGAGATATGGAATTGAAAAATAAAAGAACGTACCCTAGTTTCTAATATATTGAAGGACGTCTCCCAAAAAAATATATATATCTCCACTTACCAAAAGCAACACTATTATCCTTATGGAAATGTTCACTTGTCTTCTACCTCCTGATCTTGCTTTCCATTTGTTTTCATGTGCAGTGCTACCTCTTCCAGTGTATTTACAGTTTGCTCCTCATCATTGGTAAGTTTACCATCTATGCCCTCCTGAGGAACAATCAGTTTCTCTACAGAAATAACAGGTAGGGCTTCCCCTGGATTAGGTTTGGCTCCCTCCGGATTATGTTTAGCTTCCTCAAGGTTGCTTCCTTTAGCTTCTTCAGGAGTATTCTGCTTGCCCTATAAAATCACAACACGTATGAAGTTCAATACACAAAACACAGGGTTGCACTGAGTATCAAAGTCTAAACTTTGAAGAATAATTTATCTGATTGACTAGAAAAAAGTACTCTCAGAAAGCAGGGTTTTTAATGATGATGCAGTTCGATTACATCCTCTGGAAGGAATAGTTTGAGCTAACCTTGTTCTTGTCGAGCCAGCCAAAGGGTCTGGAGAGCAAGCTTATTCTTCTTGGTTGTATATTATCCTGAGGTGATTCTTGACTTGTTGGTGTTCTGAAAAACAACAATAGCAATATAAACAAATAACGAGGACATAAAAAAAAAAAACAGCAACAGTGAAGACTACAGCAGCAGCAGCACAGGAATATACATAATGAAAGTACAGACAAGGGTTTGATATGAAGCTAATAATAGCATGCATCAGTCATCAAGATAAGCACAACAATTCATGGTATGAGAAATATAACTCGGTTATAGCCGGTTGATATTTTGAAAATAACAAGAAATAGTAAGCTGGAAATTATGCATATTTGATATTTCAGATATAACAGAAAAAGAACGGCAAAATGAAAGAGATACTTAGGAGTGGAAGGCTGCTGAGCTTTGCCCTGGCTAGACTGGTACTGTATGGTAGCCTCTAGCATCGTTTCTGCCATAACTGCTCTTTTCTCCAATTGAGTGAGTGATGCCATGGCCTCCTCGTACTTTTCCTGCACACATAAAGCACCAGTTTGTGAAATGGAAAAGAAAATGAACCATACAAATTTTATTAGCTCGTCCATCATTGAGTACTCCATTCTTTTAGAGAAAAGACAAAAAAGCTTAAAGAGATCTCCCAGCTACACCCAAATATTCAATATTACCAGCACAGTTCTATATTATCCACTCAATAGCTCCAATAATATCAACGTTAAACTACATAACCCTTGGATTGATCAAAATTACAACAGCATTGCCCTTGACTATGCTTTGTACAAATTCTTTAAGATTATGATTCTCCCATCAAACAAAGGTTGGGAAAACTTTGCCAAAAATCAAGTATATAGGATTCACAATTTCAAATATATCAACTTTGGTCAACATTAGAGGCAGGGTCATGCTATACAGTAAATAGTTTTTCTTTGCATAAGAAAGTGGAGTTTTCAAAATTTAGAGAAAAGCAGAGGTCATTTTGTTTTAAATGCCACAATAATTGCTAGACAATTAACCTGGATGACATGAACAGCATATTTCTGGGCAGCAGCATCCTGCTCAGCACACACGCGGGCATCTTCGGTGACCTTTTGTTCTTGTTCCACTCGCATCAAAACCTTTTAAACCGCACAAAGATTCAGCAAATTAGTACATACGATCTTGATTAAAGCTTATAACTGAAACTAAGGTGAGTTTTCATATTGTCTTTTTCAACCTGAAGCATGGCTCGTTCTTGCTCCTGTTTGTCTGACAGTGCCTGCCTCAGCTCCTTCACCTCTTGTTCAAGTTGCTCAACCTATTTAGTAGAATACAAATCTTGTTTAAGTTCACATTATCTAGTCAAAGAAAATGGTAATAGCTAATTCAATCTATTTCATTTTGATTCACCTTTGCACTAAGTTGGCGTCGGTTGTCTTGTTTAACCATCTCCATTAAAGCAGTCTCCAACTCCTCAGCTCTAGCGACAGTAAAAACCATATAAACCAACCAATTCCAAAGTCAACTTTGTTATAAAGCTTCAAATCTATAATCACTACAGGCACATATGCAAGTGCGAACCTGAGAACAGCTGATCGTTTCTCCTCTAAAAGTCTGCACAACTCAACTTTCAACCACGTCGCCTGTTAATCAGCAATTGACAATTGACAAATAAACAGACAATTCAGAGTACCTTGGGCAATGAAATAGACTCTGTATCAACTGGAGATCAGTTTAAACAGTGCGTAAAAGAAGTCTTACCTGTTCTTGGAGATCAGGTAATGAATCTACCTCAGCATCAAGCGATAGATTACAGAACAAAGCACCCATGTTAGGTGAATCCGACTCTGCTGGTTGCATATCTCCATTTTTAGTGGCATTGCTAAGCCGATCTCCCTCCGTTACCAGCGGCTCTGGGTCCCGCTTAAAACTGTAAAGCTTCGTGGCAAGGGATTTGGAGTCTCTCCATACACGCAGACCTTTCTTTCTCTCCTCCATTGCAAACAGAACTGATGGTCTGTGTTTGTTCCGTAATTCTTGAAGCCTTGGTTCATTGACAGCCTGATAGCCCATGCATGCAGTCAAAACAAGTTGGCTACTGTCGAATGTGGAGCCCGCTAGGGATTGGAGTAAGGTTATGGCATCACCAGCATCTTTTGTTGTCACAAGTGCAGGACCTTCATGAGTTGGTGAATGCAGGGCAAGAAATACATTCATGGATTAGCAAATAACATTAAAATATGAGAAATGATAACTGCCGTCTGCGGTTTTGCCATCGCTTGAACAAAGTGAACATATAGATGATCAAAGTGAACACATACAAAAAATAAGTTTTGTCATCTCTAATTCAGATTTTTATGTGCATATTCAACTTATTTTTATTGAACTTATTTTATTTGTTTGTATGTGTTCACTTTGATCAATTTTATGTCACCTTGTCTATTATGTGTTCACTTTGTTCAAGGGATGGCGAGCAATGGCAAAACTGCATATGGCAGTAATCAATTTCCTTAAAATATTGCCAAATTTGTTATAGAAGGATGTGATCATAAAAGGGAAAGAAAGAAATAAATCAATCAGATAATATTACCATATAATTCCATTAATGCAAGTGCCGTTCTAAAGAGAACCACCCGGTTCCCATCAAATAAAAGAACATCCCACACACGAAGAACTGAAATGTTTAATATGACATAAAAATTTTCAGATCATGAAATAAGATTGAGTGATCAGAAAATTCAAACTTTGACAACTAGTGTAGAGTTGTCATTAGGATTGGAAAGTTATAACGTAAGAAAAAACCTGACCACTTTCCCAAGGAAGCATATTCATGAAAATTGAGAGGAACCAAGGTCCAGTGACCCATGCAACCTGAACTCCAAGGTAATCCAGATGATTTACTACAATAAAATAATATCACCACTTAATTTTCAAAATTATGCGGTTTACAGTATGCCATCTCTCTGTAGGATACCAAAATAGATGAATGTATAGTTTTTTGGTTGCAAACCTAGTTTAGGGAACCTCTCACGGACCAAATCCTCTAGCACAAGCTGGTCAACCTGGAAAACGAAATAAACAGGGGAGATTGTAATTTACTGGTACCATGTGGATAATTAATGAAATCCACAAACAAACAAAATGTACCTGGGATTCAATCATTTCCTCAGTGAAGTAGCCATCAAAGTAGTCATCAATGATGCCAGTCAAAGTCCTAGATTTTACATAACATCAGCACACACTATCTAAAGATACACTAGTTTCTGAACTAACCATAATCAATCTCCACCGGAAATGATTTACCAAAATGCGTTCTCCTCAGGCATCAGCAACAACAACAAACCCGCAAAGAAATTCATTGCCTGTAATTATTAATCCTGTTACACAGCATGGCAAAATTGCAACATGTAATCAATATTGTAATTAATCATATAACCTGGCAGTAGCCGACTGAAGGGTTATGGCGTGCATATGCAGTAAGAAGTCGTCTCAAAGCATTTCTTCCATCCTCATCCAAGGCTGGATGCCCAGGAAATGTCCTTGGCAGATCCTTTGCAAAACAAAAATGACAATAAACAACAATGGAAGTTTACAACTTCAAAAATCTCAAAGCACAGAAGTACTATTAGAAACCTTCTCTATCTGTCCTTTCCATTTCTCCACTGAGGTAGCTTGAGGCACTTCCTTCAGCTTGCCATTCATCTCTTCAACTGAAGAAGCTTTCGAATTTTCATTTTCTTCAGAATTTGTTTCCTTAGCAAGAAGACCCTCATAATAACCTTCAACTCTACGGGCTCCGATTCCAACAAAAGCTTGCCACAGCTATATATATTATGACACAAATTATACATAAGAAGAAGGATGAAGATGGATTTTGTTTATTAAGTGCAAACAAAAGTTCAACATCGGATACTTCCCGAAGGTTATAATAAATAGGCGCAAAAAGGAAAAAAGATCCAAATACATTACAAGCAAGAGGCCACTGATTGGTTGCATTACAGGGGACCAACAAGGAATTATTGCTTTCTAAAACTGATAGACATACTTTGGATACGGTACCTACAAATAAAGATTTTGAAATAAGCAAAATAACACAGTTTGGAATATCTTTACCTCTCCTCGGAGAGCCATTGGCAATCCACCACGTACTAAGACCTCCAGCTCCTCTATCCAAGAGAACTCTTCTTCAGTAATACCATTAACAGCCAGGTTCAAACCCAGATTGATGTTCCCATTATCACCTGAATGCACCTCCTGATTTGGCGGGTCGACCCGCTCCGCATCATAGAACTCATCATCAGAGTCCTCGGATTGCTTCTCTTCATCAATGGGTGCTAAAGATCCCTCATTTGTCCCTAAGCTATTATCAGCTCCATTTTCAGCCAAGCTCTTTTTTCTGTTTACTCGCTGACTCATCAATTGTTCGATGGGACAAAGGGTGGGTCTAATCTTGGTCCAAATTTGAATTTTGTGTGTTTTTGTATCTTTTGTGACTGTTCTTTCAACAGATCCATTTTCATGTGAGCTCTCTATATTATTGGCGGCTTGAACTCCTTTCTCAGTTTTATCTTTTGGTGTTTCAGTCTGTTCTAGTTTCTCTTCATCCTCTTCTGTTGTTGCATCTTTTGTTTCTTTTTCAGATGATTTCTCTTCTGGTTTTGATTTTTCAGACTCTGCTTGTCTTTCAAGAAAGTTATTCCATCTCTCTGATCTCTCCTCCTCTTCTTCCTGAGATAAAAGGTAAAAGGGAGAAACAATAAAAAATAACAACTGAGAGGACAATAGGAAACAAAGAATGGAGATAGCCAAGGACAGGATTCTGTGTACATCAATGCATCAAACTGAATAGGTTTTTAAGCAACTTAGTTCAGCGTACAAGATTGAGAGTAAGTTTAAATGAGGAAAAAAAAAGATCACAAGCAAGCATCAAATAACCCAAAAGGAGAGAGGACTTGAGTTGCAGACAAGTGAGAAGTGAGAACTGAAGACGTGCTGTCAAAATAAAGTAATATTTTGGCTCTACAAGATGGTTTTACATAAAAACTAAATGCGAATGAAAAGCCTGGTATTGATTGTTTAAGAGCTCAACTCTAGAACTTAACTACAAAACCAAGTAAATTTTTCTACAGAGAAAGGAGAAGGACAGACAGCATAACTAAGAACTGTTACAAAAAGTTAAAATAATTATTTTAATGATAATATAACAATTTTTTAGTAACTGACTGCCTATTAAGCACTGAATCCTATTGATTTTAGCTCCAATTAAAAATTTAGATAGACATACCTTATAGATGTTTGCATATTCTCTGTATCTCTGCAAGTGTTGAGGCCGTACTGCAAATCCATAAGCATCCCTGAATAAATTTAAATAACAATAAGCATCCTTGAACAAAGTATAATTAACAGTAGTAAATTAGAAAAATCGTTAGAATCACATCATACTACATTGCATTGAAACATTGCAAAAATTAATGAACTCGCCCCAATTAGTTACCTACACTCAACTGCCATAGAGATCTGGATCAATCAATGAAACCATTAGAGAAATCCCTAATCAGATCATCAATTGACCTTGATGAAGCCCCAATGTTGAAACCCAAATCGCCCCTTAAACCCTAGGTTAGGGGATCGGGATGCCTCTCTTTCAGAACTTTCACAATTTAGACATTTTTTTTTCCAAAAGGGGAATACAGGATAAGATCGGAAAAGTTAAATACACCTTGATTTGACATCCACATTATCCAAATTTAGAAAATTGACGTCAGTAAGCGCAAAAATAGGAGCAAGCCGAGATGTAAAAAGGAAGTAAATTACTAAAAACTAGCATTCCGACTTGCATTCAGAATAAATACATAAGATCGAATCTATAAGCGCAGAGATCTCAACTCTGAAGACAGATAAAATCGGAAAGAACGAACCTCTTGTGCTCGAAGGTAATGAGAGGCAAGGTCTTCCCCTTCATAGTTTGGCGTTGTGAGCAAAGCAATCCGAGAGTGGATTGGTTATCGCTATCCTTCAGTATATAATTGCGACAATAAAAGACAATTCCTGAGTTATTCTTTCGCTATTCTGTCGCTATTCTTCGTTGGAGGACTGGAGTTCGAGTGAAGTGACTTTATGATAATTTTCTTTTGTATTGTATTGTTTTATTTATCTTGAGATCAGGAACTGGAGAAGATGATTAAACCGCTTCTTATGGAGTTGGAGAGCGAGACGGCTGTGTTTACTATTTCACAGCACGCGATTCACTCGCTGTTCTTTTGGAGATCAACGGAGGTGAAAGAAAGCTAAGCTTGTTGATCTTATGAGGCCGTTCATCATGCTTATGGATCTGGACCTAATATTCTAATGCGATATTTTTGTTTTTTGTTTTTATTTTCTTTTTTTTAATATAAATGTGATTTATTTATTAATTTTTTTTAGGTTAGAAATCATCGGGTGGTTCGACGTCCGTGTCTTGCTCTAATGACTTCTGATGTGAAGGTTGGGATGATTAACATGTCATATATTTAGATTTAAATGTCTTAGATGCTCTTAATCAGTGTGTGGTGAAGTTTTCATTTCATCTCAACTCGTACGAGTTTCATTGAATTATTCGATGTCGTTTTAGCACCATAAATGATGAGAATTGCAAAACGCAATTGTTCTTCAAAAGAAAAGTGTTTTTTTTTTTACCTATTTTTAATGGATAACAGTAAAATTTCAAATTTATTGTTTGGTATTTAGTCTGGAGTAATGTTAAAGTTAAACGTATTTGATGGATTTAGATTTCAATTTTCGAATTGTAAATGATTAATTGGAACCACTTCTTCACATTGAAATCTCGTTGAAAACTACTTTATATTATTTTTGGAGTTTTTTTACCAATTTTAATTTTTTTAAAAAAAATCACTATGATTGGACTATTTTTACATACAACTAGAACTAGCCAGTTTTTTTCAAAGGATAATAAAAGAATGAGAAAACCTAATTAAACTCATAATTAATTTAAATTATACATAACTGAAGGCACTAAGTCATTAAAAAACTTTTAAGCACTCACGGATCACAAGCTCCTGGGGAAAGAAACTTTGGTCCAAACTATTTTTTTTCTTCGTATGGGAATTGGCCCTGGCAATACAAACACATCATGGTTTGGAAATAGCACCGGACACATCAATACATCATACATGAAAAAAAATTGAATGTTTTAGAGAGGATGCGATAATGCTTGCTAAACAGGCGAAAATTGAATGTTTTTTTTTTTTTTAACATGTGAAATTAATACATGCTAAACAGGTAAAAATTGAGGAAAGAACCGAGTTTGCTGCAGATCTACGCTGCATGAAATCTGTGAGGGGTTTAGTCTTAGTGGGCGTGGCCCCAAATCCGGGGCAGAAGCACAAGCCCTTGCCTGCTTTCCTGCGGGGCATGCGCTCAGTTGATATAATTATTGGATCAGGTGCTTGGTGCTAGGGATAAAAAAAAGGTTTTTACGGACGGGTTACACTTGGTCTGCTTCAGGATAAAAAAAAAGTGAAGGAAATGAATAGAAGGGTAAGGAAATATTATTGGTTACTTACTCCATTTGGTTTTATACAAGAATGAAATGAAAATACTTCACCTCTTTAAATCTCTAATAATAAATAAATAGATTATGTCCCTCAAAATTGGAGTGTTAAAAGTTTCTACTCCTCCGAGGCTCAAACCCTTCCCTTTCATTCCATTACAAAAAAAACACAAAATGTTTTGGAGCACAGCCTTAATCAATGTACTTTGATGCGGTGCTTTACGGATGGGTTGCACACTTACACAGTTACACTTATCAATGGCTCCGTTTGAATAAAGTGTGGAAATAAGGGAAGAAAAAAAAGAAGTGGGAAGAAGTATTGGGAAGTGCGTAAATTGTGAAGAGTTTGAATTGATTAATAATAAATTTGGGCCCTTCTTCCCTTATTCTCTTCTTCCCACTCCAATCCAAACACAGCCAATAATATATATATATATATCTGATCTACTACTGATAACAATAAAAAAAAAAGAAAAAATCAGATCTGCTCAGCAGTCAGCAACGAAGTTGGAACGATGGAATGGAGACCTCGAACTCCTTACTTTCGTATGCATCGACGGAAAATTTTATTGAAGAAAATACATTTATTAGTAATAATTGAGATTCAGACATGTTCATTGGACTCATTCATCAAACACGTTTGACTATAGCATTATCGTATTACACTATAATTTGTTAAAATAATAATAAAAAGTAAAAAAAAAAAAAGTTAGTGTTAGATTTCAATATATTCTTACTTTGTTTTCGAATGATGATCAATTATATCGATTTAGGTGACTGAAATTTTCAGATTTAAGATCTAGGGTTTTGGCCTCCATAGTTGATGGGTGGGTTTCATATAGACATATTCAATCTTTTTAGGCCCTAATTTCAATCAAATGATTGTGTTTTAGTTAGATTTTTATCGTATTTTTAGTCTACAATCAAGGTACTGCTATTGCCCTTTTAATTTTGCGGGCTCATCGACAAATTGGTGTAATTTTGGAGCTTGAATAGCTTTCAAGCGGACCAGGTCAAGATTCAAGCTGTGCAAATCAGAAGAGGACTTGAAAATTAGCAGTGTTCAGACAGACCCGCCAGAATCCAAGTGGATCCACCTGAACTGAAACCAACAGTACAAAATTGGTAATCTTGGATGTGTTTGGATGCAACGGAATAAGGCTTATTCCGAATAAGATCTATTCCGAACGAAACCAAACACAATTTGAATAAGGCCTATTCCGAATAAGGGCTTATTCAAGCCTTTATTCTTATACCATCTCTATGGCCGAATAAGAATGAATTAGAGGAGAGAGAAAAGACCCTTTTGTCTTATTCGGATCCCTTATTCGGGAGATTCCAAACACACCCCTTATTTCAAAAAATAGATTTCTCTCAAATTTAAACCTTACAAATTGCTTTCTTTATGAATTGCAACCGACCTTAAGGTTATATAAGCAACATTCTAACTACATGAAGAGGGTATTCAAATTTTAGGGCAACAAATCGAAGAAGATTGTAGTAAAGGATCTAGTCAACCTCGCCTAAAAAGGAGCAGATCCACCTGGAATCATCCTGAGAGGAGAAATTATTAGTTCTTGTTGTAATGTTCCTTTTTGTTTAATTGTCTTGATATTTAATACGATGAAACTTGTATTTTGTGTAAATTTGATGACTTGTAGTGAGTAGTTTAGTTAATTAGAGGCAATTATAGAGAACCTTTACTTGGTAGTTAATTAAAGTTTATTTAGTTTTATATTTTATCTATTTGCTTTTGTTGAATTGATTATATGTTAATTGTGAATTGCTTGAATTGATGGTTTTACTCGATAAACTAAGATCTTGTCTAGCTTGATAGGTAATTAGAACCATAAGTTCAAGTTAGTTTATAACTGCATACCATATGATAGGTATACCATATGATAGGTATTAATCAAAAGGCCAACCAGGAACTTAACTGAAAGGTATGTCTTTCCCTATGATTGAAAGATTTATGATATCCTAAAAGTTAGAGAGGTGAACCTAAAAATTTCAAAATCAAAGAACGAAAGTTGAAACTTGATTTTTAATAGGAAATTGCGTCGCTCCCTTTCCTTCCTCTTCTTTCCACAATTTTATCCCTCTGATCCAGCGCCTTTCATCCCTTCGACATCTCTCCGCCTTCCTCCCTCCGACCTTTCTTCCTCCCTCCAGTCTTCCTCCATTCGACCTCCCTTCCTCCCTTGGACCTTCCCTGACCTCCCTTCCTCCCTCCGGTCTTCCCCCGGCCTCCCTTCCTCCCTCCGGTCTAAAGATGTTGTAATAAATGATCAACTAATAAGCGGAAATGATCAGTTTGTCGCAACAAAGGATCATCTTATATGTACATATATTAGATATGATAAGAGATCATTTTATAAATGTAAATGATCAAATACTAATTGTTATAATAGGGGATCATCTTATAAAGTTTTGTCAAATATAATAAGTGATCATCTTACAAGCATAAAATGCATAATTAGGTGTAACAAAGGATCACCTTATTAGTTATGTAATAAGAGATCAACTTATAAACATAAATGACCAATTAGTTGTAAGAATGGATCATCTTAATATAAATGTATTGAATGCAAAGGAGAAAAATGAGAATCACAGGACCGAGGAGAAGGAAAGGGGGAAACATGTCACATGGGAGAGGAGAGGAGATTAGAGGAGAAGGATGAGAGCGATGTAGAAAGGAGACGAGACGAGAGGAGAGATGAGAAGGGGAGCGATCAAAGGGGAGGGAAGGGGAGCGATCAAAGAGGAAGGGAGGGGAGGGGAGTGGTCCACCAAAAATGGAAAGGGTGTTTCCAGTGTCCTTTCCATTTTTAGTTGAGGATGGTACGGATTCCAAAATAGGGGATTGCACTTATAAGCTTTGTATTAATACATGCCTCAATGCCCCGTGTAAATTTCAACTACGACTGCACCTTTCTTCTAACCTAAAATTAGTAAATTTAAGTAAAAACACATGCATTCAAAGGTAAATAAGGCTCTAAATCGGATTGGAATGTGTGCATGTAAACTCCCCATCAAATAACGATTGAAATGCATAATTGTTGTTAGCACACTATAGTGAACAACAGCGAGTCACTGAAATGCCTCTTAATATATGTTACGATTACGATTTTGTATTTGAATCGTCTAAGAATAAAATTTAGGATCAGTTATTCCGAGTAAAAATATTACTCCTAAACGATCAAGAATAAATTTGGAGATCTAGGATGTGTTTGGCAGGAGGCTAGAACAAGCGCGAATACCAATCCCTGAATCTAAGACCCATTAAAAAATATTTTACAAGTTCGCGTCTCACAGTTCGCATATTCTCCAAAAAGTGGGAATCCAAGAACACCCCATGTTCGGCACTGTTTGGTAGGACCCGAATCCCGTGTAGCGCGGGACACCGTGTAGCGCGCGTACGGGCCGTCTGATCTTGATCGGACGGTTCATCTTTTACGGGCCTATCAATCTAGGTTACATGCACGGGGCTCCCTTGTCCATTGGATCTTGATCAGACGGCTACGATGCCGCGCTACACGGTGTGCCGCGCGGCACCAGATCTGAACTCCTGTTTGGTATTCTCCTCAGCGTTTGGCATGTGCAAATACCCCATGTTCCGAAATTTGGTGTTCGTGAGGCGTGCCAAACACGGCCCTAGAATGTTATTTTAAGTAGTCCAACATTCGAATTAAATTTTTATTATTAGGATGCTTGGATCATCTTTTTAATCCGGAAGCGGCCCTAATAACTTCTTAATCCACATTTAGAAGAAGATTCAAACACACTAGGAATAAAAAATTATTTCAAATATTATCCTGAAAAATTTATTGTTGACTGTTTAACTAACTGTTCCTAATTTTGTTCTTGAGTGATCCAAACTTAAGTTTTATTTTTTCTGTTGGATTCAAACTTGATTTGGACTCAATCGGTTTAAAACCGACGCACGAACTGGACCGGCTCAATTAACCCAGCACAAGTATCGTCGCTTATATAAAAAAAAAAAGAAAAAAAGAAACCGCTCGCGCAGCGCTCGACCGCGCTCCTACACTTCCCTTCTCGCGCCTCTTCTCCTCCGTTCCGTGCCCGTCGTCTCTGCCGCCCTCTGAGCCCTAAAAAACCCAGGTCCAAATTTATCAGTTTCCTATACTCGTAACCAAATAACATTCTATCTATACACATAAATATATTTATAGGCGAGGGCGCGCGAGTCGAACTAAACCCTATACCCTGTCAAGTCGTCGCAACACTCCGTCTGATTGCGACCGCCTCGCTCTCTGAGCTGCTATGGCTCGCCCCGAAGAGAAACTTCGGTGCTCCAAGGAACCTTTCGTCGAGGAAGCCGGTGCGCAACGCATGTAAATTTCTTTCCCCTTTCTCTTTGCAATGAGTAAAAGATGTGAACATGAATTGGCTTCTTGTATTAGCTATTTGTTTATTGTTGGGAATTGGTAAGTAGTGTTTAATGGTATTCGTGCGGTGACTGGTCGTGCCCATGGATTGGGAGATGAACTGGTATATTGTCTGTTAAAGCATTTGTAATTCAGGCTTTAGCGAAAGCTCTATCTCAGCATAAACATTAGAACCTAACTGGAACGTACTTAATTTAACAATGTTCTAATTCATTATGTAGAAAGAGTATTTTGTTTAGCACGCTATCTGGCGAGGAGATACAGAAATCAGCTGAAGTGCAAGTATGGAGAAGCAATATTTATGATGTCACTATGAAACCTGTAGAAAATGGCCTACTTGATCAACGGATGGTATGTAATTGCTTGAATTTACTAATATTTGTTTTTTTTTACTTTTAATGTTCCCAAATTTTCTAACTTTTATAATGTTTAATAAATTAGGGACCAGCAAATAAAAAGGGATTCTGCACAACTTGCCATGGGGAGTTTTCTGACTGCCCAGGGCATTTTGGTTATATAAAACTTGCTCTTCCTGTCTACAACATTGGTTTCTTCAGTAATGACTTGGACATATTGAAGTGCATATGCAAGGTACTTAAGACATCGGTCTGTTTTCTTTCCTTCTCTACATTTGATGGTAAAATTAATCAATGTCCAAATTTTCAATTTATTAACAGAACTGCAGTCGGATCCTTCTTGCTGATAAGGATAGGAGGGAGTTCCTGAGAAAAATGAGGAGTCCAAGAGCTGATGCAGCACACAAAAAGGACCTCGTAAAGAAAGTAAGAGATAAATGTAAAGCCGGTCGTTGCCCTTGGTGTGGTTATGTAAATGGTACAATAATCATATCCTTTAAAACTCTTTTTTCCCTTGTCACCATGTTTTTCTTTTTTTGATGGACCTTAAGGTCAATGATTGATGAGGTTGAACCTTATTTGTTATCTGTATGAATGTGTTGATGAAAGTATCTCATAGCAAACATTTTGGGCAGATATTAACCGGACTTCAATGCCACAGCGATGAATCATATTATTGCTTCCTTCTTTCCTTTGTATGTTTAGCATATTATTTGGATGAGTGTTCAAGTACCTCCACCCTTACTGCCTTAGAAGCAAAAGAATGAGAACTCAAATAACAAACTAAAATCATTAGATTGTGATCTATTCTATATTCCCCATTTTCCATGAAAGCGAAAATTTTGTTGGTATGTCAACCTGATTCTTTTGACAGGCTTAGAATAAAAATGAGCACCCCAAAAAAATAGCACCAAATTACATGCATGTAAAGAGCAATATAGATTTACATCTAATGGTGTTTCATGTTTGTTTTACTTCTAAGTTTCTTGTCGTTAAGAAATGAAAAGGTGGAGACATATGAACCCTTTATCTGGATACTCCAAAACAATTAGTCCTACATTATTCAATACCCAACTTGTTTGGACTAAAGGCGTTGTTGTTTATATGCAATGCTTTGATGTTTTGGCCATTATTTGTATTTTCTAACTCTCTAAACTGCAATTATTTTGATGTGTATTGTTTTTATTTTGGGACATGTAGGAACGGTAAAAAAGAAAGCGCCTCTTAACATAATTCATGATTTTTCGAAGGGGCATGATACAAATGTGGAAGAGGTTCGAAAAGCCTTGTGTCACAAGGGGGACAAGTTCTCTTGCAGTCCTCTTCCTGTTATTGACCCCCTTAAGGTCATCTGGCTAATGAAAAGAATGATTGATGAGGTAGAATCTTATTTGCTATTTGTATGAATGTGTTGATGAAAGTATCTCACAGCAAACATTTTGGGCAGAGTTTTATGGGTATTCTTGCAATACCTTTGAATATATCATGCACCACTGCGAAATAATGAATATGATGCAGAACAAAAATCAAGAATTTATTTTGGATTGCCCCTGCAGGCGCGCTATGCTATCCATAGGAATTTCTTTTATTTAATAATATTTAACTTGAAATTGCCCTTTGTACAACTCTCTTTCTCCTCTCCCTCTCTTTCTCAATAAGAAAAATCTGGAGATCTGCTTCAAGATGTGTATACTATAGTCATTAACATTTTTATTTTATCTAACATGATATCCATAATTTCCTTTTAAGAGTAGAATCCCTTATTTTGATTGAATCAAGTTGATAGCCTAGGTAAAAATATGTTGACATGAATAATGTTATGGGAGGGCCATCTTTTTTTGCTTGCTACGTTCTATTTTTGGACATCAGTTTTATTAGTGGTTTGTTTCAGGTATTGACAGTACTCTAGTTTGTTGGATTAAGCCATATTCCAGGTTTTACAGTGGCCCTCTTTGAAATTCTGCCTTTGTTTGGAGTGCTTCTAAGATAGACCCATGAAGCCTGTGAAAGCAAAGACACGCTACTGACAAAGAGGATATTCTCTTCTTTCTTTATTTTTGTAGGATTGTGAATTGCTTAATATTTATAGAAGGCCTGAGAACCTAATGGTGACAACACTAGCTGTACCACCCGTACCAATCCGACCTTCTACTCTTGTGAGTTTCTCAAATTCAAGGTATACTCCCTTGTTTCTCTCCTCCCTGATCTGAGAAAGAATATCTGCTATAAGAACCATTGTTTACTCTTTAAGGATTTTCATTTTTTGCTCATGTTGTTGAATTTTCTTTCTAAAATTACCTGTAACTCCATTTGGTTTGTTTTATGACAGTAATGAAGATAGCATCACTAGTATCTTGAGGGACATAGTAAATACAAACTCAAAACTAAGGGAGCTTCTTGAAGCTGGTGATCCTTACAAGAACATTGTAAGACTATACTGACCATCCCCCCCCCCCCCCCCCCCCTAAAAATTAGAATTTTTGTTTCTCATTTCCTTTGTTTACCTCGTTGTTGTTGTTTTTTTTATTTTATTTTTTTTTCTGAAGGATAATCTTTGGGTACACCTTCAAACCAAAGTAGTGGAGTACATTAACAGTGAGTCTCCTTCTGTACCTGAGTCGACAAATCGCGGCCTTATCCAGAGGCTCAAAGGGAAGCAAGGGCGATTTCGTGGAAACTTATCAGGAAAGCGTGTCGAATACACTGGTCGTACTGTCATTTCACCTGATCCAAATTTGAAAATAACTGAGGTGGTACCTTTCAAGTGTTGCATTTAGCCTGAAAAATATTGTTTTATCCGAGTGTGATACCAGTTTTAGCTTTTTCTCTTCTCGGAGCTCTTTGGCTGTTTTTGTGGAGTTCCTTGGCTTTGTCCAAATATTCTCTAATCTGAACATCAAATGAGTTCTAAACTGGTCTTTGACAAACAACAGAGCAATTAAGTAATAATTGGAGCCAAACAAAATGAAGCAAAAGAATAATTAAACAATGACCAGAAGTCCTGACGTACTGGGCTAAGTGAAATAAAATTCAGCTTTGGCAGTCCTGACCTTTCTTTTGATCAGTGCACATGCTAAAGAAGACACCAAAATTATGCAAACCCTCTATCGTCTGTTTCTATTCCTTTTTAGTTAGGAATTAGATTCACAAATTTTTGTCCCATATAGTATACTCTCTTCTTTATGTTATTTTATCATCATATATTTTTGTTAACAGTTGCTTGTTAATAATCCAGGTTGCAATTCCTGTTTTAATGGCCAAAGTGTTAACTTACCCAGAAAGAGTTTCCAATTATAACATAGAGAAGTTGCGTGAACGTGTGCGGAATGGACCGACAAAGCATCCGGGAGCAAATTTCATCACTTTACCTGACGGCACAAAGAAGTACGCTGTTACTTTAGTTTGGTTTCATTCAGCTTGTGGAAACAAGTGAAATTTTCAAGAGGCTTTTCTATACATGCTGTTATCTCCATTTAGTTTTATACTGACTATAAGTTGATGCAGGCACTTAAAATATACGGATAGAAAAATTGCTGCTAGTGAATTGAAACCGGGATACATAGTTGAGAGGCATTTGGAAGATGGAGATGTTGTGCTTTTTAATAGGCAACCAAGTCTGCACAGGATGTCTATTATGTGTCATAGAGTATGTCACGTGTCTGACCTATGTTATCTTTCTAAATCCAATCCGTGATGATAGCTTTAGCCTCTACTGAAATGCTGCTGAACTTCATGAAGAGACTTTTTTTTAGTAGAGCCTTAATAACACTTACAAATAATTAGGAACTTATTTTTTTAGTAGAACCTGAATAACACTTATTTTTAAGTAGAAACTTATTTTTTAGCAAAACCCGAATAATGCTTTAAATAAGTAGAGGCTTATAGTTTGGTGGCAACTAACGAGTTTAATGTTGTTCGATTTAGGCAAAAATCAGACCGTGGCGAACACTTCGGTTTAATGAGTCAGTGTGCAATCCTTACAATGCTGATTTTGATGGAGATGAGATGAATTTGCATGTACCTCAAACTGAAGAAGCCCGGACTGAGGCACTCATGCTCATGGGGGTACATTTGCCTTCTAACACTCCTGAATTCGAAAAACTATTCACGCATGAACAAAGTAAAATTTTTATATCTTTTTAAATATATGGCCCTTTCCATTGTTAATACATGTTATTTGTTGTCTATCCATGTCAGGTGCAAAATAATTTGTGTACACCGAAGAATGGTGAGATTTTGGTGGCATCTACTCAAGATTTTTTGACAACATCTTTTCTGATAACAAGAAAGGACACATTTTATGACAGACCGACCTTCTGTCTTTTGTGCTCTTACCTCGGTGATGCTATGGAAGCCATTGACCTGCCAACACCTGCTTTGATCAAAGTATCACCTTATATCTTGTTACATACTTAGTATTTGAGCAAGGATTACTGTACATCTAATCACTTCTGTTCTAGACTAATCAGTTTGCTTTTGCACTCATGGATTGCCTGGAAATGCAGCCAATTGAACTTTGGACTGGTAAACAAGTTTTTAGTGTGCTTGTGCGGCCCAATGCCCAAACGAGGGTGTTCTTGAATCTTACTGTTAAGGAGAAAATATATATTGGAAATGAGACGATGTGTCCAGCTGACGGTTGGGTGTACTTTCGTAACAGTGAACTAATCAGTGGGCAGATTGGAAAGGCAACTTTAGGTGAACTATTTCTTCATTTTAGCTTCCTAAAGTTTAGGTTGATGGCTTAATTTTGGTTATGACTGCAATTTTAAACATGAAGCTGTAGTATTATCTGCCTCTTTTCAGGAAATGGAAATAAGGATGGTCTTTACTCTGTTCTTTTGAGAGATTACAATGCACATGCTGCTGCCAGTTGTATGAATCGTCTGGCGAAATTTAGGTAATCATCCAGCTAAGCTGTATAATTTTGATAATTGTCTAATAAATGGAATTCTTTTTTTATTATTTGTAACAATTTTGTAGTGCGAGATGGATAGGAAATCATGGTTTCTCAATTGGGATTGATGACGTCCAGCCTGGGGAATGTTTGAATGAACAGAAGAGTAGAGAAATTAATGAAGGATACAGGAAATGTGATGAGCTTATTACCTTGTATTCTGAAGGTTCACTTAAATTGGAACCTGGCTGTAATGCTGCTGAAACACTTGAATATAAAATAACCGAGGTGCTGAATAAGATTAGATCTGATGTTGGCAATGTAAGGAGTTCTATCTTTCACTCATTTGTTTTATACTATCTTGACATCTTGATGTTCTGGGCGCTTGTATTTGTCTACTTCTGAAACAACTTGCACCAATTATAATTTCCTGACCAGGTGTGCATGAAGGAGCTGCATTGGCGAAACAGCCCACTAATCATGTCTCAGTGTGGCTCTAAAGGTTCTCCTATTAACATCAGTCAGATGGTTGCATGTGTGGGTCAGCAGTCAGTTGGTGGCAAGCGTGCTCCTAATGGCTTCATAGACCGAACACTTCCTCACTTTCCCGTCAATTCAAAAACACCTGCTGTGAGTAGAAAGAGATATTTGTATACTTAATTTGTCCAGTAAGATTAAAATAAGAACACAGTATCTAATGTTTTTAATTTAGGCGAAAGGTTTTGTTGCGAACTCATTCTATACTGGGTTGACTCCGACTGAGTTCTTCTTCCATACAATGGGTGGACGTGAAGGTCTCGTTGATACTGCAGTATGTATCAATCATTTTTTGTTGTTATCTTGTTATTGTATTTTACTACACATAAATTAATTTGTAAACCAAATTTGCACTTGTTAACAGTAGTTACCTAAATTGTTTATTATACAGGTTAAAACTGCAGACACTGGATATATGTCCCGTAGATTGATGAAAGGGTTGGAAGATCTTGCATTGTACTATGATCAGACCGTTCGAAATTCAAGTGGTGGAATAGTTCAGTTTCTCTATGGAGATGATGGCATGGACCCAGCAAAGATGGAAGGAAAAGATGGTGTCCCATTAAATTTAGATCAGTTGTTTATGAAAGTCATGGCAAGTATCCCTCACCCGCCAGACAATTATCAAATATCTACACTGATGTCATAATTTGATACCTCGTCGATTTATATTAAACACCCTGTTAACCTATAGGTGCTAATGGTGAATATCTGAAGTTTTACAAAACAGCAGCGGATACTACTCAAATAAGAATTATACTATATAAATTTTAAAAATATCTCTACATTTTTTTTATCAGGCTACCTGTCCTAACCGAAATCAAGGTGTTTTATCTCCTTCAGAAATCTTGAAAATTACTGATGAAAGGCTATCAAGGCCTGATATGTCTTTTGAAGGTGGCTGCTCACGTCGCTTTAAGGAATTATTAGAAGATTTTGTGAAAAAACGGGTTAAATTGTGGAGGAATACGAGAAAGTCTCTTAAGTTAGATGAGGATTGGGTAGAGAATAAAAAATCCTGCCCAGAGGAGAGAGTTGCTGCTAATATTTCTGGGATATCAGCCAAGCAACTTCAGGTTTGGTTATTTTGAATCCGTAGCGAACTTTATTCAAACTAAGCTAAACACAGTCCTTACTGATTGAACTGTTTAGTGTTGGAGAAATGTAACATGACTTATATCCAAAAGGGAAGAAAAAAGAAAGTTAGTTAAATTGGGGCATTTTGAAGCTTTGGTTTCTCTAGATTATTGAAAAGAAGTTAATATGCTGATTCTTTTAGAATTGGAAAATGCATGTCTAATATTTATCCTCGGTTCGTAATTCACTCTTGTTTCTGTTGTTTCTATATCTTCAATGACAAGGCTTAGAATGTAGTTAATAATGCGGTAGAAATCAGATATAATCTGAAGTGGAAAAATACACTTATGCCCTTTAACCTACGTTTTATATCCATTTGTAATTTATCTCTTTTATTCATAAACAAAATGACTCTCACATGCTTAATAGGCTTTCATCTACGTAAATACAGCTAATGGTACTAGATTTATAAATAAACTGAACTGTATATGTTGCATGACACAGATAAATTCACTGAAACATATTTGTCTGCTTGACTACAGTAAATTCAATGTGTTCTCACATAACTTGCTTAATCATGCAGGTTTTCCTTGAAACTTGCATATCACGCTACCAACTTAAAAAGGTCGAGGCAGGGACCGCAGTTGGGGCTATCGGGGCCCAAAGTATTGGAGAGCCTGGAACACAAATGACCTTAAAAACCTTCCACTTTGCTGGAGTTGCTAGCATGAATGTTACTCTTGGTGTACCTAGGATCAAGGAGATCATAAATGCAGCAAAAAATATAAGCACCCCAATGATCACAGCAATACTCTCCAATGATAAGGACGAGTTGTCAGCTCGCATGGTGAAAAGTTCGATTGAGAAGACCGTCTTGGGTGAGGTTGTGGATTCTATAAAGGTTGTACTGAAAGCAGGTCAACCATACGTTGATGTGAAGCTTGACATGAAAATTATTGATAGTTTGCATATGAGAATATCTGGTGAGACAGTGCAACAGTCAATCTTGAAGCATCCAAAAATCAAGTTGAAAGCTGAGGTGTGGACTTGCACCACAATCTTTTTGTTTGTTAATTTATTTTGGTCATGGATACCTTTCTGTTGATCTTCTTCTGGTTATAACTGTGTTTCTAATATATATGACCTTGTTGAAAATACCACAAAGGGAAGTCCTTAAATAGGAATGTAATTTTTTATAGCTTTTTACATTATTTTACATTTTACGTATTGTGGCAGCATGTCAGAGTGATTCGCAATGACAAGCTTAGAATATATGCACCAGAGGTAGACAGGAGCAGCCTTCAGTATGAATTGCACAATATAAAGTCCATCCTCCCCAAGGTCATAGTTAAGGTAATGTTGTACTTTAAAAGTTGGACTTTTTATATATTTCTGTTTCTAATATTAACTTGCATTAATAATTGATTTGTTCCAAGGGTATCCCTACAGTTGAGCGTGCAGTTATTGAAAAGAAGAAAAAGAATGAGAATAACAAAGAAATTGACGTCTACAATCTTATTGTTGAAGGGTTAGCTCTCTTCACTTGTACCCTCTCTTTCTTCTCTCTCCTCTCATTCTCTGTATGTTCGTTTTTTATGCTTATAGATGTTATTATAGTCCAGCCACTCAACCAAATTTTTTTTTTCCTGTTATGGGCAAGAAATACTTTTAATTTTATTAAATAAATAGAAATGTTACAAAGTAGTTTTTCAAGATACAGGTTATCAGATACTAGATCCGTGATGACTATCTTGAACTAGATCCCCAATCTAACAACTTCCCACCCTAGCCTTATTCAAAATTCTTCCTTTTTTTGTTGCTCTTCACTAAGTGTTATAATCAAAGGAAATACAAACAAAAATTTCATCAGTAGAATAATGTGAGTTGTTGAGGACAACACAACCCCACCCCAACCCAACCCAAAGAAAAAAAGAAAAGAAGAAGCAAAGCCTTGAGGAAGGAGAATAAATATCTGATGGTGTAAGCTGTCCTGCCACCATGTAGCTTGGCTGAGGATAAGGATCTATTGGACAACAAGAGTAAATCCCAATTTACTCATATTTAATTCTTCTATGGATTAAATTAGATTGTAGAGCTCACTTAATATGACTGGGTTGTGTTTTTTACTATCTAATGAGCAAGAAATTTTGCAGTACAAACCTTTTGGCTGTGATGGGAACTCCCGGGATAGACGGAAGTAAAACAACAAGCAACCATGTGATGGAGGTGCAGCGCACTCTAGGTATTGAGGCAGCAAGGGAAAAAATCATCACTGAGATAATGTTTATCATGCGCTGCTATGGTATGAGCATTGATATTCGCCACATGATGCTCCTTGCTGATCTGATGACTTATAAAGTGAGTATTTTAGTTGATTTTATCATTTTGTACCTCAAGTCGAACCTCTCAAGTTTGTGGAGGAGAACAATTATAGTATTACTGTTGGTGTTTAAGCTGGTGAGGAGTTTAATTTACTATCTTCCAGAAGGGGTTTGGGAAAAGGCTTCATAATTGTTGATACTAAAAATTTGCTTGGTTGGATTGTTGATGTTTTTCTTGGGCTATTTTTGGCTGATCTAAAGAAACATGTCTGGCTTAATTTGAGGCACTGAAGTGAAGGTTTTGGCCAGAGAGAGACTGAGACTGATCTGACATTATCATCCTTTTTGCTCATTTTTACTTTATTTTTATTTTACATGTTGAAATCTCTTTTGTAGGGTGAAGTTCTTGGGATTACAAGGTTTGGCATTACGAAAATGAAGGACAGCGTACTGATGTTGGCTTCATTTGAGAAAACGGCTGAGCATCTTTTCAATGCATCGTACAGTGGGAGAGAGGATCAGATTGAGGGGGTTAGCGAATGTATCATTATGGGGATACCTATGCAACTTGGAACTGGTATGCTCAAAGTTAGACAAAGGTATGTATTTATTTTAGTTTTCTGGTTGGGAAAATCTGAATCTGTCCTTAAATGTCTGAGGCATAATATTTTGTCACCTTTCAACTAGATTAAACATAAGAACCAAAGAGGAAGGGGGACAGGCAGGATAGGTGTTGAACTTGGTTTTGTTTAACGTATATTCTAAAGGTGTTAGATTTTGAATTCTTATTTTGACGGGTTACTATAGAATATATCTTCAGATGTACTTGGGAAGGGTGCTGTTTTTTTTTTTTTTGATAATGGGAAGGGTGCTGTTGGATCAAGCATCAAGACCATAATTTGAACAAATTGTTTTTAATCAAACAAGCTTTCTTTTACAGGCTCGACAGCATACCTGAATTTAAGTACCAGCCTGATCCAATAATGTCATGACCGTCTGCACTAATGACATTTGCATTTATGGGGAACAAGAATTGAAATTGCATAATGTGCTTCATACCACTGTTGTAGTATCTCATGATCCACAATACATATCTTGTTGTAGTATGATCGGTCATGGAGCCACCCGTACCTTACAATACATGATACATGTCTTATGAGTCGATATGTGAATATAAAATACCTATCTTTCTTTTGTAATTTATTATTTGTTTATTGTTATGATTAAAATTTAGATGTTTAATTATGCGGTAGTTGTTAATTTAGTACCAGAAATGATGACTGCCATTTGTAGTTTTGCCATTGCTTGTCATCGGTTGAACAAAGTGAACATATAAATGATCAAAGTGAATGCATACAAAAATATAAGTTTTGTCATCCCTTGTTCAGATTTTTATATGCATATTCAACTTATTTTTATTTATTATTTTTTTGGTATGTGTTTACTTTGATCATTTATATGTTCACATTGTCTATGATGTATTATTCACTTAGTTTAAGCGATGATAAAACTGTAGATGGTAGTAATTTCCATTTAGTATATAAATTATGTAAATTATTTATTTGTTAAAATAATAAATAATTGTAGTTGGACTTGAAAGAATTTAACAAACAAAAACTGTTACTTTCATTTTTGTGGTTTGTAATATGTGAAGTTTAAGAAACACCTAAAAAATATGTTATGACAATGTTCTTTTGTCAATAATTGCTAAATTCTAATATCGACTACATCAGCGTTGAATACTAGCCGACAAAACCAGACTCATAATTAATTATAGAAGCCACATTTCAAAGTTCATTAGCTAACGTTGTTGGCATAATAAAGTAACAAAAGACGGGCATTTCTTGAACCAACGATCTTGATAAAGCATTTCAAAACCACACGAGTATCCTGCAACTTTCCTTAGTTTTACTTTTTGAGTATCCGTCATCTACTCGGCAACATGAATACATCATGCCCAACCAAGAACAGGGCACCTTAGGGCTGTCAATGAAACCCGTTTATCCGTTTACCCAACCCGTACCGTACCGTATAAGACGGGTATGGATAAAGTTTTATTTTCGTTAAGTTAACGGGTACGGGTACGGGTAAGGAAATTTTTTCGTTAAGTTAACGGGTACGGGTACGGGTAAAAGTTTTTCCGTACCGTTTTCATAACGGATAATTGCCACAATTAAAAATATATAATTACATGATACATATGGCATCTTATATTGCATGATTGGTAAAAAAATATTGCTAAATTTTATTTAAGATTTATAATTCTTTCCATTCAGTGTACGAAAAAATAAAAAAGCATAAACCTAAAATATTCGCCACCATTGTTGCACTTTATTAATATACTTATTGATATAATTTATTTATACAGAGTGCATAAATTTTTTTATTATTATATTCATTTTTTACCTTTATCGTACCCGTACCGTTAATTCTTAACGGGTACGGGTAAGGTACGGGTAAAGCTATTTTTAACGGGTACGGATAGGGTACGGGTAAAGAAAATTTTAACGGGTACGGAAATGAAAATACCTTCTACCGTATCGTACCGTACCCATTGACAGCCCTACCGGCACCTCACTGCATTTCAAAACTACATTTTATGTAAGAAACATGAGATCACAGCGTTACGTTTCATTATGCCCTCCTATTTGAGTCATACAACATGGGGTGCAATTTGCCAAACACGAGTTCCTTGTACAATATTTGGTTTTCACTTTTAACCAGATTTCATTGTTTGTTTAAATCAGGATAATTTGAGAACATTTTCAAACAAAAATAAATGAATTAAAATATATTGAAATTGCAGCAGTAGCAAAAACCTGGGGGGGGGGTGATAAAAGGAAACAATATATGTGCGAGACTTTTTTTTTTTTTCATATTTAGAACAATTTTTTTTTTTTTTTTGAAAAAAAGTGGGAGCGCCGTCCAATTTCATTTTGAAAATGACACAAAGTACAAAAACACAGTTTACTTGATTACTAAAATTAACTACCCCACTACAACATATTCTCACAACACCTAATCAAAGAAACAGTAAAACTTAAACTCAAGCCACAACTCTAATCAAAGACTCAGTAAGACAAACTCAAACCACAACTGTCAACGTAGTAAAGGGAGAACTGGTCATACAAACTTCACTCTGAAGCTTAACAACATCAACTAACAGACAAATTAACCAAACTCTTTCTTAAAATTTATTTTATAAAAGCCAGCTACTCCTCTCTGTCTTCATTATGTCACGTCAATCCCACAGGCGTCTTTATTTAGAACGACGAATTAATGAAAGCAGCTGCCCGCTTGTGGAAAGACATGCGAACTGAAAGACATTTTGTTAGGATGTTTAAGATAAACACCACTTTGCTGTAAACTCAGAAGCCCTTCTTATATGACACATGCCTTCTTTCTTTTCTTCTTTCTAATGAAAGGATGGCGTACTGGCATTGGCTTATTTCTTGGGATGTTAGTAGTGTCTGTCATGACTTATTTTCTCCGGAAAGGCTATCATAATCTCTTATCGATCATTAAGAATATAAAAAAGCAAACAGAAAAAAAAAATCCGAGTGAACTAAAACAAAGGATCCAATAAGTATGTAACTATTCTCGTGCTTTATAATTTTTAAAACTGGATTCTAAGGGAGAACCTCCCCAGCATTCGACTATATATGTGAGACCAATGCAACTAAAAAAAAAAGGTCTTAATTAGTTATAGACGCCGTATTGTGAAGTTCATCATTAGCTATGTTGAAAATAGGAGAGATTAAAGGACTAATAGCCTTTAGATTATGGTTCACTATTGACTAATTTACAAATAAGCCCTCCACATCTTTTTATTTTTTTATTAGGGGTTACTTTATTATTGACCGTTAGAGACTAGTAACGGCTAATTTATTTTACCGTTAGCCATTGTCTATAAAAGACATGTAAACACCTCTGTAAAATATATATCCGATAAATGAAAAATTCTGTTCATAAAATCAATTTGTGTTCCACTCAAAATTCATCATGGTATCAGAGCGCTAAAATCCATTCGGAAATTTCAAACAACCTTTTACCAGTAGAAACTATGACTGAACCAAAAAGTCAATCAACTTCTCAAACAGTTTCCTCAATTCAGCAAACTGACAGCTTTTCCAAACCCCCTCAAATAACTGAGCAAAAAAATTGTCTCACTTGGGCACAAGTTGTTGCGCTGCCTGCCAGTGACAAAAACAAAGAAAAATGTGTCACTGGTACAAATCAAAATATAGATCAGCGAAATCCATCAAAAACTGATGAGAAAATCCAGCAAATTTTGGCTCACGCCTTCAAATCCGAACAAACAACTCAAACCGTTCAAATCAAATCAGCGTACCTGGGTCAATCGAAAGATAAAACTGATGACTCAGTTGTCTGCCAAAACACACCACTGCAAGCCATGGTTGCTGAAAATTGTTCCTCTAACCTAAAGAGGGAGATCAGAGGAGCACATCCTATAAGAAATCAACATAGCCACTGCCGGAAGAAAGGGCACGATCGAGAGGAGTGCTGGCACCTCAACCCTCCCCTCTGTTCAAATGGGAAGGAACAAGCAGGTGATGTGCACCACACACTCAGCCGAGCAAACGTCGGAGCAAGATCTGAGAAAGATCAGAGCTCGGAGAAAGGTCGGACTAGTGAGCCTCACCACTTCTTGCCTTCTTCCGTCAAGGTCGACAGCGAAGAGGCCAACGATCTGATCGGAGGCCTTGGCAGACTGAGCAGCCGTGGCCATGGCGGTACAGACGAGGAGAAACACTCGCGAAAGGGGGAGAATGATAAAAACTCGGTAGAAATAAGGCTGGCCAAAATCGAAGAGACTTTAATATCTTATCTCCAAAGGCTTAATAGCCCACAGGTTTTATTTTCTGATGGGCCTAACCAAATTCAAAAACCAAATCGGTTTAATGAAACAATTAAAACCAATTCTTTTTGGATTAAGCCCAAAACGAAGGTCATGTCAAGAAAACCAATTGAGAGCAAATGTTTAACCATAGGATCAACTATTTTTAATGCTCCAAATAATTGTACCAAATGGGTTCTTGATTCCGGTGCAACGGACCATATGACGGGTAACCAAAACTTGTTAAAAAATTACCGCCCAATTAATGGTGACCAATATTTTACCGTAGCTAATGATGAAAAAATGAAAATTAAAGGTTGGGGTATGGTTAGTATTTTTGAAAAAAAATTTCTTCAAGATGTGTTTTATGTCGAAAATTGTTCCATTAATTTATTATCCATTAGTAAAATTTCTAAAGATTTGAATTGCGAAATAATTTTTAAAGAAAAAAGTGTTGTTTTTCGAGACTTAATCACCAAAGAAAAAATTGGTGAAGGTTTTCTTGAAAATGGTCTTTATTTTTTAAAAAGTAATAATTTTATTTTCAAAACTAGTAAAGATGAAGATTTGGGTCAACTTTGGCACAAGCGTGTTGGACATCCTTCCGATAGAATTTTAAACAAAATATTTGATTTCTCTAATTTAAATTGTAGCAATTGCGAAACTTGTAAGCTTGCGAAACATACGAGACCTCCTTTTCCTATCTCTAATTCTAAAAGTAATGATTTTTTTGAACTTATTCACTCCGATGTTTGGGGTCCGGCCCCTATAACCTCTTACAACGACTATAGATATTTTGTCATATTTATCGATGATTTTTCTAAAATTACTTGGTTATATTTGATGAAAAATAAAAATGAGGTTTTTTCGCATTTTCAAACTTTTATGAATTTTGTTGAAAATCAATTTGCGAAGAAAATTAAAGTTTTGAGAACAGATAATGGTAGCGAGTATGTTAATCAAACTTTTTCCAATTTTCTTAAACAAAAAGGTATTTTACATCAAACTACTTGTGTTTACACTCCTCAACAAAACGGTGTTTCCGAAAGAAAAAACCGTCATCTTTTAGAAGTTACTAGATCTCTCTTGTTTCAAAATAATGTTCCAAAAATTTTTTGGTCGGATGCCGTTTTAACCGCAACTTATTTAATAAATAGGTTGCCAAGTGCCATTTTAGATTTTAGAAGTCCTTTGGAAATTCTTTATGGTAGAAAATTAAATATTAGTCATTTAAGAGTTTTTGGTTGCAAATGTTTTGTGCATAATAAAAAAAGTGACAAATTTGATTTTACTTCAATCAAAACTATTTTTGTTGGGTACTCTTCCGAAAAAAAGGGTTATAAATGTTATGATCCTAAAAATAAAAAACTTTACATTTCTAGAGATGTTAGTTTTTTCGAAAATGAACCTTTTTATGAAAATTGTAATGAAAACAAGGTCGGAAAAATTCTTCCAAGTGATTTTATATATCCTTGTACTACTAACATTGAAACGATTGAGTTTCAAAGAGAATTGAGAAATGTTGTAGGCGAAGAATCACAACAAGAAAGTGAACAAAGCCTACAAAGTGAAGAAAATCAAAATGAAGAACTCGAAGAAGCCGAGCAAGAAAGACACATTGGGGATGAAGAAATAACTCAAGAGGAAGAGATTCCATTGAGAAGATCAAGTCGACAACCTCAACCTTCTACAAGACTAAAGGACTTTGTTACTTATTCGGTACAATATCCTATCAAAAATTACATCTCCTACGAAAATGTGTCTAATGAGCATTATGCATTTATAAATTCTTTGACCAAAATTGAGGAACCAACCAATTATGAGGTAGCAAAAAAAGACCCGAAATGGTGTAAGGCAATGGAAGAGGAACTTCATGCCTTAGAAAAAAATCAAACATGGAAATTATGCACTTTACCAAAAAATAAAAAACCGGTTGGTTGCAAATGGATATACAAAATTAAATACCATAGTGATGGTACCATAGAACGGTACAAGGCTCGATTAGTTGCTAAAGGGTTTACCCAAACTTATGGTATTGATTATCATGAAACTTTTGCACCGGTGGCCAAAATGAATACCGTTAGGATACTTTTTTCCATAGCGGTAAATAATAATTGGACATTGCATCAAATGGATGTTAAAAATGCATTTCTTCAAGGAAATCTTGAAGAAGAGGTTTATATGTCTTTACCACCCGGTCATAAAAAAGAAGGTATTACTAACCTTGTTTGTAGACTAAAAAAAGCAATTTATGGATTAAAGCAATCTCCAAGAGCATGGTATGGCAAACTCTCTCAATTTTTATTATCTTGTAATTTTAAAATTAGTGGAGCCGATACTTCTTTATTTGTTAGACATAATACCAATGGTACCACCGCGGTCTTAGTTTATGTCGATGACATAATAATAACCGGTAATGATCTAGTGGAAATTGAAAAAATTAGGATGAGCCTAAAACAAAAATTTGACATTAAAGATTTAGGCAAATTGAAATATTTTCTTGGGATAGAAATAGCTCACTCATCAAAAGGGCGATTTATTTCTCAAAGAAAATATATTCTTGATTTACTTAAAGAGACCGGTAAATTAGGGTGTAAACCGGCCAGAACACCAATAGATGCAAATGAAAAACTTGATAATGAAAAAGGTGAACCACTAACGGATATAAGCCAATTTCAAAGCCTTGTAGGTAAATTAATTTACCTAACCGTTACAAGACCGGACCTATCATTTGCCGTAAGCCAAATTAGTAAATTTATGCATTCACCAAGAACACCTCATTTAGATGCGATTAATAGAATATTAAGGTATCTAAAAGGTTCCCCCGGAAAAGGGATTTGGATGAGAAAAAATGGTACTAATGCTATATGTGGCTATTCTGATGCAGATTGGGCCGGAAGTTTCGATAGAAAATCGACAACCGGTTTTTGCACATTTGTAGGTGGAAACATAGTCACATGGAAAAGCAAGAAGCAAAATGTCGTGGCACGATCAAGCGCGGAGGCGGAGTATCGAGCCATGGCATCCACCGCAAGTGAGTTGACGTGGATCAAGCAATTGTTAGCCGAATTGAACATTGTGCATGAAACACCAATGAAGATGTTTTGTGACAATCAAGCGGCAAGACACATTGCAGCAAATCCCGTCTTTCATGAGCGGACCAAACATATAGAGGTAGATTGTCACTTCATTAGAGCAAAAATCCAAGCCAAAGAGATCGAGACTCCATATGTCAAGAGTAAAGATCAATTGGCGGATATCTTTACGAAGGGATTAAGCATCAAGACTTTTGAAGATATATCAAGCAAGCTAGGATTGTATGATATTTACAAACCTAGCTTGAGGGGGAGTGTTGAAAATAGGAGAGATTAAAGGACTAATAGCCTTTAGATTATGGTTCACTATTGACTAATTTACAAATAAGCCCTCCACATCTTTTTATTTTTTTATTAGGGGTTACTTTATTATTGACCGTTAGAGACTAGTAACGGCTAATTTATTTTACCGTTAGCCATTGTCTATAAAAGACATGTAAACACCTCTGTAAAATATATATCCGATAAATGAAAAATTCTGTTCATAAAATCAATTTGTGTTCCACTCAAAATTCATCAAGCTATCGTTATGGAAAATTCAGTAAACAGCTCGTCTCGAACCAATGATTTTGATAAAGCAAACTCAAATTACAATAAACAATTACTTTTGTGAGCACAAGTAAAATGAAGGCAATCGATTAACATTTTATACAAATTTAAGAATGTAGTGATTCTAAACATGTTCTCTCACTACCCTGCAACTTTAATTTACATCGAATATCCATCATTCCTTGGGATTCCGATTCATCTTCATCTGTGCGATGGAGATCTTCCCTGAATATCCATTAACATTTTACTTTTGTGGGCATAAGTAAAATGAAGACAATTGATTAACATTTTATACAAATTTAAGAATGCAGTGATTCAAAACATGTTCTCTCACTACCCTGCAATTTTAATTTACATTTAATATCCATCATCTACTCTGTTTCCTTGGGATTCCGATTCATCTTCATCTGTGCGATGGAGATCTTCCCTGACATTTGATACGATCATCGAGATGACAACCCACAAGAGCATTGCATCAAGGTGTAGGAATGCGGCACCACCAAACATACCTGTCTTGGCGGTCGGGCATGTATACTCCAAGTTGTGATGCACCTTCCTCAAGTGGTGAAAGATCTCTGTCACTGTTGTCCATAACATCATGCCCACCCCAGAACAGGCCACTCCTCTGCATATCAAAACCACATTTTATGTCAGAAAATGGGGACATGGCATTATATATTATTCCTGTCTTCGCATCATATAACATGAGCTCCAAGTTGGCTTGAGCAAGTTAATTCTACAATATTAGATTTCCAATTTTAATCAGCTCTCATTGTTTACAGAAACCTTACGTTCCATTGAAGTCAAAAGTTCCAAACAAAAAAAGAATGGAAAACATAAAACTGTTGTAAGAAATTGTTGGGCACCTATGCACTCCGCTGCAATATTTGATTATTTTTTTTGAGTGCCAGGTGGCAATCAGCAATATCTGATTATAATTGTAACTCAATCAATTACACATTGAGAGGGAGAAAGAAAACATACATGGCGAGATGGTAGAAGATGAAGAAAAGTCTGTATCCGAAGAGAGCTTTTCTTGGAATATCTTTAGCAGAGAGCACGGAGCTAGCCCCAAGTACCGACGTTTTAATCGCTAAAAGTATAGATAAAAAAGCAAAGCCTATCGACAGGTCTTTTGGGAAGCTGCATACAACTACTCCTGTTCCTTGGATTGGAGTCCCAAATGGAGGCTGTATTGCAACATTTCAGATAATTTAACTTAACGTAGGATTGTAAAACTAGCAATTTGTGCGTGGAGCAAATCCAGTAAAGCAAACAATATGTGCATGGCTTATAACAAAAGCATATAAGAGAACCACTCATTTACAGCTATGTTCATTTTGTGTTGTAGAATAGGACAAAATTTTTGTAACTAGCTCATAAAAAGGGGAAAATAAATATTTGAAAAGCATATATATAAGCTTCTAACCTTCTTATGTTCTGCGACAATGCCGAAAACAAAGGAGAGAAGACCAGTCAAAGTGAGGTACAGGACGAATTTTGTATGTGCACTTGAAGCCATTCTCTCTGAATTTAGTTTTGAGACTCACAATTTAATGAGCTCCCCTGAAATTGCGATTATTAGATTAAAAAATCTATATTAATTATTCAAAGAACTATTTAAAATCAGTAGAAAGAATGATGCTCTTTCACCTTTTTTTTCTAAATTCTTTCCTTGTAATACTTAAAATATTTTATCTTATTTAAAGGGAAAACAAAATTAACCTTATCCCATCACCTCAATGGATCAATCAATAAAAAAACATGAAAGTTGATACAAGAAACAAAAAATGGGATTCTGTTTAACTTACCTCTTGTCGTAAGCTTCTTTGCCAATGTATCAGATTCAAATATTGAATCCTTTTGGCAAAGAAGCTCACCAGGAGAGAGAGAGGGAAATAACTTATTAAACTAAATTGCAAGAGAAATGACAACTCTAATAAAAGCAGAGAGCTCAACGGTCTATTTCAAATCATTCATGAATGACACGGGTAGATTCTGCACGCCCAAGAATAGTATATGACAGTTTGGAGTTTAACGGTTGATCAAAGATGTGTAAACAGAGTGTAAATTGAGATCCATGTACATGGTCATTTTCTGAAAAGACTTACCGGTTTTACCCATCTAATACTTTAGAGTGTGTTTGGTAACACAAGGAATAAGGAATAAGCCCCTTATTCCTTATTCGGGTGAAAACCAAACAATAAAGGAATAAGGAATTTGGACTTATTCCCGTCCTTATTCATATTCTAACAAAACCTTGGTATGTGTATTTACTACTACCTTTTGGTTGTGAAGTGAGAGTGTATTTTAGCATGAGCAGTTTTCAGTTGGAGAACAGAAACTAGAAGAGAAATATAAAATAATAAAACCATTTTGTTCTTATTCTATTTATTAGTATATATTCAGTCTCTGTATCTGGTTATATAAAAATGCATAGCATTCATTGCACTTTACGCGCACGAAGTAGATATATCATTTTTTATAAATTCGAATAAGATCTTGCTGTTATTTTGGATCATATGTGGATCGTAAATGTTGATTTTTTTTTTCTCACAACTTCAAATGTGGCTAGAACTGCTTTAAATACTCAATAGGTGCTCAAAATGAGCTTGAAAATTATTTAAGCTTAAAACCGCTTTAAATACACAATGCACATGTGATTACTTATTCAAATTATTTTAAGATCTATTTTTTTCTTGTAAATATAAACAATAACAATAAGATTTATGCTTATCTTTTCACTATATTTTTAAATTTAAAAATTATATAATCAACAAGGAAAATAAACTATAAAGTTATATTAAAATATTAAGTTTACTTAAATACATCTCAAATTCGCCTTTTACAGGCTCGATCGTTCAGTACAAAATTATAGCAAAAAAAAATAATAATTCATAACAGTTGTAATATTAAATTCCTAAAAACAACTAATTAATTTTCAATGAGACGAGTTACTTTCCCATGTTTGTTTGACCATGAAATCTTTTGCAATTCGGAAAATCTCAAAATACAAAAATTGAAGGCTTGTAGCTTACTTTCAAGCATTCCATAGAACTTTGAATTAAATCAATCAGAGTCTGTATGTGAAAGTAAATGTCTAAAATACCGACACTAATCGCTATATTTTGATAAAGAATCTACAAAAATAATCCTATATTCTGCTAGTAAAATATAGCTATGACGCTATTATGGCCTCTACAAGAAAGGAAATGATAAACTTAGGCCTTGATCGGAATGGCTCATTAATGGAAGTTGATTTCATTTCAATAGAAAAGAGTTGATTGGAAATGATTTTTGAATTGAAATTCGGGCGATCAGAATCAATGTAAAAAGAATCGACGAGAATTGAAATTTGATGGTCGGAATCCATAAGAAAACAGAGAGGAAATGATTTTAATTATGGCAAAATTGGATATAACCCCCACAATCTTGTCCATTTGGATATAACCCCTATGATCTTTAAAATCGGATATAATCCCCTCTAATCTCTCCTGTTAAGGATATAAACCCCTTTGATTAAATTTAATCATATTTTAATTGAGAAAAATTGTTTTTGACGTATTATGACTAAAATGTCCCTCTTTCTCTTCTGACCTCTGATCTCACGTACATATATAGTTTTCGCTTTAGTAACTGGATGGATAAATTTAAATAAGGTAGCTCCTTTATCCTTTAGATTGGTAAGTGTTATTATTTTCTTTTGCTTTCCCTATTTCAAAATATGATCCTTTTAAAATTGTATAATCGATATTTTTATTTTTCCTTGAAGTGCTGCTTATTGCTAATGTGGTTCCTTCAGAATGTTCTGATGTTGTCAAAATATTGTGCTTGCTTGTTTTTTCTTGACATTTGCTTCGATTATAAATGTGATCGATGGTGCATATGTACATTGACTACCATCTTGTACCACTGCACAACCCGACTTATCATTTCCAAAGTCCTTTACCAGCAACAAAGGTTTTGAATTGGTCTACAAAATTGATGCATCATTAGGGAGAAAAAAAAAAAAGTAAAAAAGACATGCTCGTAGCAATTTCGAAAGAAATACGAACATCAATTTTATCTTCTTATTTTTGTACTAGATGTTGCTGGAGGAAGACAGGAATATGAAAGGACCGACAGAAGATTAGTAATAGGGGTATTTTAGTCATAATATGTCAAAAACAATTTTTCTCAATTAAAATATGATTAAATTTAATCAAAAGGGTTTATATCCGGTATGAGGAGATTAGAGGGGGTTATATCCGATTTTGAAGATTATAGAGGGTTATATCCAAATTGACAAGATTGTGGGGGTTATATCCAATTTTCCCAATTATTGTAATTTGACCATCTTACCCTCGAATACAAATATGAATCTCTTCTTGGAAAGTTATAGTGCCTTCGTGCTTCTATAATTTCAACTATGCCAATTGAACGCGTGTAAGTCTACCGGTACCAAAGATAATATGTACCAGTACTAAACTCAAAAACACCGTGCCCACAAATACGGTACACATACAAAAATCATCTCAATGTACCTTCTTAGTTTTGTGCATTCACCTTGTTTCAAATTCCAACCCACAAATACAGTACACATACAAAAAGAAAAAAAAAAGTGTATTTAAAGCTTTGTTGGAAGAGAGAATACAAGTATACGAATGAAAATGGGGCTACCAAAGAATCACTAGTCCCTCAAAAACAAAAAAGAAGAATATTTTTTTTATTGGAAAAAATGCAGATTCACACTCTCCTGCTTCCCTTTCTGGATCAGAAGAGAAGAGAGAACGCTTTCGCTAATTCGCTAGAGCAAGAGAAGGATTTTATCAGAAGAGTACACTAGGGGTGTTTTGTTCCAATAGAAAAAAAGTTTTCTTGCGATTGAAATTGTGCCAAATTTCTTGGCTTCCCACAGAATTTGTCAGACAGAAAATTTTCCCACCGAGTCTCGCTGAATGAAATCAACTCCCGTTCTTCTACTGGTTCCAATCACAGGATTTTGTTAAAAAGGGAATTCCATTTCCGATTCTGTCGGAAAAAAATGTTTCTGATTTATTGTTCAGCAACGTGGCATTCATCAAATAGCACCGCAGTGGCCGCTTTTCTGCTATTTAAACCTTTTGGATCGTAAAAATTACATATATACATAGGCTATAACTCTCAACAACATCTTTTAACGATTGGTTACAGTACTGGTGCAAGCTACATCATACAAAAAAGAAAAGATATTGAAAAAGAGAACTAACTATTTGTCGGTATTCTGTGCATTCTTTTCTTGTACGCTGCTATGTACACTTAGACCGCTATCATTGATCTATTTAAATCCTTTAAACTTAACTAAAGCTAATGCTTTCATGCCACTATACTGTCAAAATGAAGAATAAAAAATATTAGCACATATATTTAGAAGTTCTCTTTGTGGAAATGGAAGCGTGTACTCGTAGTGTGGCTAAACTCTTTTGACAAGTCACTTAGCGTCTTCGTCAGTGTCGGAGACCCACAATAGAATACACCTACATAAATTTGTACAAGTCAAAATTTTCAACTGTTCTAAGAATATTTGTAATATATCAAAATCCAAATGTGCAGTTTTCTTAACCTATACGGGAATTCTTGTGAGCATTGGCAAGCTCTGAGAAGACTTTTCTCCAGTTCGGTCTCGCAAAGTGGGTTCGAATCTATAAATATTTGGAAGCCAATTAAAATCCATTATTTTGTAACTTCTAGAAAAGTAGTCTAATTGACAGATTTTTACCCGGCTTCCGGAGACTATATCAAGACCATCTCTGGCATGTTGAAGTGATTGGACCATCGCTATCAATGCTGACCGTGCATCACCTTCTTCATACACACTTGTGAGGTAATTGTGCATTTCTATCACGTGCTAAAATTAAAGACGAGTATATAAATTTGATTACTTTATCCATGGAGGGACCTTCTAACTAATAATCTAGAACAATAATTGGATAAATAAATTAAAGAGATGAACTTATTTAGTGGCCGTACATCATTGTCGCTCTCTACGACTTCATTCATGACACCCTTGAACCATTCGAACGAGCCTTGTTCTCTTGTCACCCAATAGAAATATGCTCTCTCTGGTCCCTTTGCACATGCCATATCTCCATCCTTCTTACAATTGAGGCTTTGAAGGTCCTGTTTACAATTCAATATAATTTTTTTATTGTAATTTCTATTAATTATTTCCTGTTTAATAATTAATTAATGAGGATTCAGTAGTATATATGACCTTGTTAGCTTTTATGTTGTTGAGGAGATCTTTTAATATGCTAATCATGGGAGTTGCGCCAATTCCAAGTCCAATCAGCAGAAGGATGTCGTACTTCGTGTAGCTTTGTGCTGGTGCACCATACGGACCATCAATGAAAATCTTGGGGAATCTAATTATGAAAATAACGTTCATTTTAATCATACAAATAATTGCTGCTCACCAACTCATTGAATGTGATTTTTTTTCATTACCATAATGGACTGAAAATACTCTAGATGTGATTCTAATGAAATATAACTAACGATTCTAAAAAGAAACTTGTGAAGGTTTATAAGATATGTTATAATTACACTGTAGTTTGTGTGATCTCATTGTCTACAACAACTGTTGTCTCGAGTCGATTAAGGTTTGCCTTCTTCACTTCAAACTGAGTCTGGCAAGCCTACAGTTAAAAAAAAAAAGAATTGTTTGTTAGGGACTTGTGAACATGGAGCATGAACTTTTTAAATGCATATTATTCATCTCATAAAAAGCTCTTGTTATCAGATTCAAATTAACCTTTCCAAAAAGATTCCGAAGTTCAGATGTCCAGTCTCCCAATGTGCGTATATGCACACTCAAGTAATCATTTCCCGGTGCTGATGTAATAGAGAATGGGTGCCTGTAATAAAAAGAAACTTATTAGAGATCATCAGAAACTTATTAAATCGGGTTAAATGTTGAATTGTTAGATTTTAGTTACCATTCGAAAGGTGAAACATCTGGGCACTTTACAAAAAGGTACATTCCACTCTTGTACTTGAAACCTGGTGGTTTCTTCATCTGTATTGATAGCACATTCCCTGGATATATGGCTGCCTACCGAGTAGATTAAGTAAATTTAATTATTCGTTCTTAAGTGTCCACTTCAAATATCACACTAGCCACTAGATATCCGAGGATTGAAGACTATTTAATTACCTTTATAATGCTTACATCATAATGGCTCTCACGGAACTTCCTGACCACTCTTTCACATGCATAGAAGAGCACTGGTACCATGAGGTACATCCATGTCTGGACAGAATAAAGTATAAAAATTTATGCAAAGGGATCACATATGAAAAGGGTGAAATGATGTGGGAATTGAGATGTATGTACCGTTTTCTTGTACCACTCCTTGGTTAGGAAGATAAAGAAGGAATGAATCACAAGCATGATATACACGAGCACGAGCAAGTGATGGGCATACCAGAAGGCATTGAACCCAGCCAGATGGCGGTAAGGTGTGGACAACTTAACAGCTCTCCGTCTAAAGGAATGCGTTGCAAGTGTAAAGGAAAATGCCATTATGATGACCATTAAAACACCAGTCCATCCTGGTGGGCTTATCAGGAGAGTGAGTAAGGTCGGTTGTTGGTAGTCGAAATTGGGTCCAAGCAGGGCATTGAATTTATCCCTTGGACATGTTATGAGTCTTGGAAAATCACATGTGACGTGCATAATAGTATGGAGAAATGTCCCAATCGTGATTGCAAATGCAATTATCTTGTGAAAGTTTATGTTATCATCGAAAGGGATAATACTATTCAAAACTGTAGACCTTAGGCTTGTGAGCGTGTTTCTACAAACCGGTATCAATATAAGAGCCATGTTCAGTTTTAGTGTCTCAGCTGCACCCTTTGCAACACACAAGCAATAACCCATGATTTGAAAAGCCTTCGTGTTCTTGTACTCGTGGAACTTCCAAAAAAACAACACTGTGTTTAGTGTGATCCATAGGGCGATCAGCCATATGCGCTTCCAATTCTCGTGCACAAAATCAAAAGTCTTGCTCATTTTGCAGAATAGTGGGCTTCGGTATTGATTTGGGATCATAGATCTTGCAAGGCTGTTTGTCTTCTTTATAATATCTTCACTATTTTGTGAGCTTACCATCCCTTGGAGTAGTGTCTCAAGCTGCCAAATCTAAATAAAGAGGGAAATAGTTTAATCTGCCATATTAAGGATTGATAAAGAATAATTCAAGCAACGAAAATTAATATGACGAGGTTGTCATTTCTTTCTTTCGTCTTTTTTTTCCTTGCATATTTGTTTTTTCTTGCAATTGAAAAGTTCTACCTCTATATAGCCACGGTCATCAGGGTCGAGTTCTTCCATGATCAAAGATGCATATGTGTGGGCGTTTGCCTTCAGTTTACCAAGCTTATTCTCTGAGGCACTCAACAATATAATCTACCAAGAAAAGAAATAATGGAAGTTGAATATAATGCAATAATACAAGAGAATTCCAGTTACAAAGAACAATCATCTCCAAAACAATTTGGATGAACTATTTTCTGTTATTTTACTTTGTTATGTTGCTATTACAAATTTATATGGTAGGACTTTACACTTGAAGCCTGCATAAATAAAAAAAAAACAAGAATAAAACAAAATAATTTAGTTTCACAATACCTCTGCCACCTCATCTTCACTAAGCATTCCATCACCATTCTTGTCACACCTACATTTAGAAATTTGTTTTTGTGAAACGAAGAAGAGGCTGAAAGCCGCCCCCTTTTTTTTTTTAGGAAAACATGGAAGAGAATCGAAGTCTCAAATTAATAATTGTAACAAGAACAGCTTTGAATCTACACATTTTTCAATTCGTTCTAATATGAGATGGAATATTACATGTCAAAGAAGATTCTTAGGCGGGAATCAAAGTTTTGATCAGTGATTTCGTCCCAAAACAGTTTCAATTCTTCCTTCGTAACTCCTTTCTCGGGATTTATATTTTGGCGTCTGGCAAGAGCGACAAACAGTTCACCGGCAAAATCTTTTGACTCATTCATGCCTTCAGGAAAGCACACACAAGCCAAATCAATGATCAAATTCAAACAACTTACTTCAGTAAATATTATCTGAGCTTCACATCCTCACCAACGCATTTGCTGAAGCTCTCCTTCCGCAGAAGTCCATTCACCGCTAACTCGTCGAAGCGTTTCTCGACTGATTTCCATCCTTCCTGTCCATTTCCAGCCTTATTGATGAAGCGCAACCCCTTTAGGCCCGTTTGTGCACCCCATTGCTTCTTTTTCATCTTCATCATTTGCCCAGCCGTCTTGAACCCATCCTTAGATGAAGACAATCTCGAACTCATTGTCATCACAAACTTTTGAGCAGCCGACAAACTTCCAATGCCAATGGCCTTCCGTGGAGACGAATCATCAAGCGATATCTCCACATATTCTTTTGATGATGTCCTTTCCATTTGGAGGTGAAATTGAGTTTGTGCAATGGGGAAACAGAATCAAAACTGTGTTATAGTTATCATTTATTTATTTTTTATTTTGCTGAGGATTTACCTATTCATTAAGGTCGAAATTCATTTTGGTTAATTTGAGAGGAGATTATCCATGATGAAAAGTATTAGCTGTTAATTCAAGGCTATAAAAAGACATGCTGTAATAGGGGGTGTCACCAAGTGTTTGACTCTCGTTGATATTTTTGGAGGATCTGAGTTTGACTTCAGCCGTTCATGCCGGATATAAATTGAGTTTCACGATCAATGTCATCTTCATACAATACATTGTTAGTAGTATATATGAAATATTTAATGTGAAATGGACGATCCAAATCATTTTAACACATTGTAACATCGATGCCGCTTTAATTCTATCCGTTGGAAGCAATGCCGATTATCATTTCGGAAAGAACGTTGAAATGTTCTCCATCATTGTTTTCGGCCTTACTTTTAGTTCAGGATTTGTTAGCGGAAATTGACTACTGTTAGACAATCGTTTATTAACTAATAATCTGTTTCAGAATCTTTAAATGGAACAGTTAGACAATCGTTTTTCCTTTATAATACAAGTGTATTTTTAATTTTTAAATTCTGGTGATTTTTTATTTTCTCTTTTATTTTGTAAAAGAACTCTTGGTTTAATAAAAACGTAGGGGAGACAATCGTCTCCCTACCTTCAAAAAATAAAAAGTAAGTAATCTGTTTCAGAATATCTAAAAGTAGGAAAAAACTATTTGTCAAAAAAAGAAAAGAAAAGAAAAGAAAACACTGATATTTCCTGTCATTCAATATTGGGTCCCTAATGTTCGATTTGAACGTTTCATCGACCAATGACAGTGACCGATGTATTTTGACGTTAGAGAAACTAATAAAACACGAGCCCATCCTATGGGCCTACATAGCTTCTAATTTAAGGCCTACATAGCTTGTAAATGCCGAAATTTTGGATAATAATATTAAAATAATATAATCCAATAAAATTAATATCAATATAATCAGTTTAATATAAATAGTATCGTAAGATCGGAATCCTGGATTCCGAACGTTAGATCGGATTCTCGGATTCCGATCTAACATTAGATCGGATTCTGGGATTCCGAACAGTGCTGTAACTGCTCAATTTTGTCGTTTTTCATGGTTTTATTGTACTTCTATTATAAAAATTAATTAAATATATAAAATTTTAATATTAACTTAATATATTATGAAATTTTAGTAATATATTTTGAAGATAAAATAATAAATTAATATATTTTATTTTACTTCTATTTATAAACATTAATTAAATATATAAAATTTTAATATTAAATTAATATATTATAAAATTAATATATTATAAAATTAATATATTAAAAATTAATTAAATAAAATTATTTAATAATTTGACTTAATTTAATGTAATAAAATCTTATTTAGTTGTTTGAAGTAATTAATTTAATTTAATTTCATTTAGTTAATTTAATTTGATTGAGCTATTATTTTTTTAACTACTTTAATTTAATTTACAAAACAATATAAATTATTAATTTAATTTTACAATTTTAATTAAAATATAATTATTAATTTACTTAAATTGAAAACAGTAAAAAGAAAAAGAAAAAGTATTGATTTGATTGTGCGTGGATTCCTCTGACAAATGCTAAGATCGGAATTCTGAATTCCGATCTAAGCTTAGATCGGAATCTGAGAATCCGATCTAATCTTAGATCGGAATCCAGGATTCCGATCTAAGCAATAAGTTCAGCACACTGCGGCAAATTATTTGATTTGATCGGGAATTGACGTGAACTTTTAAATCTGTTTGCTAATATCGGAATCTCAAATTCCGATCTTATCACTATAAATAGTTGGTCGTTATCACAATCTTAATATCATCTATCTTTTCCAATTAATTCTTAGTCATATAGAAATGTATTCAATTAGTGTTTTTGTCAATCAATCTCCCTTTAATCCAGCAAATAATTTTCGTTTTGATGTTTTTCCACAAACTGATTATGAATCTATTAAACAAATAATTTTGTCCTCATTGGGAATTTATCAAGGTGAGTTCAATTTGAGAATTGTTTCGCGTTTCAACGTAATTATGGACGGAAGGTTTCAACAAATTATTTTGCCGGTGAACTCTCAAAATGAATGGCGATACGTTCAACACGAGTGCTTTGAGGCAAGGCGACTTGATGGTCTAGAAATGCATGTCGATTTACTTCCGGCACAAGGTAAATTTAATTTTGAATTTAATTATGTGACATTTAATTTTGAATAATAGAATTATTTGCTTAAATATATATATTTATATTAATATTAACTATGAAAATAATAATTATAGAATAATAATTAAAATCATATTAAAATCATATTAAAATCATATTAACTATAGAATAATAATAACTATGAAAATGCTATTTATTAATATTAACTATGCATAAAAACATAAATAAGAACAATTTCTAGAAATGGCTTTTAATAAGTAATATTTAATATCGTTATTAACTACGTTTTTGTATGTGATTACTACAATATTAACTACGTTATTATTTAACTACAATTTTTGTATGTGATTATAACACATTTTTTTTATTATAATTAGGTGGTTATTATAATTATAATTATAATGAACAACAAAATTATGAGGAAGAAGAACACCAACAACCAAATGCAACCAATCAAGAAGAAGAGAATGAAACCATTACATTAGATTGGGATCCTTGGGACCCTAACAGTATAGATCCTCGTGATAGTACACTTCAGGAAGAAGAAGGTACATACTACGAGTCTCACACCGGTCAAGGCACTTGGGAACATGGTGGTAGTAGTAGGCAAGAACATGGTGGTAGTAGTAGTAGTAGGCACGGCCGGCCATAAGAAGAAGAAGATGTCGTTCAAGTAAACGAAGAAAACGAAGAAGAAATGTGACTATCTTGGTCCTTTGTCATTTTTGTTTTCAACAAATGGTACGCCTAAAAATTTTGAAATTTAAGTTTAGGAAAATTGGTCCGCCAATTAACAGCTTAGTATTTTTGTTAGAATTTTTCAGAGCGTATTTTCTATTTTTCTAGCGCCAAACTTTTCGAATCCGGAGCTGTTTTTTCAGTTCTAATTTTTCTCATATTTAATTATCAAAATCTTAATTATTAAAAGCAAAAAAATAAATAAATAAATTAATTACACATAAATTTTCATATGAATTTTTCTTATTTTTCCGTATTTTTAAAATAATTTTACAATTTATTATCTATTTTTCTAATTAATTAAGTAGTTAATAAACAAATAAAAAGACAACAAAAAAAAATCTAATATAATTAATAAATTACATATAATTAATAAATTACATATAATTTTAAATTTTATTTTTCCTCATTTTTCCGATTTTTTAAATATTTTTTGAATATTTTCTTTATTTTTTTATTTAATTAACTAAATTAAAAACTAATAAACTAAATAAATAAATAATAAAATAAAATAAAAAAATTAAACTTAATGTGCTCGCGCGCGGAAAGGAGGTCCGGAGCAGAGTTATATCGTAAACGTTAGATCGGAATCCTGGATTCCGATCTAACGTTAGATCGGAATCCGAGAATCCGATCTAACGTTAGATCGGAATCCGAGAATCCGATCTAACGTTCGGAATCCAGGATTCCGATCTTACGATACTATTTATATTAAACTGATTAAATTGATATTAATTTTATTGAATTATATTATTTTAATATTATTTTACAAAATTTCGGTTGTAAATGCCCAAGTGCCCAAGTGCCCAAGCCCAACCATATTCCGAAAAGTAATTGAAAAAAAAAGTAAAATAAAAATTCCGTTGCCGGGACTCGAACCCGGGTCTCTCGGGTGAGAGCCGAGTATCCTAACCGGCTAGACTACAACGGATGCTTATAAATATAGGATAAATATAGTTACTTGTCCTCTTACTTTAGTTTGGTAAGAAAGAAGAAACGACAAAAAGCAGGATGCTTGCCACTTTGGAGTGAAACACGACAACTGAAAGTAGGTGCCCAAGGTACGTGAAAAAAAAAAAAAGGGTGAGTGTCATGGCACGTCGATTTATCTCTAATATTATTTCTAAAAAAAAAGTTAGTGACAATGTCATAAGTTCAATAAACAACTCACAGTGAGATTTTTAATTATTACATTTGGATAGTGTTCATTAAGTCCTATGGTTATTTCAATAGGAATTATTAAATTGTTTAATATATAGTATAACTTAGCCTTATTATCCCACCGTTGGATTTGAAAACTTTTTTTTTCTGAGATTACCAAACTTTCCTTTATACAAATTTCCTTTATACAAATCCTTTTTTTCTTTTTTGAAGCAATATTTTATCTAAATCCTAACTGGAAATCTGGAATTATAGTAGGTGGGTATGTTTAACTCCGGAAGTGGTCACACAAAATTTTGTACTGTCATTAGCCTCAGATGCAAAATCCATTTCATACATTTTTTTCTTAGCTGGCATGTCTTATCAAGAAAGTAGCACGTGTTTAGGCAAAAAAGAACTTGTTTGGTTGAAAAGAAAAAAAAATAGTGGAGCGAAATTATAACTCTCACCACCAGAGGAAGGATCTTTCATACGGGATGTTTCACATCTATAGAAAATTGCATCTTTCACACAATCCAAGTATCCGATTACACATAAATAAATTTGTATGAGACAAAATAGTTTGAAAAATTATAATGCATGGTCTGAATTGTGTTTATTCCAGCGAGTGACCTCCGGAGGTGTAAACTTCCACCTAATCCTGTCTGGCCAACATAGAACAACTAGAAAAGTACTGTTGCTCAAACAACATATAACTAATTTGATAATGACAACATGCAGCTACCTCCCTATCTAAAATAGTGAAATGCGCATCTGCTTTGGGCCTCATTAATACAATATTGTCTTGAAAATGTAATTGAATACTTAATTTTAACATTAAAATTGACTATCATTAATTCAGCAATCTAATATTTTTTCAGACAATAATATACTAACTTTATAAAAAAAAATAGTATAGTTCGTTCTAGGTATAATTTGGAGACCAAGGTAGATATTCATACCACACACAAAATAAGTTCTAAAAATTCTTTTGTTAGAATATGATTTTGCATCCAGAACAAATATATTGTAACCCTGAAAAGCTATATCTCGGTGTTTGAGATAAGATGAATAACTTCCTCAATCACTCGCTTTACGTTGTATAACATGAATAACTTACTCAATCAAAAGAGGTGTCACAAATTAACTCAGTTGGCCCCCATTTGATATAATATATATATATTTCAAATCACCATGAAAAAAATACTTCAATATTATTATTATTATTTAATTATAATTATCACTTATATTATGATTAAGTTTAATAATAATAATTAGAAATATTATTATTTTAATATTTTCATTATCATTACTTTTGTGATTTTAACTTAATAATAACAACAATTATTATTTTTTAAATTATACTATTTAAATATAATAATTATAATAACATAATAACAACAACAACAACAACAATAATAATAATAATAATAATAATAATTTTATAATAATATCATCAAATTATCATAATAATAATAAAATAATAACTTATGTCATCATAAGTTATTCATCCATCTATACCACAACCAAATACCCATAGCATAACTTGACATAAACACATATGCAAGTATGCAACTATAACTCATGCATCCTCCTATTCCATAACCAGACACCACCAAAAATTGGTAATATTATATATGCAGCAATCACTTAATAATTATTGACTAATTAAAACTAATAATTAGGAGGACAATTCTGCTAGCACAGCTTTTGATATCATACGTTTTCATAATATTTTGTAAATATGATTTTATTATAATAAAAAATAAATTTTAACCATTACTTTTGTTCGATTGGGAGTGATACAATTCATACAGCATTTATTAGTTCGTATTTTCTTTTTCTATATTTATCATATAAGATAATAAAAAATAAAGGCTCTATCCTTATTTACTATAAGATGAAGAGATTTGAAATAATATACAATAAAACCTATTTAGTTATTTGAAAATATTAATCGCAGTAAAACACAATCCAAAACGGCCCATTTTGCTTGAACTAAATTATGCAAACTACAGGACTTATTTGGTGGATGCATTGTCGGAGATGCAAACCAATGCTCCTTTAAAGCTAAAAGGCATGGACAAGAGGCGAGCATATCGGCTTCATAGTTTCGTATTCATCCTTTTGCATTTGCATCTCTTCTTCTAGGAAGGGTTGGTTTCCTTGTATAAAAGTGCATACTGACTAGTCCAAAATATATTTCCCCCACACTTATAATTAAATTTCAATTGATATATTTTATTATAGGTATTCGGAAATGTCTCCAAATTTAAATGAGGGAAAAAATGGAAAATAGAATTCGGAAATTTTTAACCACTTAGTCAAGTGATCACATCACTTATGTTTATCTGTTCATTTTGTTTCTCTCATGAGTCTCATGGAGTCATGGTCGAATAGTTTATAAGTTCTCGCGTCTCCTATAATTGAGAGAGGTTTGTTTTCATATACCTAAAGTGCATAAAAAATTGAAATAATACAACTCCTTGTGTACTTCAATTCAGGAATTTTCATGTATTTTATTGTTTTATTTTTTTTATTATAGAGATCTTAAGAATTACAAAAAAAATTATTTGTTTCTGTTCAAAATCTATTGAATGCAAATTATTTTGATAAACTTAGTTCTATTTGAAAATTTTAATTATAACTTCATCAGATTTATTTGTTAGAAATGAAGATCGGAAACAACAATAAAAATATCGAGAGGCGGACAAGAGAAGAAAAAAAAATAGGGAAAATTGGATTTTTGCCACCTCAAAATTTCAAAATTAGAAAAATACCACCATAAAATTAAACATTTGAAAAATGCCACTCTAAATCAATCTTATTCAGAAAATTACCACTTATACGGTACAAATCAACTTATTTCATACTCAATATTTAGTATTGACCAAAATATCCTTTCGTCTCATCTCCTTCGTCTCTCCTGTTCAGCCCTCCGATTCATCTCCTCTATGCCCCGTCTTCTTTCACTGAATCTCGATTGATAAGTATTTTGGGATAAAGCAATCATAATCCCCAACTTTAATTTGTCAAAATTTCCATAATTACGAAATTTTAGGATAGGCGCATGTCTCCCTAATAATGTCTCTTTACTAAAAAATTGAGTACGAAAATCAGAGGAGTAAGTCAAAGTTCCAATGAACTGTCATTGTCTTCAATTACTATAATAAAGCAAACTAAAATGAATCGAAATGGACCTCTAATTTTTTAACTATTCCAATTCCTCGCTCCAGTGTTCTAATTGGAGTTCATTCGTTCTCCATTAAAAAATCAAAATTGATTGACAGTTATCACATTCAATAATCAACGATTATCAACTTTTCATTAGCATGAGCAGAGAGCAGCATAGCTTGGATGTACAACACCCGAGTGGCATAGGTTGGGAGATGCTGAGGTGGCTTCGGGTGGAGAGGCGGAGCATGACAGTTGGAAACTCATCCGAGAAGGTGGGGCGAGCTTGATGAGAAGAACGAGTCGTTCTGAACGACAGAGAGATAGAGAGGATGAACGAAAGAAGAAAGGGGCAGAGAAATCATCAAGAGAGAAAAAGAGTCAAGTGGAGGGTGAACGGGAGAGAGGAGAGGAAGGAGATGAGATGAGATGGGAGGGTATATTGGTCTGTACTAAATATTGGGTACGAAATATGTTGATTTACACGGTATAAGTGGCAAATTTCTGAACATTTTCGATTTGGAATGACATTTTTCAAATGTTCAATTTTGCGGTGGCATTTTTCTGATTTTGAAATTTTGAGGTGGCAAAAATTTAATTTCCCAAAAAAAATACGAACCATGATAGAATTTGCCAAGATGGACAAAGCAACGCGCGCCAGATATCTTCGTTGAGTGGCATGCTTTGAGAAAGCCACCCACCTTAGTTGATTTTTTGTAATTTTTTTAGCTCGGCTTTCCTTATTATTTTTATTTCATTACTTTGTAATTTGTTATTATTTTTTTTTCCTTTTAGCTTCTTGCAGAAAGCTTTTATTGTAAATAGACTTTTTATATTATTATAAAGATAGGGCTTGACCCCTATTTTTCTTCAAAAAAAACACGCCCCTGATATGATTTGTGGAGGAAATCACCTTTAGTCTTTGAATTTGCTCCACAAATTTAAAGAAGTAGAAAGGTACAACTTTGGTGCTTTTCTCTTTCTCTAGCTGCACAAATAATCCAAATAATTCGCTGTATGGTCAGGGATTAAGTTGCTATAGTAAAACATATATGTAGAGTTTTTTTTTTTCTATAATGCTTAGAACGAGAACAAAATCAATTGATTAAAAAAAAAGTTCGTCTTAGGCTCCGTTTGGATAGGTGTGGGAAGAAGGGAAGAAGGAAAGAAGTGAGAAGAAGTATTGGGAAGTTTGTAACTTTGTGAAAAGTTTGAATTATTTATAATTTTTTTTCTTTCCTTCTTCATACTTCTTCTCAACGCATCCAAACGGAGGTTTAAATAAGATAACGGTTCATTAAAGAGCACTCCTCAAAATTTTAAATCATAAGATAAATCTATTATATGAAACTCTGCAGACAATTTATGCCAAATGACCAAAAAAAAAAGAATGGTCATGACAAACGAGGTACTGACGGCTTCAAAAATAATAAGACAAACGAGGTGTTGACGGGCATTTTCAAAAGCGACAGCAAGCTAATGAATTTAAAGGAAGATTATCTCAAAAAGAAGAAATAAAGAAGATTGAAAGGGGAGTGGCGGGTAGAAATTCAACCTCAAGTCAGGTGGGAATGGGATTAGAGGGGGGGCCCAATTATGCACAACCCACATGCTATTTTTGGGCCTGGGATAATTGACAAGAGAGTCATTCCCATCCAAATTTCATATAGACACGTGTGAATGTGTGATTGGATATTTTTAATGTTCGTTATAAAGCATTAAATATTTTAACGAAAACAAAAATTGGAGGATGCTTGAGGAAGTAATTCAGTCTTTATTTAGAACTTTTTTTTTTTGCTAGTGGTGAAGGGTTGCGATTTTTTTGGGTTTTGATTTTGTGAACTTTAACGTACTTCTTTGTGAAGGAAAATAAATCAACAGTTTGGATTATCGTTTAGATTTTAGATTATAAAATATCAAAAGAAAAATGTTATTGTGGCACTAAGATTATCCTCTTCTATCAAAGTGGATCATGTCATGGACAAGTCTAGGCCTCCAAAATATTTGTCAACAAAATGAAGCTTATAACAGTGAAGTGTCTAGACTTTGTTTAAAGAAAAAACTTCAAATTGTTCTTATTTTCAGAATTTCGAAACGGATTGTCCTCCAAAATATTTGTCAACAAAATACTCTGTGAATCCTTCCTCTCGGACTGAATTGAAAAAAAAATGGAAATTTAGTATTTAACTGGGAAGAAAAGTTTCAATTTGAAGTTATTACTCAAAATCGGAATTTAATACTGACATTGTTGAAAATAATTCATACATTTGAAAATTATTAGTTAGCAATTTTGCATGCAATATATGCTTTGTGCACACCATACATACAACATGATGAAATGAAAGTAAGTTTAATCATTTATCAAATAACTCGAATTTGAACATACCATTTGGAAGCAATCAATTGAATTTATGACATTCAAACTACATGAAATCTATACCCAACTATTCTAAAAGGCTTACTTGTTTATAATTTTTTTTCTATTTATTTTAAGTATCTTTTACTTAATTTGAAAAAAAAAACGTTATCAAGATAATGAATATATTTTCAATGATTCAGCTGACTCATTCCATTAAGTATATTTAAGAACGGTGAGGATTTAAACAGGAGCTAACTTTACATATCTTTTTTTATATAAAAAAACAACTTATTTGCGCAGATAATTATAAATGTAAGAGAATTGTTAAACAAATAACATTTGAAAAACAACCTTTATACAAGTGTTGCAGTCTTGCAGATAACTTCTAGCATAAACGATGTTAAATAGGTTTTTATGTTGGAGTTCTTTTTTAGGATTCAAGTAAGAGAGTTTCTCGTAATTAATTAACAAAATTCAAGTTAAATTCAATTAATTAATAATAACTTAGACGTCTAAAGTTCATTCAAGTTACAATAAACTAAACCTATTAAAAGTAGACAAACTTAATTTAAAAGATGATCAAATAACAATTTTAAACTGCTAATAGTATTTTCTTCTATAAATCGAATATTCATTTTGTTTCCATCTTGAAATTTATCTTTTCTAAAATTAAGACGTTAAAATAAATATTTCGCTACATCCACTTTCAATAATCTTAAACTACCTAAGAAGTAGATGAACTTAATCTTGAAAATTATTGAATTGACTTCAACTAATAAATTTATACTGATAATCTTAATCCTTTTTTCATTATTAGCCGAACATCCATCTTTTCATTTTTTTTTAAACTTTATCCTTTTATCAATCTTTTAAATTTCGCCAAAATAACGGCGTTATTTCCGAAATTTCGGTTTTCCAGACAAAAATGCACCAACGTTACTGTTTCAAATAAAAAAAATACGTACCTCGTCATTTCCGAAATAACACTGTTATTTCAGCGAAAAAATTTCATTTTTGCGGAGAAAAAAAATGAGAAAACAGGAGAGACTTTTTAATGTATTATACAGAGTAATTTTTTTTCTTTAGGTTTTGTGTTTACTGTTTGTTATCCTCTTTTTCTTTGTTATTCTCTTTGCTTAATTTCTTTCTGTTAGATTACACAACAGAAAGATTACACAATATTAGGATTAGTAATTTAATTGTGCTTTTTGCTTAATTTCTTTGCTTAAGATTATTGAAAAAAAAATCATAGATTATTAGCATATTCAAAAAATTAGATATTAGATTATTAGCATATTAAAAATATATATAGAATTCTGACTTGTACTGTAGTACTGCACACAAGAATACATATGAGTTTGACACAAATGTTCGCATATACATACTGTTTTTTAAACGCCGCAACGTTAAATCAACTCCGGACTATCATACTGAAAAAAACGAAATTTAAAAGCTTGCCTTTTATACATGAAATTAAGATGTTAAGAAAATAATCTTGGTACTTTTATTTTCGACAATGTTTTTAACATTTTTCTTAGAAATGAAAAGGTTAAAGTTTTGAAGTAAATCATGAGCATTGATATTATTTGCCATTTAAAGTTAATTTTATTATTTTTAAAATTAAGTTTGAAAGTTCTAAGTTGAGTTGTAAGTTAAAATTTACTTTACTTCTTATATGCACTCCAAAATCTAGAAAGTGCATTTCTTTAATATCAATTTTAATCTTAGCAAGCTGATCCATATTTCAATAGTCAAAATAAAACTAAATCCATCACATGCACTGGAATGAAAAAAAATTCGCATCAATATCTCGAGATATTTCATGTTATACCCGGTCTTGGTCTTATCAGAACCAGCTCTTTTTGTAATATTCTGTCAATTTCCCTTTCGATATCAAGACCATGAACAAGATCCAGCTCATTCCAAAACCTAATAATAATAACAATAAATAAATTAGTAAAAACTTATAACTGCAAAAGGATCCGCATATTTCTGTTTGGAGTATTACAGTAGCATCCAGCTTAAGTGTAGACGAAGACCATCTTATTGGAAGAATCGACGCGGTTTGGCAGCCATCAACTGCCAGAAATTAGCCAAAAAAGAAAAACAGAAAAATAATCCCATTCTCTTTTATTAGTATGTCAATTTGACCAGAGAGGTAGGACCAATGAACTGAACTTCCCAACTAATGCGGTAATACTATATAATTCCATATATATACAGATATATTCATTTGAATATTCAGATAGTGTCTACAATTAAGAAAAATGCCATTGGTAGCAACTTTGCATTCAAGTTGGATGCGATGTATTTGTTAGTTAAATCGTTGCTTCAACTTAGGGTGCGTTTGGATAGGTATGGGAAGAAGGGAAGAAGGAAAGAAGTGGGAAGAAGTATTGGGAAGTGTGTAACTTTGTGAAGAGTTTGGATTGTTTATAATTTTTTTTCTTTCCATCTTCATTCTTCCTCTTCTTCTTCTCTCATCCAAACGCACCCTTAGTGCATTAGGGGTATATATATTGATCAATTTGGTTCAAAATTATATTAAAATTTATCTAATATTTTTCTTTAAGTCGGATCAAGTAATCTAATAAATTGAAGAACTACATCAAATAAAATGAACTTTTATGCAGTTGATACTTAATATTCTCTAGTATGAAAAATTCACTCAACAAGCAATACTGTGAGCATTAATTTTATAATTCATGAATTAATTTTATATGAGGTACGTACAATCAAATCAATTTGAACAGATTTCTCTGTTAGACACTTAGACCCCCATCATATCTCAAATTGAAAAATTTAAATGATTAATCCAAACTGCTAATGTAATATTCATATTGAAATCTTCTTGGAAATCAAATTTTATATTTTTAAGCTTTTTGTATTTTTAAAAATTGACATTAATTATTGGAAGGTTCATAATTAAATAATTAAATATATCAAAATTTTTCTAAATATTCTAAATTTTTTTTTTAATCTGAAAGATGTAAAAATTACTTTCCAAGAAGATTTTAATATAATATCACATTAATCAATTCAGATCGGGCTTTAATGTTCTTATACTGAGAATCATCGGGTCAGACGAACCCCTCCATCAAATCAATTTGACTATAGCATTTTTTGTATAATAATACTTATACAATACTATTAACTATTTTTTTTTCTTTGCTTGGTTCATTTGATTTTCAACTGTCAAAATGAAGAGTGAAAGCAACTACCAAGCCTTTCTAAAAAGAAAAAGGAAAATGAAGAGTAAACTAAAAACTGAACTACTAAATTGACCAAACGAAATAAATTGAAGTACCGACTGTTTTATCTAAGTAAATTTATTTCTGTATGAATGAAACTAAACAATTTTGAACACCGTTGAGTGCTCTAGCTTTGTATGTTATACAATACAATGTGTTTTCATTAGCATTTTGAACAAAATGTTAGTAGTTCATATTACGAATTTTCATATTCAAACAATCTTTCTAAATTGTTTAGCGTGCATGATCGATCTACGTATTAAAATATATACAAAATCAAATTTAATTTATATATATATTTTTTAATTTCTGAAAGATGTCCGTAATATAATTATAAAAATAAAATATATCTAGATATAATAAAAAAATATTTACAAAACTAAGGTTCCGTTTGTATGGGGCCGGAATTGTAAATTCCGGACATTTTATATGCCAAATTTATTATAAACAATCCAAATTCTTCACAAAATTACACACTTCCCAATAAATTTATGTCTAGGAATTGCAAATTCCTCAAATTTTCCAAATTCCTACAACATCCAAACGGCCCAAAAAGAATAGCTAGAAGTTTTGAAAATAATACAACAAATTGTCATATGACATTTTGATACGCAGATCGTTTTCAACAATTTGGTTCAACCCAAAAAAAAAAAGTTTTCAATCATTAGGTGATCAGCAAATTTTTGCGCTTTTTTTTTTTTTTTTTTGTTGGGCTTAGCACCTTCTTCAATTGAACTGTAAAGTTGCGACAAGAATGCAGTGCGAAATGGTATTCTAAGCTAAGAATGTCAGAAAGTCATCAAAACCAATTAATCGCGGCACAAAACTAGGTTTCAGCTTCTAATTCCAATGATGATTTGTGCCAGGAGAGCACATCCCATGTGCCTGTTATGTCAATGCTTTATTAGAAATCTTTCAAGGAAAGAAAAGTTTTTCCATTTACCTGTGCCACCAGAAACAAAATTTTTTATTTTAGAGGAGGGACAGAAAAGGGCTAGATCTTTGTCAGAACTCTAGTTTTGATAAGTTATATTCCTATAATAATGAGGTTTTGGTAGCAGGTATTACTTTTTTTTTTTTTTTATAAAATCTATCTATAGAGTGATGCATTATAAGTAGAGTCCAATATTATTAAATTTGTTTCTTTTGTAAAGTTTGACATTGCATTACATGATTTTGCCGGCTCCGGCACAATTAAATGCGAATAAAACATCTCTGAATTTAAAAAATGATATATTAGAAATTAATGATTTAATATCGATATAGGAACAATCACAGCCAATTCAGCCACAAGTTCAATAATCTTTGGAAATTATTTTACTTGAAGGTACGAAAAAGTCAACATTATAGAGTTATCAAGTGTTAATATTCAAACGAAGAGAGACTCGAGCAGAGATTTCCAATTTAAAATTGGCTAAGGAAAGAAAGAAATTGAGAGTTTGGGACAAGTGTGGGGTGGCTCATCTGTATAACGTGCCTCCCATTTTACACATCAAATAGGAACACTTTCCCAAAATCTCAGTCTTCTCGGGAGAAATTGGTTTAACAATCATTGTTTCGTTTTTATTTTTTACGATCCGATAAATGATGCGCATTGAGTTGTTTTTCTTTTTCTCATATGTGTGAAATCCGACAATTTCATTAAAGACGGAATATGGTCAAGCTCTTATCTTATTTGTCTTTCAGACATGCATGTATTTTTTTTTTTAAAAAAGAATTTCTAGGTAGTAGCTCGTTACTTGAGCAACTTATAGAGTTCATTCGCCAATAACTTTTAGATGTATTTTTAACAAATTATCAAGTGGAAAATGCATATTTTCCAATTTTTTTTGTTTCTCAAATTCGAGATTCAAATGATTGATCAAAATAGTTAAATTTAATTTTCCACGTTAAAATCTTATTAGAAACTAAAATTTACATTACTTTGAATTTTTAACTATTTTCTATGACTTTTATAAAAGTATTGTTATTGGATAATTTGAGACTATTCAACTAAAAAAATTTAAAAAAAAGTAAAATTTTATTTTTTAACAAGATTTCAACATGAAAAACAAATTAAACAGTTTGGATTAATCGTTTCAAATTCAGATTTCAAGAAATAAGTCTGAAATAAAATTTCTTAATTATGTCGCTAAGTAGCGTTTTGCAATTAAAAAATAGATATGCAATTAGAGACCTAAGTACAGTTATTTATCTGCAAGTTGCGCGTAAAATGCAGGTTCTTGCAATAGTGCATGACGACATTGTTGAATCTAATATCAACAGTTCAAATCATATATGCTTCTGCAGTTTAAAGAATCAATAATAATTGAGGTTGTTTATTCAAAAGGCAGTTTCGTTGGCTAAAGCTGAATGCTTTATTAGTTGGTCATCAATAATATCAAGATTGCTTTCGTTGAATAGTTTGTAATAACGAAAGTTTAGTAATTTTGTTGGGGAGTTGCTAGTGTCAAACATATAGGACACGTATACTTGTCCAACGCGATGAAATTTTAATTATTAAAATTAGAATGGCCGATCCAAACCGCTCAAATTGTTCTGTGTTATAAAATCTTCATGGAGACCAAATTTTATATTTTTTCAAATTTTTTTACTATTTTTTTGAAATTTTTCAATATGCTCAATCTAAAAAGTTCTGAACCCTTCAATTTTGAAAATTCGAAAAAAATAGTTAGAAAATATGAAAAAATATAAAATTTGATTAATAAAGATATTTTAATATAGAGATCATATTGAGCGGTTTGGATCGTCCGTTTGAAATTTTAATGTGCTACGTTTGGATCGTGTTTGACGTCCTATATATTTGATTCTAGCATTACTCATTTTGTTGACCTAATATAAAGAGTTATATAAAACTAGTTTAGAGAATTGTTGAACTAATCGGAAGCATTATTAGAACCATGTGCAATTTTGTAAAAGCAATTTATATTATTCGAATTTTAACTTGAAGTACGGTGAAATTAATATGCAACATTTTGAAATTAAAATGACATCCTTGAATGTTGTCCTATTATATTTACTTGTCAAACTTTAGTTGATCGTCGATATCATTGTTAAATTATTAGGAAACAACATTGCTAAATTAAACTGCAGAATTGGAACTTTTGTGATAAAAAAAACATTGTTAAATTAATAATTAATAGTTTATGCAAATTAGTAATAATGAAATGCGGCTGTATACGGTCATATAGGCATTTGTGGTTCCTCACATAAAAAATAAAATAATATGTAGTGCATAATACACGAATTCAATATACGACTACCTATGTAAATTGATTGCCTAGCGCCAATTTAGGAGTAATGATATGCTGCATCATTATGCGCAGACTCTATTATGCATTATGAGTTTATTTATCATATTTATTAAAAATCATAAAATCTAATTTAACGAACTCATTCAATATGTTTAAATCAAAGTTTATATTTTTTTAGAATTATTTTTACTAGTTTTTTGCATTTTTTAAATGTTACCATTTTTGGAAATACTTTATTATTAGTTTGTATAAAAAAAATAACACTTTTTAAAAAAAATGCAAATTTTTGTTTGATATGAGATTGAAGTTGTTAAATCATATTTATCATTTAATTTATTATTTCAAAGAAATTCATGATGCACAAAATGGTATGTGCATCATGATGCACCATAGCTATTCCCGACAGTTTAGTTTAATTATTATGTGAAAAAAAAACTTACATAGATTTTCTATATACAAAGTACTTAAAAAAAATTGACATATGAAGTACACCTCATAAGAAAATATATAGCCAAGATCTATATACTACAACCACATATATATCACATGTGCGACCATGTATAACGTATTAAAATACAAAGTCTCCTACTACATATTGCATACAACATTTTAATACATCGATATGATCAGTTAATCTGAAGTTTTGATAATTAATGTGTAATATTTATCTTCAGTCCAAAATTAACAAGTTAAACATGTATTCTAATATATTCGTCCAAACAAGAGGAGCATTCATCTAATATAATTTAAAAACTTGATCAGATCAATTGAGTTTTTTTTTGTTAAATAATAAATGTAATTAGTTAAACCATTAGAAGCTGAAGAATATTAGTTTTATACTTTATACAAATTTTGTAACTAACGACATTTGAGTATATAATCACTCGAGATTTATTAAAATAAAATACGATCACTCAAAAATTCTGAATAAGAGATATGTACGTAATTGCCAATAATTAATAGAATTGGCTCCTCTCTGATTATGTGAAATTCAATGAAAAATCCGCACAACGTTGATATCATTCATCTCTGATCGAACGAAGTAACCTAGTTTGGTTTTATATTATTAAGTTCAACGGAAGCAAATATGTAATCAGGATTAAATTAAATCGTGTAAAATAACTATACTTATTAATCTATCATTACTGATCCGAACCTTGCGATCAAAATTGATTGACAGAATGACAGGTGTAATCTCTTTTTTTCTTTTTGACACTTATTGACAAGTGAAATTAGCAAACTCTTCTATCATTATCATCTAGTCTGCTAAATGTCTCCCGGAAAATGCACCCAGACAATATCATGCTGTAAAGGAACTGATATTGCAATGAAAGATAACAAGCGAAGTTGATAGTCACCATATAAAATGGCATTAGATGAGTCAGTTAAATGTACCCCAGCCATTATCATACTTAAAAGGGAAGATTGCATCAAAGATGAAGGGACAATACACTGAAATAAAGCAAAAAGTTGAAAGGATAAAAGATAAGTTTTTATATCACTAAAAAGGAGCTCTTTAACCTCATAATATTGTTGCATTCATATACATCAAGTAATGATTTATATGTCTTGTCACTATTGATAATGATATTTCTATGCCATTAATTGAATTTCTGACAGATAGGCTTCCAAGCTCATCTAAAAAATTACAGAGCTGGAAGTGCATGCTATCGACAATAATACATCCGTATCATAGTCAACTATGACAATTAATAGGAAACCCATCAAGCTAAGATATTTATGAAATAATAAGTAGCAAAAAGTTAAATGCCTATTGCAATAAATGTCAAGTACCAGTGCACATCGAATATTATGGTATAGTATCCAACAGAAAGAAAGCAAAACTTATCTCAGCTTCGATAAAAAAGTTGATGTGCAATATATAAAAATAAAGTTTGACAGAAACAGCATCAGAAAAGATAAATCTTGTTATAGTTCACAAAATTTAATATGAAATGTATTTTCATTACAGTTTGCATGATTGATCTCAACCCACCCATTCTATAATAAACCATCCGAATCCGGACGCAAGTGATGCACTAAACGATCCGGATTTGACACCTCTGATCCGAACCCGATATGGATTGTCCCTTCTACCTGTAGGTGGGCCAGGCCTCTTCCCTTTCTTATGCGCTACCTTACTCGCGAGATAAAGAGATAATTATTAATATATCGCGAGAAGAGAACAACGACATCATTGGCGATTTGGGACATCCAGCGAAGCGATTATTATTATAGTTATACCGAAGCCATTACAAAGAATTATTATGGGGCCGTTTGGATAGTTTAGGAAGTTGGAAAATTTGGAGAAGTTGTGATTCCTAGGAATAAATTTATTAGAAAGTGTGTAATTTTGTGAAGAGTTTGGATTGTTTATAATAAATTTATGGTAGGAAGATGAAATTCTTCAAAATCCCATGGGATCCAAACGGCCCCTATATATATATTTTTTTGGGTTAAGACTTCGCATGCAAACACATGTATTTCTTTCTCGTGTCGGTAGATGAAATTCTTACCGAACAATTCGGTGAAATAATAAATAATCGATTGAAAAATAACAAAATAAAAAATTACCCATTTACCCCTCCTTCGGCTTGGTTTAGGGGTGAGCACGGAATGCCGTGAAATCGTGAAACCGTTCCGTTCCGTCCATGTGAAACATGTAACGGAACGGAATTTCATTTTATTTCGCAAACGGAACGGAAAACGAAATGCATTACGTGATCCATATGTGTGAAATACAGTACAAACATAATCGTTTCGCCACGTTCTGTCAAAACGGAACGAATTACAAATCAGTCGGATACATACTGTTACTGAAACGGAACGGAAAATGAAACGCTCCATTCTGTTTCTGTTATCCACGTTACCCACCCCTAACTTGGTTTTCCAGGCACCACTTCATAGAAAATCTATGCTGCTATGCATAGGGCTGTTAAACGTTGAAACGGAACACGGAACATGCCTGTTTCGTTTTCATTTCATTCCAGTCAACGTAACTGAAATTGATTCCGTTTAACATTCTGTTTCGTCAAACGTAACAGATTTTCATTCTGTTTAACGTTCCGTCCATCATTTACTATTGATTTCAGCGGAATTCCATTTTCCGTTTCAATAATGTTTATAAATTTCAATTCCGTTTTTGTTTCGTTTTCAAAAACGAAACTGAAATATCTACCGTTTAACGTTCCGTTCCGTCTAAACGGAACAAAAAACGGTAGCGGTCTAGCTAGTAGCTATGCAACAGAAGGGGAGAATAAGTAGACCCTTTCTTTGTCCCCACAAAACAGCGCGTCTTCAAATAACGAAACGGCTATTTAATCCACTCACTCTCTCTCTCCTCCCTGCGAAAAGAACTAAAACTAATAATTCAGCTCAACAAACAATCACAACAAACACCACTCCGCCGAATCTCAAATTTTCAGTCCGGTGCGTTGTCCCCATTGAATTCTCTATGGCGAACCACTCCCAAGAGTACGTGGGCATCCCAATCCACGAGGTCCCGTTGACGGGCACAGCGACCGGACGACCGCCAAGGCCGGCAGCCCCACGGTTTGGGAAGCAGTTGTCCACAATGTCGTTCAAAGAGGGGATGAAGACTGCCGGGAGGACAATGGCGAAGATGACGAGGATCCAGTCGAGTGCACAGTCGGGGCTCAAGGGGCTGCGTTTCCTTGACAAAACGACCAACGGTAAGGACGGGTGGAAGCCGGTTGAGAAACGCTTCGATGACCTCTCAGTGCATGGACGGCTCGGCAAGGAGAGCTTCGGCAAGTGCATTGGTGAGAGTTCCATTACCAAATATCAACATTCAATGTTATTATTTTTTTTATTTCCTAATTTCTCGTATATGCACTTTTATTTTTCTTCTTTCCATTTTCATTTCTTTTTTATTGTGTGTGTGTTTTTCTTAAAAGAAGAAAAAATAATTGGGTTTGGTCCTATATTTGCAGATTTGGTATATTTTTGGTTCGTGGTACGTATCGCTTTTTCCCTTTTTTTTTTTTCTGGTTTTGTTGGGCTTTTGGTTTTTTGCTTGGACATGTTTGTTCAGGCGGTAGGCTACTACTTTGTTTGTTTATGTAGGTCATTAATGCATCGCATGTGATAAACAGTGAGGAAATAAATTCTTTTTTGTATAAATTTTAACGTTAGAGGTAAGACCCCAAACATGTACCTCCTATAAATTTTAGCGCAGTTTTGATGTACTCTTGGTCTTGGCTGTTTAACGTCCATTATTTCTCTCTAAGGTGAAAAAAAAGATGGTCCAAACTTTATTTTGTCTGATTTTTCAAATTACCCAGTTTCCACGAACTAATTAACTAATTTGTCAAGTTAATAGACCTGCTATTAGGCACAAAATAATTCTGTATTCGTGTAAATTGTAGAATATATTAGAAAAATGATATGATGAAATTTTATTAAAACTAAATTTTAATGAATCCAGGTGGCGAGTTAGCAAATGTTAGACGGGTACCTTTAGTCGACTACTCCTCTTTAGATATAGTTTTGTTCGCCAGCAAAAGAAATCTGGCGAAAAAGTTAACAAATTGAATTACAATCGTACAATTCAAAATTCTAATCCTGTTTCCGAGCTATAGAAAGAAATCCTTCTTTTGTTAGTTCGTGACATGTAAATTAATTTAAGTCTTATTGCCATTTGCATTGAATATTTATCATGCCGGTCATGCTTGTGTTTAATTTAAAATATACAAATTTCGAACATCATGACATAACATTTTATCAATTCTTCTTCTGTTACTTATTAATACGCAAATTTTAATAGTCTATTGCATAGAATTGAAATTTTCTCATGCGGACCTTGCTGGCGCTGAATGAAAAAATAAATATGCAATTTTGAAGGTCATGCTGGAAAAGAAAAAAAAAAAATCTCCCACCAGTATATTTTAATTCTACCAATCTTAAATTGATACTGATTATTATGTCCAGTTCTTTATGATACAGATTCCCTTTGACTTTATTGCCAGAAAAGAGGAACTACTGTCACGTTGATTAAAGAATCAAACAGTTCACAACATGAACATATTCTGCAAATTATAGTTATTCTTTTTCTTGTGGTGCAGCTTTTTTTTTTTTTTTTATGATTAAAAAGAGTGGTGCGCTAAGATCATGAAAGAGGAAACGCACAAATACTTGCCAGCACAACATGAAAGAAAATCAATTTTGCACCTTACCCCCTAAAGATCATTTACCTTTTTTTTTCTTATAAATTAAAATTATTCCTTGTCTATAATGTAAATAAACATCAGTCGATAAGAAATTATTAATAAATTTACATTCGTCAAATAGTAAAAATAGAATAAGCTCATAATGACCAAAGAACATGTTTTTGTCATGAAAAATAATATTCTCAAAGTTTTCAAAACTTCAGATTTATCTAATTAGTAATGTTTTAATTGCTAAATAATTTTAAGGTATGGCGGAAAAGGAGTTTGCTGGAGAGTTATTTGTTGCGCTTGCAAGGCGCCGCAATCTAGAACCAGCAAATGGAATCACAAAAGAAGAATTGAAAGAATTTTGGGAGGAGATGACTGATCAAAATTTCGACTCACGCCTAAGGATCTTCTTTGACATGTAATATTTTACTACAATTTCTTAACATACAAATTTACAGTTATCTTTCCCAAAAGAATTGGATTTTATTAGTTTGATATTTATATGCTTTCTCTCTTCGTTTTTTTAGGTGTGACAAGAATGGAGATGGAAAGCTGACTGAAGATGAGGTGAAAGAGGTATATACTGTCGATAAAGCAAAGATAATGCTTTCATTTGATCATTTCATTTACTAGTACATAACCTGCGTTTGAATTTCTGTGCAGGTTATAATATTAAGTGCCTCGGCAAATAAACTAGCCAAGTTAAAGAGTCATGCAGCGACCTATGCATCCTTGATTATGGAGGAACTTGACCCGGATGATCTCGGCTATATTGAGGTACCAAGGTCCTCATTTTCTTTTTAAGCATCAATTATATGAGGTTGAGGATAGCATTTACCATCCTTAATAAGTGCGACTTTGATATTGCATTTTTGTATTTTGTATGTGCTGGCGGGATTATCTGATGCAAATTGCATTTGAATGTAATGATCTTTTTCAATGTTTGTAAGAGTGGTTTTCTTTTAATGAAGATTTGGCAACTGGAGACGCTACTTCGAGGCATGGTAACAGCCCAAGGAACTGAAAAGACTATGAAAAGAACAAACAGCTTGGCACGTACGATGATCCCAAAACGGTACCGACACCCATTAAACCGGGCCATAACCAAAACGATTGATTTCATCCATGAGCACTGGAAGCGCATCTGGCTCATCTCCCTCTGGATCACGGTCAACATATCACTTTTTGCATGGAAATTCGAACAGTACAAAAGAAAAGCTGCGTTTGAGGTCATGGGTTATTGTGTATGTGTGGCGAAAGGTGCAGCAGAGACGTTAAAATTGAACATGGCACTTATTCTGATACCTGTTTGTAGAAACACACTGACCACCCTGAGATCAACTGCTCTTGGCCGGGTCATACCTTTTGATGATAACATAAACTTTCATAAGGTATGCATGAGACATTGCAATAAAATGATCATGTAGAATAGAATTAAACTCCGAGACAAAATGGAGTTTAAATAATAAATATACATCAATTATCCAACTTTTGGCACTGCAGGTCATTGCGGTTACAATAGCAATAGGAACTTTCCTCCATACGATGGCCCATGTGACATGCGACTTCCCTAGACTCATCAATTGCCCACATGACAAATTTGAATTCTATCTTGGTGATAATTTTCACAATAAGCAGCCGACTTACTTGTCTCTTGTGGAGAGTGTGCCAGGTGTCACCGGCATCCTGATGATTATCATTATGGCATTTTCTTTTACACTAGCCACCACTTCTTTTAGGAGGAGTGTGGTCAAGTTGCCGTCGCCATTGCACCATTTAGCCGGGTTCAATGCATTTTGGTATGCGCACCACTTGCTTGTGCTTGTGTACATTCTGCTTGTAGTTCATTCATACTTCATCTTCCTAACAAAAAAGTGGTACAAGAAAACGGTATGTAGTTTTGTTTTTTTTGTTTTGTTTTTGTTTTTTTTTTGTTTTTTTTTTTTTTTTTACAACGCTGTTGCTTTATGTGGTTCCTTTTCCCAATAACACCTGAATATTGATCGCATTTGCTATGAACATCCCACATTTATGAAAAATTGCTAACCAATGCATAAGTTAGGATTATTTGAAAATAGAAAAAGCCCACAAAATTGATATTTAGTCAATCAAAAGAGTTTCATGATTGCAATGCTGATTTTACTTTAACTGAACCCAATGGCTTCATAATCAAAATCGTGTAACTTATCAACAGGAGTCCTCTGTATTGATTGTGTATGCAGTTTACATAAAAAAAACCCCCCACATAACGTTGAGTCAATCATAAGAGCCACAATATTACCCTTTCCTCAGAAAAAAAAAGGAAAGGAAAAAAAGAGTCACAACATTACCCATGCTTTGCTTTTTAACAGAATACAATGTTCTCATAATCTATTAATGAAAACTTATCAACACTGAGTCATATATGTTGATTGTATATGTACTTATAAAATACAAGAAATGTTTGGGTTCATCTGCAAACACCTAAGGTGTTGGGGATCAATTGACAGTACTTAACTTGGGACTCTAGGAAATGCTTTTCTAAATTAAGCCAAAAAATATATATAACTATTAAGAAAAAATATATAGTTGTCCTAATAGTTTTATTGTGCATTAAGTACCCTTTGGTAATCCATCAAAAGCCACAAAAATGGACAATTGTAAAATTTATTATTTTAGAAACGGTAAATCATTAATTTTTATGTGCACAATATGTATATTGAGTTTAGATCATTTTCCAAATGTTGGATTTCAAAACTAAATGTTACTTTTGATAATTGTCAAATTAATCGCATCGTCAAAGGATCCTGATAAATAAATAAGTAAAATAATCAGTGGAAAAAAATAATGGTATCAGTAAGAGTTAAGAATAATAAGCTTCTTGTTCCAAATTTGTTTAGACATGGATGTATCTCGCAATCCCAGTGCTATTCTATGCGTGTGAGAGACTGATCAGGAAGTTCCGCGAGAACAATTATCGTGTGAGCATTATTAAGGTAGCACCCAAGCATTTTTTTTTCCTTACCAAGCGAACAATTTAATGATCTATCACTATTGAGTGAAAATATATAACAGTACAAATTTAATATCTTACACAGGCAGCAATATATCCAGGGAATGTGCTATCAATTCACATGAAGAAGCCACCTAGTTTCAAGTACAAGAGTGGGATGTATATGTTTGTCAAATGCCCTGATGTCTCTCCCTTTGAATGGTATCTGAAACATTCAATTTCAGTTTCAGAATAACTGGTAATTGAAAAGGCTTGATTGAGCTCATAACTGTACCTAATTTTTTAGGCATCCATTCTCCATTACCTCAGCACCTGGAGATAACTACTTGAGTGTGCATATACGCACCTTGGGCGACTGGACAACTGAACTCAGAAACCACTTCGGGAAGGTTAGTTCTGCGACCTTTATAAAAAATAAATTTTCCTAATCCATATTTATTTAATGTGGTGACAAATAAATTTATGAGATATTGATACAGGCATGCGAAGCTCAAGTTACTTCCAAGAAGGCCACACTGACTAGACTGGAAACAACAGTAGTTGCTGATGCGGAGCTTGAAGATACTAGGTGATTCTAATAGCAAAATTATAAGGAAACAATTCCCGTTATTTTTGAAAAATTAGTTTCAGCGTGAATTCTTGTTAGTTTCCATTTTTACCACTTAACTGGACACCTTTTCCCTGATATAGGTTCCCCAAGCTGCTGATAGATGGACCATATGGTGCACCTGCACAAAATTACAAGAAGTACGATATTCTTTTGCTAATCGGACTTGGAATAGGCGCAACCCCTTTCATCAGTATATTGAAAGATCTGCTCAACAACATAAAATCAAATGAGGTTAGCTCAATAAAGATAAAGCCTACATCAAAATAAACTGCTTAAAGTCCTGATGATTATTTATTGAAATACAGGCAATAAGATTAAAATTTTTAAAATGGAAAAATAAAACCATATAATAACGAGAGAGGGAGGAAACAGATAGTAATTGTTACCTTCTGGAAGTTTTATTAATCACAAAAATTTTGAGGACTAAGCACATGATCTTTTGTTGGGGGGGGGGGGGGGGGGGGGGTTGCTGTTATGTACAGGTAAACTGGGTGTGTTTGTGTAGGATTACATGTCATGTTCCTGCATACCTGCATTTTCTTTAACATATTTTGTCCTGAAATTAAAACAGGGGACTCAAGGCATGTTCAATCAGAACCAAGAAGACGGAAACAATGCAAAGAGCAATGGTCCTGGGAGAGCATATTTTTATTGGGTGACAAGAGAGCAAGGCTCATTCGAGTGGTTCAAAGGTGTCATGAATGATGTGGCTGAGAGCGATCGCGATGTATGTCTTAATGCATATCTTGCTTATTTTGTTATCCATAATCCCAACTGATTTCAGTTGATAATTCATTCGATTTTTGTTTATTGTAGAATGTGATTGAAATGCACAACTACCTTACAAGTGTGTATGAGGAAGGCGATGCACGGTCTGCCCTAATTGCGATGGTGCAGCAACTTCAACATGCTAAGAATGGTGTTGATATAGTGTCGGGTAGTCGGGTAAGCTACTGTTTATATCAAATTAGTATATGTTTTTTTTAAGAATACATTATACTAAGTATTTGTTGTCACATTTAGATTCGGACGCACTTTGCGAGGCCAAACTGGAGAAAGGTCTTCTCGGATCTTGCTTGTGCCCACAAGAACTCCCGCATAGGTTAGCAAAACCTCTTGTGAATCATGATAAAAACTTTCAACAAAATTTTAATTGACGCCAATTAAATGGAAAATGCAGGGGTATTCTACTGCGGATCTGCAACCTTAACCAAGACATTGAGAGATCTGTCCAACGAGTTCAGCCACACGACCACTACAAGATTCCAATTCCACAAGGAGAACTTCTAAACAAGTATAAAGGACGCATATATAAAAGGAAGCTTACAGAGAAAGATACAACAGTGTATATAGATTCTGTGTTTATAATTAGAGTAACTCACATATTTTATAGATTGAAATTTGGATTTGTAGACATTAGATCAACGAGGTTGCCACCAACCGACACAAGTACATTCTGAAAGCCGCATTTTTTTTTCCCCAGTAGAATAATTACTTGATAAAGGAGGTATTTGAATTAAGTGCGTTTAAGCAGAGTGAAAAGTTTTATGTAATAATTTGTCATGAGAGAGCCAATGGCAGCAAATTTTGTTCTCTTTGTTTATTATTACTTTGCTTTCTTTGTCAGTGAAAAAACTGTAAGTATTCTTGCACACGCTTATTATTCTACTGGTCCAGAAAAAAAAAAGATGTAGAACTTTGCAAAATAAAAATGTGGGAGTTTAGGATCAACACTATGCGGGATAAACAATAACCTTATTATTCTACTGGCCCACAAGAACTTTGCAAAATAAATACATCTACAAATGTACTCACTGACAGGAAGCAGCTTAGGATCAACAATAACCTATTTTCATATAACAATAGCAAATAAGTAAATTAATAATCAGATGAAGGCCAGCATTTGCATTCACTGAGCATGCATGCAGTACTTAGCCACCATAAAACATTACAGAACCATTTTTCCAATAAAAATGACAAGGAGGGGGAAAGGAGCAGACAAAAAATTTTAAAAGACTGTTTAACTATCTTGAGACTGTTGTTCTTTCCTTTTTTGTCTCTCAGCCATTGCAGTTTTCATCACACCTCGTCGATTAGCCTCCATCTTCCTTCTAGAATGTTTTGTAGCTGCTGGTGTTTCCTCCTTCACACTAAAACTGGCCAAATTCACTTCACTTTTAGCAGCAGTTGTGCTACTGTTAGCATTACCCTTTAGTTTTCTTCCCCTCCTAGTACTAGTCAGAGACGGCTGTTCTGCATATTCAACCTTTACTGGTACCAGCATGAGGTCATTAATACCGTTAACAATACCAGTGGTACTGGTACCACTTGTAGAGCAGTCTTTTCTGGGTCTACCTCTCTTTTTTCCAGACCTTGAGATGGCTAAACCCCAGTTGCTACGCTTCATAGCTAAGTTCTTGAGCGGTATGGAGATGTCCAGTGGAACAAGCGCCTCTTCCAGCTCATGCCACTCAAGATCCTCCATATCACCATCTTCATACTCAACACGGTACCAGTTGGCCTCTGCATTGTAGTGAGTCACCTTCCCAGAATAATAAGCATCTCCAAAAAGTTTTCTCACTTTCCTGCCTTCGAGCCACTCACCAAAGCAAGGGTCAAACTCATTCTCAGATTCTGACTCAGATTCTGATTCTGATTCCAATTTGGGATGAGGTTTCAGATTTTTGTTGGATATTTGGTCCACAGTGTTGCCCCTTTGAGATGAATTGGGGACTCCTATAATTAGTATGGCAGGTTCACCAGTGATTCTGGAGACAGATGGCACCAACTGTTGCGCGCTGCTACCCATGTCCATAGCATTAATTTTAGATCTAGTTAAAAAGAGAGTTAATCACTTTTCAGTATGAAAAAAATAATACAAAATTTAGGTATAATTACATGTAACATTGTAGGATTGAGCTTGACCTAACAATAAGATAAAAGCCCAAAAATAGAAAATTTTGGTGTATACCGTATCAAATTGAAAGATTGGTTGCAGATTTATTTTATTTAGTAATGCAAAAATGTAAAACTAGGAAGATCGCAATGATCGTTTGCAAACCACTTTTCAATACTGCAAACCAAAAAGGGGAATCACAACCAAAGGGCAGCTATCTTTCTAATTCACAAGAGAATTGAATTCAAGTTTCAATGATCTCTACTAGCACAACAACCTATGGTTACAAACTTACAATCTTCCTAATTCTGGAAAAAAAAAAATGAATTCAAATGCCTTCAAATTTCCTGGATTTTCATTGCCAATTTGCCATTTAGAGAGAAGGTGCTTATGTTCTTTGCTTGGAACTGGAAGCTAGCCCAAATAGTTCCAATTGAGGAAAATTACAACTTCATCAAACTGGCATTAATCAAGGTTATCTTCTTTTTCTTCAAATTTCTGCAAATAAATCATATGCATTTGCTAGACCTCCAAATTGCCTTTTTCTATGAATTTCTTCAAAAAAAGAATGAACAGAAGAAATCCTTTAAAAATACAACCAAAATTACAACTAAAAAAACTATAATAGTAGATCATGCATTCGACCCAATACAGAATTTCGTTCGTAGTCTCTTGAATAAAAAAAAAAAAAACAAGGAAAAGGAATCAGGTAATTCATCTACAAGACTACTCGTGTGCATAAGAATCGATGAACCTATTTCTATGAGGGTGAAAGATCTTTCTTTACCTTGAAGCTTCTCCTTCCTCCTCTTCTCCCTCGGCGATCAGAAAGCAGATTGAAACGGGAGATTGAGACTATACGGATAGAGAGATGTAATCATAGCCGTTGATCTAAATCTAACGGTCCATATTCCAATTGATCTTATTTTATTCTGTGATGAGAATTGAGCGGAGTTACGCCGGAGTAGGTCTGACACTGACAGTGACAGTGCGCTATGGCAAGATAAAAAAAAAAAAATCGTTAAACTAATAATTCTGCGTTCCAGAGAAATGCCACACAGATAAACACAACAAATAGACACAGAAGTTTTGAATGTTTAGTAAAAGGCCGAAATGTCTTACCTTAAGATCAATTAGGCCCATAAAATATTGGGCCTGTGAATGTCTACTTTAGGCCACGCCCATTCTCTCTAATCTCTTGGACTGTTGAATAGAATTAATTTTTCCCAGTTCCATTGTTTTGAGAGTTTCTTTTGCGCAGTTCTCTAAAAGTAGAATAAAATTAATTTTGGTTAGGGGGTTTCCAGTTTGCTTCTAATTATAAAATAGTAGATTTTTTTTCTATTACACATATTTCGTTCCAATTCCCTCACAAAAATAAAATAAAATAAAATGAATGACCTATATGTATGATGCATTTGAATTTATATAGTTTATAGTCCAAACAAGAAGCATGTTATAGACTTATAGGTCGGTTGTATGACTTGCTCAGACATCTTTTTATTTTTAATTGTCCATTGTGCATTGAAAAGCAATTATGACATTCAAGGGCAATAGAGCATATATGCAAGTGCCCAAGGGAAGGTACAACTTGAGCACCTATGGACTTTTCAATGAAGAAAATGTATGTTCTAAGAAAAGAGACTGGCTGCACATGGGCTCCAATTTTTTCCAAACCTTGGATATTAATTTCCGGTTAAATGTTAATTGCTTTTGGTTGTTTTGTGTAAATGATGGCATGAATCATTCTATCACCAATTAATTACTCTCTTATACCACTTTTTTTAGCCTTCTTTTAGATATTAATATTAGGTTTTTGGGGACTTGATTCCACCACTATGTGCTTGGACCTTAGGCTCTAAATTTTCTTTTTTCCTTTTTTCTTTTCCAATGGAATCTGTAGTGCTTTACTAACCCTATGCATATAAATTCCAACATAATGCTATGTCTATTCATTATAGCTATATTTTAATTCTGATGTTACTTAAGAAAAGCAGGATGCTCCATTTTTTTCCAAAATATAGATATCTAATAGTTTATATATGTTTATTGTTTAATGTATAATTTTTTTGTGTAAGGTTCATAAATAATGCATAGCTTCTGTAAATATGCTAGTGTGCCTATAACCAATACAAATTTTCATTTCCTTGAAGAATTTTTTTTCTTCTTTAGCTTCGATTCCTACAAGTAACAAGGTCGTCATTACTAAGGCACCTTTTTAAGAGAGACAAGTGCTACTAAATTCTCTGCCCCTCCATTATATTCAAAATTAAGAGTGAGTGCCTAATGTCGTTTCTTAATAGATAGTCAACATTAGCATCCAATCAGTAACTTTTATGCTCATGCACTTGTGCCTTTTTGTTTCTTTTACCGAATTAATTCAAAATCTCACCAAGATATAATAATTAACGATAGTACACTATATACTTAATTTGGGGGCTCCATGGCTATGGGGTTGTATATTAGAGAGTGGGTTTCTCTCCAGCTAATGAAGGAGATCCATCTACAATGAATTAACTTGACTTGACAATTGTTTTTACATCAAGCCAATAAAAATTAATTTATTAAAAATATTAGGTATATTGTTTGCCTTATAAATTGAATATCTGTCTATTTTTATGCAATTGAGTGTCATTTGACATTGCACTTGTGACTGCTACATAATAGCTATCGTAATTTGAAGTTATTTACTGAATAGTATTAAGATATATTAAATTCCAATTGCAAGATTTTAAAACTAGCTAGAATTACATTTTAAGAATGTCAAGATAATCAAGCTACTCCGTTGTTATTAAATCCTTAACCTTGAATAATTACATGCATGTGTCAAATTTGATCTGCACCCTTGAATCCAAAAGGACTGCATAGATCTGTCTAGAACCGTGAATGAATCCCCCATGATTAGAGAGAAGCCCAGATCTGTTTAGACATTGGAGTAAATGCACCAGGTCACATGATTCCTCCTTCCACTTAGACACCTCACCAGTATATTGTGCATATTAAGAAAAGTGGAATGCTTGTTCAATTTAATAAAATTCTCATGATTATGTAGCTATTTGCCCTAGGCAACAGTGCTATATACTATAGTACAATTGTACAAAGCATGAAATTCGCCAAAAAGGCGAGGAATAACCCAACAACTTGCCAATTATGTCCTTTTTTTTTTGCCCTCTTGTCCATATATGTCACTTGATTTGAGCCTTGATGAAGTTTCATTGGCTACATGTCGGCGGCCACTGCTAGGGCATAAAGTAAAATTTGACCGCCCATAATTTTATAGTAACTAACCAAGTAGTTCAAGAAGCTAGCATAGGCACTCAGGGTGTGTTTGAATGCAACGGAATAAGCCGTGAATAGAGAATAGGAATAAAGAATTTCGGTTTGCGTGTTTATCCATATTTTTTATTCTTATATCATGGTTTTGTTAGTATAAAAATAAGAGCCCAAATTTCTTATTCTTGTGTTGTTTGGGTTGCACAAGAATTAGAATAAGCACACAAATTGAAATTCTTTATTCCTATTTCCTATTCCCGGCCTATTCAAACACACCCTTAGAAATTAACATTCCCATGTTTAACTGTATAAGCGCATGCTAATTTAGAAATAGAAGAGAAAGTTTAATATGCACTATAGTGCATAGGAAGTTCTATGTACCGCAGATTTTTTTTGGAAGTATTTTTGTAAATTAACAAATCTAATCTAATCTATATATTGAAATCTCATAGAAAATCAAATTTTATAATTTTTTAGATTTTATTACTATTTATTTCGAATTTTTTAAAACCTGTCATTTTTTAAATATTGTAAATAGTAGTTTGTTTCCAAAAATGGCAGGTTTTAAAAAAATTAAAAAAATAATAATAAAATCTCAAAAATTATAAAATTTGGTTTGCTATAAGATTTCAATATGTAGATTAAATTAGTTAAATTAGATTTGTCAATTTACAAAAATACTCTCGAAAAAATCCACGGTGCATAGAAAGTCCTATGCACTACGGAGTGCATGGTGCATATTAAACTTTCTCAAAATAGAAAAGAAAAAAGAAAAGAAGTACCAAGCTGCATTTTCAATATCACTGATACTTACTCTTCAAGTTTGCATTATGATTGAACGAACAATTATTTCATAGAGATGCCATGAGCTTAAATTATTATGAAATAAATGATATTTCATCACTGTACGTAGCATTGTAACTAATCCTCAAATTTTCAAGAAACTCATTATTGTGAATGAAGATAGCTTGTACTGAAAAGATAAAGGGTGTCCGAAAATATCCAAAATTGAGAACTAGCTCTTAGTCTAGTGGTAAAGAATAATGTGTCTTGAATCTTGAGTGAAAAGTCGCATGTTCGAAATTCAGCTGGAGTGTCTTTCAACATTTAATTTAAAAATAAGTTGGGTGGCTATCCCCCAAATTGGATTGCGTGGGTTTTACAAATTCTCCGTTCATCCTCCTCAGCTATAAAGGTCAATGGTGATTTTTCTTCTTTTTTCTCCCACAAAAGAGGACTATAAGACAGGGTGATCCTCTGTCCCCTCTGTTGTTCTTAATAGTTGTAGACGCTCTGCGGTCCTTTTTCAATAATGCTTCCTCACTTTATCACATGACCAATCTTAATTCCCCCACGAGCTCTTCAGTATGTTGATGAAACTATCATCCTCATGGAAGCCGGCCAACGAAACCTTCTTATTATCTCTAAGATTCTCTCAAACTTTGCCGCCTTATCAGGACTCCGTGCTAATGATGACAAATGTCTTTTGTTCCGATCTCAATCCATGAATCTGTCTACCCTCAGATAGCGTCCATTCTCAACTGTCAAGCAAAGGAGCTTCCAATAACCTATTTATGTTTGCTCCTATCCATCTGCCGGCCTAGAAAGATCCACTTTCAGCCTTTGCTCTCTGTATTCCAAAGAAAATTGGATGGCTAGAAAGCTAGATTTCTCTCGTTAGGAGGACGACTCACTTTGGTCAAGTCGGTTCTCTTAACATTATCTCTAAATTACATGCAAGTGCTCAAATTACCAAATTGGCTTATTAAACATTTGGAGGGAATTCGGAGAAGATTCTTTTGGAAAGGAAAGGAAAAATGTCTTGGAGGTCATTGTCTAGTAAATTGCTCCAAATGCTGTCTTCCCAAAGAAAATAGCGGGTTGGGTATTCTTGATCGTCAACGTCAAAATCAGGCGTTATTAATGAAATGACTTTAGAAATTACATCATGAGCAAGATTCAATTTGGCATCCACAGTCCGGCTTCTTTATGGAACTACGGATATCAACGAATTGAATCCTTGTAGAATTTCTTATGGCTTAGCGGATATTTTCCAACAGGAAACGTTGTTTAGTTTTGCGTTGAATAATGCAAATGGAAACCAACCATTTCTTGAAAATTGACATCCAATGGAATCTTTTCATCCTCTAGTGTTTACCGCTTTGTCTCTAACACTGGCATCCTCTCGAAATTTTATATTTTTTTATGGAAAATGAAGGCACCGCCGAGAGTCAAAATTTTTCTCTGGACATTGCTCCAAGACCAACTTCTTACTCTGCAGAATCTTATCGTAAGAGGTTGGCCTTCTATCTCATCTTGCGCCAGCTGTAATAATGATGCCCTTGAATCGGTTGGTCACCTCTTTGTCAATGTCACTTCGCAATATCTATTTGGTCGCTAATACAGATACGATTCAAACTCCCTCGACTGGACTTTACCCTTGGCGTTGATGAATTCTGGTTATCACTTAGAAACGACTCTATTAAAAAGTGAGATATCATTTGGGCGGCTATATCTCGTAATATTTGGAAGGCTTAGAATCGACGCATCTTCTCAAATATCGGCACTCCTTCATTCATTTTATTGAAGGAGATTTGCCCGTGTCCTTTCTTGAAAAACTTATGCCTAACTAGTTTTTCATTTTTTTTCTCTTCGTTTTTTTTTTCTTTTGTAAAGTATTAGACTTTAGATTTTAGTTTTTCTTTCTCTCTTTTTTACTTCTCTTTTATAAATACGTTTTATTAATAAAAATCTGTCGGTGTGCCACTTGACTCTCAAAAAAAAAGTTGGATGATTTAGACGCTCAATTTATTTTCAATCTTCATCTTCAAAAAAGAAAAAAAAAACCTAAAATCCCTTCTTCTTTTTTCCCCTCTTTCTTTTCAACAAAAGATGGTATATATTCTTTCGATCGGTTCTTCTGCTGTTTCAAATTCTCGTCTTGCATGTACTGGCAGCGCTGTTCTTCCCTCTTTTAGGAACTTTAATTTAATTTGCATTTGCAGGATAATTTTGACGGATAGGTGTCTCACGGGTCAGGGTGAAGACATATTCTTATTTGTTAATTATGATTTTGTCTCATTTTGTATTCTATGCGTATTATTTTTGTCATTATATATAGTAATATGTTGAGTTTTTTTTTTTAACTAAAGTAATATGTTGAGTTTAAATACATAGTTTCAATGTCCTCTTCTGATTTAATTCGCCAATTTGAGAATCATTTTATATAGCCTATAGTTGTTCATATTTAATCCAAAAGAAATGTAGATTTAATACTACTTAAATGACGAGATCATAAATACATTATTTTTTTTGTTATATTTAATAGTATTATCTACATGAGGCCAAACTACTATCAACTTGTTTGGTTGACACATTAAAATGCTGTTATATTCAAATGTAAAAATAAACTGTTGATATCATAAGAAACACATTTTGTATAAAATTAATTAAGAACTTGTTTAGTATAATTCTGGCATTAAAAAATAAAATGACTAGTTGCTGCAGTTATTTTATTTGTGGATCTTTATACACTCGATATATGATGTATCAAAAATTCAAAATCAACTTCAAATTTAATCATTTTAATTTGGAAGACAGATACTGCCCAAAGGCATAGAACACCATCCATATTCCGGATTTGTCTTAATTTATGAAACACATAGTACATGGGCCTATGGTACAAACAAAAATAATTTTGTCAGTACAATTATGAAAATTCTATTATTCGATCTGTAAGTTTTTTTATCACTAAAAATAAGTTTTTGCCACTTGCATTACTTTTTCTTTTTTGAAAATATATATGTCATTGTTGTTTTGATGACTTGAAAATGTAAACTTAAAGTTCATGATATCCTATATTATATATGTTTATATAGATCTGACAAGTTTTATTGGAAGAACTTAATTTTTCTATAAAACTCGACAGTGACTTTCAAGAGATTGATTTAATGTTTTTCGAAGAATTTTAGAATTAAATTCGACCCAATTTGTTACTTTGTTTTATTGAAAGATCAAAGTTGATGAAGATGGACTCCGAATGTAACCTGCGATGACTTTAGACACCGGACTGATCTATATTATACTAGATCTTTAATCGCAATTCACTCCTCTGATATATATGACCCACAAAAACGCAACTTATAATCCGATTTACAGGGCTAAAAGAATTAACTGCTACCTTCCATGAACTTTAACGAGTCATAACTTATAAATGATTTGGAATACGAAACGACTCAAACTTTAGCAGTTGTCTGTCAAGCATTCACAAATAAAATAAATAAATAAATAAATAAATAATAAACCAACCAATTGTCACATCTAATCCGTAAGTCAAATTTCTTGTTTCAACTTTTAATGCTACAAATCCTACTTATCTATTAAATTTTATTTATCTACCAGATTTTGCATAATAAACTTTAATGTATTGAAAAATTAATATTAGATCTCTTTTATTTTGTCGTTCCATTTTCCACGTTCTATATTTAGTAGGGCCCAAAGTTCAGTTGGAAAGAGAACGTAGAAGGCAAATTAAGGAGCTATTATAGGCTCTGTTTGGATTGTATGAGATTAAGGGTAGGATTAGCTATTCAGGATTAAGATTCTTAATCCTAAATTCTTAAGAATAAGCTTAATCTCAGATTAAGACTTTTTGTTTGGATGAGGAAAGAATAAATAATGAGCTTTTCTTTCTAATCTCAACTCTTATTCTAACAAAATGTCGGATTAACTAATCTTAGTCTGATTAAGAATAAGCTCTTAATCCTAAACTGTTTGGATGGTTTCTTAGTCCCGAATAGCTATTTAGTCTAGAATAGTCCTTATTCCTAACTATCCAAACAGGGCCATATATGCGAACGTTCCAACTTAAAAAACTTTTATCGTCGAGAGTCACGTAAGTGTTTAAATCTTTCGACATCCGATCGATCTAATTACTCGTGTTATAAATCAGCTTATGCAAGTGTGGGATGCACGGGTTTGAGAAGCATGCAACATGTTGGTCTACACGAGAAAACAGCACGACCGATCGATCCCATTAACTGGACACCTCTACACATCACGTGGTGGGGCCCAGAATGGGATTTTCTAGATGACACGTGGTAGAATTATGTACTAACAGCCGGTTTCTCCTTCGTTCGATTGGATTTAACAAACGATGGAGACTGGAGAGATCATGCTAGACGGCCGGTCGTTGTGTTAGTTGATTTAGTAATATTCTTTTTTTTTATTTTTTGTTGAGTGGCTTGACTATAGACAACGGTGCAACATAGGTGTGTCGTGTGTTGCAGCCAATATACTAATTAAATTATCCCGGAGGTTCGGAATGGGTACATGCTCAAGCTCAATTTGTGGCCCTCTGTGTTTTAGTGTGTTAGAAACTTAGAAATCTGATATATTTGGGAGTTTCCTCACCATCTGATAACATCAGATTTTTTTTTTTTTGGGCAGACGATAACATCAGATTGGATAGCATTGTTTTCTCGATGGGGATTAAAAATAAATAACTAAATCTTCCGTGCATCAGATTGGGTATAATTGGCCAGGAATAATGTTTGCCTCTTTTATTTACTATTGTCGGGATGAGTATATAAAAAAAATGTGATCTCTCGTGAATAATTAATTAAAACAATCCGTTGGAATTATACAAATCCGTAGTACAATATATTATAGTAACCAGTAATATTGGGATTCTTCAGGGGCAGCCATCACATAAAGTCACCCTTATAAAAGTGTACATGAGATCAAATTCCGATGATAAAAGTAATTAAATTGATGAAGTTTCGCAAATAATACTCTGAAAACATGTTTCGAACTCATAAAATAAATAAAAAAAATAAATAAATGTGAGTTTTCGATTTCAAAACAAGTCGAATTCAGTTAGTTATTCTTTTCAAGTGAATTATTTTCACTTTCACTTTTATTTACATTTTTGTAATCTTGTGTTTGCATTTTTGTAACATAATTCTAGCATAAATCCATTATTTATAATCTATTATACTTTTTTTGGGCATTTTGATATTCTTGACAATGTGTCTAAGTTATAGTTGTGTTTTCCATTAGTGACATAGGCATATATCACATCACATCTATTCCAATTTTGAAGTCATAGCTAGTAGCTCTCCGTCAAAAATAATCCAATTAAACTTTTGAATAGTCGAGTTTAATCTATTTCAGGCTCCGTTTGGATTCTATTTGGAAATAAGGGAAGAAGAGAATAAGAAAATAAATTTATTATAAACAATCCAAACTCTTCACAAAGTTACACACTTTCCAATATTTCTTTTCACTTCTTTCCTTCTTCCCACACCTTATCCAAACGGAACCTCAGAGCCGAACCAAAGTGATATATTTGATTTAATTAAATTGTACATTTTGAGATATTATTTGCACAATTTTGATGACATAAATGTCAAAAGCAATAAATGGATGCATGTATGACAAAATGTACGCCAAACTTGCCTTCCGTTAAAAGTATGCTTGTATGATAGCATCTAGTTACTCCTTTGTTTGTTTTTTTTTTCAAATAAAAGGTTAGAATTTTTAAACAATGTGTGTTATCTTAACATCTGTATAAAATGTGTCTCTTTAAATCAAATTCTATTATCGTAGACATATATATTGTTAACTTTGTAGATTGGTTATATATTGAATTATAATAATGAAGTCATAAACTATGGACTACTGCAATTTTTAACTTGTACCATGATGAACAATGAAACCAATTAAAATAATTCACCATTTTAACTTGTGTCAAATTAGGTTATTAAAATAATTCGTTATCGATAGATTTTCACTTGTAATAATAAAATAAATGCTGATTGATAAAATTTACAATGTTTTTGTATGATTAGGGGCCGAGTACAGAAGCACAAACTTGTCCCGCTGTCCGTGCATTTTAGGTACACAGGGGCCGTTTCGGTTCCCCTGCTTGGGGAGCTCTTGGCTCAAAAAAAAAAAAAAGGTACACAGGGGCCGTGTAACATTAATTCAAGCAATTCTAAATTTTTTTATGCGTTGTTGTAAACTTAAGGCTTTAATTGCCGTAGGATATGCCGTAGGAGGGAATTGCAAAATTACTACCCTCTCCCAGAAATTTTAAAAATTGTAATCAGATATATTGTAAGATTTTCTTGTTAGAAAAATTTTGGTTTATTTATATTTTGAAAAATATTAGATATATGACTAGACAAATTACTAATTTGTTAGACTTTTTTTTAAGTGTTGTACCAACACAGGATCAGAAAAATCTATAAATAGCACATTGCTAAAATAGATATTAATAGATTAGGATAATTATATCAAAAAAAATTGTTAACTTTTTAAGGACATATTGAAAGAAAATTGTGCATCTTACTAAGGCTGCTTGCAGTTAAAATAAAAAAAATAAAAAAATACGCAGCAGATGAGTGCGCCAAGAGAGTTGTGCTCTTGGATACAGGCCGACAAACAATTTAGGTAGCCACTCATATGCGCCACTCCTAGACAGAGATTATACGTGTATATTTATTCCCCACGCCTAAGAGAGAGATTATATGTTTGGCTTAGTTGATTAGTTCCCAATTTGTGGAAACGTTTCTTTCGCAAGAAAAAGGTTCGACGTAAGAGATATCTTTGAAACTTTTCAATTCCAGAAATACAGTTAAGAATCAGTTTTTAGTCTAATGGTAAAAAACAATTAATGCATTTTTGAGTGAAAGGTCACGGGTTTGAAATACAATTATGGAGTTTTTCATAGACATTTAATTTTAAAATGAGTTGGGTAGCTTAGATCTCCAATTGATCTTTAAAAAAATATATTTCAGAAAAAAAAGTTTCATGATATTAGAAGAAAAAGAAAATGGATGTATAGACGATTTTAATATTTTGATTATATGTTCTTAATTTATACCTATATATATATCTAGCTTGTTGAATTTTGTATTAAACTCTTGTTATTTTATTCAAATTAAGGCAATTAAACATGTGTATGATGTACGACCAAAAGCTTTTCAGTTTGAAGAAATTGATCTTTCTGTTTATACTCTTTCAAGATACAATTAATTATTATGGGAAGGTATATATAGAGATTGTTATATACTTCTATTCCTACTCTATTTGTCCATTGATAGTGATGTGTCTCCATAAAATAATAATAAATATGAAAATTAGTCCCTTGAAAGGTATTTATGGTTTACTAGATTTGGAATGCAAATCAAGAGGCTTTTCTCCTGCCTCTTCTCATGATTGAGGTTCGAGTTATTATTATATTATCATATATATATTATGATTCTTATTCTCCTTTGACTGGCTTCATCAATTTATAGCAAATTAGCAACTTTCATAGACAGTAACATAGACACTTCAACACGTGTAAGTATCAATATGCACCCTGCAGGCTAAGTGTACGGCTGGATCATCATTTAGTTTCGTGATACCCAACTACTTCATTGAATCATGGTATTTTCCGCTATCAATTAATATTTCAATAAATTTTGAATCTCTACTAAATCCTAATAAACCTAACAAGAAGACTTTAACGAAGTTCTCGTCCAATATTTTGCACGTATAAAACCTTCAAAATACCTCACCCAAATGGATATACTCCTAGCTATATATATATATTATCTGCCTCATAATTTTACTATATTTATTGCTAACCTAATTATATTACCAAATGGACAAATAGAGTGGGCCTGTTACAGAGAGATGTAATGCAAAATAAACTCGAGGAGTCCAGCTATATTCTTGTGGTGTGATTGCCATTGGGTTTTCACGAGCTACTTCCTTAAACAAGGCTGTGTGAGTAGTAATTAGTAATTAGTGTGAGACAGTTGTAACACGAGATTTATACTCTTTGACAACGATCCAAGTTCCCAACCTCCTCTTACCATCTCACCATTTCCTCTGTAGCTGGTCTTGTTTGTGTGTGTGTGTGTGTGTGTGTGTTGGGGGGAGTCGAATCCTCTAGTCGTTTTTTATAAACGACCACTGGTCGTTTTTCCATCCGGATCGTTTGATTTGATGTCAACGGTTATTTTTTTTCGGACCTATCAATCGTGGTATCATGCACGGGACATCCTTAACTGTTGAAATTAAATTAGACGGTCCATATCTAAAAACGACTAGAGAATCTCTCTGGTCGGCAGACCAGAGGATCTCATTCCGTGTTGGTGGGGGGGAGGGGGGTGTGGATAGGCTCATAGGCAAGAAAGGGATAACTCTGCACGCCGATTTGAGATTCAATTATGAACTAACCCAAGATTGATTATGTCAACCTTTACTTTTTTTATGGCCATGCAGAAGTGTAAATTTTCCTCTAACCAAGGCTGCAGCCTATTCTGCGTTTTCACGGTTTCACATTTTCTCCTCTCCAGTTAAGTTTACACGGGTGGAGACCTCAACAGTCGGCACTCAATTGAATTAGCAATTCAGTCCCAAAGTAACTTAAATGGGGATTGCATTTACACATGTTACCCCTTTAGAAATTTGAAAAGACTATTTTCACCATATATATGTCACCTTATTAATGATATATGGATAAATTTTCATTGAAATTGAAAATGTTAAAGTTAAAATATAACATCGTTCGAGTAATTCTGATTAACGATTAATTTCTATATATACCAAAAGAACATTAGCTTTCTTTTCATAAAAGAAAAAGTAAGCGAACATCTGTCCTTCTTTTTACACATGCAGCCGGACCATTTTTCAATTAAAAATTGATCTATTAATTGTTCTTCAGTAGGGATAAGGATGAGTCTACAAAAAATCTTTGCCGTGATTTATGTCTGTTAGTTTTTTTTTATTTGATAATTCTATTTGATCAGGGGGTGCTTGCTTACGTGGGGATATCAACTACATTAATTAAGTACGGTTAAGTAAACTTGCGCCACGTGTGCTACAAACTTTTTGACATGCAAGAGACAAAGAATAAAGAAGTTAATTTATACATTGATAAACTAATTATTTAATTATTCCACAAAGATACAATTCAAAGTGGCTTAGCAACATCATTAACAAGCTGAAACAGAGAAACCTCAGCACCTTCTGGAATAATCCTCCAACCAAACAAGGAAACCCCAATTGAGACACTAACTCTCTCTCTCTCTCTCTCGTGCCATGAGTTAACCTAACCATCTCTCATGACAAGAGATTCGAGGAAAAAATATCAACCATGTTTGGCCAGAACACCTCTTCATAACTAAGTTCCTCCTGCCAATCTCTTGTACCGGTACTGGTACAGTTGTTCTCTGACTGGCTATACACATTGCAGTTGTAATTGTTATTATACACAAAGTTTTCATAATTGGGACCAGCAATCTCAGATTCCATCTCCATCTCTGTTTCATTCTCTCCATTCCTAGCGAATCTGCCTTTAACTCTTGGTCTACTATCAGCCAATGTCTTTCTACATGCATACTAAATAATGAACGGGGAAAAAAAAATGAGATATTAGGAAGCAATGATACAGAATATAAAAATAATTGAGAATATGCAATCAAAAGCACCTACAGTGATTTTCTTTTGAAAATTTCTCTGTTGTCTCTTGCTTCGATATCGTTGAATCCTTTCCCTTCCCTCTTCTGCACTGTACCGTCCAACTTTACATGTGATCGTACCGGTTTCACTCGCTTGAGTCTCATTTGATGATGCCTGCAAACCATTCATTCCCTGTTCATAAACACTTCAATTAAACTATACATTGCATGATTTCAGAATATGTCGTTACACAAAAACAAATCGATTAAAAAAGAAATGTAAAATTAAAGTTACCTGGAGGTCGTCTCCCGTGCTAAACACATGTCTGACAGGGCTCGAGTTAAAATCTAGATACTCGCCTGAAGAGGAAGAAGAGGAGGAGGAAGAGGAGTTAAAGATGGATGTATTACGCATCACGAATTGATTCGGAAAAGAAGAGGAGTAAAAGTTCAGGTCGAAACAATCTTTCATGGTATTATAATGATCAGGATTTGGATGATAACCAAATGGTGCTGTATGTGGAAAGGTGGAGTGATAACTAGATGGGTCAAGAAAAGAAACAGAGGAAGTGGAAGAGGAAGAAGAGAGACGGGACATTTGCTCGATTGTGTTTTGGTTTTGAATTTTGATTTGGGTTTACGGGAGGAGAAGAAGAAGAGGTCAGGGAATTTATATTGGGTCCCTTTCACCCTTGTGAGAATTCTAGCGCTTGACCAGAATTTGACTGCTCCTGGTGCATCATGTATTCATGTTACAGAAAAATATTATAATTCTACGGCTACAGATCAACGGGTTGGTTCGCTTCTAATTTATGCGTTGAATATATTGAGTACAAAAACAAGGTATTAATTCAAATGGGCACAAAATTTGAGTCTAAAAGATGAATTATAATGTAATCAAATATTCATAGTGGACAACAAAAAAAAACCTTTTAATTGTGATTAATTAGTTCATCAAAACAATGTACAACTCGAAGTGCCTATAAATAATTAAATTAAGGGTATTTGGTTCTGATGTATTCTCACACTTTTTAATTAATTTTTTTGCTTACCTGATTATTACATTCTCGTCATTCAATCGAAGTATATATTTTTTAACCTAACGAGATTGAATGAAGCATGCCTGTTAGGAGTTCAATATTTTGAATTAAATTCTTATATAGTCGCCACTAATTATGTGAAAATGAAAATATTTTCAAAGTCTATATTAATTTGTATCGAAATATAAACCATTATATCATGTTCTTATTTTTTATACTAGCAAAAGATGCCCTCAATACGTGGGCAAATAAAAAAAAATAAGATGTTGATATAATGATATTATTTTTTGTTATATATAAAATGTTACATGTTAGGCAATAAAGATGTGGTAAAATCAATAATGTAGTCTTTCCTTTTAAATAAATAGCTAATTTGGTAATAACTTATTTTTTTTTTTTAAAAAGTCTAACTTTGATCTAGACCACTGATCAAATTAAATTACACAAATCAATGGTCCATAATTAATATAAGAATTATTTACACCCTTTTATCTGACAAGTTTACTCCTTTTATATGACAAGTTTATTCCTTTTATATGGGTGATTTTATAAGTAGTATAGATATAGATATAGATTTGAATAGCATGTTGAAAACAAAAGGTTTAAAGACTCAAGCATACTATAAGATGTGTTAAAATATGGTATTCTTATTTCTTTTGTCAAAATAATAAACGTACTACTACTATAGAAATATCAATGGATTGGATCAAATGAATATTATTTTTATTATTTTTTAATTGAGTCTGAAACGACGTCCGACTAAACTAAATCTTAATTAAATCATAATTAGTTCGTAAAACCTATTTATATGATCAAAATTCTTGGAAATCAAACAAATTATATTTATCCGGGCCTAATCGGGTCAAATCGGCTGCTCATATAGTCATATATATTGGGTAGGATAAATTGTTCTATTTTTTTTTTTAAAAAAAAGAAAACTCGTACTTGGTGCTCCTTAAGCAGATGAACCTGTTTCTCCTCGGCCCGAGGATTGAGGAAGATGATGCAAGCGCATGGTCTATGTACACCAGCATATTCTTTTGAACAATGCTTTCAATATCTTAATTGTTTGATTTTTCAAATTATATTGAATCTCACTAAATTTTATTCTCCCGAGAATTAGATCCTTGACTTCACCTCAAAAAAAAAAAAAAAGTTAACTTTTGTGTCCGACCAACCAGCGGTTGATTACTTTGACCTTCATGAAAATATTCCTGCTAAAATTACTAAAGCGTTTCCCTGCATATGTCTTTTTATTAAGTGCTGCCACCTCCAGTTATGGAAGGACCTTTATTTTTTTTATTATTATCCCCCCCCCCCGGGTCTATTCTTATTTTACCATTTTTTTTGTTTATCTTTTTGGTTAACTTTTTTACGACAAGACGTAGATAACAACTTTTATACATTTCACCAATATTTACAACTTCTTTGATACAGATAAAATAATACCAGTATAGCACTGTACGTAGAGTGATCTCATCTCGTAAGTAATACCAACAATAATTCGAACTACAGACCTTGTCCCCTCAAAACTCAAAAGAAAAAGAGGATAACTAGCATTTATTCACTGCATAAAAATTAGAAACGTATTGTACATATTCACCTCAATAACACAACAATAATGCACTATATATGTAAGCCAAGAAGGCAGAGGCAAAGAGTTGATGGTACAAAAGCGTGCGCTTGTTTTTTCCCAAGGAGGCGCTTTTTCAAAATTTCTCGGTACAATTTCGATCATAGTTCAAAAGATTTTTTACAAGTTTTCTGATTGCATCGTGTAGAACTGCAACTACATATGCAAGGGGGTACTTGCATGTCTGACTTCTATCTGTTTCCCTGTGGAGTTTGCAATGTGACCATTGAGGAGGTGCTTTGGAAAAAAAATGTAAATGTTGTGACACGTTGATTGACTAAAATATATATCAAGGAAGCTGACGACGAGCAACAGAGCAAAAATTATATTCTCGTTTATTTATGGGATTGTTTTTGTCCATGTAATTCATTAAGTAGCAAAGCTAGGTATGTATTAGCTCGCTGATGCTGTACAAACGACCAAAAAATAAAAAGAAGTTTAAAGATCTGTCTGATATAAAATATACCTTGCAGGTTAACGAGTAAATTATTATTGACAGTTTTGAGCTTTGGTTCCATTTTATCAATAATTATAATGCAGAGTTGATAATCACAGGACATAGCTTGTACAAGCTTGCTAGTTTTGGCGGTTGGGGCATAAGGGGCCACTGGGCCAGTTAAGCAAAGGCGGATTCAGTCTCCAGATCCAGTCGTGCAAAAATTAGAGTAATAATAATCTAGTTGTAACTTGTCACCAATAATTGTATGTATTTTGTAGTTTTGAATATTAAATTATTGTAAAGTCTTGTAAATTGGTCGTCGAATTTGATTATTGGTTTTTGAATCCGATTGTTCTGTATAAATTATAAATTTTAAAACTATGAACTACGCCTCCGTTTGGATGCGTTGAGAAGAAGTAGGAAGAAGGAAGAAGGGAAGAAAAAAAATTATAAACAATTCAAACTCTTCACAAAGTTACACACTTCCCAATACTTCTTCCCTTCTTCCCACACCTATCCAAACGGAGCCTACAATGTGTCAAGTAAATAATCAAGTTCTATATCAATATTGAATAAACCTTGCGTATTATTTATTTATTTATTTATTTATCATTATCATCATCATCATCATTATTATCCTTCATATAAAAAGACCTTGATTGATATTTCTCGACTATTGGCCATGTTTGGTAAAGGATTAAAGATGGAGTAACTCATTTAATTCACTTTTACTCCAAACATGATTTAAATTTGGTGGATTAGTGTGGAGTAAGAAGGAGTAAATTACTCTACCATTTTAAGTGGAGTAAAGTTACTCCATAGGATTAAGAGATGGTTCTCATTATTTATTTACTCTTACTTCATATTTACTCCATCATTTCATATCAAACATGATCAAAATTAGAGGAGTAAAATGGATTAATTATTTACTCCTCCTTAAGCTACTCCACGATTTACTTCTCTACCAAACATGTCCTTATGTAATTAACTATTTATATTTGTATGGAAAGTTAATAGGTCTGCAGTATTGGTTGGGACTGAGGATGCATGATAATTGGATTCTGTGTTTATAATTTTATATGGGCAGCAAAATACCAATTTCCGTCGTTTAATAAAATCTGCCAGTGTGGTACTTTGCCACCGACCCTCAAAAAAAATACCAATTTCTTGAATTACTTGGAAACTACTTAATGGTACAATGCGAAGATAAACGAAACAGTTCTGCATGCCTATGCCAGAATTTTATTGCAAAACAGATGCTCGATTTTTGGTGAAACAACATGATCCAAGAAAAGAAAGATGCGTTCACATTTACCAGAGCTTGAACTATTTATGTAATGGAGGTTTAAGTAGCTTTACTGGTAAATGAGGATGGTGTAGTTCAGATTTACTTGTTAGTTAAGACTACTACTGTTTCCAAAAAAATGTTCAAAATATGGCAATTAGAACATTCATTAGCATTGATTCATTTCTATACTATCCAACCAAATAATTACAGAATATTTGTAGAATTCTCTCTTCACTCCTCTTCTGCCCCAAATCCAATCATTTGATATCCTACCCTTTTATATTTAATATTTTTCCCTTTAATTTACAATCTAAAATTCAAAACAACAGCAATAAATTGGATTATTTAATTGCATTGATCAAGTCAGGTATAATTGGTCTGAGATTTCGTTTTTAAAATATGAAGAAAATAGTATTGATAGACTTAAAATTATAAACTTTGCACTAAAAAGAATTACAGGAAATGACATCTCATACAAGTACAGATAAAAATTCCATGCTCGACAACTACAAAATCTATCGACGACATTAATGGCATCCCATCCTTACTACATTCAAAGTAAAATTTTGATAAAATAAATACAAACCATTCTTTCTCTCAGGTTGGAAAACCGGCTGCTCTCAAGTCACTATACTGTTTGTGCAAAGTTGGATTCATGCATGCAAAAATCGACGGTTTCTTAGGTTTGGTTCCAAAAAGAAAGGTCCTTAATGGAATCCTTGTCTTAATTGAAAGATTTTTAAAATGGTTATGCAATGGGTTGTTGTTTTTTGTATGCGCCAGTTCAAAACTCCGCCTCAGTTTTAAAAGTACTTTTCCAATTTCAACTTGAAGACCTCGAACGTGATCTAGCCCCGCTTGCAATTCTTTTGCCACCTTATTATTCTCTTGTTGCATGTTACCAATTTCACCTTGAAATTTCGCAGCTTGGTATGGCGTGAACTGCATTTCATCTGATTCTTTTGAGATCTTAGATATCTCTTCCTTAATGTTGCGAAGAGAGGTAGATCTTGATTCGAGCTCTCCTTTTAATAACATATTCTTCTCCAACCAGACTTGGAGGTCCGTATTTAATTCCCTCAACTTCTTTTCAACTGGTGTAGATTCATCATTTCCTGAAGGTGTCTCAGATGGTAACTCCTTCATTTTATCAGTTTCAGCTTGCAACCTATCGAATGTGGATTGAAATTGTTGAATTTGGTGATATGAGGTACAAAATCTCAACCAAAAATCTAAATTCTCCTCTAACAGTGTGTCAATATCCCCTCTTATCTTATTCTCTACCTCAGTATTAACATGCAGCTGTTCGACTTGACAAAGTTTTAGAATTTCATCCGTGATTTGCATATCAGATACTGCGGGTTGCTTACCCTGTTCCTGGACTGTAGCCCCACCTGCAGTAATGTTTGCTTGCAAGGTACTCAAAATCCGCCTCAAGGATTTGATCTCATCATCCTTCATGGCATTGGCCGTTTTCAATTCTTGTACTTGCACCATTGTTTCATTGTGGTACTCTTGATTTTTCCTCTCCATTTGAGACAGCATTCTCTTTGTACTCTTGTAACTCTTCAAAATAGCTGTGTACTCCTCCAATGAAGACTTATCCCTTCCCTCCAGTCCATTCATCAATAACTGGTGCAGAACTTGAGAATCAACAGTATCTACTTCTGTAACCGTGCCATCGCCAATTGACTCAGTGTAGCTATATTGTGATTCATCTTGCAAAAACTCACTACTGCTTTCGTTACCCTTCGGTGATTTGAGTTGCTCTGACAGATCAGAAAAAGTACTACACGCCTCAGTAAAGTGGGATCGAATTACCCCTTTCACTTCTTTTATGCATCTCTCCAATTGTATGATTCTCTGTAAATCATCTTCGGCTCGCTTTAATCTTTCATCAAGCTGGTTTGAATCCATGGCATGTGTACACTTATCTTTCTCCAAGCTGCCCAGTTGCTTTTGTAGCTCATCAGTATCTGTTCTGAGCCGCTGTATTTGTGCACCTTGGGATGAAACAGTTAGTTCCAAACCGATAACCTTCTCCACCAGTTCATCAATTCTCTCAGCAAGGTCAACCGCTGATGCTTCAGATCCATTTGCAAAATGCTCCTTCACCATTTGGCATATCACTTGCAAATCTACGGTCACCTGATTGAGAGCTAAAGTGGTGTTTTCATGTTCTTCCTCCTTTTCCTCCACTTCAACATTGGACTTATCATCAGACTCGCCTTTTAAAATATTTAGTTTTCTTTTGGCATCTTGTATTCTCTGTGACTCAACCTTGGCTTCCTTCGATGACTTTTTTTCCACCTCATGCAAATTTACCAAAGTGTCCTCACAAGATTTTATAGCCCTGGCAGCCATCAAGGCACGGGCCTCGTCATCCTCAATGACTGCGCTAGCACTGAATGCTTCTTGCAGTGAAGTCACTTCTTCTTGTAAATCATTTATTTGTGACTCGATATCCCAGTATTTTGTAACCCCGCTCTCGTAAGTACTTTTCACAAACTCCTTCTCAGTTTGCAAGCCGAGGATCTCCTTTTGAAGCCGATCAATTTCCTTCTGTGCCTTGTCCTTGTTTAAATGTGAGGCAATCCTCCTATGCCGTGGTTTTTTGTGTGTTTGTTTGGCAGTCCCTGCTGGCTGTGGGATCTCTATTGGTGGGTTAGTGGGTTTGGTATTCGGATTGATCATAATGGCTTTTAGATATCCGCCTCGGTCGTTTTCTTCATCGTCTTGCATGGCTAATTGAACCTGGTCTGGGAAGGCTTGTGATATTGTGTGATTTGCCTTGTGCAGCTCTCGAGAAACATGATCGTACCTATTTTATGGCATCAACAAAAAACTTGGCCATTGCAATGAAATTAGGCAATTTTGCTATTATTTTTATTTATTTTAAGTTTTGTTTCAAAGTATTTCTGTACCTATCAGCCAAGCCTCGGTACGAGCGGTACGTCTCTTCAACGTAGTTCAATAGCTCGGGCCGCTTTTGGAAATAAAGCTCTGCTTTCTTGGCAAAAGTGTCTGCATCCTCTTCTATAACCTTCACCATAAATTTTACCCGATCCTCCATTTCTGCATTACAAATATTCCTTTTAGTGTGTCGCTAAGAACTTCAATTTTTTTTTAATTATAAACAAAATAGAAGTATCAGCATTTGCTCCATTAGTCTAATAAATCCAAATGACAATAAAAAGCCAACTTTGACTATTACCCCTCAAATTTAAAAAGCCAACTTAGATTTAATCATGTTTTTCTTTAATGTGCAGTAGCTATGTCGTCTTTGATTATATTTTGATTTTATGCTTGTATACTTCCTATTGTTGTATGTTTTGATAGATGGTAATATTTGCGCGCAAATACCAGTCGATTTTGGTATCAGTGCAACAGGTATTTTGTTTGATTTGGTTTAGGCCCTGAGGGGATGCTTTGTAACAAGTAAGGTGTTGTTGGAGCCCTGTTAGCCCATTTATTTTAAGAAAATGATGTTTTGCTTCGATTTACTTGCAGGGAAATAAACTAAACCGTACTGCAAGTCTGCAACCATGCTTATCTATATTTTTAACAACTAACCCACAAATCATGACCAAAACAATGGAATATAGTAAATAAATCCTGAAAACAAACCTTGGAGGTCATTATCGAGCCATCTTGATTGCTTTGTACGGACATGGCTGGCCCACCACCAAGAGTAGGCATTGCTCGCCGCTCTTTGCAACATCTCTCTCTCTCTCAGCCCCTCTTATTTCATGAGGTATAATTCAAAAGGAATCCATGGTAGACCAAATGAGAATAGCAAAGGAAAGGGGATAGAGAAAAAACAAAAATTAGAAGTGATGGAAATTAAGGTGGAAAATAGTATAAGGTGGTTGAGGAGGTTAGCGAAAGAGATTGGGAAAAAATAGAAAACGCAGGAGAGAGATGGAATGGGAGGGAGCGAATGCAGGGATTCATTGCTTGACTAATTTGTCGTAGATTTTTTGTCAATTAACCACAGATTCAAAGTGCTGACAAATAATCTTTGAATTTGTTTACTAAAACTAGTAAAACTGGTTTCTTTTCGTCATAAATGTAACAAATCATAAATGGATGATCAGATATGACACAAACTGATTTTCATTATTAACAAAAGATGGGGCAGTTCATTCGCTTCTAAAATAAGTAGGACAACAAGACAATATTGAAAAAGTGACCCGGTACGCCTATTTGAGAATCAATTCGAATCAACTGATAATTGATTGGCTTAATTGTTATTAATTTTGCATCTTGCATGCACTGAAACAATTTCACTGTGCATTTAATTGGCCCAGAAAAAAAGTCCTTTATTATGAATGTAGACCCTCCCCTGTGCACTTGCTGTTCTGAAATTGATGATTCAAAAAAAAAAAAAAATTTGATTACTCTGCAGTTTTTGTTTTCGCTTGAACAAAATGAACACATAAAATAGACAAGCTAAATATATAAATGATCAAAGCAAACATATAGAAACAAATAATTTCAATAAGTTGAATATGCATATAGAAATCTGAACAAGGGATGACAAAATTTATTTTTTTTATGTGTTCACTTTGATCATTATGTTCACCTTGTCTATTTTATGTGTTTATTTATTTTGTTCAAGCGATAGCAACATATGACAGTTATCATTTTTAATATATATATATATAGATATGCTAAATTAGACTCCAGCATATAGGAGGTCTGTGTGCTCCAGTGTCTTGATCGTCCGATCTTAAATTCAACGACTCAGATTGATGCGCTCATCTTGAGTAGAAGTTCCATTTTCTCTGCGTTTTCCGTTAGATCTCTCCTCCGTTAGGTTAGGTTATTTGATCGGAAATTAACAAAAAAAAAAAAAAACGCGAAGAGACTCTTCGCGTCTCTACGCAAAGAGAAGAAAAAACCTAGCTCCTCTTCTCCAATCAAAATCCACTCAGTCTCCCCTCCTCTTCCCTCTCCCTCTTCCTCTCCGAGTCTCCGCCTCCTCTGTCCTCTCCCTCTTACCTCTCGTCGATCGAAGCTCTTCGTTCACTTATTCACAAATTTGACGAGGCGCTCGACTAGGTAAGTTCGTCTAGGTGAATCGAGTTTTACCTTTGTGTAGATTTTAATGTAGAGAAAGTGCAGTACAAGAACGTAATATTTACAGTGGGATGTTGGTGCTCAGGAGAAATTGAGACACAGATGCTTTGGTGAATTTAGTTTTTGAACTCAATCAATTAGTTACTGTTTATAATTACATAATTCTCAAACTCGTGGCAAACTCAATCAATTATGCAATTAAGTTCAGTACTGATGAATTGTGCAATCAATTTAGGTGTAGGTTTGACTATTTCTTTACCATAACATCTACTAGACTGGCACTAGTATCTTTTAGTTTTTAACTGAATCTTCCATAACATTTGATATCTTGATAATGCAGTTCAGTGTGATGTAAGGGCCTCAAATCTCCAAGGTAATGCTATAAATCATGTGCAGAATTATTGTTAGTAGCAGCGATATCATGGGAGGACACCAATTAGAGCTTAATACATATTTGTGCTTATTATTAAGGCTTTGTTATTTATATGGAAACGTGAAATGAGATGAGAGCTAATTTGTCTGTTAGTGAATTTCTGATTCATACTATCTTTTTTTTTTATACATAGCAATGAGCTTTCAAAGCAGCCCACACGACTTATGGAACTCGGGTGGATCGTATCCTGACTGCAGTGAATGCAACAACAATAATTGTGTTGATTTGTAATATGACTTGAGTTTCTGTATAATATAACTTGTGTACCTTTTTTTTCTTTTTACTTCTGTGTAATATGATTTGTAATACTTTTGACTTATGTGATCTATATAGCTCTGTGTACCTATTTAAGAGAGGTTTATACATGCACATCATGACAATATTATATGCTTGTGTACTCTTTTATACATGCACAAAATCCGGTGCAGAAAAATCCGGTACATGTTTCAGAAAAATATGTGTTCTCTTTTATATAGCTCTGTGTACCTTTGACTTCTGCCTATTTTACAAGCATTTTTATATATTTTTTAATCATATGTAATGTAACATATCAAGTTGACACATATTTAGTATAAAAGAGGAGGTGGCAACTTGTGGTACAGAACCATGGTCTATGTTGAACGCATAGTAGAGTAGATACAATTGGCACCAGTGACCGCACATAAATTTTGAGGCTAAACTCTGATGCTTCCCATTCCACTCAACTTTAATAAATGTTTATTTGAAGCATAATTTGTGTCGACTCTCGGCAGAATTTGGATTTCACCTCTAACTTTAAGCAGATAATAAATGTTTATTTGAAGACTTAGCTACTGATCATGATAAGGGATTCATGGCACTCAGGATGGCAGTGAGAATGTCCAGTAAAAATGATCATTGTACAGAATCAGCAGCCTAATCCCATTTTCATGTACCATTGCAAAACATAAGATCAGATTTAACATACTAACATAGTATCAGATTTAACATATCAAAATATAGCAAAAAAATATAAGATTTAACATAGGATCAGATTTGTAACATACATAAGATCAGATTTTTCCAAGTCTATAACAAAATAAACCTTTCTATATCCATTCTATACCAAAATATACCAAAATATACCAAAATGTAACCATGCTATACCAAAATATAATCATTCTATACCAAAATTATAACAATTCTAAACCATGATATCTCAACTTGAGAAGTTATCATATTCATCATCATCATCATTAACCTCCTCTTTTTCTTCTTCTTCTTCTTCTTCTTCTTCTTCTTCTTGTACAATACCCAAGATACAATGTCACTCGGAATCGGCATCTACGGTACCATCATCTTCACAATCTGAAATAAATAATCAAATTTTATTTTAGTGAACTTAGTTGGGTAGTAACTTAGTATGTACTTATCATTACATGCCAGCATGCCTAACCTAATCACATAGATTAACTTAGTCTCACATTTCATTAATAAACACTAGTAAGCAAACTGTATGCCCAAAATGATTATTTAATTTAGTAATCAAGTAAATGCCCACTATATGTCCACTGTTACAATTAATTTACTCAATTTACTCAGAAAACTCAATAGAGAGATCGACGGTTAATCAATTTACTAATTAAATAAATGCCAACTGCATGCTCAAAATTATTAACACAAAGGCGCTGCTATTTTGTACCCAGATTAGAAATTGAAAATGAATGAGAACTATAGTAACAATGAATGAATGAAGAATGGTAATTCATTGGATACAGTAAGAACATTCTTCAGCAGAACATCATTTCAAGAATGGTAAACTTATCATTGTAGAGCTCAACAAAAGACATTTCAATTTGTACCAGCAGAACATCAAAATGTCACCTAGAAGTCTGTAAGTATACAGTGAGAAGTTTCATGTCCAATGAATAGGCAGAGAATAGTTTTGATTCTGAATTCATACAGAGAAAAGGCAAATCGAATAGTTGTTGTCATCAGTAAAAAACCATTTGGTACCTATCAAGCAAATGGTATACAGTGAGAACCATTTGGTACCTATCAACCAAATGGTTTTTCAGAGAATAGTTTCATGTCCAATTTGCAAATTGAATTCACAAGAAATAAGAATAAATTGGTGCATTCAATTCCAGCATGTCCTGGTGCCATATTTTGCTTCCAATTTGAATTGCCAATCATACGGATTCAGTCCTAAAGCCTTCAGTCACGATCCAAATCGGAAACACAAAAAAAAAATCAAATGGAGGTGACTTTGGTACCTGATTTGGTGACCTTTTCAATAGAGAGGCCGAGAGAGACGAGCTTGGGCTGGGCGATGGAGATGGCGGGGCGGACGAGAGACCTGCTTCTTCGGGAGAGAGGCGAAGCGAGAGAGATAGCGGAAGAGAGCGGCCTTGCTTCAATCTTTTTTCCCTCAGCGATTTTGATCGGAAAATGAGAGGAGAGAGCGAGTGGAGAAGAGAGGAGAAGCCGAGAAGAGAACTTAGGTTTATCTTCTCTCTGCGTCAGAGAGAGAGACGAAGAGTCTTCGTTTTTTTTTTTTTTTCCGATCTATTAAATTAACGGAGGAAAGTGGTAACGGAGGACGCAGACAAACGAAGAGTTTTACTCGTCTTGAGCGCATCAATCTGAGTCGTTGAATTTAAGATCGGACGATCAAGACACTGGAGCACACAGACCTCTTATAGGCTGGAGTCTAATTTAGCCTATCTCTATATATATATATATATATATATATTGAAAGAGGTTGATATAGGCGTGGGATTAAATTAAATATTGAAATGAAATACTAGCTTGGGTTGGGAATATGCAGTATGCATGTGAAACTTTATTTAAGTACAGAGTTCATTATATATTTTATTAATAGTATAGAAATACATATGCTAAATTTGTACGAATTTTGGAGCGTCACATGCATGAATGTTGCTGTGTCAATAGTACGAATCATATACAAATTCAGTAATTTACCCTTTTAGTTTTATACAAATATTACACTTATGCATTAAATTTCGTATTATACATTATACATAACTCATATTTCGTGTACATTTTAGACACTAATCATCGGCAAAGACACGTTATTTTCGGTGGTTCCTTGGACTCACCTCAAAATAAAAAATTTGGTTGACACTTGATACGTTTGTAAATAAAAAATATATATATAAGAGAAGTCAAGGATGCATTTAAAATTTGAAAGATCTAACTGGACATATCGTATGTGATTTGAATTGCGTAATAACTCCTAAAATATCACACATAGACCCATGTCGTATTTGTTCCTTACGAATCGCCTTCTTCCTTCCTCCGTTTGGATGGTATGGAAATAAAGAAGGAATAAGAATTTTAGGAAGAAAATATTGGGAAGTGTGTAACTTTAAAAAGAGTGGGAAAATGTTATTCCGGGAATAAGAAATGTTGTTTGGATGGTGAGTTAGAAATAAGCAAATTGGTATTAATTTAAGTAAATTATTAAAATTATTATTTTAATATTAAATAAAGTACTAATTAAAGAGCACATAAAATTTCATTTAATTATCAGTATTTAGCTAATTTTGTTGAAATTATGTATATATAATTGTTGGAAGATGTTATTCCCTAGGAAGAAGCTATTCCTAGGAAGAAATTATTCTTCTTCTTATTCCTAACTTATTTGGATGTCTAGGAAGAAGCTATTCTTCCTATTCCTAAGCAATCCAAACGACCCCAATTAAGATAAAACTTATAATAGAATAAGAGATTTTTCGATGAATAATTCTTAACTCTTGAGTTATTATTTTGTATATTGGATATATTATTTCTTGATTATTATAATAGATATCTGATAATCTGATTTCTCATGTTTATTTATGTGACATTAATTTAGAGTTGTTTATTTAAAAATTATTATTATACTATGTCTATACTAGACACAAGGTTTTAAAATGTGCTATGTGTGGTTTAGCTAAATTTTTCGGTGATAAAACGACGACAAATCGGTTGTGCAACTATAAAATGATGATAAAACGGATAAAACGCTTGTGCATTATAAACAAAAATCTAGATAAAACGAATAAAAAATATTTTTAATGTTTGATTAGACATTACGTCATTGTCGAATATATATTTTCAGAGAAAAAAATTATGGACCCTGCTGACGCAAAATTCTAGCTACGCCTTGTTCTGACACGGTACATAATTCATATTTAATTTGTATTAAAAATAAATTCGTTATTTAGACTTCTGCCATATTAAAATTCTAATTAAATATCTGAATATGGTTTACTCTTTAATGCGTTTAAAATTTGTGCTGCACCTCTGGGTTAAACAATTCCTAATCATTTCTAACAAAGAAGACAAGCTAAAAGAAATAACATGCCTATCGAGGATATAAACAAGGGGAAAAATAGGGTAAGGTTGTAAGACAACGAAATAATTCTTTTATTTTTGTTGAGTATCTTGAGACTTGTGATCTTGGTATGCATAGCCACTTTCAGTTGACAATTATGACAAATCGATAATCGATCAAACGTTAACAAAATTTACAAAGAAATTATCGACATTTTTATTTATGTAAGTATATTGTGTATAAAATCTGATATATCTAAGAATTATATGATTATCAATTAAGTGCCGCAAAAATTAAAAGGTTAGTTTTTCAAACTACTTCATGAGTGATCAGTCACTATTAAAATAACGCAAATTTTGTCCATAATCTATATAGATAATAAAGAAAGCATTTTATAATTTATTTATTTAATAACTTTTTAGTCTAGACTCTAGTCGGCATGCTTATTTAGGATAAAAAGTTAGTCATATATACAAAAAAAATGAGATGTTATTTCTAGCATACTCCAACTTTTTTTTATTTGTTTAATAACTTTTTATTTGATTGTTGTCAGATATTTATATTATAATATATCCTTTAAAAAGAAGTAATTAATGTAACTTACAATAGTTATAAAGGAGCGTGTGGTCCTCAATCTATATTATGTTTATTATGGCTCCGTTTGGATGCGTTGAGAATAAGGTAGGAAGAAGGAAGAAGGAAGAAGGGAAGAAATTTATTGGGATGGGGTAAATTTATTGGGAAGTGTGTAACTTTTGTGAAGAGTTTGGATGGTTAGAAATAAATTTATTGGTAAAAAGTGGTTATTTCTTATTCCTTATTCCTTATTCCGGAAAGAAGTCATCCAAACGGAGCCTATGGAAAGTCGGACTTCTTACTCTGGCGATGTGGCTCCCTTTGTATATCTAGTGTTAATTTGACCTCGCTTATTCGAACTGATATCCAACCGAATTACTGTCAGGACAGCATTACTCATTTGCTATTCTATTTAGCTACTGGAATAACAATCTCAGTGCTAACTTTTAATTTGCCAAACGAACCCTTGAGAACGATTTTTTCTTTTCCTTTTATTTTTCTTACAAATACTAATGCACATGTAATTAGAAAAGAAAACAACAAATTCGAATATGTGACCCTTAAAATCAATTTATAATGAAAATTTAATATTATGGATGGGTGTTTCATCCTAAATAAAGTACAGTGGTTAGTAGAAAAAAAAATTGTGATATATATATATATATATAAAATTAAAAATAAATCTGCTTTCAAATAAAAATATATAAACTCAAAAAAATTAATTGCTGAGCATATTTAACTGCACAATATTATAAGATCTATTATTATTAAATTGTAGGTATATTAATCTTTTTGTACTAAAATCGACTGGCCTTTTCATATCACAAGGAATATAAATATGTATCTAATCCATAACTCAAGATTCATTGAAAATAAAAAAAAAAATAATGAAGTCAATTTATGGTGAATTAAATTTTTGGGCCCGTTTGAGCCCTGATCAATCAGAGCTACTTTTAATTTTTAAAGTATTTTGTTTTTAAAAAAATATTTCAGTCCATACAAACAAAAAATTAATTTCCCGCAGAAACTGTCAAATTAACAATTGGTAGTCTGGTAGCACGAAAACTCTTTTTCAAAAAAAAAAAAAAAAAAAAATCACGGCCCAACTCGCGCAAGAAGAGAACTTTTCACTCAGTAGCCGACTTATTGACCATCGGGCCGTTTCCGACGCCTGACAGATCCATCTTTTCTTTCTTTGAACTACACGAAACAACAAACTGACAAATAATAAACTGACGCTACCTCAAATCTCTCTTCCGATCCCAAATCAATCGCATCGAATTTTGATTTTTGAAAAAAAGGTGTAAGGCGGCGTAGCTCGAACGTTGGGTCGGAGGAATTAGCGAGGCGGTGGTCGTAACTAGTAACTGGTAAGGTTAAAGGTTAACCCTTTTTTCTGTTCAAGACTTGCGCTTTTTTCCCCCAACCCGCCTTCCGGCTGGTCGAGAGATCTCCCAAACCGTTGTAGCAACAAGGGACTACTTGAAGGTTGTAATTGTAATTGTAAGGTAAGGTACTTCACAAATTATAGAATAGGAGGAGGTGCTTGGGTCTCTGTTTGTCAACCCTCGCTCTTTCTCTGTCGTCAATTATGAGCCAAGGCGGTGAGCCTGTCGCTGGGATCAACCCTAATTCATCTGAGGTAAGTTTTGTCCTGTGGAGATTTGCCTTATTTAATGATATTTTGGTTCAATTGTTCAGTAGTATGTAGTTAACTAATTTGTATGGGGCTTGATGTTTGAGTTGTATCGATATAGCGATGATATTTGGGCCTGTTTGCTTATTGTTTTTTGTTTAGCTGTGGTGTCCGAATCTGTTGACTTCTTGGGTACTTAATTTGGAGAATTAGATAAATCTGAAATGCAAATTTATATGAGGGCATGGGTGAATTTTATGGAGTTTGGTGAATTTTACTTATGCTTCAAGTGGGTTGTGCAATGTTATTTTTACCTCAAGCAGGGTCTAAATCATGTCCAATATAGGCTGCACCGTCAAAATTTCAACTTTATATGCATACATACCACCAGCCCCCTCCATCAGTTTATATTCTGTCAGACAAAAGAGTTCCTTTTTTTTTGGCACATGATGTTTTGTGCAACTTACACTAAATTATGAAACTTTTTTGCAAATTGATGACACATTTAGAAGTTTGTGCTAATGGCTGTATACACTGGAGTTTATAGCTAAGTGTTGAGGTTTGATTATCAAGCAAAAAAAAACTTGCTAGTTTGTCTGAACTTTATATTAGGAGAAACTCAGAAAACACTGGTGAATTAATCTTGAAGCATGGAATATAATTCAGTAACTCTGGTGAATTTAATCCTTCTATACTATCACAAAAAAAAAAGTAGCTCTCCAAGCACTATAACTCTTAGCAGAAAAAGAAAATATAATGTAATTGAGAGAGTTATTACTGGTCTAACAACTCATTTAGCAAGTACACCATCGATTCACCTGATCCATGTGCAACTCAATTTAGTTGGATTTAGTTTTCAGTTTTCACTGATATCTTCTTATCTTATTTATTTTATACCATACTTAGTGAACCTGCAGAATTTGACCTTCTACAAGTTGACAAGTTGCTAATTTTTTTTTTTTTGAAAAAAAAAAGAATCAGGTTACTTATGTGGGTCAAACGCATGCAGCTTCTAACCCGTATCTGACCCCTCCTGGGCCTCAGGTATGGCACCCTCCACCTCAGCCAGCTCCTACCTCATGGAGTTACAGACCTGAAAATCCTTCTACGCAGAATGGGTATCCTTCAAACTACTACTATGATCCACAAAGAGATGCTTCTGTTCCAAGCCATACCCAATCTGGGCCAAGTCCTACACCAAACGCACAATTGCAGGGCTACAGTACTCCATATGCGGCATCTTACCAAAGCTCTGTGGTTCCACATAACAACTCTGCAGATTATGCAACCAGCTTTTACAGCAACGCCAACATCAATTCTTCATCCCTCCAAGTCGCACCAAATCAAAATACAGGTGCTTCAAATCAGCCTCCTTTTCAGAATTCAGTCGGTCATACTTCTTCTACTACTATGAGTAATTCAAACATTTATTACAATGCTTCCGGTGATCATCAGAATACTGCCACGATGGCGCCATCATACCAATCTGGCGGCTATTACTACCAACAGGCGGGCCAGGCTTATGCATATCCAAGTGCTAATCAGGGTTCAACTACAGTTAATCCTTCATACCAGCAACAATATAGTCAACCATACTACTACTACAACCACCCGGCTGGTGGTACAAGTGTAGGAACAGAGGGCACCATGCCTGGAGGGGCTAATGCAGGTTCTCACCCGGGTGTTGGTGCTGCTGGGGGGTACTCCTATCCTACAAACCAGCCTCCGCCACCTGGTACTTCATCATGGCGACCAGATCCTGGAACTTCAACTTTGCCTCCTGTGCAGGTATTGCTAATTACTGCAATGGCAAATTCTGATGTTGACATGAACATGATGTTGGGTCTTAAATGAATACTCTTTATTGTTAGGTTTTTTGCATTAGGATTCTGGTGTTTTCTGTTGTTCCAATTTTGTTTGAATATACAGATTACTAGCTGTATTATGTATATTTTTTTTCCCTTCATACCTACTTAAAGATGCACTGTACCAACTGATGCTGGTTTACTGATATCAGTTGACAATATTTAGTATTAAGGTGAAAAACTTTGGCAGCTCAATTTATTCCTGTAGCAAAGCTCTATGGTAGTAGTGCTAATGAGTATTTGGATTTTTACCGACATAGGGAGTTGGAGCTACAGGATATCCAGTCCAATACCCGGGTCAGTTTCAGGCATACCCTCAAAAGCCTGCTGATCAGGTCCCAGCTTCAGCCCCGGCGTTGTTATTGGCGAGCAACAATGCCAATCAAGGGAATGTTTTCTTCTCTCAAACTCCTAATATGCATGTTTCTTCAACAAACCAGTTTCAGCAAGCTTCTCAGTCGTCGCAGCCTCAGCCTCAACTGCAGCCACCTCCACCTCCTTATCCTGCTCAGATTCCAGATACACGTCAGGTGTGCACACATGTGTCCTATTCTTTCTATAAACCACAATCTATCTAAGTTGGTTCAAAGTCGCACACTACTGTTACTTGATTACATTCTCATTTTGATGTTATCTCGCTGGAGCAGAACCAAGGGAGTTCTCAACTTCATCCAAATATGGTGCAAATGCCGGAAACACGCCAGGTAAGCAAAATGCAGATCCCTACAAACCCTAGAATTGCACCAGGTTTATCCACAGGTACAGTAAAGGTTGATAGAGGAAGCATCTCAACTGGGGGTCTGGCAAAACCAGCTTATGTTAGTGTCTCAGTACCGAAAAATGACACCAAGCTTACTTCAACTGCAGAAGATGCTGATAAGGTGACTACTTTTTGTGTATTTCTATTTGCTTTTTTAACAGTGCTTAAGAGCTCTCTTTCACGAACCTTGCTCCAACATTTTAGGGGCTGTTTGGATTCCTTGGGGAATTTGGGGAATTTCATATTCCTAGCATAAATTTATTATAAACAATCCAAACTCTTCACAAAATTACACACTTCCCAATAAATTTATGCCTAGGAATAGGAAATTCCCCAAATTCCTAAGCGATCCAAACGGCCCCTTAATTATTTTAATTGTACTTATATACTTTGGGTACTTAAGCTATAGTGTTATGAGTGGACCTTGTGGGAAAAGAAATTGCACCATTAGTTGAATTATTCGATGACCTGGTCTCTATGTGTGCGTGTGTGTTGTATATCCAACCTAGCTTGGTCATGATGATCTTTAGTACCTTATTAAGTATCATAAGGTTGTTTCTAACTAAAATTTCTGGTCAATTTTTTTTTAAATGTTTTGGATCAATAGGTTGCCATTCCTGTTTCTTTAAAAGCATATGTGGAGAGGTCATTTGCTCGATGCAAGACTGATGCCCAGAGAACCGCCAACCAGGCTCTAATGAAAGAGGTTCTCTTGTCTTGAACACTTTGTTATGGTTTTGTATTCTTAGGCCACTAATTTTTTTCCAAAAGCACTGCTTCGTTTTTGTTACTACATACGTTGCTTTCTCTCTTATAAATTTTAAATGTAAGGTTGTTTATTCAACACTGGTTCTTCCAACTCATTCTAAAGAGCTTCTATCGGTTCTTTTATATGTTTTCTTTCAGGTGATTACCAAGGCATCTGCAGAGGGTACATTGTTTACCAAGAATTGGGACTTGGAACCACTTTTAACCTTGCCGAGCAGTGACGCTACCAATACAAAGTATGAGATATCTCTTTTTAAGATAATACGGCCTATAAGATCCTATCCACGATTATTTCCACATTGAGATCAGATGCTTTGAGATGATTCTTATAATCAGTGATTCAATGGGATTGGTTGGGGCAAGCTGAGTGGAATTAGCCTGGATTTCACAGTGTCCTCTTTTTTCATTTTTTGTTGATGGGATTCTCTTTTTCATTCCCAGAGGATATTTTAAATTTTGTATTGATTTGAAAAGTTCAGTTATGTCTCAAAATAGAAGATATAGTAAACTAAAAAACATATTCATTATAGCTTTACTAGTTCATAGAATGAGTTATGAGTTTTGAGTCAGCTAAAGACATTTGAGTAAGGCAGGGTTAGATAAGATTGGCATCCCCAGTGACAAATAGTATAATTCTCCTCTAGTGGTTCACTCTCTTTTTTATTTTCATTAATAGCAGCACACAGGAGTCTACTATTTTTTCATCACTGAACAAGGAGAAGCGCAAGAGTCGGTGGGAGCCTTTAGAAGATACTCCTGAAAAGAAAGTTGGACTGGTTTCAAATTCTACTAATGGTGGTCCTAGTAATATTGGATACAGTCGCCCAGAAGCTACTCCTAAATTGGTAATCTCCCTTTTCCTTAAAGACCACTATAACCAAAGATTACTGTATTTCCGGTTCATACAGACTCTGCCTAGCTTCACAATTGATTTCTGGACCACCAGGCAAAGTTATCTTTGTCCAAAATAGGAGTGGGACAGTGGTTGAGAAAGCATTGCAGCTTAAACTACCAAGCCCAGATTAGCCCCATTGGCAAAAGTAAAATGAAAGGAAAGTTATGGATAATCACAACTTTATGATTAGTTTGTTCTTATGCAGGCCATTGTTTACGATTAAGCAACTTAAAATTAGTCTGAGGTTGGGGTTCTCATGGGTTTCTTAATATGCTTGTACCAAATTGCTCTTTTTGTTTATCCTACAGGATGGGAAAAACTGGAACACCATGAAGTTTGTAAAGGCACAGAAGCCATCAAATTTCAGCAGTTCCGGACGAGGTTCTTTCAAGAAACAAAAAACAAATACCTTTATCAGAAAACCAGCTGGAAATGCCGACTCTTCAAGTGACAGTGATAAAGAAAAGGAACTCACCAAATACTACTCAAGTGCAATTTCAATTGCCAACTCTCCAGAGGAGAAGAAGAGGCGTGAGCATCGGTCAAAAAGGTTCGACAAGAGAAAGATTGAGGGTTCGACACCAAATAATAGCTCCAGTATTTTAACGAGAAAAGCAAATGCAATGCTTCTTGCAAAGAACTATGATGAAAACAGTGGCGCCGACCGGGCAGTGGAAGATATAGACTGGGATTCACTTACTGTAAAAGGAACATGTCAGGAGATTGAGAAAAGATACCTACGCCTCACATCGGCACCTGATCCCTCCACTGTAATAACTTAAAGACTTTTTTTTTTCATTTTTTCAACTCTTGTAGATACCAAGTTTATTCACCTTATCCTAGAATATCAATGCAATGCTATGTGCAATTTTCAGTGTGCTGTGGACTAAGATGAAAAATCAATTTTCAAAGTAGAGAATCCCTGAACATTCTTATTGATGCTAAAATTTCCTATCATATTTTAAAAAGTTTAGAAAGAATTTTTTTTTTAAAAAAAAAGAAGTGCTTTAGTGGCAAAGTGGAATCTTGTTATAAGGAATTGCTGCTAATACCTTTTTCTTTTTCCTCTCTTATATGGTTCACATCTTCATTCATTCATCTTTTTTAATTTGTTTCTTTCCGTTTTCTTTGTAGGTGAGGCCAGAAGATGTGCTTGAAAAGGCTCTCAAAATGGTCCAGACAAGTAACAAAAATTATTTATATAAATGTGATCAACTGAAATCAATTCGCCAAGATCTAACTGTGCAAAGGATACAGAATGAACTGACAGTGAAGGTTCCCATTATAAACTTTTTTTATTTTTAGTAATAACTAGCTCATATGCACACGTGCATTGATATATATAAAACATGTATTTATAGTATTTTTCCTGAAGTACTTCATGTTTATTTCTATTATTTTCTTTTCTATATGCTCCAGGTTTATGAAACTCATGCGCGCCTTGCAATACAGTATGGGGATTTAGCAGAATATAATCAGGTATTGCTCATGATAGCATAGTAGTAAAATTTAGAAATTTAATATATTGTTAGGGTTTAAACATTACTTAATATTTTACTTTTGTTTTTCATCTTCTTTTTTTTTTTCTTTTTGTGGCCCTGTTTTTGGCATTTCATCCTATGAAACATTACATTTATCATATTTTATCTATTTAATTATTAAATTTTACTGCTTATTACATCACTAGAGTGATTTTTCTTTTAAATTGTAGTGTCAGTCGCAGCTAAAGAGATTATATGCTGAAAGTATTAAAGGATGCGACAATGAATTTTCTGCTTACCACTTGTTGCATGTCAGCATACATTCAAATAATAAGAGAGACCTCCTCTCTTCAATGGCAAGGTCTGGTCCATTATATTCTTTGGATCATTATTTCTTTCTCGTGGTACCTGGATGATGGGGCCTTACATATTTCATGCTTATCAGGTTATCAATTAAATCAAAACAAGATGAGGCAGTCAAGCATGCGCTTAAGGTGCGAGCTGCTGTTTCTTCAGGCAATTATCTCCTCTTTTTCAGACTGTACAAGGCTGCTCCTAACCTCAACACTTGTTTTATGGGTATAGCGTCCCCACCCCTCCCTCCCTCTTCCCCCCCCCCCCCCCCACCCACACACACACAAAAAAGGAGAAAAATAAAGGAAGAAGAAAGAAAAAAATTTCCCCCAAAACTTTTTTTTTATTGTCATAAAATTCCATGTCTAATTGTGTTATTCTGTAAATCTGCAGACTTTTGGTTCATGTACTTATTTTTGGTCTGTTAGCCACCATGCAAATTAATGTTTAACCAAGTCTCCAAGACTTTCTATGAATTAGGAAAAACACAACCATCAAGTGACTATCAGTCTATCATGTCAGCTCAGCAGAATCTGTTCTTGGTGAATTTTCTAATCTGGCTGCAATTGGTTAAGTTGATTTGGTCTTAGATGGAAGAATAATTAGACTTTGAGAACAAACTGGCAATATTTCATAGAGACTAATATATTGATTGCTGTAAAGGATAGAGTTTCTATTCCGAAGGTCTCTATGTTGTCATCTGTTGATACCAACAAAGGTGCTATATGCCAGCATTGGGTGCCTAGAATTGTCTGCCATAGAAAAGAAAATTTAATATTATTTAGCTATTGACTTATGGTGATTTCTACAGATTTATATGTGGAGAAGATGAGATTTGAGGCTGTGAAATCAATGTCTAAAGCATACCGGCCCACACTGCCAGTGAGGTATGTTGCACAGGTTTTAGGTTTCATGAAAAATTCTGAGGAAAAGAAGAGCGAAATCACTGATAAAAGTGGATTTGAGGACTGTGAGCAATGGTTGAAGGCTCATGGTGCAGTTCTAAAATCTGATGGTAGTGGAGACCTGCAGTTAGATGGAAAGGTAACCAATATGACCTCCCTCTCTGTATGACTTACCTTTTTTTTTGCTGAAGTTATACAATACCTCCAACTGATAAGTAAGGTGAAGGATTTTGTTTATATGTTTATATTTCTAGCCATGCAAGGTCAACTGGGATGGTTTAGGGTTGAAAATTCCAATAGCACACCATCATCCCAAATAAAGACAAAAACATTAGAAGATGGGGAAAATGCTAATGCTATTTGCATGTCAATTTTAAAAAAATATTTGCTTGTGTTTTTCTTGCTTTATGATAATAATGGAAATCTTTGATTAACTATAATGTGTGCTAGGCTTCTATGACCACACTGTACATGCCTGAACCTGAAAATGCTGTTTCACATGGTGATGCTTCACTTGCGGTAGATGATTTTTTGACTCGTGCACCATAATTTTTTTATTTATACTAATGGTCATCCAAATAACATCCAAATAACAAAGCAAACAAGTTTTGATGAGAAATGGTTTGGTAAAAACAAAGACCTATCATTAAGTGATTCTGAGAGATGGGCAATGGAGCATTAGATGGGGCTCTTTCACAACCTTGATTTAGGTACTGCTCAAGTAATGGAGTACTGGAGCTCAGTCCCTTGACAGGATTAGATGTGTAATGTAGCTGGCATATAGCTTAGGATAACCTTGCGCAGATGTAAATGTACATTTTATTGGGGTGATTTTAGAGAATTGTACTTCAAAATATTCTTGAGACTTGCACGAGTTTGCTAAAATATGAAATTAGATTTGGCATCAGATAGTTCTTATTCCGTTGCTACTTTATGGGGCATTTTGCAAGTGAAGCAAACTTAAAGCGAAGTAGATAGTAATTGTGTTAATTTTGAGTATTCGGTAATAGTAAAATAAGTCATAATTTAATATGAAAAAAAAATCAAATTATCCTCATATACTATGTTAGTAAGCTTTAATCACTCTCTACGAAGGTGTTTTTACTATATTCTATCTTCACCTTAATTTATTTTTCTCCTGGTGTATCAAGAGTGGAGAAGGGACGTGCGCAACCCTTACTCCACTTGCCACAGTGAGTCCGGTTCTAATTTGTACTCGTGATAGAAAATTGAGATGTTGGGTTGTTTGGTCTTTGTCGAAATCATTCTTTTTATTTAAAAATAACTTAAATGCTAAAAAGTAGCAAGATTACTTGAAGAAAAATTCATGGTTTAGCACAACATAGGAATTGGAATTTATAATTTTTAGTGAAATTTGAAGTATACATGTAAAATAAGATATTATGGTTTTGGTTTCGATGTTAAATCGGATATGCTGGACTATTGAATTTCTTTAGTTTGTGCATTTTATTGTTTTACGTTCGTTTTCTCTTTTGCGTGCTGCGATTTTCTTGGCATGAATTGCTAGTTCTTTTATTTTATTTTTTTATATAGTTGCAAATATCCCACTAAAATAGCAGTCCTCTGATCTAAGCTAAGTTGTTCGTCTTTGTATATATATTAACATGGCTAGGAAAAAAAAAAAAAATCTGTCCCTGATATATTTTTTCGAAGATCTGATGGATGCTCCAATAGAATAACCATGGGTTACTTTCCAAAGCAAGGAATTGATGATTAGTGGAATACATTTAGCTTGAAAATGTTCGATGTGTTATTTTTCCATTAAACGTCTCCTGCGCTTTCCCGTGAAAAATTGCGATGGTAGAATGGTACCATCTTGAGCTGCCATGATCTTTCTAAGTTATGAGAAAAATCACCTGAATCATCATCATAGAGCGAAGACATATTCACATGAGACTCTACTTCAAAGGCCAAAAGCCTAGCAGAGTAATGCGGTCAAAGCCTTTGCCGTGCCCTATTTGCAATTGCAATGGGCCAATGGCAAGTTCAACAACTAACCTGTTTTCCCACCTAGATATTTACTTATTTGAATCAAATTGGTGGCGGGCTAATAAATAAGACATCGTCTATCCAACGGTTTTTCTGTTGTTTGGTGGCTTACCCCCACCAACTCTTGCGTGTGTTTACACACATACATGCTCCCTCTCTTATTGGCTGATTAACTGACTTACCTAAAGGAAGTGTATGGATATTGGATACATATAATATAAGTACTCTGGCACAAAGGCAGCCATTTTAATTTAGTTACATTCATGAAGTTGAAGCACAGATGCAGCCGAGTTCTATTGTTAAAATATAAATTAAAAATCACATTTTATGAAAAAGTTACAACAATATTAAATACAAAAGCTTCATCCTTCAACCCTTGTAATCTATCTTGCCTCCATCTCCATTCAAATAAAGGAAAACAAAAAATAAAGAAAGAAATAAATAGCAAATCCTTCATATTTACCTCCTCTTATTTTTGCCACCAAGCAACAAACTGAAATAGAACAGGATTCTGAACAAGAACCCCCATGCAACTGCCACAAGGAGGCAATCCCATTTTCCCATTTGCGTCACCGCCACTTGATTCAAAACACCCCGACCAGTCGTGACGCATGTTTGATCAGTAATTTTCACACCAAGGGCCCCACTTATGGCACTCAAAACCCTCTCTTTCATCTGATGTGGGATTGCTCCAAGGGGAGAGTTATCAAATATCTGACTGCCTCTTATGAAACATTCGCCGGTTCGGCCAAACTCATTCTGTAGCACACCTTCATATGGGTACTTGACAAGTGAGAGGTAGTGGAACCATATCCAGTAGTTTGGGATACGGTCACGGTTTATGAAGAATCCCGCAAAAAGAAGGAAATAGGCTAAGATTGCTACAACTACAACATATGCAATCATGACATGTGGAATCACACCCGAGAGGAACGTGACGAAACCGGATCCAGACCAGAAAGAAGCAAGAATCATAAGCACGTAGAACATAAAACCTTCTAATCCTCCAGCAAGACCCACAGAAAAGAAAGTGGTGCAAGCAAATGCTATGGAGAGTACCACGAGTGGAGGCAAGGAAACAATCGTGTTAGAGAGTACATAGGATGAGCAGCGGTATGCATTATATGCAGTCTCCCTTAAAAAGATGAATCGCTCATTTATGAACACTGGTAATGCATCAGCACACACATAATACATGGTTGACATGGCAAACGCAAAGAAACCAAGCCTTTCCTCCACCCCTTTTGGTGAGTCATCAAGCTTCCAAAACACTGTGCCGAGGATAGTGCCTGTGACTACCACAGCAAAAAGCCTGATAATGAATAGCTCTGGGGTGCGGGATGTGTTTTTGAATGACCGTTTGGTTAACACACCCATTTCAACCCAAAACGGGTTTGCATAGGTCGGCATGGTGGAAGAGTCATTGGCAGCGGGCCCATCAGTGCCAGAGACAAGCTTGCCACGAGAAATGCTAGCACTTATGGCATCTTTTAGAGAAAGTGAGGTGGGGCTTTGAGTAAGTGATCGGTTGGTGGAAGGATTGAGAAGGCACCAGGTACGGTGGAAATCGACTAATGGTTTTGATCCAGTCGGGGATGACTCTAGTTCACGGATTACATCCAGTGCAAATTCAGCTCGGTTTTCATTCTCTGGCATTGGGTGGCCAAACTGTGCAAAGTAGTGAGGTAGCATACTGGGTGTACCGCTATAGACCGTTTGGCCACGAGAGAGGAATAATAATCGGTCTAGGAGCCCAAGAATTCGGTATGATGGTTGATGAATCGACATAATCACAACACTTCCACTAAGTGCGATCCTGCGAAGCACCTTCACTACCATGAAGGCACTGGTTGAATCAAGGCCAGAGGTTGGTTCATCAAGGAACAGTAATATTGGGTCATGGATTATGTCGGTGCCAATCGAAACACGACGACGTTCTCCACCTGACACACCACGGTGCCCTTCATCACCAATGATAGTATTTGCCGCATTGCGGAGACCAAGTTGATCAATTAGAGCTTGCACACGTGCCTTCTTCTTTGAGGCAGAGAGGGTTCGAGGGAGACGAAACTCAGCAGAGAAGGAGAGCGTCTCTTCCACCGTTAGCATTGGAAATAACAAATCATCTTGCATGACATATGCTGATATTGCCTTTAGAAGCCGGCTTTCAAGGGGTTCACCATTTAGGGTTCTAGATCCTTTTAAGCTGCCTTTAGCAATGCGGTTCGCCAGAGCATCAATTAGAGTTGATTTGCCAGAGCCACTAGCACCAAGCACAGCTAGTATCTCACCATCTCGAGCCTCACCAGATATAGAATCAAGTAAAGTTTTGGTACGGCTGCCAGAGTTTTGATCCATTAGGGCAAGATCAGAGTTAGTCGCTAGGTGACTGCTCTTGAGTCTTTTGGTCTTCACACTGTAGGTAAGGTTGGAGAAGGATAACACAAAAGGCACGGGACGAGAGACCTCGCTATCGCTTAGGTCTACAGAATAAGCTGCCGGTGGCAATGCAGGATTGTCTGATTTGTCATCGGCTGTTGCCCGTGTGTCACCCACAAGTTTAAATAGCTCACCGAGGGATGGTCCCCGCACACGACCTCGGCCATTGTTGAAAGCATCATCTGGTGAATCTGGGCCCTCCAAAAATGGCAACTTGTCAATGAACCTTGCCATGTTCAAATCTCTAATGCGGAAGTCAGCCTTGGTCTGAATTTATAGAGGAAGGAGAAAGATGATAATAGGGTGTTCAAATTTTCTTATGTACTGGTGATAAGAATAAGATTGGAATTAGCAAATGTGGTCAGGCGCCAAAGTGCATTATTAGAGTGTGTTGTGGTTGTGGGAATGGCAATGCCGTTGTGCAGTGGGAATGATAGAGCAGTTATGAAGGCGGTGGGTTTAGGATGGTTTGTGAGGGATAAGGGATGTGGGTTTTAACTCTGGGGAGTGGGGATTTATGAAGGTTTCTAGAATTAGAAAAAGGATTAATTAATGAGCCAAACTATGAGAGTATATATTAAAGGGAGGTGAGCTACGCTGCCTAACTGCGAGAATTGGCCAAGGGGCGTTGGGAATGGGATGAAGGTGTGTGGGATTCCTTGGTGGATTATCTTACTGCCACGTGGCAAGTGGAGATTGGCTTCCAGGTTTGGTTAGGTACTTAGGTTTAGACGGTTGGCTACTGATAGCTACTGTGCGTATAATTAGCATCAAAATATGGAACTTTTTGAACTATGAACTTTTTTGTTGACCAATGAAAAAGGCATGACCATTGACCGTATATTTCTGTTGCAAAACATCTAATAGAAAAAAAAAAACTTTCTTAATAATTTCTATACATATGTATATTCGACTGTTCAAACAAAAATAAATATAGTGTTTTTTTATTGCTGAATTATGTATGCAATTGACTGGATCATGTATGTTTCATTTTATTTTATTTTTTTTCAACTGAGAATCAATTTGATAACAGGATTTGTCATGATTTTAGGATATATGTTCTTGAATTCAACCTATAATAACTGATTATGACCATGCTATTAGAATTTGTAGTTATTTATTGCACGTTTAACCGCCGTGATCTCTCTAATAATTGCCACGTTGATGACTGATATTAAGCCCATACATCAATTAGCAACAAATAAACATAATTATAGGGCCGTTTGGATGTTGTAAGAATTTAGAGAATTTGCAATTTCTAGACATAAATTTATTGGAAAGTGTGTAACTTTGTAAAGAGTTGGATAGTTTATAATAAATTTGACATATAAAATGTCCGGAATTTGCAATTCCGGCCCATCCAAACGGGGCCATAAAGAAGTAGACGTGTATCCGCATGCACTCACATATTAAAAGTTCCATATAAATCCATAATATACACATACATACAAACAGACGTAAATACGCACGCATTAATTTAATGTCTGTACATACATCTGTTTACATTGTTTTAACACAATTTTACATTAGTAATAACTAATGTAGTAATTATATTCATTTTAAAGTTTTTTGTATAAATTACAATTTACAAGTATATTCTTGGAATCGGGGATCCTTTTGAGGTAAAGAAAACAATACCATTTTGTATAGGACTTGAATATTGCTGATACTTGTGGCCTAAGCTTCATATAAAACTATACCATTTGTACAATTTGAAATACTAGAAGTCACACGTGTATTAAATTATAATCAAAATTGGTATTGGCATGGTTGAATGTGTCTCTCTGGTAGAACGGTGCAGGGAATGTGAGAGAAGCCTGGAATCAACGGACTCAACTACATAAAACAAATTAAACAAATAGAGAAGATCAACAAACCGTATCCAGGCTAGTCTTGTTTAGATGAGCTACGCCGTACCAACTCAGAAGGATAAAATATTAAACGGTTCTGTGCGTCAGGAACCTTTATATCAATTATGTAGCCTCACTGTTGACATCAAATTAACGTTGTCATGAACATCACTTGTTATTGTCTTGGAGTCACACAACCACACAAAGACTTGCATCAGAAAATCTTCAGTGAAAAAGTTTTAAAATGTTTCTTCCTAGAGGCTTGATGGAGTTGAACTCAAATTGAGACCCCTTGCAAAAATTAGGTCAGCCCAGTAGCTTCCAATGTAATAAATTAAGGACTATTTGCAGGTGAAATATATTTGTTTAGTAGGCAGTTGTAATGAAGACGTAATTTTTACTACGAAATTCGGTGTACACTTCTTTCTTTCACCTCCGACCGGTAACTTGGTCGCGACTTCGTGCCAACTTGGGTACAAAAAAATATGTTTGAGAAGTTTTTGTTCATAAAATAATTCTTAATAGTACATAAACATTATTCCAAATTGCATCAAGCGGTTTGTAAGGCTATAAAAGTTTAATTATAGCAATAGTTGATCAAACAACATTTTATACATAGACTATATGCAAGATATCTACAATTTATTTTCTTAATTTTTTAAATTATAATAATTATTGGTCGCCAAATGCTAAAAGAACTAATTGTCTTTTTTTTCTCTATTTAGAATTGCATAAAAATATGGATAGATGTGGTAAAACCAGTTACCGGGCACAAAGCTATCAATTGGACCTGATTAAACAACTTCCAACAGATTGATTATTAATGCAAATTGTACTTTATCATCAATTAATTTACTTGTTATCCAAGTCGTTTTCTAAAATTCAGATCTCACAGATTTAAATTATGTATGAATTATAATGCATTTTGTTTGAAGAGAGTATTATAATGAACTTCTAAGATCTAAAGTTACAGTCGTACCCAAAAAAACGGAAGAGTTAGAGAATAATAACATTCCGACCCTCTCAAAGGAAATGGCGGCCGCCTATTGCCATTTTGTTCCTTTCAGGACTAGAAGGCGAGGAATCGTTCAGTCGCGTCGGCCCATAAATTGTTCCTTCGAAAGCTCAAGAATCAATTTTAAAGATTGAGTTTGAACGATTAATGCAAATTACAGATCTTTTATGTAAAATCTTTTTTACATCTAAATAAATTAATTTCAGTTTGATTAACTTGAAGTATTTAAAACTAGAAACGACAAGAATTAAAAACCGTGTTATGGGCCGAAACTCGCACAATTATAAAACTCAACCAAATATATCAACAGAAACATAAAAGTAGAAAAGGAAGTCAATGCTAAATTGTACTTTGACATAATATCAGGCTTGAAACTTGTACAACCATTGCTTCCAAAGTTGATCTTACCGGTTAATAATAATAAGAAATTAAAAACCCTCAAATCTGAGATTAAGACAGTAGGTCATCACAGTGCACTACTTTGCTAGCTTTGCAATAAGGTCAGCATGCTCATCTGACATAAATGACTTCACCCTCACCCGCTTTCCCTTCGTTGCAGGAGAACATTCCTTCAGTCCTACAGCGGTAGGTAAGTCTAGAAAAAGTAGAAGGCAACGACAATATTTTAACCACTGTTGTTGCATGTTAAGCTATGACATTAGTAAATTTAACAAATAATAAATAAAAAAGTAAATGATATCATTTATAGGGAAATCACACCCAACTTATTCCCGTAACTTTCAACTTTTGCTTTATCTCTGTTAGGGTTTCACCAAGTGGTGATTCTGGATAGCATTCTAGCGCCCATACAGTCATTTTTATGAAAAAATAAAAAAAGATCAAATCTACAAGTATACAACAGAAATGCGCAAGCCAATTGAAAAGGGAAACTCACTTCCGTTTATGTGGGCATATAGGACGCGCTCCCCCATCCAAGACCTCATAGGCCTAAACCTGGTGCGAGTACTTCTCCTTAAACCATTCACCTCCTGGAGACCTCCCTCCACAACTATAAAAGGCCAGTAAGTCAGCAAATTATCTTTAGGTATCAGAAAAGTGCATTTATAAATTAATAATGTCCTTTGCTCTTTATGAGCAAGGTTCCGCTACCAATATTTTGGTTGCCCCCAAATGCCAATATTTTACTATTAAATTATTCAAATTTTAAAATTCAACGTTAAATCCAAACCGTTGATCTTATTTAGTTTAGTGAGCGATGTATTTTCATATAAATTTTGTAAAAATTGGAATTTATTTGACACTCGATCAAAGGCTGAAACATGAACGTATTAGAACGAATCTATCATAGTTAACAAGGTTCATTTGTTTTTCTATCTATTGATCGAGTATCAAATAAATTCCAAATTTTACAAAACTCATATGAAAACACATCACTCTTTAAACTAAATAAGATTAACGGTTTGGATTTAACGTTTGAATTTTAAAATTTGAAAAAAATAACTTAATAGTAAAATGTTGGCATTTGAGGGCAACCAAAATGTTGGTAGCGGAACTTTGCTCTTTATATAAAGCTGATTTCTTTCTCAGAATGAGAAAATCTTATTCTAAATAATAGATATAATATTTACTGAAGTTCCAATGAAGTTAATTAGGCAGGCCCAAGTTGACCAGACCAAGACAGGTTGAAGCCAAACCATTTGCTACTATGATGGTCTTATTATTAATGCTTTACTCTTAAACATTTTATAATAACTAAGGAAATGGTCCATTAGCTGATTAGAAACATGTAACAGCAAACAAATTTCATGAATCTAATAAAAAATTGGCCATCAGTCAATGCTGGCATTGACCAAACAACACAACAGATCAAACTAACAAGGACCACCGAAGTGTACTAGGTTCAAGTCAACATTTCTGAACACACTAGAATGTTAAAACTAGACCATACATTTCTTGTATCCAAATTTTAGAAAATAAAAATAAAGTGGAACGACCTCACCAGAATAAACTTACTTTGGGTGCTGCTTCTGGTGCTCTTCTGTTGCTTTTTGTTCCTTTTCTTTGGAGGTGCTATTTGCTCATCTCTTTCTGTCGGAGTTTCCACAATATCGTGTTCTGTCAGAGTTTCCACAATATCATGTTCTGTCAGAGTTTCCACAATATCGTGTTCTGTCGGAGCCTGCACCGATTAAAGCATATGTGATTGGAGATGATGGTGGTGATCATGAAATGAAGCCAAAGTAACAAAAATTAAGGACTATTTAATCAGACTGCTATTTTTCCATGCTTATAACTCACAAAATGTAAAATAAATATCGATAAGAGAAACATACAAACCTCATTGTTATCATGTGAGGTCAGAGAGGGAATCTCAGAGGACATGTCAAATGAAGAATCTGTTGATATAATATAAAAATATAGGCTTTCATATTAGAGTACAACACAATGGTTTCCAAACAAAATGGATTTCTGTAGAATGTTATAGTAGCAGCAACATATATTAAACAGGGAGTCACAGGACCCACAATAATTGAATAAGTATGGGCACAAAAAGAAAAGGAAGCTCAGCTCGGCATCAAAGCCCAGTCAATCCCATGCACAAATATATTTAAAGTTACTGTTTTCTTTTCTTTTTTTTGGGAGTTAAAATAAAGTTTAGTACTGGAACCACAATCTTTGAATTTGAAATTTAAGCACTGGCAAGGGCTTGGGCTTGGCCTTGCCCTTTTAACTTACAGAAGTTTCTGTAGCCCAGTATGATTCTGTGACTTGCATAGTCTTTTATAGTTTCAAAAGTACCAGTATGGTAATTGTTGCTACTTTTAAGGATGGATACAAATCAATATTCATCACTAATCAGTTTATTAGATACTAGTATCAACATGTGCATTATTACAAATAAATTAATAGATAAAGGGAGAGAAATTCTATGGTCAAGTGATATGGACGGAGGGTTCCATCAAACCCGACCTGATCTCAAATTCATAAGTTCAAATGACCAATCCGAAATGTTCAATGTGATCTTCATATTGTAAACTCCTCCAACCAAATTTTAAACTTTTTTGTTTTAAATTTTTGACTATTTTTTTAAAAATTTTAGAAAATTCTTGATATTCCAATATGAAGACTGTAGCATTTCTCACATATATCCCACCTTGGATATCATCCTCAGTTCCTGACATAGGCGTTTATATGGATTGCAGCAGAAAGATCAATTCAGTACAAAACTAAGTATCACCGTGATAATTTTGAAATTTTAAGGATCAAAATAGGCAACCAGGGATACTTCAAGGACCACATGTGAAATTTAGTCCTGACATTGATCAATATTTTTTCTTTTATAATGAGTTTTATGATGGGATTGTTTCTAATTTGAACTTCAGTGCAAAATAACTTTTTGGGGTTTGTCTAATCACGATGGACAGAAAAGACTCTAGGTTTAAGAGATTCACCTCCATACTCAAGTCCTCGTTTGTTGCCTCTTCGTCTTGAAGCTTCTTTGAGGATCATTTCTTCCTATTCCAGAAAAAAATTGATTTAAGTTTGGTGAGACCTGAGTTACAGAGTAGCTATTTCATTACAAGTAGCTAGAAATCTTTAACCAAAACTCGGAATACCAAAAAAGGTTGTAAAGGTGAAACTAAGATGTGTCATTTGATGGAAAAATTTAGACTGCAAATGTGTTCTTTTCTTTTCTTTTCAATTTCTGACAAAGTGACAATAGCTATTGTTGTCATCGACATACCTCCACTTGATTATCCAGCAGCATATCAGATGGTGGTACCTCTATATTGACAGGCAAATTCTCCAATGGCATAGTAGAAACTGGCACCTCAATGGCAGGTGAATTGTCCCCTGGTGAACTCATCTCTGTTTCTTCTGGTATGTCATTGCCAGAAAAGTCTTTGCCACCTCTTTTTTCAGATGTCATCTCAAACACCTTAAACAAATACAAGCGTCAAACAAGAAGTACCTATCTAAACACAGTTCTGGCCCAATAAAATGAGATTGACAAATACCCAATTATGAGCTCTATGCCAATCAGACATGAGTTCAAATTTACATTGCCTGTTGGTATGAATTCATGTTCTGGATAACCTAACATCTTAATATATAATTTCCATATTCCTACCATTATAACATTACAACCTTTCTGCAGATTTATTATCTACCAGCATTCTGTAGTCTGTACCTTTTCATGTGAATCTTCAATTTCACTAGACCTACCAGAAGGCCCCGCATGAGAAGGTGTGTCAAATTCCTGAAAATCCATGCAATAATAAATCAGACATGTGGCAAGTATAGAAGTACAAAATATACTTTTCTAAAAGGACTATCAATAAATCTGACAAGTACAAATGTTAGAATTTCAGAAATACTCGCCTCATTTTCAAAACTTATATTGCAGCCAGGCGAATTGCTCTCAACTGGTGAATTTGTATCGTCATCATCATCACTGCAATACGCAGTTCGACTGCTTGAGAAAAAGTTCCTTTTTAATTCTTCAAAGGCAACCATCAGGTCCTCTCCTCTGGATTCTCTCAATCTTTCGATAGATGGAACTTGCCAAGGGGACCTAACAGCATGCGACCTAGAGAATTTTGGCATCTCAGGAATGACCAAGGGTACTATCACTGTTGGTTTAAGGTTTAGGCACTCAGACACCATTGCCATAGCCTTATCATCATCATCTTCAGGACAGCTCAACAGAACTGAAAGCAGCCTCTCTAAAGAACTGGAGGAACATAGATTCATTTCTGGTGCTGTTTATGTTGAAAGGCAGAGAATATTAGGTTGGCATATATAACATAATACAATCAGTTTTTTATTGGCTTAAGGTCGTTAGCCAAAGGGGGTGGTTCCTATTTTAATGGTAGTTTAGTATCATTTTTAGCTCAAAAAGAGTAATCTTGTAACAGGAGTAAATTTGTGTCAACCAGTCCAGAGTCCTTAACCGTACCACAATTTTATGAGTCAAGATATAATGAAGCAGAAAAAGGTCAACGCAAACCTTCTTTGGTTGCATTGGAGATGCTTGACAGAACTTCATTTTGTAATCCAGACAAAGCTTGCGCTTTAGTAGTTTCTGGGCAATTGATGCTTTGTGTACGAGCACTGTTTTGGCATGTGCATGCAAAGGGAAATTTAAAGGGTGAAGGAGGCATTGGAAGAAGGACAAATTCATGTTCCCTATTAAGAAAATAAATGGAAGGACTGAGAACAAGAGTCACAAAAAATATATATATATATATGAAATGAATATAAAATGTTTCAATCATACCTGGTGCCCATAAAAGTAACAACCCTTTTTTTTTTTTTTGCTTTGGGTTTATTTTGCATTTATTTTATTTTATTTTGGTTTTAGATGCACACCAGCAATTTAACAAGCTTGTACAAGATAACTCTGTGTAGGTATCAATGCAATAAATTTTAGGTCTTCTTTGCAATTAATAGTAGAGTATTGGAAATAAAGGCATACAGTTGAAGTCCTAGCCCCGGACGAGGCCTCCTAGACTGATCATCCTCCACTTCCTTAAATACTCTCTCTCCTATTATTTTTGGCTCACCGCCCAGCCTTTCTATTGCGGTCACTGCATCTGTGTTCCAAACAAGAACATATGACATTACTACCCAAAGTCCCAAATGATACTGAGCAGGTCAAGTTCTTACTAACAAGTACAGGCATTATTGTCACTAAAAAGGAAAGGAGCTAGTATTGCTCATCATTTCTGCAATTGCAAAGGGACTTTCCACCTAAACAGTTTATCATTGACCTTTATGCCAATAATATAATATCGTGCAGTATTTTTAAGAAAATTTGGAAATTCTACTACTCACAGAAAAAAGAGAAAAAACAACAACATTTATTTGAATTGCTAAATCCATCAGAAATTGACTACACTGCACCTATTTTCTCCATATGATGCAATATACAAATGTCTCCCCAGTGGGTGTATATTAGAGGCGAATATCAGAAAAGTTTGGCCTAAGTAACAAAATGCATGATCATATACAAATATATACTCCAACCATTAGCATTACCTTCCAATTCATAGGCCTTCTCATAGAAAGTATCTGGATCTGAAATGTGATCTAATACTGTGAAATCAACAGGAACAACCTGCTTTGTCTTCTCAGACCTATTTGTTTAAATTATAGTTAGACACTTATAGTCTAACAAGTAATAAAGATGACATCAGCCAAGCATTTTGATCGAGGTACACAAGTGGGGCCATAAATGGGAACTTGAAAAAGAGATTGAGAGCTAAGTTTTACAAATGTGAACTTGAATAAACTGTCATCATTCACAATTATGTTTTCAAAACTTCTATAGTCATAGTATAGTTCCTGACCAACAAAATATTTGCTTATTAAATTTTGCACTCCGGCAAAACAAAAGGAATGGGGAATAAAAGAACTAAAAGAAAAGGTTACGATAATTACATACTTCTGAACTAGAGTAAATGGACTTAGGTTATAATCAATTCCAAGTCCAGGACGACGCCTCCTAGGCTGGTGATTTTCCACTGCCTTATATACTCTCTCTCCTATTATTTTTGGTGTACCACACAGCCGCTCTATCTCTGCCACTGCATCTGTGTTCCAAACAAGAACATATGACAGTGTATATAACAATTGATGTTTCATTGAATTAAGCTGGAAATCGGTCCTGAAAACAAGCACCACATACCCAAATAATTTATGGGTCTTCCAGGAACTGGGTTGATATTGAGCAGGACCGGCCATTACTAACAAATTACAGGCACTATTATCACCCAAAAAAGGAACAAGTACTACTCACCATTTCTGTAAAGTGGCTTTACCGAAACAGTTCAAAATTGACCTTTTGCTAATGTAACATTGTACAGTACTTACAAGGGAAAAAAGTCTAAAAATTCTGATGTCCACAGAAACCGGCAGAAAAATGACTGCGCTAGACCTATCTATCCTCCGTATTAGGCAATATACAAATGTCTCCCCAGTGGAGTATATTACAGGCAAATATGAGAAATGTTTTGTCTAAGTTACAAAATGCATTATCACATACAAATATATACTAAAACCATTAGCATTACCTTCCAGTTCATAGGCCTTCTTGTAGAAAGCATCTGGGTCCGAAATGTGATTTAATACAGTGAAATCAACAGTTTCAACATTTGTGTCCACATTTTTACTCACAGAACTATGATTTTCAGTTTCTTCTTTGTCTGTTACAGTTTTGTTGGTATTTGATCTCAGTTTGTTCTCATGGCTTCTGAAGCTAGGTTGGGGATGCAGTTCCTGACATTAAAAAAACATGAAATTATATTGTCTTAAACTCTTAATGAGATGTCTATCAACAAATAACTTTGAAAAAATGGATCCTAGAAATGAGAAACCAAGAGATGTATGACCAAAAATAGATCCTTTATGACCAACCAAGAGAAAATCATAATTGTTTTCCCAGAAATGAGAACTTACCATGGGTTCAACATCCCACTTTTGCCCCTGACTACAATTTCTGATTTCACATCTCTTAGTCTGCAGGCTGTCTGGATTTAGGCTCAACTCGGTTTCACAGCTATTCATGTTAGGTTGTCCCTCCAATTGCTGCATACAATAAAATTACAGTTCAGAAATACAACCATACCAAAGTTAATTTTTTATTACTTTTTCTGTTTTGAGATGTGTTTGATACACTGGCAATCTATTAATTTATTTACTTAGTAAGTCAGAAGAACAATAACAACATATTATATCAAGTGGTAATAAATAAGAGCACACAAGAATGATGAAGAGAAATACATATGATAAATTACTTTCTACGGATTACTACACCAATCTTAATCTATTAGAAAAGGGGCCAAATCCCGAGTAAGTTTATCCTATAATACTCAACAGCTCCTATTAATCCTCAAGTTATTTTACCGCTCATCTTAGTCTGCCATTTATTTGGATACTAATTAAAATGAAAGAAAAAAAAACAGATGCTTCTACACACTACAGTTACTGTTGGGCATATGAACAAATTCAGTTGCAAACATAATATCATAAGCATGGATAAGCTTGACCTTGGGTTCTAAGGATGCTAATTTGAGGTCCTGCCTTCGCTTTTCAGAAGCTTCAACCCCCTCTTTCACAATGGTGATTGGATTTGGGCCTGGATACTTTTCAATGCTCTTGGTGCCAGATTTTTTATCTTTCTGCTGACATAAAGATAAAATCAGTGTTCTGATTAATTTGTACAAGTCACTAACTTAAAACTTATAAAGCAAACTGAAAGCATTTTTCTCAATTAGTCTGTTCTCTGCTTCTAAATTTGCTCAGTAATTGATTCTTCTGCTGAATCTGCTCAGTAATTGATTGCTAGAAAACTTTACATTGGAATGATGAAAAGAATTACATGTTATAAATTACTCTCTACGAATACTACCACAATTCTAATAGAAAAGGGTCCAAATACTCAACTACTCATATTAATGATGTAGTTATTTACTGCTCGTCTTAGTACGCCATTTATTTGGATACTAATTAAAATGAAAAAAGAAATGTTTCTACACACTACAGTTACTGTTGGGCATATGGACAAGTTGAGTTGCAAACGGAATATTATAAGCATGGATAAGCTTTACCTTGGGTTCTACAGATGCTAATTTGAGGTCCTGCCTTTTCTCCTCAGAAGCTTCATCACCCTTTTTCGCAATGCTGATTGGATTTGGGTCTGGATATTTTTCAAGTCTCTTGGTGCCAGATTTTTTATCCTTATGCTGACATAAAATTGAAATCAGTGTTCCAATTAGTTTGTACAAGTCACTAACTTTAAACTGATAAAGCAAACTAAAACCAATTTTCTTAAATATTCCGTTCTCTTCTTCTGAAATTGCTCAGTAATTGATTCTTCTTCTGAATCTGCTAGGTGATTGATTGCTAGACGAACTTTACATGGGAATTTATGAAAAGAAAGAAAAAAAAGAAAGGTAGAAGGTAAGAGTACCATAACGTCGTGCATATGGTCAAAGAACGCCTTCATCTCGTCTACCTCCGACAAGCCGACGGGAAGGGAGAAGCCCACGCCGGCGAGCGTCCGAGGAAGGAGGGAGAGAGCGGTGGAGTAGCGCCAGAGTGGGTCGTATTCATCCATTGTTTGGTCTGGAGGAGAGAGAGAGAAGCGAGAAGTGAGGTGGATGGATCTAGGGTTTTCCGAAACAAGAATTTGAATGCGTTCGAGCGCGCTTTTTAGAAGAGTTAATTGAATGCTTCTTCCCTTTGAAAATTAGTTGTATGCCACTCCAAAATAAACAAATTTTAAATATGCCATCACAAAATAACCAATTAGATATATGTCATCATAAAACAAAACAAATTAGTTTTATGTCACTGTTTTCAATTAAAACACATTAAAATTTATTTTTTATATATTTTATAATGTCAGTTTTTTTTTAATTCATAAAATACCCTCGTTACCACTTACAACAAAAGTTCCCTTGTGAAGAAGGGCGATGTGTTTTGCGCATAGAGTGACACGGTGAATGAACTTTGTCACTGAGAGAGACATGGCAAGTCAGCGACATTGCAAAAATCTGAGCCACGGCAACTCCGACAGGACGCCCGACAATAACTTCGAGCCCTAACCCTAACCTTTCAATGAATTTGCTGAGCCGCTAAGGTGAATCTGCTAATCTGCTGAGCCACGACAACTCCATTTTGTTCCGCCGTTGTCGTCCTTTGCATCATCTCTGCTGATTATTTTCCTTCTTCTTTTTATTTTATGTTTCCGTCATTTTTCCTTTTGACCTATCTATCACGATCTTCAAATGATCAGCAGCCAAGTACCAGACTTAAAGAGATTGGCTGGAACAAAGAAAGAAAGGAGAAAAGCTACAAAGTCTCTGTGCAATGGGACCCAGCGTCAGCAGCTGAAGTAAATAAGCTGAGAGCAGTGAAATTGGGTTTAAGCGGTCAAACTTGAGGTTAGGAGGCCGACGAGATTGAATTGGGCCAGCCCGTCAAGTATTGACAACATTACTAAAGGAATCAAACTGAGAGCTGAGTCATTACTGGGACCACTGAGGTAAAAAGAAGAAGATGAACGAGGATGAAATCAAGCTACTGTTATTGTTGTTATTTCTTTTCTTTTACTAGCTGTAAAACTTCTGTCTATATAAGCTAGAAATTCAGAAACTAGGTTTTATGCGATATCTTGAACCTGAAACTTATCTCTCATTTTATATCTTAGTTTTTCCATTTTATCCAATTTTATTCAATCAGTTGTATCTTTCATTTCTTGTAAGGCTCAATAGCCATTTATCTTATCAATGAAATCTTTTCTCATTCAATTTCAAGTTTCAGTTCTTTGTTTAGCTTAATTCTCTGTAATTTTCGTGCAATTTGAGCAAAACCTAGATCTGGTCTGACAAGAACTCTTCAGCTGAGCTCACTGTTGCGTTTTCTGATTTTAATAGATCAGGAACGTGACAAGTGGTATCAGAGCACCGGTCAATAAGGGCCAGTGCAGTGGATATGGCGATTGAAGGTTAGAGATCGAGGCATGACCGATTGGAAGCTATGTTGAGAAGATCTGACGAGAGGGAAGTACAAGGCAGAATGCAACATCAAAGCACCCATTTCGGATCTGAGATAGCGAAGACAGAAGTGATGCAAAGGAAGATCAACCAAAAGATGTCTGATGGGGGCAATACACATCTTATCAGGGTCAGTGATAGAGAGATGATGGAGGTAAACAATGTGAACCTATTTGTAAGAAATCTAGACAATTCAGTCACTAGCCTAACCTTGTATGAATGATTTGCCCCTTATGGATTGATTCTCACTTGTAAAGTTGCAAGAGATGCTGATTACCAATCAAAAGGGTATGCTTTTGTTCAATTTGATTCTATAAAATCAGCTATTAAAGCTATTAGTTGCTTGAATGGAACTGTTAGACATGGGAAGAAATTATGGGTGGGATCATTTATTGCAAAGGAAAAGAGACAAATCAAGCAACTATGTGAGAAAAATATGAGCTCTGGGGTTATATCAGGGAAGAAACTCAAGGTGAGTTGAAGCAATCCAATGAGATTTCAATAGCTCAAGTGGATGAGGACAGTGAAGAAAATATGATTGCTGATGGTGTAGATGAATGTGGAAGACTGATTGTAGGTGGGTGTACTGATGAGGTTGGTGAGAAGAAAGGTTCAAAGGTGAATAAAGAAGTGAGAGTGTCAGAGAGGTTGATTGAGTCACAAACTGAAGGTCAGTTGGCACTCTAATTGATGCAACCAGCAAGCCAACCTGCACTTACTGTAGCCACAGAATCTTTACCACTCACATCAAAGCAAGTGCAGCTTAAAAAGGCACATCGTGTTGTTTCTAAATCCAAAGTTATGAAAAATGCATCTAAAGATGTGCAATTTGTGGCATCACCAGATATGCATCATGAGCCACAGGTTGAAAGGGATGTGCAAGTTGAAATTCAAGACAAAGGAGGAGGATATGAGAATGTGGTGCAATGGGTTGTGAATAGAGGAGTGAAGAAGCCAGAGGTGTTAATTGAGAGACGTTATGTAAAGTAAATTGCATACCAGCCAGTATACTGTGTGTCACATCCTATGCAGTCTATATTTCAATTTGTACAAATTATGGCACCACTTTCTGTGCAAGCAGAATATGAGCTTGTGCAACCAGAGCCTATGAAATCTGAAATCCAACCACAAGCAACCCAATTAAAACAACCCAACCTTGAATGTATTGGCGTAGCCGTAGGACAAGAAGATCCAGAAAAGAGGAAAGTAGAACAAATGCAACCTGTGCATCTTGAGCCAAGGATTATATTAGCTAAATCCCAGCTAGTGCAGCAAGTACATCAATTAGAACAACTGGTGACATCAAACTATGCATTACAACTGGTCCTACAACCTGTGATTTCTAATCAAGAGCAACAAATTATGCACCATGAACCAGAAAGTGACATCACAATGAAGAAGCAACTGAAAGGAAAGAGTCAGATGAGGCAACATGTTTGGATAGATGAGAAGAATGTGCAAGAAAGAGACAATAGAAAGCTCAAGGTGAGGCAATTGACAGAAGGGCATAGAGTATGGGATGATGAAGAACATTTAATACTGATGGTGTTGAATGAAATTATGGAAGTGGACCTTGAGTCACAAGCTCTACAGCTATTCAATATGGCCACTCCACTTGTGTGGCTATCAGCCCAACAAGTGAATTTTCTTGCATGGGAACGTATCCTGGAGCAATTTTGTGGGTCCAACAGAAAATCAAAATCCCTAAACTACTCCCACTCAAGGATAAGTCAGTTATTGTATATAAAATAAGAACATGATGAGGAAGAGAGTAAAGAGAGTGATGGTAATAGACCAGTTGAACCACTGGTAGGGAGTGTGCCTAAGACTGAGGAAAGGAAGATGATAGTGATGGAATTTCAAAATCAAGTTTGTGTTCCACCATTGGCTGAAAACTTAGATTGGAGAATCTTGTGTTATCTTGTGAGTTTTGCAGCTCAACATGTGCCTTCTGCAACCAAGGAAGATATAAAGGAAAAACATGATGAAGAGGGTGAATATCATCAGAATCTCAACTCTTGGCAACCTAAGGGCACTCTCAGTGACACCGTCTATGAGCAAGGAAAGGTACTCTCTATTTGTCATGAGTATGGTAGGCTGACAGACGAAGACAAAGATGAGGGCCAAAAGAAGGTAAAATTAGTGAGTAGTAAAGGTCAAGTTGCAGTGATTCCAAATTGTGAAGATCTAGAACAGAAAGAAACAAGGAATAATGTCAATGATCATGTCCTGCAACTGATGTTCAAAGAGTCCAAAAGAAAATCAGAGGAGATAACGATTAAGAGTGCAAGGATATGGTCAGTAGTGATTAAATATATGGAGAGGAAGAGCAAATGTTGTGAGTTGTTAGAAGCTTTATTGCTGAACAACCGTGTTGGTAAAGAAGAAGTACGGCGGGCTAATCAGTGGAAGTGCTGCACTGAAGCTCACGAGGCACTAGATATTGTTGGGTTCATAAGCTGGAGACCTATGTTGATGGAATAGGGTGAGGAAAACATGAAGTTCATATGGGATAGTAACAAGACTAAGTTACAGAATAAAGAGAAATATGCTGCAACTATAGAATTAAAAAGGAACATGGAGCACAAGAAGAAAGTGATGATGACACATCTATCCAATAACATTAAGGAGGAGATCATGGTGAGGACCCTGCATGTAAGAAAAGAAAATGCAGGAATTGGTGATTTTAAAAGGCAAGGGCATAACAGGAAATTTAAAGAGAAAATAAAGATATTGCACCTTATGGCCGTGCTTAAACCTCAAGGAAGAATTCACATGTGTGTTGGTTGTGACCAGTAGTGGAAGTTAGAACTAGACAGAGAGCTACAGGACTCAAATAATGAAAAACACACTTGTACTCTTGGCTATTGTAAAAGATGGGAAGATGTGCTTGCTTGGATAAAGCTGAAAAAGTGTAACACAAGGAGAGTATGCAATACCATCAATGGTGCCAGTGTCTATTTCAGAAGAAAAAGTGCAAGTTCACCTTGAATTGAATTTAAAAATGAAGGCTATAAATGAACCAATGCTGAAGAGAGATCAACAATCAAAGATGATAGGTTTGAACAATGATAAAGTCAATGACAATGTCTACTTAATTTTATTCCTTGAGGACAAGGAATATTTTAAGAGGAGGCAATTGTCACGATCTTCAAATGATCAGCAGCCAAGTACCAGACTTAAAGAGATTGGCTGGATCAAAGAAAGAAAGGAGAAAAGCTACATAGTCTCTGTGCAATGGGACCCAGCGTCAGCAGCTGAAGTAAATAAGCTGAGAGCAGTGAAATTGGGTTTAAGCGGTCAAACTTGAGGTTAGGAGGCCGACGAGATTGAATTGGGCCAGTCCGTTAAGTATTGACAACATTACTGAAGGAATCAAACTGTTAGGAACTCAAGTTCTTGTGCAATTTTAAATTTTTATTAACGTTTAATAAGCATTTAACTATTGCAAATAACGGATCTAGTCAAACAAACGATTTAACATTTAAAACAAGACGCGTAGGAAGTTACCTCTTCTAGTATCGTAACTAGAAGATTCGAACCCTTTGCTTTGGAGTCGGTGGCGTGCTCGTCTCCACCACCAAGTCGTCGGCAACCACCTCGAGTCCACCTAGAAGTTTAACCAAGTTCTAATAGTATGTGCTAGCACACCTAGAACAAAGCTAATCCTCTTTTCTATTCCAATTAATCAACTTGTTTAATTAAGTGGAACTAATGTTCAACACACGAGCTCCTATTGGATGCAAGAGAAGGCAAGAAAGAAAAATAATTTTTTTTCTTCTCATTTTCATTTAGGGTGGCGGCCAAGGTCTTTGAGCAAAAGAGAAAAAATTGATTAACTTAGGTTATTTGCCGAATCAATTTTTGCTTCCTTTTAATCTCAAATTAACCTAAGTGTATTAATTACACTCATGCCATTAGTTGGCCGGCCTTCCTAATGGGCTTAAATGGCTAAATAATTCAATTAATTATGCTGCCATTTAATATATTAAATCTTATATTTAATGAGCCTTTTAATTGCATTCTATTCGGGCTCAATTAGACTTGATAAATTAGGCCTACTTATTTAATATAATTCTCACAACTATATTAAATATTGTTGAACAAGAATAATTATTAACTCATTAATAATTATTTTAGGATTAGCATATGTATTATATTGTTTCTATATGATCTATTTGATTTAATTAATTATAACGGTTTATAACGGTATATAATTAATTAATCAACTTATCATATATTCGCAGTACTCGCTACTGCAAATAAACAAATACTACACGTTTGATTAAAGTCCTATTTGTGTGACCCTTTGAGGATTTATACTATGTTGGCCATGGAAAATAAATCACTATTTATTTCCAATAATCATAAGCGGTATCTAGCAACACGTTATGATTCCCAATTCGCATAAATAAATACTGTACCAATACAGTAGTTCAATCCTACATAAGAAATAATATCTTATTGTCTTGATTCTTATATCACATGATATCCTTGTATAATCCAAGATAGGAATGTGTCATTCTTGCATATTACACGTTTCTTGATCTAGAGATGATTGTATAAGTTGCTAGCAAACAATCCATCTCCATCAAGGGGCCCAGTGGATATCATCACTCATTAGGTGTACTAACGAGGGACATACGGTTATCTTGATGACCAGTTTCTCCTCGCACAATTCAAGAGAACATAAATAAAGTCCGTATAGCAGCCTTTATCAGGAATCAGCATTAGACGATATTTATTAAACCTATCCTCATGTGGAGAAACTGAACCACCTCAAACTCAGAATCAAACACTTATGAAATAAATAATGACACGTAACACAATCCATATATTTATTTCATTGGGTCATGTCCTGTGCTATGTTCCAGTAACATACATATATGCAATTAAGTTGGTAACTCATTACCTATGATTTGTAGAACTTAATCATCACTTAACTTGCATACTAGTCTTATCTGATAATTAATGTTCCTTGTTAATTATCAAGACTATGGACTCTTTAGAGATATTATTGTCATTCTAATGAATGATGTACAGAGATCTGCAATTCAGATCCTCGACCTGAATGATCTGTCAATAATAATCTCTAGGAACAAATGATCAATCATCATCAATAACATAAACTAATATAATAGTCACCAACTGATTGGCATCTAGGACATATCTCTAACACAAACTGAGAGCTGAGTCATTACTGGGACCACTGAGGTAAAAAGAAGAAGATGAACGAGGATGAAATCAAGCTACCGTTATTGCTGTTATTTCTTTTCTTTTACTAGCTGTAAAAATTCTGTCTATATAAGCTAGAAATTAAAAAACTAGATTTTATACGATATCTTGAACCTGAAACTTATCTCTCATTTTATATCTTAGTTTTTCCATTTTATCCAGTTTTATTCAATCAGTTGTATCTTCCATTTCTTGTAAGGCTCAATAGCCATTTATCTTATCAATGAAATCGTTTCTCATTCAATTTCAAGTTTCAGTTCTTTGTTTAGCTTAATTCTCTGTAATTTTCGTGCAATTTGAGCAAAACCTAGATCTGATCTGACAAGAGCTCTTCAGCTGAGCTCACTATTGCGTTTTCTGATTTTTAATAGATCATGAACGTGACACTATCCCTTCCAACCATTTTAGTGACATGAATTTGACCCATTTTACACCCAATTGAACAGATCAATTTTGGGCCTATGTTTACGAATAAATGAATTCATCCTTTCAAATTCAATTTTTTCTATTAACCTATGCATAATTTGGAGAGATGTATACTTATGACAGATTATTCAATGAAATTGTATGTCACTTTTGTGAATATTTTGTAGAAAAAAGCATATGCCATTTTGCTTGTAAGTTAGATATTTAGCAAGGTACTATGCAGTTCAACTGTTCAAGATACTGATAAATACTAGTGCACTATTGTTTTTGCTGTCATTACTATTTTCTAGAGGTATAAAACCAATTCGTTATTTTTGGATGGCATATTTTGAATTTGTATGTTTTGTGGTGGCATATTTAAAAGGGCAATATGGTCTATTTAGTTGGCCGATGGTATAAAGCTAATTATTATTGTTTTGTGATGGCATAAAATCAATTAGTTATTTTGTGATGGCTTATTTCCAATTTCAGACTTTTGGAGTGACATGAACCAAATTGCCACTATTTTGAATGCTCTCTTTCTTTTATTATAGGCGTCAATATATCTTTCTTTTCTCTATTTACTTTTCCATGTTTTGTTTCTGGGTGGTAGACTCATAGTCGGCTGATAAAGATGGAGCCTGTTTTCGGCTTTTAGCTCTGTTAAAAGCCTCCGAATGTGAACGCTGTAATGTGCTTATGTTTTTTAAGTGCTTGCCTTAGGGCGTTCATTCAAAAAAAAAAAAAAAAAAAGTTGAAGCGTTATCTAACCGAAATTATTTTTATATAGAATTTTTGACGCAAAAAATTTTAATACACAGAATTATTTTTTTTTAATAAGAAGAAAGTTCGAACGTGTTTTATAAAAGCGTACAGTCTCTCTCCTTCGTACGCGTTTATAAAACGCGCTCGAAGGCTTCGAACGCGTTTTATAAACGGGTAAGAGGAGAGAGCTTCAGTTACGCCTCAAAAGGCTGGTCAGACCTCCGTACGCGTTTATAAAACGCGTTCGGAGCCTTCGAGCGCGTTTTATAAACGTGTTATTAGTTTTTCATATTTTAACTTATTAAAAATAATATTTTGTAACAAGGTCCCTGCATGTTTCATATTTACAAAATTCTCAAAATTCTATTTCCAATTAAAGATGTATTAAATAGATATAACAAATATATCACACATATTTTATATGCATTTAATTGCACATATTTTTTTTTGAACATGTGTATAATATCATTTTGTTTGAATGATTATTTGCCGACGACCCTGTATTTTTACTATTTAATTTTACAAACTTATCTTTTGCATTGTAGTCTCTCCTTTTTTTTATTTTATGTTAGCCATATATAATCAAATAATATATAATATGGAAATAATTAAAATATAAATTTTTAAAACAATTTTGAACATTAAAACTTTAAACAGGCTTAACTTTTGATAGGAAGGTCCGTTTGGGGTGATCGAGTACAATCCGGAAAGCTGGCGACGAGATCTACACATGTTACCGGGGTGGAACCCTGTAACGACCATTTTCGGAGCTAAAAAAACGCTCTCTAGACCTCCAAAATCCACTTTGAAAGTTTGCAAACCTAAAAACCACTCTAAATTACTAAAAAAGTTTTTAAAATCATAAATTAATCTTTAAAAAGAGAAATGCAGTAAATCAAGTGACTTTCTTGATAGTTATTCAAACAAAATGATATTAATGTCAAAATTAATATTCTAATGTCATTTTTAAATAAGATTAATATGAAATTAAATGTGATATTTTAAAAATTGTAAATTTAATCTTAATCTTAAAAATAAATTTAACTTAAATTTTCACATTAATTTTTCTATTAATTTTGAAAAAAAATGGTAATAACTCAATTTCGAAAAATTTACGCCTTCCTACCCGTTTATAAAGTGCGCTCGAAGGCTCCGAACGCGTTTTATAAACGCGTACGAAAGTCTGACCAGCCTTTTCAGGCGTAACTGAAGCTCTCTCCTCTTACCCGTTTATAAAACGCGTTCGAAGCCTTCGAACGCGTTATATAAACGCGTACGAAGGAGAGAGACTGTACGCTTTTATAAAACGCGTTCGAACTTTCTTCTTATTAAAAAAAATAAATAAATAATTCTGTGTTTTAAAATTTTTTGTGTCAAAAATTCTATATAAAATAATTTCGGGTTATCTAATCAATTTGGGGAAATAATAAAGAGAAGCATAGCATTGAATTTGACAAAAAAGGCAATAAATGAAACAATTATTCTCTAGTAATGCTGACTTCTTTTCTTGGGAATTGAACTTAGAGAACTAGAAAGTTTGGGACTTAATTTAAAAAAAAAACATTCTAATTTCGAATAAAAATCTGTCTACAATATTGTATTTTTTTCTCCCTTAAATTTAATACTATAATTAAGTTACTGATATATTACCCAACCATGTAAATCTCGCAAGCGTTTGACTGATTAAAAAATAAATAAAATTTCGAATATAAATCCGTAGACACACAGTGTTCATACCTTTTTTTTCCTCCTTCAAGATCATCACTTTAATCTAGTCACGTCATTATCATTAAATCATCATTTCGATGCTTGACAATTACTAGGCATTCAAATCTGAAGTAAGAATTAGTTTTTAGTGAGTGACAAAAAGCAACGCACTTTTACTTGAGATCACAGGTTTAAAAGAAAATGTGAAAGACTGTCGTCCGTTAGAATTTGATTGTTCTATTTACAATTTTACATCTATCGAACAGTTTTCATTATTTAATTTCTTAGTACCAAAATTATAATATTTAAGAAACCAAATTAAATGGTTTGATGAGATATGCGTCGCCTTCTCTAGCTGACATAAAATAGGTATTATGTGGATCATCTTTGGTTTTATTGATGAGATTCAAGACTTAAAAAATTAATGTCTACAAATCATCTACATCAATGAACTTTTACAGAGGGATTCTTGTTTCTTAAAACAAGCCTAATATTATACTATTTTAATACACGCGAAAGAAAGTAATATAAATTTTATTTAACTATTTAATTAAATATTTGGACTTAAGTTTTGAGTTGTTAAATTTCTTAAAAAAAAACGTAGGCACGCGCAAAGTGAAAATGACACGATGATGGCAATATATATACCATCTAATTAAGATTAGCGTACTAGATCAACCTATATTATTTTTCTCTCCATTTTCTGATCCATTGGAACTTATTTAATTAAAAAATAAACATAAGCATGCAATAGCTTTAGTCGCCTAAGTCCACGTATTGTTTGATGGAACACTTAATTACAATTGAAGAAGAACTGAAGAAGCACTGCATAGTCATTGAACTCATGAATGACGACAGTACTATATCGCTTAAATCTTAAAAAATGTTAGATTAATTTTCAAATGAAACTAAAAAAAAAGTTTCAAATGAAACTAGATTGAACAGTAAATTTAGCATGTAAGGAGATTTCAATGGCGCCGTTTGGATAAGGTGTGGGAAGAAGAAAAAAAGGGAAGAAGTAGGAAGAAGTATTGGGAAGTGTGTAACTTTGTGAAGAGTTTGGGTTGTTTATAATAAATTTATTCCCTTATTTTCCTCTTTCCTTCTTCCCAAATGGAATCCAAACGGAGCCAATATGAACAGGGGCGGAACTAAGTTCATCAAAGTGTGCTTAGGATACTTCAACTTTTCAAAATAATCTTATAAATTTAAAAATTCTATACTAGTCTTTTTAAAATTTGAAAAAATTCTTAATTGACACACTCTAAAAATTTAAAAAGATCTATACTATGATTTTTCGCCACTCCTATTTGAGAATCCTGATTCCGCTCCTAAATGTGAAGATTATATTTAAAAGTTTGAATCGGTTATTGATTTTTAAAATTGAGATACGATGAAATTTAACCAAAGAGTCCGATCAAACATGCTTTTTTAATAGCACGCAAATTTTATGATTAGTTATCTCTATTCCAACTATTCTAGAAAGTTCCAACGAAAGAAAGCATTTTTTTCACTTACTTTTTGGTTGCTCTCCGCCACAACTGTTATCTAGATACACAATTAGTGTGGTGATTTATAATGTTTTCATGATAATTTATATTATTTATTTTATATTATATGTGCCAAGAGTTACTTGAACAATGACAAAATTATAATCATATAAATAAATTAATGATTTTCTCTCATATTTTGAGAAAATATATGCATGTTTATGATTTTTTTTGGTTATCTGAAACCGCACAGAGGGTTTATATAATTTGGCTAGTGAGAACAAAAGTTATTTGTTTGGCAACTGACCGGGCAAATCTGCATCGAATAATAAAAAATATGTGGAACTAAAAGGAAAAATCGTCAAGGCAAGAAACAGAATTTCATAAATTCGAAAACATAAGGCTATTTAACTCAGAAGCCATCACAAATACATAACTTTAATAAGAAGTGATATATGAACTTTATTTTTGTTATGATGTTGCGATATATAGTACTCTATTAAAATACTTTTTCATTAAAAAGAATTTACTATATAGTTTATTTTTTTAAAAAAAATTACTATCATATTCACCAACTCTTGAGATATATATGTACGGTTCATAAAAAAAATTCAATATTTTTTTTCATCAAGTATTGAAATATATATATATACGATCCCCAAAAGAAAAATTAATACTTTTAATTTAGATGGATTCTATCTAATATGAAATTTTCGTCCTTCCATGACAAATTCCAAATCTCGACAAACAAACTTGTAAAAGAAAATACTCTTAGGGGCTGTTTGGATTCCATAAGGAATTTGGAGAATTTCATCTTCCTACCATAAATTTATTATAAACAATCTAAACTCTTCACAAAATTACACACTTCCCAATAAATTTATTCCTAGGAATTGCAACTTCCCAAAATTCCTCAAATTCCTAAACGATCCAAACGACCCCTTAATTCTTCTCTTTTCTTCTCTTCTTCTGTGTTGTTTGTTCTATTTGTATAGTAAAGGATCGCAAAAGATTAAAAAGTAAAAAGACAACACAAAAGGGAGAGCATTCAGCATTTCAGTGTACTTCCCTCTTTCCATCTAAAAAAACAAAGAGATGGGCTAAAATCAGCCACGACTGACGGATGCAACCGTCAGCTACGATCAAATCTCAATTTTCGAGATTCTAACAGTCGATCCGAACCGTTCAATGTGTTCTCCATATTGAAATCTCATTGGAGACCAAATTTTACATTTTTCTGATTTTATTTACTATTTTTTTGAGATTTTTAAAAATCATAGTTATTGAAGGGTCCAGAATTGTTTAGATTAAGAATTTTGTAAAATATCAAATAAATACTAAAAAATTTCAGAAAAATGTAAAATTTGGTCTCCAATGAGATTTCAATATGGAGAACACATTGAACGGTTCGGATCGACTGTTAGAGTCTTGAAAATTGAGATTTGATCGTAGCTGACGGTTGCATTTGTCAGTCGTGGCTGATTTTAGCCCATCTCAAAAACAAAAGCTATGGGGCCCACCCATCAATTAATTGTGCTCACGCTCACGCATTACTATTCCTGAGTAGCACTCCATATATGTATTCTTTTCCAATGAGTTTTATCTCAATATCAAAGTGACACGCTACATAAATGCACACCCCAAAAGTTGACTCCAAAATGTGGCAAATATCCATCCATGCGATGAAAATTAGAGAAATTCTAAAAGACATAGTTGTTATTCATTCGCGTTCGTCACCGGCCATCACCGTAAACTCAACATTAATATAATGTTTAGGAAAGGGAACAGTGTTTCTTTCAGATACTGCATAATGGGATCTGTATCCTCTGCCAACCTTTTGAGGTTGGTAGAGTGCCAACTTTTGATCCGAGTCGTTCGATCTAATTTCGACAGTTAAAATTTTTCGGGCCTATCAATCTGGTTACATGCACATAGCTTCCTTAACCGTTAAAATTAGATCTAACAGTTCATATCAGAAATTAGCACTCTACTAACCTTTTAAAGTAAGCAGAGGATGTGATTCCTTGCATAGGGGCTGTTTGGATTCCTCAAGGAATTTGGGAAATTTCATCTTCTTATCGTAAATTTATTATAAGCAATCCAAACTCTTTACAAAATTACACGCTTCCCAATAAATTTATTTTTAGGAATTGCAACTTCCCCAAAATCCCTAAGGAGCCGTTTGGATCCCCATGGGATTTTGGGAAATTTAATCTTCCTACCATAAATTTATTATAAACAATCCAAACTCTTCACAAAATTACACACTTTCCAATAAATTTATTCTTTAAAATTGTAACTTTCCCAAATTTCCTAACTTCCTAAGCGATCCAAACGGTCTCTAAATTTCTAAGCGTCCAAACGGACCCTAATTAGTTAGAGCAACATAGACGCGTTCCATGTGACCTAATCACATCAGTTAGGAAACTTCCAAGAAGCTTCACGAAATACTTTTCTGTCCTATCCAAGAAAAAAAAACCACATTTTGACTTATTAGTTATTATAGTACATCGAGAAACAACGAAACTTGCTTGATTGATATAACTTAATTAGTTTGACTTTCTCTCTGCCACCTGCGCCGAGTTGTAATAATTATTCATGAATTGCTATTAGAGATAGAATTAAGAAGAATTAACGAGTCTGACTAAAATTCCCTGAAATAGCAACCATCGAACTGGATCAGCAACCATTGCGATTGAATGGTTATGATTAACTTTATAAGTCGTACCACAACAAAAACGATGGCAAAACAAAACAAACACGAATGGAAATGTGACGCATAATCGGCTACTTTTCCATACTCTTGTATTTCTTTAGTCAATAATATCGCATTTCCTTAGTTCAACTTTGTACGTACCAGAGGAGATGCTTGTGGTATAAACTATAATTAAACCATGAATTTTCTGACGCAACAAGAGATTTGACTTTGTTGTCCATATATGTTAAGCTGTACTTGAACATTTACTAAATAATCGTCGTATACAAGAAAATAGATACATATATGATCTTCCTTAGTATCATACTATGGTGTTATATTTAGTATATATATATATATTGTAATTGCGTTATATACTTGCATTTAATAGCTTCAGTGATGCCAGGGTATATATATAGTAAATTCAACAACTGACGTCCTTGTCTAATATTGTTATGTCACGGATATATATATATATATATATATATATATATATATATATATATATATTATATGTAGTGATTATTAACCAAGCATTACAAATTATTTATTTGATATCTTTGATTTTCTTTTGGAACTGCATAGCTCGTTGTAGTCTGTAGAATAATTTCAAGTTACGTTCAATCATTTAGAAATGGAATAGCTTACCTTGATGATAATTTAATTTGAAAACTTTGATGATAGCTTTTTAAGTTTTAAATCAAGTTGAAAAATTCAAAATTGGATTTATGCCTTTATGGACATTTTAGTTTAACGATGCACTTGCTATACTGATTTGTAAAGTGTTACTTAATTTAATTACGATTTAGCTCAAAATTAGAATTTCAAAATTAAAATGGATAGCACAAATTGTTAAATATACGCAACATCAAAACAATATGGACGGAGGATTTCGTTAAACCCCGTTATATTTCAATATGAAAATTTTAGACTATCGATCCGAACCATCTAATTTGATATATATGTTGAAATTTCATTAACGATCAAATTTTATATTTTTTTTTCAAAATTTTTAAACATTTTTATTGGATTTCTAAACAATGTTCAGTATTGAAGGGTTCAAAACTAATTAGATTGGTAATTTTTAAAAATAAAAAATAGTCGAAAAATTTAGATTGGTAATTTTTTAAAATAAAAAATAGTCGAAAAATTGAAAAAATATATAAAATTTGGTCGACTATAAAATTTCATTACAAAATTCAAATTAGACAGTTCGTATTGGGGCGTTTGGATCGCTTAGGAATAGGAGGAATTTTCTATTCCTAGACATAAAATATTGGAAAGTGTGTAATTTTATGAAGAGTTTGGATTGTTTATAATAAATTTATGCCTAGGAATAGAAAATTCTCCAAATTTCCACTTGATCCAAACGGCCGCATTAGTCGTTTTATAATTAGTTATTCAACCTATCATATTTTGTATTCTCCAATACAAATAAACTAAACTAATGCAGTGTTGATTAAGAATTTCGTACTATGCGATCCTCGGAATATTTATGTCATGTTTAAAAAGATGGAGGCGTTGACGGCTCCGTTTCTTTTAAATTATGTACCAAAGGAGATGCATGTGGTATTTGAACATGACTTATCTGATCGAGATTATTATTGTTAGCCATCTGTTGAGCTGTACTTAAACATCTAATTAAATAATTATCGTACAAGAGGATAGATGCATATGATCTACATTTCCTTAGTATTAAACTATGGTAATATATATGTAAGCATTGTTGTAAATTACGTTCCTTTCTCATAATTTAATAATTTCAATGATGCCAGGATAATATTATTGTGTCATCCGTAGTAATTTTTTTGTGTATGATTATTATCTAAGAATCTTGCTTGACTGTCTCTGTCTAGCTTTCCGCAAAATTTACTTTTGACTTCTTTTGTTTTCCTTTTTGTACTACATAGCTTGTTGTACATTTTGTACTACAATTTTTTTTTTCAAGAAACATAGCAGTGTCCCCCCCCCCCCCACCTTAATTTCTAATATATATTACATGTTATCGGAAGGCCTATTGAATGTTAGATAAACATACAATATGACATTAAAAAAAAATATTTACAAATATACGCTAAAAAAAGTTTACTCGGCCGTTAACTTTTTGTTGAACCATTCATAGCATTTAATGAAGACTGGTCCAAATAAATTCGTTCCATTAATGCAAGTCACGTCAACTCCAACGACATCCTTTGCGATGTCTGACGACCGTTACATATAAAATAATAATGGGGCCGTTTAGATCGCTTAGGAATAAGAAAAATAGTTTTTTTAAACGGAAATTTATTTCTAACCATCCAAACTCTTTACAAAATTAC